>JAPVLO010000257.1:0-1200000 GCA_027257055.1 Cephalopachus bancanus
GGCTCTGGAACTCATACTCTGGGTAAGTGGTGGGCAAGCAGTGCTCCATCTTCTGTCAGACCTGCCATGGCATTATATTCTCATAGGAGTGCAAACTCTATTGTGAGCGAGAGATCTAGGTTGCCCACTCCTTTTGAGAATCTACTGCCTAATTAATGCTCCCTCTCATCCGTGGAAAAACTGTCTTCCACAGAATCAGCCCCTAATGCCAGAAAGGTTAGAGAGCGCTGGCTTTAACAGCAGACTTTAATTTTTCACAGTTCTGGAGGCTCAAAATGCAAGATCAAGATATCAGCAGTGGTGGTTTCTCCCAAGGCCTCTCTCCTTGGCTTGCAGACAGCCATCTTCTCCTTATCCTCACATGTCTTTCCTTCTTCATGTTCTGTGTCTTAATCTCTTCTTTTTAAAAAAGAGTTTCATATGTATTTATTTGTTTTATTTTAAAGATGTGGGGTACAATTCAGGATTAGGTATACAAGAGGTCATCCTACAGGTAAGGTTTGGGCCTCCCTTTGGTCACCACTTTGCCCGGTCTGAGATCAGGTACCCTTATTGATGTTGTGTCTCCCACCATCTCACCCCACAGTATTCTGCTACTGCCAATCCCTTTCTTATAACATTATGGTAAATGTTCAGAGTCTGCTTATGAGTGAGAACATGTGGTACTCTGTTCTTTGTTTCTATGATAGGTCACTGAGTATGATAGACTCTAAATCCATCCAAGTTACTTCAAATCCATGTTTGTCCTTCTTTGTGGCTGTGTAATAACCCATTGTGTATACATACCACATTTTTTAATCCAGTCTAGTTTTGATGGGCAGTGCAGTTGGTTCCATGTTTTTGCTATTGTGAGTAGTGCTGCAATAAACATGCATGTATAGGTATCTTTTTTTGTAAAATGATTTAAATTCCTCTGGGTATATTCTCAACGGGGTATTGCTGGGTCATATGGAAGGTCAATTTCTAGTTCTTTCAGAAATCGCCATGCTGTTTTCCACAGAGGTTACACTAATTTGCATTCCCACCAGCAGTGTAGAAGCTTTCCTTTTTCTCCACATCCTCACCAGGATCTGTTGTTGTTTGTTTTATTCATTGTTGTTGTTTGTTTATTACTGGGGTTAGGTGCTATCTCAGTGAGGTTTTGATTTGCATTTCTCTGATGATGAGCAACGCTGAACATTTTTCAAGTGTCTGTTGGCTGCTCATAAATCTTCTTTTGATAAATGTCTATTCATGTCTTTTGCTCACTTTGTAATGGGGCTATTTGTTTTTTTTCCTTTCAGCACATTTGTGTTCCTTGTAGGTCCTATATACAGTAGGCAAATATTTTTTCCCTATTCTGTGGTCTGTCTCCCACTGTCTTAATGGTTTCTTTTGCTTTGCAGAGGCTTGTCAGTTCGATGAGGTCCCACTTGTCTATCTTATCTCTTATGGCATGGGCACTTGGGGTTCTGATCAGGAATCCGTTACCGGTTCCAATTTCCATGAGGGTGTCTCCTGTATTTTCTCAGGCTCTTATAGTTTGAGGTTTTATGTTTAGGTTTTTGATCCATTGAGAGTTAATTTTTGTGTATGGTGATAGGTACGGTTTTGTGGCCATTTTCAAGGGTTTTTTTTTCTTTCTTTCTTGTTTTCACTTGCATTATGCTGTGGACAGAATGTTTGTATCCCATAAAAATTTGTTGAAGCCCTAATCTCTGATAATATGGTGTTTGGAAGTGAGGCCAATCGTAGGTAGTTAAGGTTAGATAAAGTCATCAGATCTGGGCTGCTGTGACAGATCTTGGATTGGGCTCTCCCTGATGACCTTGACTGATCTTAACCACCTTTTTAAAGGCTTATGTCCAGCCGGGCTTGGTGGCTCAGCCTGTAATCCTGTGCCCTGGGAGGCTGAGGTGAGTGGATTGCCTGCACCCATGGGTTCAAGACCCGCCTGGGCAACTTGGCGAGACCTCATCTCTACCATAAATAAAAAAAATTAACCGGGTGTGGTAGCGCGTGCCTGTGGTTCCAGCTACTTGGAAGACTGAGGCGGAAGGATCGCCGGAGCCCAGCAGGTCGAGGCTGCGGTGGTCGGGAGCAGCCACTGCACTCCAGTCTGCGTGACAGAGTGAGACTCCAACTCAAAAGATAAATAAATAAATAAAATAAAGGCTTATGTCCAAATGTAGTCCCATTCATAGGTACTGTGGGTTAGGGCTTCAACATATGTGTTTTGGAGGCACACAACTCAGCCCACTGCATGGCCTCACACGATTATGTGAAGAGACATGAACTTTCTGGACCTTAGAGTACCCGAGTGGGAGGGGACCGTGCTTATTCTAGACATGTTATTCAGGGAATAGGAATCCCATAAAGAGCTAGGCTCCCTGAAATCAGGGGCGCAAGCACGCAGTCAACACAAAGATGAGGCTGCAGGAGAGTGAGAACTGAGTAAGTGTCAAACGGAGAGTGTAGAACAAGGGGTCCTGGAGGAAGTCATGGAAAGAAAGGCTGCTGAAGGGAAAGCAGCCGGGGCAACGCAGAGGCCAGTGACACAGGCTTGGGAGAGACGTGGGTTTGAATCCAGCTCTGCCAGTGATCTCAGAGGGAATACAGTAGGTGCTCAATTGGTAGGTTTAACTATCCTCATCGTGATCTTTCATCCATGAAGGTAGAGAAGAAAGAGCCTGGTTCAGTGTTAAATGCTGTAATTTGTTTCCCTTGGTCCTCCCTGACCTTGGGGTTGACCCTGAATCTCTTCGAGAGCTTATGATCAGCACAGCTAGAGCTGCCCAGTGGTTTGACCTGTACACAGAACCTGTCATTCGCCTTTCCCTTGGATTTCATGGTGGCAGAGCAGAACCGTCATCTCGTTTACATTTGAAACTTCTAATGCTTGGGGAATGGCAGCAACATGCCGGAGTCAACAGTGAAGCCTGGGGCTTTGGGGTAGGGCGCCATGAAACACTCCTGACACCCCTCCTTCCACCAGGCCAGTGTTTCTCAGTGAAGGTTCCACCAGCCAGCTGCAAGTATGCGGATTAAAATGCAGAGTTCAGGGCTCTTTCCCAGACACAGGACTTCAGAATCTCTAGAAATGTGGCTATTGCTCTGCCTTGTTGTTTAAACAAGCTTCCAAGCAATTCGTCTGCGGCCTTAAGTTTGAGAGCCATTTTGGTGATCTCTAGCTATTATCAACGCCCTCCTTGCTCCCATTCCCTCTTCTCTAAAGCCCTTCTGTCATAAAGTGTCTGCCATCACCAGTAGGGGATGAAAGACGAACACAATCATTCACATATACACATAAACAGAAAACAAAAAATGAAAGAAGAAAGTAAAAAAGAAGAAAGAAAGAGAAAAAAATGTTGGAAGGAATGCAGATATTATATTCATGCACAAAGAAAAAAACCTGCCCTCTTGTGGCGGGTTCTTTAATTGTTCCTCTCAGCTGCTCACAGGTAAACCCCGCTGCTCTCTTCTGGGAAGCTGCGGCCACATTCACAGTCTACCCAGTGCATGGCCCAGGGAAGGAAGAGGGTGCAGTGTGGGTGGGTGTGGCTTCAGTCCTCCCCTCCCACTCTCACATAGTTGGGGAAAACCCCTTTCTTGTGGAGAGGTGTGGGATTGTCTGCTCCCCAGTTACTGGTGGGGGCGCATCCCAGCCAGACTTATCCTGGGGTTGAGTCCTCCTATTATGGCTGACATCCAGGCTATGCCTGGGTTCGTCCTCTCAGTCATGCCCCAGCTGTGTGGGTCTGATGTTCAGAGGATCACTGGGGAGGTGGGGGTTGGGTCAGCCTCAGACTCACTCAAGTGCGTTCCATCCCCCCACCACTCTTTAACGGTCCTTCTCTGGCCAGACCAACTGTCATCTTTTGCCATGCGCACAGAGTTCTTTCAGTTACTGAGTTGTTTCTGACTGCCAGGTAAAGATGGAGGGCTGGAGGTCTGTGAGTGAGGGAGTTCCCATCCGATCCTCTTCCCTTTCTGTGGGCTCATGTTGCCCTCACGTCCTCACCCAGAGAATGTAAAGAAGGCAGGTTTTAGAGTGTGGTGGTGGGCTGAGAGGTGGGGCTGCCTGGGGTGGCATGGAGGTTGCAGGGGGTCTGCAGACAAGACAGTTTGCTGGTGCCCAGCTGGTGGGGACCACTAATGGACATTCCTCTCCCCTCCCGTGACATTCCGGAGTCTGCTATCCTTGGGAAATTGGGAGCACAAGCGGATGTAGGGCCAGGAAGTGGAAATTTTGTTGCCAGCCACAAATGGGGTAGAGGCTTGAGTTCACAGACTTGATTTGGAAAATAAAAATACAAAGGAATGAAAAAAATAGCTGTAGATGAAATCCTGATAGACAGTCTGAGAAAAAACTGCTACCAGGATCTCAAGTAATGCTCTCTCTTTGCCTCTTAGAGAAACTCTGAGCGGAGACACAACCACGAATTGCTTGTTCATCCCCCTGCCCCTACTGTCCCCTGCACCTTCCCAGCTTTAGTGACCCTGGGACCACCGGTCCTGTGTTAAGGTAAGCAGAGCCAGGGCTTGCAGTGAGGAGCAAATCCCAGAGATCTGGCTGTGCCTGGGCACCACCCTGATTCACATCCACAGATGTGCCTGGGCCTCAACTCTAAACACAAAGTGCTAGACTACGAGCTTTGGGATTTCTACTGCCACTCTGCATGAGTTGTTACAACCTCTAATGTGTGGAATGGCCTGTTGTCTGTGGCTTAGTGTCCAAAGCTCTGGATCAACATGGAGGCCCAGTTGGGTGTACTTTTAGTGTGTTAGTAAGAGAAGCCATTTTCCATGTGTTTTCATTTATCTTTCTTTGCCAGGTTTAGGGGTTGGGGCACAATTTCTTTGTGCCTTGGCAAAGTCCTCTCATGATTCCAGATCAACTTGATCCTATCTTATGTGGCTCTATCTTTTTGTTTTCCAGTGACTTCTGATTTACTTGCATGACATGGATTCATTCTGTCCACTGGCAAGGGGGGCCTTTCTGTTCTCTCTCATGTCTTTGATTTGTCGTCCTCCAGCATGATAAGTTTATCACCCCCACTCCTCTGACCTGTAGTATTTCTGTTGAGGCATCTCCTAGGAGGTGAATTGTACCTTCTTTATGTGCTTTTTACTGTTTTCCTCTTGTTGCCTCAGGATCCTCTCTCTGTCTATGACCTTGTAGAATGTGCTTATAACTTCTTTGGGCGTGCTTTTAATTAGACAAAATCTTATAGGTGATCTTTTAGCTTCCCGTTCCTGAATATTGGTACCTTTCTGTAGATTTGGAAAGTTTTGGGTGACATTTTTTAGGTAAGCTTGTTACTCTTCATATGTTCTCTCGTCTGTTGTGGATGCAGAAACACAATGGAGTACTCTCTTGATTTTATCTTTTAGGAACATTTATTTTTCTTTATTTCTTCTCATTTTATTTTCCTCAGTTTACCTGTGTGTGTTTGGATAGCCAGATTTCATCTCAGTAGGTTTTTTTGTTTCTTAAGAGTTGAGTTGTAGATGCCCTCTCTTGCATCTTTCATGTCACTGATTGTACTTTTGAACTCCAGGATTTCTGTTAGAATATTTTCTGTTTCAACTTCTCTGTTGAGTGTCTTTGAAAATTTTTTCAATTTTTTTCCCCTATGTGTCTTCTTGATGTTTTCTGAGTTTCGTTATTCTTGGATGAAATTGTTTATCTTTGAGATCTTTGAATATTGGGCTCATGCTCTCCTAGCCTGAAGTGTTTCTGTAGATAAATCTGCTGCTATTCTAATTGGTCTTCCCTGGTAGGTAGTCTGGCCTTTTTCTCTTGCTGCCTTTAGGATTTTTTCTTTTATACCTACTTTGTTTAGGCAAATTATTATGTGTTTGGGAGTTGGTCTTCTCATTTCTAGTCTTGCAGGGGTTCTCTGGATCTTTGTGTTTGAATTTTCACATCACTGATGAGATATGGGAAGTTTTCCTGAATGATTTCATGCAATGTTTGTTCCAGGATGGTCTCTGTCTCTTTCTGCTTCAGGAAGTCCAATTACTCTTAGGTTCAGTCTGTTCAAATAATTGCTCATCTCTTGAAGGTTTTGTTCTGTCTTTTAAAGCTTCTTTTCTATGTTTTGGACGGTTTGGGTTAGTTCTATATTTTGGTCCTCAAGTTCTGAGATTCTTCTGCTTGGCTAATTCTGCTTTCCATGCTTATAAGTTTGCTATTTCTTTCTTTTTTTTTTTTTGAGTTGGAGTCTCACTCTGTCGCCTAGACTGGAGTGCAGTGGCCGCTCCCAGCCACCGCAGCCTCAATCTGCTGGGCTCCAGCGATCCTTCCGCCTCAGCCTTCCAAGTAGCCAGAATTACAGGCATGTGCTACCATGCCTGGCTGATTTTTTTTGATTTATTGTAGAGATGAGGTCTCGCTGCCCAGGTGGGTCTCGAACCCGTGGGCTCAGGCAATCCACTCACCTCAGCCTCCCAAAGGCGTGGGATAACAGGCTGAGCCACCGAGCCTGGCTTATTTATTTCAATCACAGTATTCTTTACTGCTGATATCTCAGTTATCAACTCCTTTCTATTTTCCTCTTGTCTCTCCTCAATTCTTTTTATTCTCTCTATTAATATCTTGATGTTTGGGTTTGTAGTATGTGACCCATCATTCTGAAGGCTCTTCATTCTATTCTGAAGTCTGTTTTCTCAGTGTTTCACCTCCCAGGGGTCTGGTTTTTCTTTATTTGTGTAGATTTTCCTCCCCACTTTTCCTCTTCTTTAATTCTGTTGTTCAGGGATGGAAGGTTGCTTCTACTCCTGTTTGTTCAATCTCCTATTCTTCCTTACGTGAATCCCCTAGTTTTGTTCAATTCTGAGGCTGGACTGTGGGTTGGGGGCTATACTTTTTTGCAGTTTTGAGATTTAATTGAGGGGAGAGCTGTGATTCAAAATCCATCTGTAGATCCCAGTATCCACCAACCGGGGTATGGGTACCCTGAAACCCCTTTCCCACTGCCTTGTAATCTGTCCATGCAGTGGGGGTGTGTTTGCTCCCTGAAAGCACAATGAGGTAAAAAAAATTTTAAAAAAGAAAAGAATGGAACAGGGAAGGAGGGGGGAAGAGGAAGGTGGAGAGAGAGAAGTGTAAGAGAGATAACAGACAAATGTACCAACTAACAAAAGAGACACAAAGAGAAGATTTAAAAAAACCTAAAGCATACAGAAAATCAAACAAACACACAAGGCAACCAACCTTGCTATTGATATACAATTCCTCTACACAAACAGGTCTAAAGAAAAATGAGAAATCAGTAAAACAAGGTAAATATGTGAAAACCTTATCAAAAACAGTGAGAGGAGAGAAAAAAGGGAAATAAAAGTAAAAAATAAAACAGACAAAAATGAGCAAAACAGACAAAGAATAAAAATTTAAAAAGTAAAACCAATTCCTCAAGCTTGCTCTGAGATCATTCCTGTGAGCCCAATGTCCTTTCAGCTCTGAGCTCTAGCTTTCTTTGCAGACTTGTAGGGATGCTCACAGCTAGAGCCAGATGTTCCAGGCCTGCTGTGCAAGGATCAGATTTGGACTTAGTCAGCTTGCCGCCTGTCAGGTCTTCCACTCAGATCCAACCTGTCTGTGTCTGATCTAGCATGGGGAGAGGGGCTTCTGTCTCTCCCCATTTGATGTGATTACCTTAGGTCCCAAATTGGAGACTGGCCAGAGCTGTGCGGAGCTGGGCAGGGTGATGCAGGTTTCTGCCTCGTCCTGGGACAGAGAAAATGGCTGTGGTGGGTGCCTCTTTACTGGGCTTGGGCCTCCTCCTTGGCCTTCACCAATCCCCTCTCCAGCATTTTCTGTTTGTTTTCAATTTTCTTTCCTGACCAGTGCTTTGTTGAACACTTAATAGTTTTTATAATTCCATTCTGGAGCTAAAATACCAAGGTACACACAGAATGCATGCTTTACAGGATTCATAAAATTACACAGTATTGTAGATTTTGTTTGTGGATTCACATTTTAAATTCTGTTGCATAAGAAATAATGTCAACTTGTGTCTCTTTAGTCTGAGTGGTATCTTATGTGTTTTTAAACAAATTGAGCATGAAATTCAAATGTGCTTTTGTTTTTTTCTAGATTATTAACTAAATTTGAAAAAGAGTGTACCATGGAGAGCTCAAGGCCGGTTCACCGCCTTAGAGGAAATAAGTAAGTGATAAACTCAAATGTACTCGAATTTAAGCACAATTCCCAGCTTTGGATAATGGAATAGGGAATACATGTGTACCTGTTTTCATAATAAATATAAGCTTGTGTGCTAATGAAACACATCTGTACTTTAAAATAATACTCAATTTTAGGTATTGTGGTTATTTGCATATGCCATCGGCTTTGTGCTTTTTCCATAGGGACAACTGGTTGTTCTAATCTTGGATGCTGTGTTCATGAATGGTGGGTGTGTGTTTGCTCAGGAAGCCATTTCATAGAGATGGCCACTAGAAATGCTTCGGTGGTTTCTTTTCAGCACCTGAAATACTGTTAATTGCCACAGTAAAGCTCATGAGTGGATTTTTTATCAGTGAGATCAGTGGCTTACAAATCAGCATGATAAATGTTAGAATTGTGAGGAAATTCAGAATCTGTGAATGTCCTAAAATATTTTAGAGACAGGCCACACTTGCATAAACAGCATATAAGAATCTGGGTGTGGCCTGTAGTGAATGTTTAGGGATGATACCTGAGGCTTAGAACTTGTCCATCCATTGTTTAGGGGGTTTTGGCCTCTGAAATGTTGAAAATCTGAGAACAAGCTTTTCCTGTCAAGTGATTCTTGGAGGACCTACAGAGAACAGAGAGCTTACAGGAGTTTAAGAACTGTTTGTGCCTGCTTGCCTTTTTTGTTAAATGAACATTAGCATGTATGGCAGATTTGGTCTGAGACCCACTTTTATTGCAGCCTAGTAGCATAAATATAAAGGTGTAACTTAGCCTTCACCCAACCCAAACTTCTAATGTGACTATCCTACTACCCAAAAACACTTCATAATTATGCATGGACACGTTTATGACAGATTACAATATTAGAAAGAAGATTAGCTAGCCACTTGTTCATGTCCTATGGGAAAACCCATATCTCTGCCTCCAACTATCTTATCAAGTTATTATTACAGGCTTCATGCAATCCTGTTCCTGCAAGGAATCCAGATAATTTCTATGGGTGTCTCATGACCCTAGATAAGTGTCCCAAGTAACTTAGCAGTCCCAGCCTGCCACTTGACTCTGAAAGGAAATTGAAGTATCTGCCACTTCCTTTTCTCCATAGAAGATATCTAGAAAATCCAGTAATCATTCAATAAGGTTGCCTGTGTCAGAAACTCTAATTCATACTTTGTGAGTGGTCTAAATAGTCTCTGAAAGGATTTATTGATGCATTCTGCATAATCAATCCAGTTGCTCTTCCTGTTAAAAAGCAAATTTCAATACTAGCTTTTGTTTTTGTAAAAGGTGCTCTTTCTTTTTTTTCCCTAAGGCCTGGATGAATTGCTATTATACTTGAGCCTTTCTTGAAGGACATAAGGACAACCACCTAGAACTTGAGGGTTCCTTTCATGTACTACCAGCCCAGGCCCAGTAGATTTGATTATTCAAACTTTGGCCCCTTCTTTCCAAGCAGGATAAAAGAATAATATAATATTAATATCTCTCTGTGCTTTGAGTATGGTTTGCAGGGGAGGGTTTTACTTAAATAATAAAGAAATACAATTTAATGCAATGTTTCCAAGGTGTGTTTCTCACATTTTCACAGTGAGAATGTTCAGTGGTCAACTATGTTTAGGAAATTCAGCAGGCTTTGGTCTTTTCTTAAAGAATTCCAGTGTTTTTTGTGCCATAGAAATGTGTGTAATTATTTTGTTTTTGTATCTTAGCTATTGTAACTAGTGTTGCAATAAACATGGATGTGCATATTTCTCTTCCACATACTGTTTTCATTTTCCTTGGGTATTCCCAGTGTAGGATTCATGGATTATATTGTGGTTCTGTTTTTAATTTTGCTAAAGAAATTACCATACTGTTTGACACAATAGCTGTACCAATTTACACTCCCATCAACAATCTGTAAACATTTCTTTTTCTCCACATCCTTGCCAACATGTGTTTTCTTTTGTCTTTTTGATAATATTTATTCTAACTGGAGTGAGGTGGAATGTCATTGTAGTGTTGACTGGCATTTATGTGTTGTCATGATTAGCGATGTTGAGCATTTTTTGGCATAACTACTGATTATATATACTTCCTTGAAAAAATACTTATTTATTTATTTATTTATTTTATTTTTTGAGTTGGAGTCTCACTCTGTCACCCAGACTGGAGTGCAGTGGCTGCTCCTGGCCACCGCAGCCTCAACCTGCTGGGCTCCGGCAATCCTTCCACCTCAGCCTTCCAAGTAGCTGGAACTACAGGTGCGCGGTACCACGCCCGGCTCATTTTGATTTTATTGTAGAGATGCGGTCTCACCAAATTGCCCAGGCGGGTCTCGAACGTGCGGGCTCAGGCAATCCACTCACCTCAGTCTCCCAAAGGTGCGGAATTACAGGCTGAGCCACCGAGCCCGGCTGAAAAAAATATTTATTGTGGTGTTTTGCTCATTTTAAAATCAGGTTATAGCTGGGCTCGGTGGCTCAGCCTGTAATCCCGTGCCTTTGGGAGGCTGAGGTGAATGGATTGCCTGAGCCCGCGGGTTCGGAACCCGCCTGGGCAGCGAGACCTCATCTCTACAATAAATCAAAAAATCAGCCGGGCGTGGTAGCGCATGCCTGTAATTCCGGCTACTTGGAAGGCTGAGGCAGAAGGATTGCTGGAGCCCAGCGGGCGAGGCTGCGGTGGCCGGAAGTGGCCACTGCACTCCAGTCTGGGCAACCGAGTGAGACTCCAACTCAAAAAAAAAAAAAAAAATCAGGTTATTTGGGGTTTTTCTGATGCTGAGTTTTTAAAATTTCTTATGTATTGTGGACATTAATCCCTTGTCAGGTGTATGGTTTTTAAAGTGTAATTGAATTAAATTTTAGAGTTATAAGGTACATGTGAGAATTTATTAAATAAGTAAATTGTGTTTAAGTGAGGTATGGGCTTCTAACAAGCCCTCTCTTCCCTGGAAGTAGACCTGGCACCCAGTGTGTGGTTGTGGATCCTTTATCCCTCCTCCTTCCCTCCCTCCTTTAGTAGTGACCAGCGATTGTTGTTCACATCTTTGTGTTCATGTGTCCAGTAGTTTACTGAGTACCACTTTAGGTATTCGGGCCCTTTTTTGCTTTCATTAGAATCTCTGTATTGTCTTTTCTAGGTCTGTGAAAAGTGATGCTGGCAATATAGTAGGAATTAATGTAATAGGAATTGTTTTGAATATGTATGCCATCGAGAATAAAGTCTTGATTGCCTTCTAAAATATTTGACTTGATTTTTTATGTATACATTTTACCCTTTGACAGAATTGCTGGTAAACCATCCTCTGCAGAGTGCTCTGCCAGTGATGACAACATCAGGTGAGTTGACCTGACTGATCTGAGTGGTGAAAGATACTGGAAGCATTGATGGCTAAAACAGTTTTCAAGAAGAGACTGTAAGCATCCTTTGGTAACTTTTACTGGTTTTGCATCTAACTAGAACAAAAATAAAACCAGGTCAGAAGATGGATATAGTTTACTCATAGACTGTGTCTTTTGGCAACTAGTATCCAAAACTCTTTAGAAACTATCAGAACACCCATGTATGAGACTATTTCAAGAGTGATTGAAGAGAGGTGTGGATCTTATTTGTATTAAGAATATGGTAGCAGTAAACAAAAATACAGAATCTCTGAGCAGAAGATAAGGAATGAATAGACCTATATTTCATAGCTGCTGTTCCAAACTCAAAGTGACCATCATATTGAATGAAGATCCTGCCTTATGCTTGCAGTTATTTTATCCTATTTCAGGGGTATCCAATATTTCCATGATTTATAAAGGGCACAAAGGTGACGGGCAGACTTGAGCATGATAAATTTCAAAGGGCAAGATAAAAAAGTCTACCAATGAAGTTGAATTTGATACAAATTTAAGCTGACAATGCTGCTAAACATGATGCCCTGGTTCAGTAATAAAGAGCAGAATTTTAAATATTGATTCAATAAACTTTGTAGACAGGTCTAAGAATTTTATTACAAATGTATAATGGCTTGTTTCCAGGGAAACAGCAAATATCAGGTCCAAATAACTGATTAATATTAGAATACATTTTTGATAATACATTGTAACTTGTAGAGTAATTGTAGCCACCCCAATTCAATATGGTGTGTGAATTGACACTGTTCTTACTATGTGTGTTTCATTCTTTTAGGAGTAATTTCGATGAGTCGACATTTGTCACCTGTCATGGAGACAACCGAGAAAGGTAATGTCATAATATATATGATAGAGAGAGAGAGAGAGAGAGAGAGAAAGAGAGAGAGAGAGAAAAGACTGGAAGACTGAGATTTGATAAATTTAGTGTCTTAGAATTTTTCCTGGGAGAAGTGGTTTCTGGACACTGATTCTAAATTATTTCTAAAAATTAGGTCTTCCAGTGACCAAAAAAAAAAGTTCAAGGGATTGGAAATATTTCTATGTGTATCTAAATGACAAAAATATTTGGTTTTTAAAAGGAATTAGAGCAACTTTCCGGGTATGTGTGAATCTATTCATGAAAATTTAAAAGTATTTGGGGGTGTTAAGTAAAGAAGAAATTTCAGGCTCATGATCTTTATGTAAGTAAGTCATTTGGATTGGAGTGAGGGAATCAAAAAAGATGGAAAATCATCTTTATGTTGTGAAGAGGGTTGCACGGGGAGTAAATAAAAGATAAAAATTTCAAAATGTATTTTGGGGGAAAATTTATTTCCAGTGTATATTGGAAAAATGAGTGTTCTTCTAGCTTGAATGTGTAAAAAATATCCTCAGGAGAGAGTAACATTTTCTAAAAGTTAATTTTTTAACAGAGGAATGTAGGACATTACTTATTCCTCATTTGTCGTTCTTTCTCGCATTTCCTGGACATCGTCTGATTTCCATTTTTGTGAATTTTCTGTATGAGCAGATGAGACTGATAGCAAAAGCAAACATGTTTTGCTGACTAAAGGCCTTTTTATGCTTGTTAGTTGTTTATTAGTTGTGATTTGTTTCTGAGTAATTTCATCTAGACTTCTTCCTGTCATATTGTTCTGAAGGCATTTTACCTTGTACTTACTAGTGAAACAATGCATTTTAAAAAAATGACTTGTGTCTGCATTATTGAAGCATTCAAGGGATTTCTCTTTTGCCTCTTTCTTGGCAAGTTATGTAACTATTCACCAGCTTTGCCAGTGTTGTATGCCAAAGACAACCTGGAACTGGCCATGAATATTGAATTTTTTATTGTTCAATTTTGTTTGGGGTATGCTTTCAGAAGATATTACCTATTATTAGGTTTGTCTCCCCATGCCTGCACTCTCAGGTCTCTTCCATTCTATCATCGATTCCAGAGTGGCCTTACTGTAAGCAAAGTAAAGAAGGAGGTATAATCATATAATCATGAAGAAGAATGCTATGCTTACCTATCTTATTACCTTTCCTGTGTACACACACATAAACACAGACGCACACACACACACTCACACACACCCCACTTTGGTAGTTGCTTCAGAAGTTCCGATGCTGTACTCTGAAACTGTCCCTCTGGTTCCCATAACAACTCCTCTGGTTTTACTTTCTGTGTCCTGAAATGCTATCAGAAATAAAATCTTGATTGTTTTTCAAAATTTATAACTTGAGTTTTTGGTATGTACTTTTTACTCTTTGACAGTATTACTCATGAAACACCTTCTGCAGAGAGCTCTGCGAGTGATGACATCAGGTGAGCTGACTTAAACCCATCTGAGTGGTGAAAGACTTTTGGAGCTTCCACGACGAAGCCAGTTTTCCTGAAGAGACTATAAGCATCTTTTGGTAACTTACTGGTTTTACATCAAACAGGAACAAAAAAAGTCAGGTCAGAAGAGGGACACTTCTTACTCATAGACTATAATTTTTAATAACTAGCAGCCAAAAGCCATAGAGAGCTACCAGAATGACCATGGGTGATACTCTATAAAAAGTGTAACACAAGAGAGGAGAGAGTTCTATCTAGATCAAGGTTTGTAGCACTAGGAAAGTAGAGAAGGCCTGAGAAGAAAGAAAGGAGCTAGTAGACCCTGGCTCTGTCCTTTAGAGCTCTGCCCCAGATGCAAAGCAATCATCACACAGTTGGAGCCCCTGCCTCAGGCTTGCAGTTACCTGATTTTATTTGAGAAACAGCAAAAATATCTGGGACTCCTGAAGAGCATAAAGGTGGTGGAGAGACCTGATGATTAGGAAATTTAGAAGGGTAAGAGCAAGCAATAAAACTGAATTTGAGCGAGCTCAGTGACTCAGCTTGTAATCTCACACTTTGGGAGGTTGGGGTGAGTGAATTGCCTGAGCCCGTGGGTTCGAGACCCACCTGGGCAAGTTGGCGAGACCTCATCTCTACAGTGAATCAAAAAAATTAGCCGGGCGTGGTAGCGCATGCCTGTAGTTCCAGCTACTTGTAAGGCTGAGACAGAAGGTTCGCCGGAGCCCAGCAGGTCGAGGCTGCAGTGGCTGGGAGCGTACCACTGCACTCCAATCTGGGCGACACAGTGAGACTCCAACTCAAAAAAAAACACAAAAAACACCAAAAACTGAATTTGAAGTAAATGTAGCTCAAAATGCTGTTACACATGATGATTGGTCTTAGTAATAAAGAACTGCATTTAAATCTTGATGTATTAAACTTTGTTGGCAGGCCTAAGAATTTTGTTACTAACATATAAAAGCTTATTTCTAGGGAAACAAGAAATGCCACGTTCCAAAAAAGTGCTTAATATGAGTATAATTTTTGGATAGCAGATTTTTAATTTGTAGAGTAATTGTAGCCACCTTGAATCAATATGTGTGTTTTACTATGTGTATTTCAATCCTTTAACAGTAATTCCAATGAATTGACGTCTGTCACCTGTGGAGCCAATAATGAAAGGTGATATCTCAATATATATTGAGAAAGAATGAGAGACAGCAAGAGAGAATGAGACCAAGTGTGAGAGGGAGAGGGAGAGGGTGAAGGAGAGACAGAAGGAGGGAGGGAAGACTGAGACTTGTTCAATTCAGTCTCAGAGCTTTTCATGGGACAATTGTGTTCTGGACACTGCTTCTAAAATTATTTCCAAAATATTATGTCTTTCAGGGGCCTAAGTCATGTTTACTATATCTTTAAAGGCAAATAATTTTGCTGTTCAAATGAACTTGTCAAATTACTGCTACATGAGATGAATCTCTAATGATATGCTTTGGCATTTATTGGTATTCCAAATAAAATAGGGCAAGACTCTAGGCTCAGTGAAGTCTCTAACTGTATACATTTCCATCTATTCAGAAATAAGTGTTTTTCTAGCTTGAATATATGAAAAATATACTCAGAAGAGAGTAACTTTTATTAACAGTTTATTTTTTAACAAAGGAATGTAGGATGTTACTTCATCTTCACTTGTGGTTCCTTCTCATGTTTTCTGGACAATGTCTGATTGTCTTTTTTGTGAATTTTGTGCATGAGCAGAAGGGACTGACAGTAAAAGTAAATATGTTTTCCTGACCTCCTCATGCTTGTTAGAAATCTATTAATTGCAATTTGCTTCTGATTAATCTCACCCAGAGTACTTCTTGTTACACTGATCTGATGGCATTTTACCAATAATTCACTGTAACAAGACAGTACATTTTTTGTCTGCATTGCAAAAATATTCAGGGGATTTCTCTTATGCCTCTATCTTTCCCAATTATGTAACTGTTCACCAGCCTGTGTCAATGTTAGAAAAAGAGTCCTGTCAAAGAGTCAACTAACTTGTTACTGTTATAATTTGTTGAGTCTATACAAAGATTATATAGGAAACAAAGAGAGCTACAGATGAATGCAAAAAGTTTTTCATATCACTCCAATAGGATCTTTTTCATCATGGATCATTGATACAGTTTACACTCTGCCATTTAGTTAATTGTATGTCTGCATAGCTATACCTTTTCTGCATGGAGCTATCAGGATGGGGCAAATTAGAATAATTTGAGCAAGGCAAACACTTAACTTTCGTAACCCACACCAAACACAATAAAGGCTTGTTTCCTTGTTTTTGCTTGTTATTGTTGTTGTTGAAGGCATTTGCCGCCGTCTCTGCGAGAACCACTGGTGCTTCTGATCAAGGAAAAGGTCTTTGATTTGGAGTAAAAGCAGAAATCAAAGCTTGGTTTTGACATCTAATATTCACTTGACATCCAGCAAGTCATTAAACCCCTTTAAACTTGCGATTGTTCATCTTTAGACTAGTAATAATAATGTTATTTGAGATGTGCACTTGGTTGGTGGTTAAATAAGAATTAATAAGACATGTAAAATGATATGTGTGAAACTGCTTTTTGCATGAGCTAACACATCAACTATGATGCTGAAAAATAATGAGACAAAATGTATTTGCTTTGTTCTTGATATTAACAAGAAAACTTCTGCTTTCTCAGCCGGGCTTGGTGGCTCAGCCTGTAATCCCAGCACTTTGGGAGACTGAGGTGAGAGGATTGCCTGAGCCCGCGTGTTCGAGACCCGCCTGGGCAACTTGGCGAGACCTCATCTCTACAACAAGTCAAAAATTAACCGGGTGTGGTAGCGTGCGCCTGTAGTTCCAGCTACTTGGAAGGCTGAGGCGGAAGGATCACTGGAGCCCAGCAAGTCGAGGCTGTGGTGGCCGGGAGTGGCCACTGCACTCCAGTCTGGGTGACAGAGTGAGACTCCAACTCAAAAACAAAACAAAACAAAAAAAACCTTCTGCTTTCTCAACATTATGCATGACATTATCTGTAGGGTTTTTGTAGATGTACAGTTAGAAAATTCCCCTCTATTCCTAGTCTCCTGAAGTTATTATTATTGTTGTTGTTGTTATTATTACCATGATGAGCCTTAGATTCTGTCCAGTCCTTTTTCTCTATCTATTGATACTTTATAATTTTTCTTCTTTAGGCTGTTGATGTGATGGATTGCATTAATTGATTCTCAATGTTAAACCAGCCTTGTCTACCTGGGATAAATCTAAATCTGTTGTAATGTAAAAATTTTTAGACATTACTGGATTAGTCTTACTAATATTTTGTTGAGAATTTATATTATGGGAGATATTGGTCTATGGTTTTCTTTTTCTATAATGTTTTTATTGAGTTTTGGTATCAGAGTAGTGCTGGCATCATAAAATGAATTAAGAGGGTTTTCTGTACTTCTATTTTCTGGAACATATTTTAGAGAGTTGATATCATTTCTTCCTGAAATGTTTAGTAGAATTTGCCAGTAAAATTATGCAGGCCTCGTGCCTGTTTTGGAAGGTCAGATGTTATTGATTTAATTACTTTAACAGATACACATCTATTCAGGTTACCAATGTCTACTTCTGTAAGTCTGGGTCGTTTGTGTCTTCTTCACCTGTACGTGGATCACTTATGTACCCAATCCTGACTTGTACCCTAATCTTTAAAGTAAAATAAAATATATAGAAAATAATTGTTTTATTTTATGTATTATCAAATTTGTGGACATTGTTCATAATATTTCCTTATAATTCTTTTTATGCCCACGTGATTAGTCATGAGTATTCCTCTGTAATTTATGATGTTAATAATTTGTAATATCTCCCTTTTGTTCCTGGTTAGTCAAGCTGGAGGTTTAACAATTTTATTGATCTTTTCAAAAAACATCTTTTGGTTTTGTTAATTTTTCTCTATTGCTTGCTTGTATTCAATGTAGATTATTTCTGATCTAATTTTTGTTATTTTTCTTCTGCTTTTAAAAAAGATTTACATTGCTCTTCTTTCCCTTGTTTCCTAATATGACTTTTTGTACCCTGAAATTTCTGTCAGAAAAGAGCATGATTCTTTCCAAATGATCTCACTTTATTCTTTTGTATGTTTTTTGTTTGTTGACAGATATAAGCATGATCTAACCACCTTTTCAGCATGTTCTAAACAGAATATCAATGATAGGGTGTTTTTTTTTTTTGCCATCTTAGTGGGAAAACTATTTTGGAGTGGTTATGACAATACAGAGTATACATGACAGCCTATCAGGACCTGTATGTAAACTTTTTCTGTTTTGGATCTAGATGGAAAGAAGAGAAAGAGGTGAAAATACACTTACTCATGGTTGTGGTGTAAACTTTAGGGATAAGTAGCTAAAACCCTTAGGAAATTATCACAATGCCTATGTGTGAGAAAGAGAGAACCCTCTGGGCAGGGAGAAGAGAAGTTCTCAGCAGAAATGAGTGGACCTAATGGGCCCTGTATCTGTCCCTTACCCTCCAGAGCTCTGCCACCATGTGAAACTGGAGCCCCAAACCCACACCCACCATCACATTAGAAAGAGCCACTGCATCTATTCTGCAGTCATTTGACCCTATCTGAGGGGTAGAAAAGGCTACTTGACCCTATCTAAGGGTAGACAAGCTCAGGAGTTAAAGACTAACCTAGGCAACATAGAGGGCAATTCACTTCTACAAAAATAAAAATAATTTGCTGGGCCAGATGGCATACATATGTAGTTCTAGTTACTTGGGGGACTGCGGTGGAAGGTTTGCCAGAATTGGTGAGTTGTGATTGTACCACTGCACCCGTCTAGGCAACAAAGTGAGAACCCCAACTCAAAAGAAAAGAAAAAGCACTCAAAGTGCTTTTTGCATTCTCTCACTCAGCAACAACCATCTCTGGCCAAATATGTGGAGATTTTTCACTGTACACCAAGCATGCAATCAATTCTGCATCAGATCCAGCTGAGTAATCTGCAATTAAAATTCAGTATTCTGTACTTAGAGCTTGTGCCAGATCCCATAGGTTGAGGACTTAGTTCCATGAGGTGATCCCTCTCCTGCGGCATTCTCACCAGTTGCCTCCAGAACTTCTGACCCACCAGCTTCAAGTTGGGGTTCCCATGAGTCTTTCTTCTGGTTCAATTAATTTGCTGGAGTAGCTCACAGAATTCAGGAACAGACTTGCTTGCATTTACTGGGTTATTATAAGGTGTATTAAAAAAGGTACGGATGGAAAGATGTCTAAGTGAGGTATGGGGAAGGGGCACAAAGCTTCCTTGCTCTCCTCAAGTGTGCCACCTATTAGTACACTCCAGATGCTCAGCTATCTGGAAGCTTTTTGAACCCTGTCCTTTTGAACCCTGAGCTTTTTATGAAGTTGCTTTGGACAGACATGATTCAAGTATGGACAACTGTCAAAATGTGCTTGAATTAAAGGGTATGATCTAATACTAATAGACTGAGTGGAGAAACCAGCAAGATCTGTCTGTTCAGATTCTTTGTGGATTCTGTGAGCATTCCTTCTTCAGGGTATGAGTCCAGACCTTCTCTGGAATAAGCATCTTATGACCCACAGTCACTTTACGGTTCTCCCAAGGGCAGGTAAAAAGAGGACAGAAACTCAGAGAGCGATTCTCTTTCCTAAGGCCTGTTGCTGTGGATTAAAATACCCTCAAACAAAGATAATAGGATGAAAGGTTTATATGTATATTTTCACAGATAGTTACCTAAAACTGATAATTTCAAAATAAATTTTGCCACATTGGGGTTAGTTTCAGTATTAGAAAAATGCTCTTAAATCTTGAATCATTAAGATTGTTTTTACAGGCCTAAGAATTGCATTTTTATCATAGAAGGTATTATTTCTAGGGATAAATAAAATACGTGTTTGCAAATAGCTAATTTACATGTGAATTTTCTTAGAGATCAACTGATTTATTAATTGTAATGATATTGTTGCTAATTTGAATAAAAAATGAGTCTATGAATTCATATAGTATTTGGTTAAAATACAATTTATTTTTTTTAACTCTAACCCAAATGAAATGACTTCAATAACCTAGGATGGAGTTATTAGTGAAAGGTTGTATATAAGCATACATATATACATTTGACCAACAATCACAATATAGATATTAAATACAGAGTTTCGTAGACACTGTTTCTAAACTCCTGGAAGTTTCAGCTACTGCATGTGACATCCTTTCCTTTTGTGGGCTAATTGGGTAGAAAAGGAATAGGTTTTATGAAGCAAATGTCATCCTCCTATCTGGTAGTCATAACTTCTAGAAAACGGTCAGATTGCCTGTGTATGAGACTCTATTACACTAGACGGTACTAGTTTCTCGAGCTGCTTTAACTAATTATTACAAACTGAGTGACTTAGACAACAAACACTTATTATCTCATGGTCCTAGAATCTAGGAGTTTGAAGTCAAGGTTTTGGTAGAGTTGACCTTTTATGAGTTGAAAGGAAGAATCTATCCCATGAAACTTTGCCAGCTGGTGCTGGTTGCTGACAATCTTTGACTTTCTTATGAGTGTAGACACATCTCCCAGATTTCTGCCTTTCTCTTCCAATTGCATTCTTCCTGTGTGTGTGTCTGTGTCCAACCTTCCTTTTTTATGAGTGCCAGTCATAATAGATTATATCTATACCAGTATCCCCTTCTCTTAACTCCATATTTCTGCAATGACTCTATATCAAAACAAGACTGCATCATTGGTTACAGGCATTTGACTTTCATTACTTAAATAAGGGAAGTGAATGCTATGCAATCTATAACAAGGAAAAAATGAGGAGCAATGCTATTTTAACTTTCACAATCTCTTAGCCTTCAGCCAACAGCAGTGACAGAAGAAAATTCTGATGATGACATCAGTGAAATGTGAGTTTAAAACATATTGAGGAAGAAGTAAAAGTGAAATTGAATCAAGAGAGCCCTGAGCAGAAAAGATTAAGCTAATAGCCCTGAATGTGTTCCTCACCCCAAGAGCTCTGCTACCATGTGAGGCTAGTGTTCCAAAGCTAAACCCCCCTATTCTATTGAATGGAGACCCTGACTCAGGGCTGCAGTTGCTTGACCCTCTCTGATGGGCAAAAAAGACAAGTATGATGGAGAAAGTAAGAGGGCGATGGGGGGTGGACTTTAGAGCCAGAAATTTAGATGGGATGAGAGCAATATATGCCTACAAATGAAAGTGAATTTGAAATAAATGTCACCATAAAAGGCTGCACTATATTGGGACTAGGCGATGAAAGAGCTTGATTTCAATCTGGAAGCATTACTATTTCCACAGTCTCAAAGTATTCATATTTCCAGAATTGAAAGCCTCATATCTACTAAAAACAACACCCCAGGTTCAAAGAGTGATATATACATGAATATTTAAAGATTAGCAAGCTTCTGTCTAGCAAAACTATAGCTTTTTGACCCAAAAGTGTAAGTTAAAATTGTGTGTTTCATCTAACAATTTTATAATCCCTTAGCCTGCTGCCAACTGAAGAGAATGGAGAAAGCTCCGAGGAAGCCACTAATACCATGTGAGTTTAAAACAAATGAGGATCAATGTGTGTATACACATACATACATACTTCTATCAGTACACACATACACACACAGAAACATACAACAATAAAAGGGAGAGAGAAGTCGATCATTGTAAAATGGATTCTCTGGCATAACCTTGGTAATACAGAGTGTTTTTGACACTGTGGTTAAATCTTCTCACCATAGGTTCTATAGATAACTTTCTATCTTTTTCAGATCAGATTGTATAAAAAGGGAACAAATCACAAAAGGGCTCCTTCTTCCTGTTTGTCACAAGAAGCATAGTAGCTCTGAATAGAAAAGAACAGAGCTAATATTCCTGGAATTGTTTCTTACCCCCCAGAACTCGGCCACCTTGTGGGGCTGACATCCCAAACTCACAGCCAACATCATGTTAGATGGAAACTTTGCTTCACATTCTAACTTCTGGACAAGGAAGACAAGTAAAGAAAAGTAATCAGATGACACAGGTCATTGGGAATCAGGAATTTATATGAACTTGAAGGGATGGAGACTTACAAACTAAAACTGAATTTGAAATGAATGCCAACACAAAAGGCTGCTATACACTGACATTAAAATACAGTTACTTAATCAGTATGCATTACTATTTCCACAGGCTAAGCTATTCATCACCATCATTTAAAATGTAATTTCTAATAGGGATGTCATAACAGGCCAAATTAGTCATAACATACACATGACCATTCAAAAACTAATCAGGTAATAACTTGGGGAGTTCATTGAAGCTATTCAATGCCAAAAATGTGGGATTGCACATTGTTTCTCACTATGATCGATTTTAATCTGTTAGCTCCAGATTAGAATGAACTGAAAACAACTACGGATAGAGCCACCAATGAAATTGAGTCATGAAAAATTAAATATAGATATATGTGCACAAACACATATTAACACGTGTTCACACACAAAGAAAACACATAAACCAAGGACACAGAGACTGAGAGTCAACTGAGATTTACTCCCAGGAGCCTCCATAGCAATACAGAGTATCTTTTGTACTGTATCTATCTAAATCTTCTCATTGTAGCAGGTGTAGGTCACACCCCACCATTTTTTAGGCTGTGTTGAATAAAAGAGAAACAGATCATAGGGGGATGCTTCACCCTGTTAGTGTATTTCTCACCCTAAGTAGCATATAAAGGCTGAAGAAATTCAGATCTCCTGTGTATGAGATTCTACTGAAGTGGAGAAAGGAAGGAGAGATTCCTGGTTGGCGCAACAAGGCAGTGTCTGTGAGCAGGTAGCAGAGGAGCCCTCAGCAGAAAGAAAGGCGCTAATAGGCTTATATTTATATTTGCAGCCCCCTCCAGAGCCCTGCCACCATGTGAAGACAGTGCCCAAGCCCCAATCTGGCATCATGATGCATGGGGCCCATGCCTCAGGCCTGCAGTGTCTTCATCCTGTGTGACAGCAGAGATGACATCTCTGATGGTGAACATAAGGCATAGAAGGAGAGATTTGAGAATGAGGAAATTACATGGGGTAAAGGGGATTTGCTCCTAGAAGCCACAGGTGAATTTGAAATAAATTTAACCACAGAATCTATTCACATTGCAGTTCGCGTCAATAGTAAAAACTGAACTTACAGGCTGGGTCATTAAACTTCTTCAAGGCCTAAGATTTCATTCCAGATATGAAAAGATACATTTCCATGAAGAAGGGCATTTACATTTTCAAATTACTGATTGCATGTCAATTAAGGATCAACCACTTCATAGTTTATAAAGAAATTTGAGCAAATTTGAACCAAAATGTTAATCTGGGGAGTCACATGATGTCTGATTATGTTTCTTTTTAATTCTTTAGCACTGAGCCACGTGGCCCTGTCAAAATCTGCTGGGCTGAAGATACAGAAATAACGTAAGATATAAATGGACGACAGCATGAAAACACACAAACACACACACACACACTGCAGAGAGACAGAAATAATGTAAGATATAAATGAATGACAGCCTGAAAACACACACACACACACACACACACACACACACACACACACACACACACACACACATGCTGCAGAGAGGCTTAGTGGCAGAGAGACTTGGAGCCGGGATATGCAATCTCAGGATGCTAAAACTGTCACTCGCCCCCTCCAGAGCCTGGCCACTACACGAGATGGCCACTCCAAGCCCACATCCACTGTCACACTGGAAGAAGATGTTGTTTCTAGTCTGCAGGTACTATCTGAGGGGCAGGGAAGTCCATTTTATAGGTGAAGATGAGGAGGTGAGATGGGGACATGAGAACCAGGAATTTAGAAGGGGTGAATGCAATCTGTCTGCACAACTGAAGGTGAATTTGAAAGAAATGCAACCACAAAAGGCTGTCTTACCTTGGGCCTAAGGTAATAAAGATTTTCCTTCAGTCAGGAAGAATTACTATCTCCACGGGTCCAAGATATTCATGTTTGACATAGAAAGTCTCATATCTATTAAAAATGACACATCTGGTTTACAGGATGACATATAAATGAATATTATAGGATGAATAAGTTTTCTCAGGAATGGTGGCTCACGCCTATGATCCTAGCTGTTTTGGGAGCAGAGGTAGAGGAACTCTTGAGGACAGAAGTTCAATACCAGCTTGGGAAACATGGTGAGACCTCATTAAAAAAAAAATCAACAATTTTCAGTCTAGAGTAACTGTGGTGATTAGACCAATATGTAAGTTAAAATTACTTGTTTTATCTGAATAAAATACTTTTGTAATCTCTTAGCCCAACACCAACATCCCTGCATGGAGAAAGCACTGATGAAACCAGCAGTGAAAAATTAGTTAAAAGCAAATTAAGTTGTATGTTTATACACACTTAAATGTAATGCATATATGCTTCAAAACACATGCAAAGATATTTATATCCCTATACATGCACCCATATGTGTACACACAGAAATATAAAACAAAAAAAGAGAAAGAGAATTTGTAAAATTTGACTAGGGATATCTGTGGCAATACAGAGCATCTTTTTTTTTTTTTTTTTTTTTTGAGTTGGAGTCTCACTCGGTCGCCCAGACTGGAGGGCAGTGGCCACTCCCGGCCACTCCCGGCCACTGCAGCCTCGCCTGCTGGGCTCCAGCGATCCTTCCACCTCAGCCTTCCGAATAGCCGGAATTACAGGCATGTGCTACCACACCTGGCTGATTTTTTGATTTATTGTAGAGATGAGGTCTCGCTGCCCAGGCAGGTCTGGAACCCGTGGGCTCAGGCAATCCACTCACCTCAGCCTCCCAAAGGCATGGGATTACAGGCTGAGCCACAGAGCGTGGCCCATTTTGACTTTAAAATTATACCAAATTCAAATTAGCCATATTCAGATTACATGTGTATTGGTATTATTAGTATCCTCTAGAGCTCTGTTACTGTGTGTGACCGATGCCTGGCCCCCAATTCATCATCCCATTTGATGGAACCTTGCTGCAGGTCTAAAATTTTTTTGTATCCTATCTGTGGCATCGATGATTTTGAAAATAAGGCATTGATGGTTGGACCTGAAAGTCAGAAAATGAGGTGAAGGCAAAGGGATTTTTACCTAGAAACAGCAGCTGAATTTAAAGAAAAGTAAAGCTCCAAATACTTACAATGTGCTTAAGTTCAATGGTAAAGAACTGAATATGAGATGTGAGTGATTAGAACTAGAAAGTGATGTCTAGGAAGTCAGACTGGTATCTGTCTCTAGGTATATTTAAAGATCCTAGCAATGCCCCATCTGAATTTAGTCCATACCCTGACATGAAGCTACCAGTAAAATATGAGCTAAAAATCAGTAATAAAGACATATGGCTGCATAAGCATAGAGAGACGATAAATGCACATTCACTGTACACATGGACGTATACATACATACATAGATGCACAAACCCACATATATAACAGAAAACCATGAAGACTGTGATTTAAGACATTCATAGCTCGGAGCATCTGTGGCAAAACAGAGTGTCCCTCACACCATTTCTAAGTGATCGCACTGTAGGACATCAGCTACTTTTGTTGTTTTTGATCAGTTTGCATAAAAGAGAAACGTGTCAGAAGAGGAATAATTCCTCCTCCTATTGTGTTTGACACCTTGAGGAACCATCAGCCAACATCCAAAAGAAATATTCAGAATGCTTGTATAAGAGTCCTTACTAGACTGGTCAAAGACAGAAGAGAATCCTATTTGGAGCAAAGAAGAGGTAGGAGTGGACAATGAGCAGAGGAGCCCCACGTAGAAAAGAAGTGCTCCTCGCCTCCAGAGCTCAGTCACCATGTGAGGCTGACACCTGAACCCACACCCCTCATCACATCGGATGGAACATATGCCTCAGACCCTAAATCTTGAGCTGGAAAGACAAGTCTGAGGGGTGAAAAGCAGTCAGGTAATGGAGGTCATTGAGAATCAGGAATTTAGATGCATTACTGTTTTCACATGTTAAGATATTCATTACTAGCTGATGAAACATCCTTCTAATAAGACTGTCACACCAGGTCTAATTAGTCATATACATACACATGGATATTTAAAGATAAGTCAGGTAATAACTTTTAGAGTAGTCACTTTTAGAGTAGTTACAGTTGTAGCTGTTCGAAGTAAAAAGTTTAGAATTACACACTGTGTTTGACTATTACCGTTTTTAATCTGTTAGCCCCAGATCTGAATAAACTGAAAATATTAACCACTTAGAGAGCTATCAGTGAAATTTGAGCTATGAATGATTAGATTTATATCTCTGACACTGCATCTCACTCTTCTCACTGCATTATGTGTAGGTCATAGTCCACCATTTTTAGGTTGTGTTGGATAAAAGAGAAACATATAGTATGCTATGACTTATGTTAGCATAGTCATCACTCTTTGTAGTAGTATGCAAAGGCTGAAGAAACTCAGATTTTCTGTGTCCGAGAGTCTACCAGAGTGGACAAGGAAGGTGAGAATCTTGTTGAAGCCACAATAAAGTAGCAGTGGGCAGGGAGCAGAGGATCTCTCAGCTGAAATAAAGGAGGTAATAGACCCTGTATCGGTTACGCACCCTCCAGAGTTCTGCCACCATGTGAAGCTGGTGTTTCAGACACAAACCTAGCACCACAATGCATTGAGTCCCTACTTCAGGCCTGCAGTGTCTTGACCCTGTGCAAGGGCAGAGATGGCATCTGTGATGGTGAACATAAGGCATAGAGGCAGAGCCTTGAGACTGAGGAAATTAGATGAAGTAAATGAGATTTGGACCTTCAAATTGCAGGTGAATTGAAAAGAAATTTAATCACAATATCTGTTCACTTCGCATTCAGTTTCAATAGTCAAAATCTGAACTTACAAGTTGTGTCGTAAAACATTTTCAAAAGTCTAAGAATCATCAGAAACATGAAAAGATACATTTCTATGAAAAGGACATTTGCATTTCCAAATAATGATTGCACGTGAATTAAGGGCCAACCATTTTATGACTTGTATAACAATTGATGATCATTTGAAACAAAGAGTTAAGTCTGGAAAGCTCCATGATACCTGACGATCTACCTTTCTATTCTTTAGCACTGTCCCATGTGACCCTGAAAGAGTGAGTGGGAATGAAGTCACAGAAATAATGTAAGACATAAATTAATACACACCACACACACACATATGTATATACACACAAGTTTATTATATATATACATACTAGGGTAGACCCAAAATAACCCAGAATTATTTATTGGAGAGAAGACCCCTTGTAGTACAGGCTTCCCCCACTAGGTAATGTCCTAGGAGTCCACCCACATCAGTATATCAGCTAGCGTTGTTGTGAGAGGCTATGTTTGGTTTCAGTGAATTTTTTTTTGTATTCTCTCAAAGTGCTTGCCTATTTCAAGATGGGTGATTTATGAGTACACCCGCCTACACCACGCCGAGTTTTCAGCAGTTTGGGGCCTAAAATGGCATGACCCACATGCCTCGCGTTGCTGGTCACCCAGTCTCACTCTGAGCAACTTTTTGTTGTTGCTTGTTTCCCTGAATTACAAAGCCCTCAAAGGGGAGTGTTTTGCTGATGCGAAGAGGTGAAACCAAAAAATGGCAGAAACAAAAAAAGTCAAATTTGATGAGTTCAAAACTTTGGAGCAGTGGAAAAAGTGTCTGGGTGGGTGTATTGCATAAAACGGAGATTACTTTGAAAATGATTGAAGTTTAAACATGTAAGAATAAATAGCAATTTAAAATAAATAAACTCTGGGTTTTGGGGTCCCCCTCATGCATATTTAGATATCCAGTAAACACATGCAACCTTCAGAGAGGTTCAGATTTAGGATATGCAGTCTCAGGAGGCACAATCTCAATACAGACTTTTCTTGATAGTGTTTCTAAAGTTCTCTCATGGTGAGCTTCTGTAGATAATATGATTTGTTTTACTGAATAAAGATACATAGAAAAAGAAATCAAAGAGAGTCTTCTACAATAGTGTTTGTCACCCTAGATTACTATGGAAGAGACTGTACTAGTGTGGGCCAAGGACAGAGATCCTACTGAAAGCAAGGGATAGGCAGGAGTGAAAACGAGCAGACGAGCCCTCCTGGAGAAGAATAGAGCCAATTGGCCCAGAACTGTCACTCACCATTCAGAACTTTGCCTCCTTGTGAGACTGATGCCCAACACCCACACCCACCACCCACTGGGAGATGATCCTCCTTGTCGTCTGCAGTTATTTGACTCTGTCGGAGGGGCAACAGGGGACCCATGAAGGGTGAAAGTCGAAAGGTGATAGAGGGACTTGGCAGTCAGGAATTTAGATGGGGTGAAGTGATCTGTACCTACAACTGAAGTTGAATTTGGAAGGCTCTCTTACATCAGACCTAAGAAAATTAAGAGCTATCCTGCAGTCTGGATGCGCTACTGTTTCCATAGGTTGGAGATACTCATTTTTGATATAGAAAGTCTCATATCTCATAAAAATTGCAGATCAGGTTCAGAGCGGTGACATATACATGAATATTTTATGATAAAAAAACTTGACCAGCCGGGCTCGGTGGCTCAGCCTGTAATCCCGCGCCTTTGGGAGGCTGAGGTGAATGAATTGCCTGACCCCGCAGGTTCGAGACCCGCCTGGGCAACTTGGCGAGACCTCATCTCTACAATAAATCAAAAATGAGCCGGGGATGGTAGCGCCCGCCTGTAGTTCCAGCTACTTGGAAGGCTGAGGCAGAAGGATCGCCGGAGCTCAGCAGGTTGAGGCTGCGGTGGCTGGGAGTGGCTGGGAGACAGAGTGAGACAGGGCAACAGAGTGAGACTCCAACTCAAAAAAAAAAAAAACTTGGCCAAATGTGGCGGCTAACCCATTATGCCACCACTTTTGGAGGCCAGTTAGAAGGTCAGTGAGGCCAGGAATTAAACACCAGCCCAGGGAACATAGTGAGACTCCATCTCTAATAGATAAATATAAAGAAAAACTTGTAAAGATCAATAAAATTTTTCTAGAACAATTGTAACTATTTGATCAAAAAAGTAAGTTAACATGATGTGTTGTGTCTGACCAAAATTTTCTATAATTCCTTAGGCCAATGCCAATTGCCCTGGCTGGAAGTGACTCTGATGGAGGCAGCAATAAAATGTGAGTTAAAAACAAGTCAAGATTGATGTATACACACACACACACACACACACACACACACACACACACACACACACACACACAAATGTATATGTGCTTGTATACACATACATACACATTTCTGTGAACACATATACACACACATGCACAAACACACACAATGAGATAGAGAAGTTGATATCTGTACAATTGGCTCTCAAGCATATGCTTATTAACACAGAGTCTCTGACACTGTGGTTAAATCTTCTCCCATAGGATCGAGATATAATGTTCAATGTTGTTCCCATCAAACTGCATAAAAAGGAATAGGATATGAAAGGGCTATTTCTTCCTGTTGTATGTTTGCCACGCTTAGTCAGTAGCAGCCAATTTCCATCCGTTGGCTACCTTTCAGGTTTTTTGTTTATTAGACTCTACTAGAAAGGACCAAACGGGGACAGAGCCCTATCTGGAGCAAGGAGGAAGAAATAGGTGACAGGGAGAAGTGAAGTACTCAGCAGGAGGAACAGAGATCAAAGAACTTTAAAGTGCCCTTCTCTCATTAGAGCTCGGCTACCATGTGAGGTAGCTCTGCTGCCATGTGATGCCAGTTGCCCAAACTCAAACCCAATCCCAAACCCCTCATAAGTTGGAGGGGATTCCTGATTCAGATGTGCAGTATACTTTACCTTATCTTCTGGGCAGGAAAGACAGCCATGATGGGTGAAAGTAAGGACATTATGAGGGGACTTAAGTATCAGGAAACCAGATGGGGTGAGAGGAACCTTTCCTCACAAAAGGCAGTTCAGTGGAAAGAAATGCCACCATAAAAGACTGTCATAACTTGGGATTAGAATTATGGTAACTTCACTCTCGATGTATTACTATTTTCATAGACCTTCAAAAGCCATTACTGCCATATACAACCCTGTTTTGAATTTTAAAAAGAGACAGCAAATTCAAATACGCAAGCTCTAGGACATCTGTAGTTTTTTGACCCTAAAAGCACACTTAGGATTGCATGTGTATTGGTATGATGAATAACCTCCAGAGCTCTGCCACCATGTGAGACTGACGCCCGATCCATCCTGGCTTTGAGTGGTGCTTCAGCCTCTGGTCTGCAGTTTCTTGACTCTGCCTGAGAGTCAAGAAGACTTCCATGTTTGTGAAAAGAAGATATCAGTGGAGGGAGCTGAGAATTAGGAAATGAGTAAATTTGAAGGGATTTGTACTAGAAACTGGTTGAATTTGAAGTAAGTTAAACCACAAAATGCTTAAACTCTGTTTAGGTTTCATTGTAAAAAAACACACACACAAACCCCCCGAAGACAAATATGAGTTGTGAGAACCAAAAAGGAAAGTCTAAGAAGTCACACTGGTGTCTGACTCTAGGTTTATTTACATTCCTTAGCAATGTCTCATTTGAATTCAATCAGTACTCTAGATTGCACCACCAGTGAAATGTGAGAAAAATAAGCCAGTGAAGATATATGGTTATATCAACATAAAGAGTTAGATATAAATATACACTCTTTGTGTATACATAGATGTCCACATGCAATATTGACAGAAGCACCCCAAATACAACAGAAGATAATTGAGATTGAGATTTGGTATGCTTACAATCAGGAGCATTTGTGGCAATACAGAGTGTCATTGATACTATTTATATGTGATCTCACTGTAGGATGTGTAGCTACCTTTCTGTCTTTCTGGATCGATTTCTACTAAAAAGGCACATAAGAGGAATGATTCCTTCCCTTAGTGTGTTTGACACTCTGAGTAGCCACCAGCCCAAATCCAAAAGAAATGTCCAGAATACATGTGTAGAAGCCCTTACAAGATTGCCTGAGAGAGGTGACAGTTCTATTGGAGCAGAGGAAGTAGCAGTGGACAGTGATCAGAGGAGCCCTGAGCAGAAAGAAAGGGAGCAAAGGTCCCTGGAAGGTGTCTTCACCCTCTAGAGTTCTGCCATCTTGTGAAGATGCCACTCCGAACCCACACCTTTCATCACATTGGATGGAACCCTTTTTTAGATCCTAACTCCTGGTCAGAAGAGACAAGTATGATGAGTGAAAAGTAAGAATGTGATGAAGGTTATTGAGATTCAAGAATTTAGATAGGATTAAAGGGATAGGGACTTCCACACTAAAGTTGAACTTAAATTTTTCCCATCACAAAAGGTGCTTCACATTGAGATTAAGATGCAGTTAGTTAATCTGGATGCATTTTATTATTTACAGAGGAAAAGGTATGTATTACTGGCATATAGAACTTTATTTCTAATAAAAATGGCATACCAGGTTAAACTAATTCTATATAATTCATATATTCACATAATATATATATAAAGGTTAGCCAGGTCATAACTCACAGAGTAATTGTAGCTATTTGATGCAAAAGTTTAGAATGACATGTTGTGTCTTACTATGAGTTTTAATATATTAGCCCAAGATCTGAATGAATCGACAAGAGTAACCTTTGTTAGGGCCACCAATGAAATTTTAGTTGTGAAAGATTAAGTTTAGATATAATATGCACACACACACAGACACACAGACACACACACACACACACACACACACACACACAAACTTCTACTAACACCCTTTCACTTACCAAAGACCTTATAAAACCATGACAGAGAGATTGATACTTGTGAAGTTTACTCTCAGGAGCATGCTTTGTAATACAAAGTATCCTTGACACTTTTTCTCAATCTTCTCAGTGTAGCAACTATAGATGACTTTCTACCTTTTTTTATGTTGTGTTGGATAAAAAAGTAACAGGTCATAGAGGGATGCTTCACCATGTTAGTAGCACACAAAGGGTGAGGAAACTCAAATTTTCCGTGTATGAGACTCTACAAGAGTCAGCCAACAGAAGAGAAAATCTTACGTGGAGCAACTGATAGGTAGCAGTGGATATGGAGCAGAGAGCCCTCAGTAGGAAGAAAGAACCTAAGGGGGCCCTATATCTGTCATTCACTCTCAGGAGTTCTGCCACCATGTGAGGCTGGTGCCCCAAATCCTAACCTAGCATCACAGTGCAGGGAGCCCTGCCTCAGGCCTGTATTGTCTTACCCTGTATGACAGCATGTATGGCACCTTTGATGGTGAAAACAAGGCATTGATTGAAGCATTTGACAATGAGGACATCAGTTGAGGTAAAGGATACTTGACCCTACAGACTGCAAGTGAACATGAAATAGATTCAACTTCAAAATGTGTTTACACTATAGTCAGATCCATTAGCAAAAATCGGAACTTTCCCTTGAGTTATGAAATTTTTGCACAGGTCAAAGAGTCATTACAAATATGAAAGAAATACATGTCTGTGTGAAGGATATTCACTTTTTCACATAACAGTTACATGTGAATTAATGATCAACCACTTCATGACTCTTAAAACAATTTACATAAGACATATATGTATATATGTAGACACTCATGCATGCATTCACACATGCGTGCATTTAGACCCAAGATGGAGAGTCACATCACGTCTGACTATGTATCTTTCTATTCTTTAGCACTGTCCCGTATGGTTCTAAAATTGTGTCCTGGAGGGAAGTTGCAGAAATAAAGTAAGACAAATGAACACCCAAAAATGTATCGATTTAGACATTGATATATGCATGTACAGACACACAGCCTTCAGAGATTTAGAAATGGAAATGTGCAGTCTTGGGATACACATCTCAACACAGACTTCCCTTTATGGTGTTTCTAAAATTCTTCCATGGTGAGCTTCTTATGTAACTTATTTGTCTTTTGAATAGAGGTACACCAAGGAAGAAGAAGTCATAGAGGAGGGAATTTTCTACAACTAGTGTTTGTCATCTCAGGCTACTGTACTAGTAGGACTTTACACTAGTTGGGCCAAGGAAAGAGAGAATTCTACTTAAAACAGGGGAGAGGTGGTAGTGGATAATTAGCAGTGGAGTCCTAACCTGAGAAGAATGGAGCTAACAGACCCTAGAACAGTCACTCACGATCCACTGTCACTGACTCTTTGTGAGAATGATGCTCTAAGTCCAATTCACCATCATATTGGGAGGGACCCCTGATTCTTGTCTGCAGTTGCTTGACGTTAACCGAGGGACAAAAAGGCAACCAATATTGGTGAAGGTCAAGAGATGATAGAGGGACTTGACAGCCAGGAATTTAGATAGGGTGAGTGTGAGCTATACCTATGAATGAAGTGGAATTTGAAATAAATGCCAACATAAAATGATGTCTTCCATTGAGCCTCAGGTAATGAAGAGTTCTTCTTCTCTCTGGATGTATTTAGAGTTTTCACAGGTTTAAGATACTCCTTTTTGTCATAGAAAGCCTCATATCTAATAAAAATTATACACCAGGATCAAACAGTGACATATACAGCAATATTTTATGATTAAAAAAATGGCCAAGTATAGTGGCTCACACCTATAATCCCAGAAACTTTGTAGGTCAAGGTGGGAAGATCACTGTAGTCAAGGAGTTGAAGACCAGTGTCAGCAGCGTAGAGATACCCCATCTTAATTTTAAAAAAAAAGAAGGAAAAGACAAGACCAAAAATTTCTGTCTAGAGTAACTGGAACAATTGTGTGTTAATTAAGAATCAACTACCATGTGACTTGAATAACAATTTATGATAATTTGAACCAAAGAGTTGAGTCTGGGAGTCATATGGTGTCTGACTATGCACTTTTTTATTCTTTAGCATTATCCCTCCTCGCCCTAAACGTGTACGCTGGCATAAAGCTGTGGAAATAATGTAAGATATAAATGAACAAAATCATATATGCACATATGTGGACATTCATACGTGCATGCACACATGCATGCAACCTGAAGAGAGATTTAGAATTGGGTTGTGCAATCTCAGGAGACACAATCTTAATATAGATTTCTCTTGAATGTGTTTTTGACCATCTGTATATATTATGATTTGTTTTCTACATAGAGGTACAAAAAGGAAGCAGAAGTCGTAGAGAAGAGGATGGTGTTTGTCAACCTAGGCTACTGTGGAGGAGACCACTAGTGGGTCAAGCAAACCCATAATTCTATTTAAAGCAAGGGATAGGTAGCAGTGGACAATGATCAGAGGAGCCCTCACAGAGAAGAGTGGAGCTCATAAGCCCTAGAACTGCCACTCACCATTCAAAGCTTTGCCTTAGTGTGAGGCCAGTGTCCCACACCCACACCCACCACCATATTGAAAGGAGCCCCTCCTTGTAGTCTGCAGTTGCCTGGCCCTATCTGCGGGGCAGGAAGGCAAATATAATGGGTGAAAGACAGGAGGTAACAGAGGGACTTGAGAGCTGGGACTTTAGTTGGAGGTGAGAGAAATCTATACCTACAACAGAAGTTGAATTTGAAACAAATGCCACCATAAATGTTGTCTTACAATGAGCCTTAGATAATTAAGAGTTTTTCTTCAGTCTGGATATATTCCTGTTTTCACAGGCTTTAAGGTACTCATTTTTGACATAGAATGTCTCATATCTACCAAAAATTACACATAAGTTTCAAACAGTGATATAAACATGAATAGATCAGCTTGGCTGGTTGTAGTGACTTGTGCCCATAATCCCTGCACTTTTGGAGACCAAGGTGGGAGGATTGCTTAAGGCCAGGAGCTGAAGATCAGTATCAGCAGCATAATGAGAAGTTCATTTTAAGTAAATAAAAATAAATAACACAATTTAAAAAGTAAATATGAACATACTTTTCTCTAGAGTAACTGCAGTAGCTATTTGATTTTAAAAAAGTAGGCTAAAATTATGTGTTGTATCTGACTAAAATTCTCCTATAATTCCTTAGCCCACAGGCAACTACCCTGGACAACAAAAACTCTGATGGAGCCAAAAGTACCATGTGAGTTTAAAAAAGATTGATTGATGTAGACACACACACACACACACACATACACACACACACACACACACACACACACATAAATATGTATGTGCTTATATACACATACATACATATACTTCTGTGAAGACACACACATGCACATACACACAATGAAAGAGAAAGAAAAGTTGATATTTGTACAATTGACTCTCAGACACCTGCTTGTCAAACAGAGGCTCTTTGACACTGTGGTTAAATCTTCCCCCCATAGGATTGAGATATAATGCGCAATATTGTTCCAATCATACTGGACAAAAGAGAAATAGGTCATGAAAGGGCTGCTTCTTCCTGTGGCATGTTTGCCACTCTTGGTTAATAGCAGCCAATTTCAATCCCTTGGGCAACTTTCAGGTTTTTTGTTTCATAAACTTTCTTAGAGAGGGCCAAATGGTTTAACTTATCTTTTTTATTTATTAAAAAATCCTTTCTATTATTTTCCTTTCAGAAGTCTCTATCTTTGACTATTACTAGACTCATTTTTACCCTTTCCGTTTTTTACTGATATAAAAGCTGTAAGACTATCAATATTCATATTGATTTGTTTAGAGGCCAGGTGTGGTAGCCCTTGCCTGTAGTCCCAGAGCTATGGGATGTCAAGGTAGGAGTGTTGCTTGAGCCTAGGAGTTTGAGACCAGCCTATGCAACAAAGCGAGAGCTCACCTTTGCAAAAAATAGAAATAAATAGCTGGGTGTGATGGTGCACTCCATTGGTTTCAGCTACTCAGGATGCTGCAGTGATAGGATTGTCTGAGCTCAAGAGTTCGAGGGTTTGGTGAGCTCTGATCATGCCACTGAACTCCAGCCTGGGTAACAGATGTGATCCCTACTAAACAAATAAATATGTAAATGTTTAGAAAGAATGAACATACAATTTTCCTACGTTAAAATTCAGAATAAATTTGGAATTGTACCAGGGAAATATAAAAAGCACAATCTTCTTTTATTTCTATTGTCTGACAAATTTTAAATCCAAAATTGTGTGGAAAAACCTGAAAATTCAAATCTATTCTATTATAAAGAATTTTATATGATTTGCCTTTGCATTTGGGATCACTTATTTTTTTTCTAATACATATTTTTTATTTTAAGATTGTGGGATAGTTAAGGGTTAGGTATACAAATATGCATTGTGTAGGTACCCTTGTTGATGAGATGTGCCCCTGTCCCCAGACAGATATTGGCTACTGTTAAACCCACCTCCTTTCCCCTACCTGCCCCCCCATAGGTTTCCCGCCACTGTCAATCCTTTTCTTATAGTATTACAATAGTTGTTCAAGGTTTACTTATGAGTGAGAATATGTGATACTCAGATCTTTGTTTCTGTGAGAGATCACTCAGTATTATAAACTCTAATTTACATTTTCATCTTCTATATTTTCATGCTACATTAGCAATTATTATTTAGACTTCGTTCTGAATGTTATTTTATTTGCTGCATTTTCTTTCTAAGGCATCGTCTGTATTTCTATGTTCTTCATTGTGATTTATTGCTTAGTTGACTTGAGCACTACTTACAGTAACTGTTTTGAGAAAAGTTATGTGGTGATATGCTTTAAAGTCATACAACTTCTGAAGCATTTAAAAACGTTGTATTTGTAAAGGCTTTGGTATTGTGAGTGAATTCATAACATATGTTAGAGAAAATCTGTGATTAATTTTATTTTTACTTCTTTTTGCAGGGGCAAGAGTAAAAAGGCAAATTTAATCGTGTCATCCTTGTCATACCAGTATGTGAGACTCTAGAAAACACCATACTTTAAATATATGACAATTAATATCAATGTTTTAATAATAAATACTCTGTACATACAAAACAAAAAAATTTCTACATCAATATTTTGCAAAATAGCCCATATACATCATTTAATTTAATCTAATTTATTTTGGAATTTTGTTCTAAGCTGCACAATAAGACTTGCAAAGAAATGACATTTGCCAAAGACTAATAGTAACATATTGATATGTTTTCTTCCATGTGGAAATGCAATGTTTATGAAGCTTGAATGTTAAAGTTCTGTAATTATAAGTAAAGTGTTTAATCCAATACCTTATACATCTAAAATTACTTCTCAGTTTTGGACAAATTTTACTTATGTTTCTTCCCTACATGTCAGTAAGGTTTCATACTATGATACAGATTGACACAATATAATTGCTTCCTTTTAAAGTAACAATATTTTCATTTGAGTTATAGGTGTAAAAATGTACTTCCAATAATAATTCATCAGTTTCACAAATATTATTAATTTATGGCAGATGCCTACAGCATGTATAAAAAGGCTCAAGAGGTACTTTAAAGTTTAATAATGTAAATATTTATGGAATTAAATTCTTCCATATGCCCATTACGGTGCTAAAAGCAATCATAAATATGTAATCAGGTGCTTGTAAAAAATATAACTGGTAAAAATTCTTACTGGTCAAAGTGGTTTTTAAAGGGCTTATGTTAATCATGCTTTCATATATGTTTTATTACTGTTTTAAGAATTATCCACATTAATGAGGTTTATTTATTACAAGAAATTATGAGGAACATATTAATTATAAGACAGTATGAGGAATATAAGCTCTTTATGAAATACTCAAATTTTAAGAAAAGTTTAGAAACAGAGAAAAGTAATTTTAATTCAAGTTTTCTGTTCTGTCTTGGGTGTTAGTCTGGTGTGTCTACTAGACAAGGGCATGTTAACATTTTCTGAAGTAGTTTGGTGGTGGAAATGTTATTCACCAACAACTGTTTCTGTTGGGTGAAAACAGAGTAATTTTGCCGAGATTCTAAGGCAATACAACATTTCCTGCCACTGGACAGTTTAATACTAAATAATAACATCTTGATACCCGATCATTGGCCTAAATATAGTCTACCTATAGGGGTAAAATTCTTTTATCCTTATTATCATTATCTATTTATTGACTTATTGTAGGATATTTGGACTTCTGATGACTTTAGCGAGCATGATGCTTGTGACTGCAGATATTGCTGTTAGAGACCCTGCTATACCTACAGGATGGCAAGCCATTACATTGGCATTTGACATGTGCTTTGTCGTAGATATTTTTCTACGAGTACTCGCAGAAGGGTAAGTTTGATTATTTTTGTAATGCATAAACATATTTAGGACTGTATGAGAATCATGTCAAAATAACCAGCAGGTCAGTTTCACCAAATGTGTTCCTCTTTATCAAAATAATTCTCCTCAAAGTCATGGCCCAAAGAGAAACAATGATCCAAATCACAGTTTTTCATAGATTGGGTTTTAGCAGTATTATTGTTGCAACTGGACTTCTAGTCTCCAACAAGCTATTCTAGATGATTCCTTCTACAGATAAAGTTTAAATGGTTTTCAAAAAGGGACCAGGCAGCTGATGTGTCTACACAGAATCACAGAAATATATATGTGAAATAAATATTGTTTTTTTCATTGTGTTGAATCCTAAATAACAATTGATAGTAGATAAAGTACTCAATAATAGACCATAAGTTAACTCCCATCTCAGTTAAAATTAAAACTTTTAAGATGCTGAGGAGGTCTGAGGCATGCTCATCCCATTAGTGAGACTTTGTAGCAAGGCAGCCATTGATTTTCACTGCAGATTGACTTTCTGAGAAGAATCAGGTGAGCCAAGCATTGGGGCTAAGCCACCGTGGGAGTCAGGGACTGTTTCCCAGTCTCATTTTATCTAGGGTATCTCAGAAGGTGGTTTGTGTCCCTTCCTGCTGATTTTCTATCCTTATATCCTTGAGCTAAGGACAGTTGCCCACTCTCAGGTTCTTAGAGCCTAAAAATAGTTGCCCCAGACCCAGAAGAAGCTTTCCCTGGAGGACCAGTCCCCATGTCTGAAGGAACCAGTATAGGGAGAAAGGTGTGGTTTGTGGAAGTTCACCTCTCCCCAGCAGAGGCCACAGGAGTTCATTGGGATTCCAGTGTGGGCACAAAGCCAGATGGTGAGTTTGGAAGCCCAAAGAGCAGACTCCTCCTCTTCTTGTGAGCTCCTCTCATACACTCCTGATGGCCCAGCTGCTCGAAGCCAATGATCTCTATATTCCACTTCCCTTGGCCAGTAAGCCTGCCCACTTGTCTCCTCCCACTGCATGAAGGTAAGACTTGCCTCTTGTTCAATCGTTTGGTTACATCTATTACTATACTTCAATTTCCATATTAATGCCTTTGTCATAGACACACATCAAATGAATATAAGTTGACTGTAAAATTTCCCTAAATATATTTTTCCCTTAGTCTCATCTTAAAAATGCATTTTTAATGTTTCATTAAAGTAGAACTTGTCGTTGGGATGAGTCAAATAATTTGCGATCTTAAATAGTCCTATCTTTTTTCACGGGAAGAACTTGTTTGTTTTGTTTTATATTACAGGTCACAGCTCTATTTTTCCGTGTCCCTTAATATCGTAGATGCCATAATTATCGCGATGTCACTGCCATTTAATGGCTTTTACATATGGCATGACACAGAGTTTCGTAAAGATGCCCCAAGGTATGAAGATAAGATTTACATCTCTTGAAGTTTTTCATATTTCTTTTGTATTACCGATGGCTTTTATTCTGCATAATCTTTTTAACTTAGAATGTTCTGAATCTATGAAAATACATTGCTTATAACTGAAATGTTTACATAAATTTCACATACTCTGAAACTAAAAGATTGTGATATTTAGAGACTAGTGAAGGGTTTACACAGTAAGTGCCATAAATTGAGTAAAGAAGATAGAGGTCCCAACGAAGAAACTGGGGACTTTTTCTCCTTTACTACTACTTTAACTTCTCTACAGTTTGAAATTGCCCTTAATTTCTATTTGTGCTTCAACTACAAATCTGTTACACATGAAATTCTATTCAGGTTTTTCCTATAGCCAAGAGAATATCGATTGAACATATGTCAAATTTGAGTGACCCTGAGCATGAGTCTCTACAAAGGAGCAAATAGAGTAGAAAACTAGGCAGGGACAGGAATAGCAACACAGAAGTGGAGTTTTGCAGCCTAGTTTGGTAGAAATGAAGAAAGCTGAGGCAAAGTTAGTACTGCTCAGGATAAGAAAACTACAAAGTATATGAAGGCCCGACGGCTCTCTCTTTTCCCCATTTCTTATTTTTAATGTAACAATAAGGAAAATTGAAGAACAAATGTATACTGAGATGTAGATGTTGGGTAGCTTCCTAAACTACTTATTGGGTCAAATAGCTGGCTTCTTTCTGCACCTTAGTTTCCCTGAATGACAATTCAGGCCCCAACTAAGCACATTATGTGATATGCTTCTGGAATGCTTTGAAAATAATCTGAGTCTGTGTGGTCCTCTGACCAGCAACTTTGGCATTACGTGAGAGCTTTCTAGAAATGAAGACAGAAAAACACCCTAGACTACCCCCATCCCCACTGAATCAGTATCACTTGGACCCAGCAATCTGTAGTTAAACCAGCTTTTTCTGATGACTCTGATGCATGCTCAAGTTAGAGAAGTGCTACTTTAGACCATCACTTCTCTGCTCTAGTGCTTCTGAGGGTAGAAGAGACAGCAGCTAGCATGCATTGGAAGTATCTAAATCTGTTGTCTGCATATGTATGAGAAGCTGTAGTAATCCTCTGTTACTGATGGGAGTAGTAAAGGTGAATGGGATACTTTAATTTTGATGGGGAAAAGTTGAAAATACTGTGTGGAATCACAAAAGTTAAATTCACAAATTTTAAGAATCTATTGTTATTGTTTCTCTAGTGCAGAACTTCTCAACTTCAGCATTATTGACATTTTAAACCAGATAATTATTTTCATAGGGGGGTGGGAGCAGTTGTATTTATAGCACAATACTAGCTGAATTCCTGACCTCTGTTTACTAGATGTAACTAGCACCCCTCCTTCTCCCACACACAGTTGTGACAACCAAATATGCCTCCATACATTACCAAATATCACCTTGTGACTGGGTGAGGGAAAGAGGAAAATTACCCCTAGTTAACAACCACCAATCTACACTCGGTCTATATTGATAAAATTCTCTGTTTCTAAGTAAAAATGGATCTTGTAAATTTATTGTTAGTCTTTTCAGATTATTTCAAATCTTTCGCTTCGCTGTCATGTTAAGAGTTATTCGACTGGCTCACCAAATACGCTACTTTCGAAGACTGGTAAGTGGACAAAACATATTTTTGATTCAGAAAAACTGTTTTCTGTTTTGGGACATAATGGCGAGTGGTTGATATTGATATTGCAAAAAGTTTTTTTTTTCCAATTTTTATGTTGGTTGTTTTGTACATATTAATGATTGTTTAAAATTCTCAGGTGTCAGAGAACAGAACAAGGTATGGGAAGGATGGATTTCACCTGGGACTCGGATACATCACAGGTTTGTGAGGCTTAACTGTTGACTTACTTATATTAACATTATACTTTTATTTTAGTTATACTTTAATTTATTGATTTGCATTACACAAGCCATGCTTTCTGAAGTGTCTTTTTCCCCAATAAGGACATACGCCACTGTGATAGTATGACATATTTGTAGTTTAGACCTGAAAATGAAAAATCTCCATGTCATCTCAAATTAGAGCTACCTGTTTGCAGGACAGGAATGAATGGATTTCCAGCTGACTCCATTTGAGTTAACTTGAGAGTGGATTAAGTCGTAGTAGTTATTCGGAGTTCCAAGAATCCCTGAGAGACCACTTCTCTTCCTAGAAGTTCAAAAAATGGGATCACTGTTTTGTAGATCTCAGGTTTTTTGAATCAGGAGGGCCAAAAACCACCCTTGGAGTTCCCACCATCACTGGTGCCCAGAACTTTTAAATTTTCTCTGGTATTTAAGATAACAAATGAATTTCAACCACAGGGAGAGCTTCAAACTGAGGCCAACACAAGTGCATGGCCTATGGCTAGACACAGTTGAGTCTTGGGTAACATCATGACAGTTTAATGGTCACTGTGTTGGATAATTTTATGTTATCCTGAGCATGTGTTAAACTTTTTTAAGTGAACCTCAATCTTGAAAGCTTTTTTTTTTTCTGTGAATAAGGGGTCTGACTATATGTAAATTAAATTTTTATGTGTTGTTTTCTATCTATAATGACATTCATAATAGTGATGATTTTGACTTCCAGATCAGATTATTGTGATAACATTTCCCCATGCTGAAATTCAGTCTTCCTGCAGGGATTCTATTGTGGTAAGAGTATTTATCTAACATATACTCATTTCTCAGTGAATGTAAACTAGGTAGTCTTCAGTTTAATATTGATTTCAAAATGGCAGCATCATTCTAAAAACTTATTTTGGGGGTCAAAACTTATACTAGAATGATAGCAGTTAGCTTTTGTTATGCTTAAAAACCACCACATAATGTATTGGCCTATAACAGTATTTATTTAGTTCATGGTACTGTGGATTTGGGAAGGACTTGGCTGACTGGTTCTGACAATCAAGGATAAAATGACCTATCTCATCTGGGCTCACTTGTGCACCTGTAGGTAGCTACTGAATCGTATGTGGACTGGATAGTCTAAAAATGATATGGCTGTCCTCAACTGGTGGAGCCACTGTAAGCTGTACACATCTCCCCTCCCCAAGCCAAAATATCATTCCTCCTGGTGCCCACTGATGCCAACTGCTCATGTTCCTTGCCTGATGGAGCAATCACATACTTCAGACACTTTTCAGTCACTGAGGACTGGCTTGCCTACTTCCCATCTGCTGTTGGAACCACCTCATGGCTGACAAAACCACTGCACCCAGAATATATCCTTGTAAGACTGAGAACTGGCCCACACCATGTCCTCCACCCCCAGAAAAGCTGCACAGGCACCTCCATAAGCACCCACATTCTAGACCACAGAGGCACTTTTAGACACTGCTAATGTCAATTATAGCCAAAAAAGCATAGAAGACTGCAATACTGCACCCACCCAAAACCAAAGCCAAAGCATGCTACACAGCCAACACTGTGGAACAAACTACAGAAAATGACTTTCCCTATAAAAGCTACTCCTTAAAATTGGAAGAAGCAACTATTTTATTCAATGTGTAAAAATTAGGGTAGGGACATAAGAATTCTTTAAAAAACAAGAAACTACTGTGCCTCCAAAGTAACACAATAGTTCCCCAATAACAGAACCTATATGTTGAAAATCTGAAATGCCTGAGAACATTATTCAAAATAATGTTCATAAGGAAATTCAGTAAGATACAGGATAATACAAATAGATAATTCAAAAAAATTAGAAAAACAATTTAGGACCTCCATGAGATATTTAACAAAGATACACACTCATTTAAAATAATAACTAAAACAGAAATTTGGAGCTGAAGAGTTTAAGGAATAAAGAAAAAATACAGTCAATAAATTCAACAACAGACTACACCAAGCAGAAGAAGGCATTTCTGAATTTGAAGATAAAACTTTTGAAATAAACCAATCAGACACATACACATATTGTGAAAAAGAATTAATAAGAATAAAAAGCTAAGCCAGGCTGGGCTTGGTGACTCAGCCTGTAATCCCGTGCCTTGTGAGGCTGAGGTGAATGAATTGCCTGAGCCTGCGGGTTCGAGACTCACCTGGGCAACTTGGCGAGACCTCATCTCTACAGTAAATCACAAAATTAACGGGGTGTGATAGTGCATGCCTGTAGTTCCAGCTACTTGGAAGGCAGAGGCAGAAGGATCGCTGGAGCCCAGCAAGTCTAGGCTGCCCACTGCACTCCAGTCTGGGTGACAAAGTGAGACATCAACTCAAACAAAAAAGAAAAAGAAAAAAAAGCTAAGCCAATGGGATATATAGGACACCATTAAATAAATAAATAAATATTTGTATTATGGGAATTTTTGAAGGAGAAAAATTGAGAAATGGCACAGAAAACCTATCTAATAAAAAATAGCTGAAACTCCCGTGTCTTGGGAGAAATACGGCCATCCAGATCTAGAAAGCTCAAAGGTTTCTAAATAGATTCAACCCAAAAAAGTCTTCCCTGAGCATGTAATAGTCAGACTGCCAAAAGTCAAACAAAAAGAGAGATTTTTTAAAAATCAAGAAAAATACTTCAAGTCACATGTAAAGAAATCGTCATGAGATCAACAGCAGATTTCTCAGCAGGGAAAGGATAATAGGAGACAAAGGATATTATAATCTAAGTGAAAAAAGAAAAGCAACAATCTTAATATCAAGATTACTATACCCAGTAAATTTAAAAATGAAGGAGAAATAAACTACTTCTAAAGCAAGCAAAAGCGGAGGGAATTCATCACCTTTAGGCTGGGCTTACAAGGAATTCTTAAGGGAGTCCCACATCTGGAAGCATCATAAAGATATACAAGGTACAGAACTCACTGTGAGAGCAGATGCACAAATGAAAAAGAGAAAGGAATCAAACTTTATCACTACAGAAAACCACCAAACCACAAAGATAAAAAAGTCGGGTGTCCTGGGCCCATGTGCAGAGTTTGGTTTTGTCTCCTCTGCTCCTTCCACTTCCAAAGGAGAGGGCCAAGTGGCTCTGCCACAGCATCTGCTGCCATGTGATCTACAGGTACTGGATGATCCTTAGGGAAGACAATGGGACACAACAGATGCAGGAAAATGGAGACCTGCTCCCATGGTTTCTCTCGGCTAGTGAGGCCTGAAGCCATGGTCACCTCTACGACAAAATGCATGTGTCATTGCAGGGCACCAAAGCCTGCCTCGCAAGTCTGTCAAGGGAGTGACAATGATCAGGTGGCCCCCATTTCTATATGCCAGAATTAGTAGCCTTAGCTACCATACCCTTCCGGAGTATCTAGCCACACACAACAAGACATCCTGTACTTCATGCCCTAACACACCTAACCACCTGGAGTAATGGCCACCCCTACCCCCTGGGGTAGAGTCCTTGGTGCAGGGTTGCTGTGTCTGCTCAATACCCAGACATATCCCCAGGTACCTGGAGCTCTCTCTCTCCTGGATTAGGAGCGTAAGCCACTCTCCCCTTCCTGAGTAGAGAACTTGAGGTAGCAGAAGTCTCCTAAGACTTTGCCAAAACACACCTCTGGGCACTCAGGCTGCACACCACACTCAGCTTTGGAGCAGTTGCATGTGCCTAACATTGGTGGACCCGTAAGTGGGCCTGCCCAGCTCAGCCCCACCCATCTGGTTTCTCCCCTCACTGGGGCTGAACTGGGAGCACAGTGCAGTCTTTAGATGAGTTCACTGCTGAGAACGACTAACACTTCTTGCCTTAACCAAGGATCAAGTAAATACCCATACACATTGAAGGTAGCCAGTTCTTACTCACGGGCACCACCTGCTGGCCTGGAGACTATGCAACACATCACAACAGGTATTTCACTGACACCAGCACTCACCCCTGAGAAGCAAGTTAAGCATCCTGAGACTCCGGACCACTCCAGCCTCACAGGAAGTAGTGGGCTAGCCCAAGACCCTACTAAATCACTATTACAACCAATACCTGAGAAAGCCTGCTTTCAAAGACTATATGAAGGGAAATCATACAGATCAGCCACCATAGTTCATCCAGATGAGAAAGACCCAGATAAACAACTCTGAAAGTTTTGAAAACCAGTTTATCTCTCCAAAGGGATACACCAGTTCTTCAACATTGTGGAACCTAACCACAATGAAATCCCTGAAACGTCAGCTAACAAATTCAGAATACTGATTTGAAATAAGAGAAATGAATGGAAGATAAAGCTGATAACCAACACAAAGAAATTTTCAGAATAATGCAGAGGTGAAAGAAGAGCTTGACAACATTTTTAAAAAACAGAACTAAGAAACTAAATGGAGGAGACACAAAACACAGTACAGTGCTAAAGCAGTAGGCTAGAACAAGTGGAAGACATTATCTCAGAGATGGAAGAAATGTTCAAGAGCAGACAGATAGACTAATGGAACAAAATAAAGAACCCAGAAATAAAACCACATTCTTACAACCAACTGATCTGACAAAAGTAAACAATGGGAAAGGACATCGTATTTAATAAGTGGTACTTAGAATATTGGCTAGCTGTATACAGAGAAATGAAACTTGACCCCACCTCTCACCATGTAGAAAGATTAACCCAAGATGGAGCAATAACTTAAATTTATGAGCCGAAACTATAAAAATCTTAAAAGAATGTCTCGGAAACACTCTTTTGGACATTGGCCTAGGCAAAGAATTTATGACAAACACTCCAATAGCAATTGGAACAACAACAAAAAACTAGACAAATGAGATTTAATTAAACTAAAAAGCCTCTACACAGCAAAAGATATAACCTACAGAAAACATACTAAATGGGATAAAATATTTGCAAATTAGGCTTCGGATCAAGGGCTAATATGCTGCATCTACGAAGAGTTCAAACAATTCAAAATAATAATGACATTAATAATAATAATAATAACTCAATCAAAAAGTGGACATAGGACATGAATAACACTTCTTAAAAGAATACATGCAAGCAGCCAATAAACATGAAAAAAGCTGAACATCACTAATTACCAGATAAATTCAAATTAAAATACAGTGAGATATCACCTCACACCAGTCAAAATGGCTATTATTATAAAAACAAAGACTAATAGTTGCTGGTGTGATTGCTGAGAGAAGGGAATGTTCATTCACAGTTGGTAGAGTTGTAAACTAGTTCAACTGCTACAGTAAACAGTATGGAGAATTCTCAAAGACTTAAAGTTGAATTACATTTGACCACATCTTGCTACTAAGGACCTACCCCCCCAAATCAATATATAAAAAAGCAAGCTGTACTTGTATGTTCATTGCAGCACTATGCACAAGAGCAAAACCGTGGAACAAACATAAATGCCCACCAGAAATGGATTGGATAAAGAAAATGTGGTATATATGCACCATGGAACAATATGAAGCCGTAAAAAACAATGAAACTACGTCCTTTGCAGCAACATGGTTGGGGCTGGAGAACATCATCCTAAGTGAACTGACCTCAGAAAACCACAGCACTGCACGCTGTTACCTGTATGTGGGAGCTAAATGGTCACACAGATGGACAGAATAGATGCTGGGGACACCAAGAAGGGGAGAGGTGGGAAAGGAGATTAAGAAACAACTACTAAGTAAACTAAGAGAGGACATCAACACTCATACAACCATAGTTGGAGACCTCAATACCTTGCTAACAGCCCTAGACACATCATCGAGGTATTTTCAACAAGAAGATCCGGAACCTTAACTTGACACTCGATCAAATGGATTTAACAGACCTCTACAGAACACTCTAACCAACAACTACAGAGTATACATTCTACTTATCAGAACATGGAACATACTCCAAAATCAATCACATTCTCAGATGCAGATCAAGTGTGAACAAATTTCAAAAGGTCAAAATAATATGCATCTTCTCAGATCAGTGAAATAAAAATAAATATCACTACAAACAAGATCTCCACAAAACACACTGGGAATAAACACCAAACAATATGCTGCTGAACGACTTTGGGGTCAACATGGGAATCAAGGCAGAAATAAAGACATTCCTGGAAACAAATGAAAACAAAGACACATCAGAATCTTGGGATGTCACAAAAGCAGTGTTAAGAGGAACATTCACAGCATTATATGCTCACATCAAGAGAACAAAGACTACAAGTCATTGACTAAAGTCACACCCAAGGGAACTGGAAGGGCAAGATCACATAAATCCTAATTACATTAGAAAATTCAGATCTCTAAGATAAAGTCATAGTTGCAAGATAGAGAAGACAAAAATATCATAGAAAGGGCCAATAAGACCAGAAAACAAAAAACAAACCCTGTTTCTTTGAAAGGTTAAATAATGTTGATGTTCCCTGGCCAGATTGATTTAGAGAGAGAGAGAGAGAGAAATCTTAGGTAAACACAACGAGAAACAGTAAAAGTGAGGTCACAACTGATCCTAAAGAAATTAAAAAGATTATCAGAGATTACTATGAACATCAGTAGACACATAAGCTAGGAAATCTAAAGAAAATGTGGGGATTGTTTGCATCACAGCTACCAAGGTTGAAACAAGAATAAATTCAAACTCTAAACAGACCAATAACAATCCAGAATATTGACTCAGTCATAAGAAAACTCCCTGCCAAATAAACCCTCAGACCAGATGGTTTCCCAGCTGAATTCTATAAGACATACAAGGAGGAGCTGGTACCAATCTTACTGAAAGTGTTCCCAGCAATTGAGAATGATGGTATTCTCCTTAACTCATTTTATGAGCTAACATCTTACTCAAATCCAAACCTAGCAAAGACTCACCAAGGAAAGAGAATTAGTTTACAAGCCAATCTCCTTGTTTGAACATAGATACATAAATTCTCAACATGATTCTAGAAAATTGGATCCAACATGGATCATTCAGCATGACCAGGTGGACTTTATTCCCAGGATGCAGGGCTGATTCAGAATGCACAAGACCATAAATGTAATTCAGCACATTAACAGATGTAAAACCAAGAACCACATGATTATCTCACTAGATGCAGAAAGGGCACTTGACAAAATCCAGCTTCCCTTTTGGATAAAAATCCTTGAACCCCTAGGCACAGAAGGAACATTACTCAAAACAGTGAGCACCTCTATGATAAACCCACAGCCAACATTTTGCTCAATGGGCAGAAACTGGAAGCATTTCCCCTAAGAATGGGAACAAGGCAAGGGTGCCCACTCTTATCCCTCCTGTTCAACATAGTGCTGGAGTCCTACCAAGAGCAATCAGGCAAGAGAAGAAAATCGGGGTATCCAAACAGGAAAAGAGAAACCTAAGCTATCCTTCTTTGCAGACAATATGATTCTATACTTAGAAAACACTAGGTGGTCTGCCAAAGCCTTCTCGCACTGATAAATGACTTTAGTAAAGTCTCACGTTACAAAATCAATGTGCAAAAGATGTTACATTCCTATACACAAGCAACAAAATAGGGAGAAATAAATAAAAAACACCTCCATTCACAACACACACACACACACACACACACACACACACACACACACCACACACACACAAAATGAAATACCTTGGTATGCACCTAACCAGAGAAGTGAAAGATATCTACAACAAGAACTATAAAGCACTGCTCAAAAAATAAAAAATGACACAAACAAGTGGAAAAACATCCCATGATCATGAATTGTAAGAATCAGTTTTGTCAATGTTCATTGTACCCAAGGCAATCTACAAGTTCAATGCATTGTCCAACAAATTACTAACATCTTTTTCATAGATCTGGAAATGACAATACAGAAATTTATATGGCAACAAAATAAAAGCACAAATAGCCAAAGCAATCCTCGGTAAAAAGGAACTACAAAACTACAGTAGCCAAGACAGCATGGTATTTGTACAGGAGTAAGACACACAGACCAGTAGAACAGGACAGAGATTCTAGAAGTAAAAGTATGGTCTCCCAACCAACTAATTTTTGACAAAGCCACGAATAAAAATTATTGGGGAAAGGAGGCCATATTTAGCAAATGGAGCTGAGAAAACTGCCTAACCACATGCAAAAGAATGAAACTGAACCCCTACATATTACTATATTTAAAAAATCAACTCAAAACAGATCAAGGACCTAAACATTAAACCTCTAGCTACAAGAAGATAGGTTAATTCTCCTAGAAGAAAACCTACCAAACACCCTTATGGCCATTGAAGTAGGCATTAAATTCATGACCAAGTCCCCTGAAGTAAATGCCACATAAGCTAAAATGACTGGTGGGACCTTATCAAGCTCAAAGGCTCTACAGCAAAAGAAACTATCAAGAGAGTAAAGAGACAACCTATGGAATGGGAAAAAACAAATGCAAATGATGCCTCTGACAAAGGCATAACATCCAGGTTCTACAAAGAACTCAAACAAGGTGAAAGGAAAAAGACAACACCATTAAAAAGTAAGCAGACTGGGCAAATGGCAAGACCTCATCTCTACAATAAATAAATAAAAAAATTAACTGAGTGTGGTGGTGCATGCCTGTGGTTCCAACTACTTGGAAGACTGAGGCAGAAGGATCACTTGAGCCCACCAGGTCAAGGTTGCAGTGGCCGTGAGCATGCCACTGCACTCTACCTGGGCAATCGAGTGAGACTCCAACTCAGAAAAAGTGAGCAGAAGACATAACAGACATTCCTTAAAAGATGACATACAAGCAGCCAACAGACACATGAAAAAAATGCGCAGCCTCACTAATCATCAGAGGAATGCAAATTAAAACTACAATGAGATATCACCTAACTACAGGTATGGATGGTTATCTTTAGTAAGACAAATAACAACAGATGTTGGCACAGCTGTGGAGGAAAGGGAAGCTTCTACACTGTTGGTGGGAATGTAAGCTAGTTCAGCCTATGGAAAGCAGTGTGGTGGTGATTCTTAAAAGAACTAAAATTTGATCTTCCATACAATGCAACAACCCCTCTTTGGGGAATATGCCTGGAGGAATATAAATCCATCTACCAAAAGGACACCTGCACGCGCGTATTTATTGCTGCGCTATTTACAATAGAGAAAACATGAAAACAGCCATGTTGCCCACCAAAAGTGGACTGGATATAGAAAATGTGGTACATATACATGATTTAATATGACTCTGCCATAAAGAACAAAATCATGGCTTTTGCAGCAACTTGGATGAGTTGAAGACCATCATCGTAAGTGAACTATCATAGAAACAAAGAACTGGATACCATTCTCACTCACAAGTGGGCCCTGATCCCTAGCCACATTACATTCCCCCCCTTAGAATGCTTATTGATATGGAATGCATACCAGATATGTTATAAATAATCTACATACAATGTACAATTGCATATTCTATATTTACAAATATAAATAATATATATATGCATATATGTGTGTATATGAGAGAGTTAAAGTTCCATTGTACATGGTCAAACACTAAAATATGAAAAACAGTATGAAATGCTATAACTCACATGCCTGAATATTGAAACTATGACTAAGATATGAAAATTGTTAGAGCTCTCAAAAAGGGAATAAGCCATCTGGCACATGTGAAAACTAAATGTGATACTCTCAAAAAAGCTTCCAAATTTTAATTTTTTAAACATAATTCTAAATCAATTAAAAATTTTTAATTTAAAAAAATCCTTGAAGCTCAGCCCTTGATTTTTTTAAAATAAAAATCAAATACTGACTGTTCTTCTGTGTGGTTACACTAAAGAAGGCTGCACATAAATTGAACACAGTGAACTATTTGCTTGTTGAGAGAATGAAGAACAGGACAGCATTCTAATAGCTTCCTAATCTTTCACTAATGCTGTAATTAACCAGTAATACTGTACATTCAGGTATCATTATTATCAATAACATAGTGACAAATATCTTTTCTGGGTAGGATACCAGCTGTGAAATTATCCAAGGAGTAGGAATATTTTTAGAATTCTTAGCATATATTTCCAAATCCAAGGGCAATAGTATTATTGTATTATGAATAAAGAAACAAAAGCTTTTATTTCATACCATATTTGCCACCATTGGATTTTCTCAGTAAAAAAGCAAAGGACTAATTTCCTGAATTCAACTGTAATGTAGTTGTTTTGGCTGCTTTATTGGTGAAGGCTGAATATTTATCTATGTATTTTGTTACTCAGTTGGAGTTTTTCTTTTGTGGATTATTTGTATTTTTGGCTCATCTATCCATAGGGTCAGGGAGTACTATTTAAGATGGTTTATGAGTTATTAAACTGTTAGACTAGGCATAGTATCCATTCAGTGGATTTTACTGAAAAATCTTTTCCCCCATTTATTATGACATTTTTAAACAGAAGTTTCAAAATGTATGATGCTAAACCTAAAGCTGTTGATTTTTTTATTGATTAACACTTAGTTCTTCATCCAAAGAATTGATTAATGTTCACTTAAATTTCTTAGCGTTATTGTAGTCTTTTTATATTTGATTTCTAAATCCACATAGATTTTATGTAAGAGATTATATGAATTTTTGAAGCATAAGATGTTTTATACTCTTCCACATATTCTATGCAGATCAGATTGATGATCTTTTTGACTTATTTCTTCCTGAGAGGAATAACTAATTTAATAAATTGATCACTTTGTACCTTGATTTTCTTTCTCTCAAGGTTGTGGCAGTAAACATTGCTTTGAGCTTACTATACAAATTACCTTTTGAAATTTTGTGACACACATATTTGTTGTTGCACACAGATACGTGTGTGTGTGCGTTTGTGTATTTGTGTGTACATATGTTTCAAACTGATACAACTCCTGCACATATTGTTGGATCAGTAAGGTGGTATTAACTACATCTTAAATAATAACCGCTATTTGTCACTTTAAAGGTGTACACACACACACACACACACCACACACACACACACACACACACCATATACATAATACAAATACTTGTACACAAATACTTGTACATATTCATTATAGAAAATAAGAAAACACAAATGAGCCACAAAAGTCTTCATATTGCTGCCACCAATCTAAAATTTGATATAATATGTTCATCTTTCTCATACACACATGCAATTATAGTACCTATTTTTTAGAGTGATTGATTTATTTGTACAATGCTTAGATAGACTATAATAACCAGATTAAAAAATAGTTAGATTTTTAAAGAACCAATAAGTATTAAGAAATTCATTAATAATCAAATAATAATTAGGAACAAATTTACTTAAAACTAGTTAGCTAGCTCATTTCCTTTTCTAGTACCTTGCATCATTGTGATTTATAGTAGATGCTAATCCGTGTAGCCAAACAAACTTTGTGGATTATTTGAAAACCACAGTAGATTAGACCTGACTTGGAATTTACATACCTCATACTCCCTGAATCTCCCCTAGAAGATGGCATTGACAGACAAGTGAATAGAAGCAATAACCATTTTAGGCAACCCCTAGGAAATGGCTTATGCCGGTATCATGTGGCTATGTAAGATGTATGCCTGTCTTTTTTAGGATGCCGTGCTAGTTCCGGATGCAAAACATGCAGACCACTATCTTATCTACAATCTCCATAGTATGTACATGGCTCAATATTTTGTTACTGTAGATAGAAAATATTACTTCTTGTGATAAGATAATATCATGTTTACATTGAATTTAATCGTGAGTATTTGGTGGTGGTGAGGAGTGAATTCAAAATTCCCCACACTGCACTAGCCCCATTTGATGGGAAGAATTAGCCAAAGAGCACAAAAGACCCTATGAGGGAAACAGGCCCAGTGGGACCAAAGAGGCTGGAATGGAGGTAAGTGATTTTAGGGGCCATCTGCTCTAGTGGTAGCAGGTTTAAGAAAATCTCTATATTATTCATGTCAGATTGCATTATGAGGACAAATTCAATTGAACAAACACATCCTCTAATCTACTAGTAGTGGGTGATGATGAGAACAGGACTGTATGTGAGAAACAAACAAACATACCAAAAAACCTGTGGAAAATATCTTTTACCCCAGTTTTTCACTCTGCCTCCCTAACTTTTACCTTTACATTAAATAGACATTTTCAAGGGCATATGTTTTGGTTAGCTACATTTGCCTGTCTGCATGGTTTCCAACTACCCTACAATAGTATAATGAGTAGTCTATTAGAAAGTTAAAAACAAGGTCTATAAAATAAATAAGCTAATAAGCTAATAATAAGTTGAGTTGAGGTTGCCTGAGATGAACAAACCACTACTATCCTTGTTTTTTTGAGACACTTAAGTTTGTTTTAGAACAACCGGATCCACTCAGAAATCTTTTATTGAGAGTGCATAAATAATTTATAAGAAAAAATTTAACTTATTAATAACTTTATGATTTACTATGTTATGAGGTAGAGAGAAATGATATCTGCTATTTGTTTTAGGTGAAAGGGACTACTATCCTATGTACTACCATGATAGGGTTCATAGAATCGAGATTGATGAACACAATGTCCCCACTCTGGGGTAAGTTTTATGCAAAGTTGACTATCAGAAGAGGACTAAATAAATTGGGGTTGATTTATTGGAAATATTTTAATTTAACTGAAAATTTTACATTTGAAATCGGCTAGATGGTGGCGTTCTCCAACCACATAAAAAAAGTGGATAGCTCAAAATTGCAAGAGACAAAGGTAATACTTTTTATACATTTCTTTTTTCTAAAAAAATTAAAAAGATATATTAGTGCAAGAACAAAATACATGTTGCTATAAATAAGTATTAATAGTTGTTAACATTTTTTTTTTTTTGAGTTGGAGTCTCACTCTGTCGCCCAGACTGGAGTGCATTGTCCGCTCCCGGCCACCGCATCCTCGACCTGCTGGGCTCCAGCGATCCTTCCGCCTCAGCCTTCCGAGTAGCTGGAATTACAGGCATGTGCTACCGCTCGGCTGAGTTTTTGATTTCTTGTAGAGATGAGGTTTCGCTGCCCAGGCGGGTCTCGAACCCGCGGGCTCAGGCAATCCACTCACCTCAGCCTCCCAAAGGCGCGGGATTACAGGCTGAGCCTCCGAGCCTGGCTCAGTTGTTAACATTTTTAATGTTATATTTAATACTGAAAGAAGGAAAGGAGAAATGAAAGCAATGAAGGAGAAGGGAGGGAAGTAGAAAAGGAAGGAGAATGGAAGATTACATGGAAGGGAAGAAAGTAGGGAAAAGAATTAAGGAAGTTTGAGTATATTTTCCTTTTTTTTATTATTTGGATTTTTTTTTATAGAGCAGGGTAGGTTCTTCTTTATTAATTATTGGTAATCAGCATAATAGCTTAAGGGAGACACTACAAGGGTATTTCAAACCACTGGATCCAAGAGCCCCAGAATCATTTTTTAAAAACATTTATTTCAATGGCTTTAGGGAGTAAAAATAATTTTTGATTGCACAGATGCATTGTATAGTGGTGAAGAAGGGTGTGCTTTAAGTGGTACTCTCCACCCCCACCTGTGTGTATTGTGCTCAATACATGATTTTTCATTCCTAAGCCCCAGACCACCCTCTGCCTTCTGAGTCATCAGTGTCCATGATACCATTCTCTATGCCTTTGCAAATTCTTTGTTTAGCTTTCACTTATAAGTGAGAACATGCAGCATTTGTTTTTCTGTGACTGCATCCCTTCACTGAGGGTGATGGTCTCCAATTCCATTCAAGTTGCCGAAAAAGACATCATTTTATTACTTTTCATGTCTGAATAGTATTCCATGGTGTATATATGTACATCTATCACATTTTCATGATCCACTAATCAACTGATTGGCATTTAGGTTGATCCCACATCTTTGCAAGTGCAAATTGTGCTACAATAAATATATAAGTGCAGGTGTCATTTTGTAAAACAACCTCTGTTTCTTTGGGTAGACAGCAAGTAGTAGGACTACTGAATCAGATGGTAGTTCTACTTTTTATTCTTTGAAAAATCTTCATACCAATTTCCATATGCCATGCTCAGGGACTGAAAGAATAAGCATTGGTAAAGTGACCATATTACCCAAGCAATCTACCGATTCTACACAACTCTGATCAAGCTACCATCATTTTTCACAGAATTAGTAAAAAACAATTCTAAAATTCATAAGGAACTAAAAAAGAGCCAGAATTGCCAGCGCAGTCCTAAGAAAAATTAACAAAGTAGCAAGCATCACATTACCTGACTTCAAATATTACTCCAAGATTTTAGTACCCAAAGCAGCATGGTACTAGTACAAGAGATGACATGTGAACCAATGGAACAGTATAGAGAAACCAGAAATGAATCCAAATAATTACAACCAACTGATCATTGACAAAGCAGAAAAGATTATACAGTTCACCTCTTTACTTTTGATTTGCCAGTTTTTATCTGTCAATGTACAAACAGTGCTTAATTTTAGAAAGTCAAAACACTTTTAAACACTTTATTTTAATTTAATAAAGAAATAAAAATTACATATATTCATAGTGTATATGATGTTTTAACAAAAATATTAGCATTGTGAAATGACTAAATCAAGCTAATTAACATATGCATAACCTCACAAAACTTCTCTCTCAACAATTATCAAGTATACAATACACTGGTATGAACTATGGTTATCACATTGTTCCAATACATTTTCTGAACCTATTCTTCCTGTTCAACTGAAATTTTGTATCTTAAAACCAAGGTCTTCACAATTCCCCACTTTTTCCCAGCCCCTGGTAATCCCCATTCTACTTTTGACTTCTATAAATTTGATATTTTGAGATTCCACAAGTAAGTGAGTCATGCAGTATTTGTCTTTCTATATCTGGTTCATTTTACTTAGCATAATGTTCTCCAGGTTCATCCATGCAGTCTCAAATGACAGGATAATCCTTATCTAAGCCAAATGGTGTTCCTTTATGTATATACACCACAGTGTAAAATCTGTTCATCCACTGATGAACACTAAGGTTGGATCCACACCTTGGATATTATGTATAATGCTGCAGTAAATGTGCAGTTATCTCTTCAACATACTGTTTTCATCTCTTTTGGATAAATACTCAAGAAAGAAATTTCTGAATCACATGGTAGTTCTATTTTCAGTTTTGTGAGGAGCTTCCATGTTGCTTTCCAAAATGATTGTACTAATTTACATTCCCACCAACAGTGTTCCAGGGTTCCCTTTTCTCCACATCCTTGCCAACATTTATCTTTTGTCTTTTTTTTATAACAGATCCTAGCAGGTGTTAGGAAATATCTCATGTGGTTTTACTTTGCTTTTCTCTGATAATTAGTGATGTTGAGCAATTTTCTTTATACCCATGCTGGCCATTTGCATGTCTTCTTTAGAGAAACATCTTTTCAGAGTCTTTTCCTGTTTCTTAAAGGAGTAATTTGTTTTCTTGCTATTGTGTTGTTCAAGCTCCTTATTATTTTTAATGTTAACCCCTTATCAAATGTATGGTTCAAAAATATTTTTTTCTTTCAATAGGTTGCCTCTTCACTATATTGTTTCCTTTGCTGTGCAGGATCTTTTTAAGTTTGATATAATATTTGTCTATTTTTTCTTTAGTTGCCTATGCTTTCCAGTCATATCTAAGGAATCTTGGCCCAGACCAATGCCAAGAAGCTTTCCTCTATGTTTTCTTCCAGCAGTTGATCCAGTTTTCAAGTTTTACATTTAAGTCTTTAAATTATTTTGAATTGATTTTTGCATATAGGGTGAGATAAATGTCCAGTTTTGCTCTTCTGCATGTGGATATTCAGTTTTTCCAATATCTTTTATTGAAGAGATTTCCGCCCCCCCATTTGTGTTCTTGGCACCTTTGGCAAATAGTAGTTGACTATAAATGGATGGACTTGTTTTGGGGTTTTCTATTCATTTTCACTGGTCTATATGTCTGTTTATGTTCCAGTAATATTTAAGATTGTTCTTCAACTTTGTGTGGGTTTTTTAGGTGAAGTTAAACAGAGATGCATTGATCTCTTAATGAGTGATTCTCCTCCATGATCCAAACACCTCTCATTAAACCCCACTTCCAACATGGGGAATCAAATTTCAACATGAGTTTTAGAATAAAATGAGCCAAACTGTAGCAATCTGGTAATGAGATTCCTTCAGCTTTATTCTTTTTGCTCAGAATTGTTTTGGCTATGTTAGGTGTTTTGTGGTTCCATACAAATTTAAGATTTTTCCTCCTATTTCTGTGAAGAATGTAATAGGCCTTTTGATAGGTATTGCATTGAATCTGTAACTAGCTTTGAGTAGTATTTAAATTTAATTTTTAATGCAATTTATTGCTCTATTCAAGCTTTCTCTTCCTGAGTCAATTTGTAAGTTGATATTTTTCATTTATATATTTTTAAAAATGATTAACATAAATTTATACTTATAATACTTTCATATTTCTGCTGTATCAGTAATCTTGCCCCCTGCTTTATTGTGAATATTTGTGCCTCTGCTTTTAAAAGTCAGTACTAGGTTCTCACAGAATGAATACAGAAAAAAGAGAAAGAAAAGAAAAGAAATCCAGGAAAAACTTTAGCAATGCTTAATTACTACTGAAATTCCCACCATACAATGAGATAGATTTTAAAAAGTAAAACCAAAGAGAGAGAAAAGAGTGTTCCTGGGACTAGATATTATGATAAATTGAAAGCACAGATATGTTCCTTCTTTCATGCATTGAGCACTAGACTGTCTAGATGCAGGAGAAGTGACAGTGTACAAAGCCAACACATTTGCCGTCTCATGGAAACTGTAGTCTATTGCTGACAAAAAAATTATGTATGAGATAGTGATACATGCACTTTTAAAAAAAGGAAGAAGAATGAGAGATGGGGAGACAATAAGAGACATAAGAGGCAATTAACTCAAATGCTAATTGATATATAATCAAGCAATTAAATAACATTTGAGCAGAGATGTCACACAATGATTTTCATGAGAGCACTGGTGCACACAGATTATAAACATACATTATTTATAAATTGTACATATATTTTATTATAAATTATAAATAAGTCAGAGATTATTTGGTACTTATTTGTGTGCTATAAGTACCAACGTACCAGAACAGTGTGTCTAGGAAATAAATAAATAAATCTACCATAACTTAGAAAATTCAAGTCTGGCCTGAGAGATCACAGCTTCTTCATCTATGTGCACACAACCAATCCTTTAATGTATATTGTGTTAAACTTTTCCCCTGAATTAACACAATAGGTACTGGCCTTCCATTTGGGGAATCCACCACCTCCGGATGTTCAAAGCAGGAAATTAAATCTGTTGTAAGCTACGAGCACCTCTTAAATGCTCCACCATGTGGAATATTCCCAATGATGCTGACTGATTTCTTTTGCAAGTGTGGTGTATAGTTAGAGATTCCAAGTTCTGGGCATATGAGGGCGCTTCAAAAAGATTCATTGAATGATGACTCCAGAAAGTCAACAAGGAGTATGCCTTGGGCATCTCAAAAAACCATTGTCCTAATATTTGCCCTCGACCAGTATACTTTTCCTTTGACTCAACCACATCCACCTCTTGATAACGTTGCTTAGACTGTGTTTTGTCTTCAGAAATCATATTGTTAAGGCCATTTTCCTCTTCTGTTACAATTCTTCAAATAAATGCTTCAGGATCTTAGTCTCATTTGTTTAAAATTTCTGTTGAAACCTCTGCTCTTGCCTGCAGCTGATTTGAGTGCAACAGTTTTAGTTCCATTGAGAAAAAATTTGCTCAACTTTAATTCTTTCAGTGAGAATCAGGAATTTGGAACATAATAAGTTCTGCATTATGGAGGGGTGGCAGACACAGCTTTTAAAAGAGTGAAGTTTAAGAATTGTTAAAGTCTCATTAAAGCAGGTATAGGGGAGGCAAAATTTTACATTTACTCTTTTAGAGTTTTTTGACTGGGCTTGAGAATTAAATGGACATAAGATAGGTCACAGAAGAAAAGCATATGAATTTGTTTAATGCCACTTTTATGTAGGATGGGATCCCTCATAAGAAAATGAAGGCTAACAACAGAGTTAGAGATGAGCGCTTACACACTGAATTAGACAATGAATGGTAGATTATAAAAATGTGATGAGGCGAAGGTGCCTTGACTAGAGTAGTTCATTAGGTGGAGAGGTGACTGACTAGACAGTTAAGGATGAGTCTAATGAGGTTTGCTTGTACAGATTTCCCTTGGCCTCACTTTCTTCCTCTTCATAAGAATGATACATTCTGCCCGGCTCGGTGGCTCAGCCTGTAATCCCGCGCCTTTGGGAGGCTGAGGTGAGTGGATTGCCTGAGCCTGTGGGTTTGAGACCTGCCTGGGCAGCGAGGTCTCATCTCTACAATAAATCAAAAAATCAGCTGGGCGTGGTAGCACATGCCTGTAATTCCGGCTACTCGGAAGGCTGAGGCAGAAGGATCACCGGAGCCCAGCAGGTCGAGGCTGTGGTGGCCGGGAGCAGCCACTGCACTCCAGTCTGGGCGACCGAGTGAGACTCCAACTCAAAAAAAAAAAGAAAGAATGATACATTCCTTTTGGTATAGGGAGGACATCTTTCATGTGAGAATTTTATCCTTTACTTTTAAAAAACAGAAAGAAGTTCAGCATAATCCTGAATCTGCTATCTTCAACTCAAAATAGACAATGTGCCAGAGTGGCATTTTTTTTTTCTTTTTTTGAGTGGGAGTCTCACTCCATCGTCCAGGCTGGAGTGCAGTTTGCCGGCACACTCACGGCCACCACAGTGTTGACTTGCTGGGCTCAGGTGATCCTTCCACCTCAGCTTTCCAAGTAGCCAGAATTACAGACACATGCTACCTCACCTGGTTTTTTAAAAAAAATTATTTTATTTTTTTAATTTTTAAAAAAATTTATTGCCAAATTGCCTGAACAGTTCTCTAACCTGCTGGCTCAGGCAATCCATTTGCCTTGGCCTCCTAAAATGCTGGGATTACAGGCTGAGCCACCTAGCCTGGCCTAGAGTGGCATATTTTTAACTTTTTCACTGCCATTAAGATATCTTCATCTACTTGACTATGTGAAAGTTTCTTAAATTTGCAGAACTTTCTTCTGTACTACATTTCTAAAACAAACAAGGAAACCTTTTAGAACTTCAGTCATTTTTTTCTTATCCACAGTTATTTACCAAATAGAGAACATTGTAGTAAAGATTATATTATATCTTGGCTGGATGTGGTGGCTCATGCCTGTAATTCCAGCATACTGTAATCACACCTGTAATCAGCAAGATAGGAGAATGACTTGAGCCCAGGAGTTCAAAACCAGGCAACATAGTGAGAAAAGAAAAATTTCCAGGCATGGTGACATGCACCTGTAGTCCCAGCTACTTGGGAGGCTGAGGTGGAAGGATCACCTGATCCCAGGAATTTGAGGCTGCAGTCAGCCATGATTATGTCACTGCACTCTAGCCTGGACAACAGAGTGAGACCCTGACTCAATTTTTTAAAAAAAGATTGTATGAGATCTGTAAAGCATTATCCAAATGTTAGCTGTTATCATTATGAAGGTCAAGAATTGTATTATATTTAGAGATGAAAGACATTTTTGCTGACTTCATGATAATGGAAACTGTTTTATTGATGTCCATTTAACCTTCTGAGTGGATTATCTATTGTTGTGCATTCCCCTTATAAACATGATGATTGGTGTCCATTGGCATGTGGAAAATGTACAGCCAGTAAATTTCACTTTAGTGTGTCTATGTGTTTCTGCTTCTACCAATGTCTTCTAGTTCTACTTATCATTATATGTAGAATAATAACATATTATGTAAATCTATCAAATGTCGAAGTGAAAAAAAAGTTTTAATTTTATGAAGAGTAATTGAATGTCTCAGGAAGAGTTAATAAAGTTGAATGACTGCAACCAACATTATAGCTGAATGAAATGCAAGCAAGACAATTACAAAATGCTGACAGAAAAATTCTCATAGTAAAATCTAGAAGGATTACACACCTCAATTTCACTAAATGATCATAAATGATGCAATGATTTTTTTCATTGGTTCTGGCTTTTTCGAGAAAGAGCTTCATTTGGGAAGTTCTTGAAAAGTTAAATCTCAATGTTCAATGAGCTTCAAAGCTCAGAAATTCAATGAATGTACATTTAAGTTTGACGTTTTCATAAAAATATTTAAGGCACACTAACTAATCTTTTTATAACTCCCCGCTTTACCTGCTTAACTGGATGAGAAGGCATCTACTATGTCTGCAGTAGAACTTATTCACAGCCATAAGGACATAAATCTGCTCATGGTATAACTATAATTGGTAAAGAAACTATGCAGAAGTAGCTTTCCTGAGAAAAAATATTGGCGTTGCAGAGTCCCAGAGATGTCCTCCAAAATCGAAAACTTATCGTTGATATAGCTGAAAACAAGGCTATGAATGGCCAGAAGCTACCTTTATCAAGGAGATTTTCTACATCACAGTAAGGGGGAATCAGAGTTTCTCTTTGCAAGTACCTCAGAGTGTGCTTTTCAAAGTGGGGATTGCCAAATCAGTGCAGTGGTTTATTATTATGATTATTGTTTCAAAATAGAACAGAAAATGTTTATATATCTCAGAGAAAAAGTGTCAGTTTTGATTACACAAAATGATGAAGTTTAGTGTGTACTGACTACCAGAAGCTACAGATTGTTGTAGGAATAAAAGACACAACTCTTAAAAAAAAAACCTCATATCTTGCATTGCAAGACAAAAATATAAATTGGAATAAAACATAAGAGATTTTGAGATTGAAATGATATGAAGCAAGAAGTTAAGGTTTTGCTTTAAAACGCCACAGCAGATCTGGAAAAAAGAGAGAGAGAGAAAGAGAAGGGGAAAGAGAAAAAAAAACAGGGAGAAGAGAAAGATTAACATATAAAGCCAAATACTGACAATTATACAATCTGGAGAACATATATGAAAGCTCACTATGCTGTTCTCTATATTCATGTGTTCAAAAACTTTTTAGATACAGTTTAAATATCTTGAGACAAATGAAAAGAATAAATTGCAGTTGGTAGATGATGTTTGGGGTTCTGGCCCTGTTTTATCTTTTATGGGCACTACTTTTATTTATGTTTGTTAGAAAAATAGGGTGTGTGATTAGTTTTTAATAAGTAGTGATATAGCTTTAGGGTCCTAGAGTGGAGCTGACTGCCTCTGCCTATTGTTGCAAACCCCAGCACTAGTTATTTTTTTTTAATGCACATGTGAATAGTGCTCACAGTTAAACACCAAATTCAAGGTACAACCACAGAGAAATGAAACATATCTGGCTACTTCAGAATTGAATTGTTTTGAACAAACATATCCAGGGTAGAAGAAAACCAATCTAAAATGAAATCTTTAAATATTTTTTAGAGTATTTTAATACCAAGTACAACCATGAACAATAGTTCCTTGAACTCACTTCTTTTCTAGGATGAACTGGAGCAATGGTTTGTGTCTGCCTAATTTCTATAGGAATGTTCTCATCTGCAAAGTAGGAGAGATGTTACTACAAACTTTGCCTTATGCAAATGAAATGACCAGTTCTGCAACATCACTGGTAAGGTATTAAGATGGTTCTTCAAGTCATGGTCCATAAGCGAAACTGTCATTGGAGAAGCAGTTTGTAGAATTTCTGGTTTTGATATTTCCTTGTTTAATAAGCACTGGTTAGTAACTGGCTTAAAAACCTCTTACTTGGAGCCAGAAGCAGGGTGAGGACAGTGAAACACAAAATTCAAGGGAATACCAATAATAACAGTAGTTTAGAAAAAATAGTTTTGAATGCAATATCTTTTTAATGATGCAAAAAAGTCTATGATAGACTATATATAATATCAACATTTTAAATAAAGATGGAACCTGAAGGGACAAGATTATGGTGTGGTGAGCAAAGCCGTATTACACAAATGCAAAATATACTCAGTAATCAAGATGCTTCATTCACCTCATCTGAGTCCTGGCCCTGCTCCTACTCCCGCTGGTACCATGACATCTTTGTTCCTCATGAGAATAATATCAAGGTTAATTAGATAAGTTCTCCAAAGGACCCTGGACATCATTAGAATTGCTATGTAGACAAAAGCCACCATTTCCCAACTCAGATTAAAGTCTTTCCAGAATATAAATTTCTGCATAGTCAATGTCCATGGTGTCAGTGACCTCTGGAAATATCTAAAAAGACAAGGTGGGCTGTCATTACTTCTTAAAGCTAAGGTTTCCACTTCTTTCTGCCATGATCTTGCTAAGAGGTTACAACTTTGATCACACTCCCATCAGCACTGCTCACATTGCCTGGCTGGAGTGTAGGGAAGACAAGCAGTGGGCCATGCACAATGCCCAGCACTCTAATTCTACCACCTTCAGTTTTTCAAAATTAGGACACACAGATTTGAAATTGGATGTTCTAGGACAATGCTTTACAAGCTATGGATCATGACCTACCAGTGAGTTGTAAAATCAAGTTACTAGGTTATGACTAGCATTTTTTAAATAAAATAGAGTAGAATAGAAAATATAAAAAGAGATGTTTTGGTGTGTGTGTGTGTGTGTGTGTGTGTGTGTGTGTGTGTGTGTGTGTGTGTGTGTGTGTGTCTGTCTGTCTGTCTGTCTACTAGGTTTATTAAAGCAGATTGTAGTTTAAAAAACAACAATTTGAAAGCCATTGATCCAAGGCCCTACACTGAGAGCCAGGGACCTGTGTTCAGGCCTGTGCTACCTCTAACTGGCTGCAGCATCTCCAAGCCAAGTCACTTGTTTTCTTTTGGTCTGAATCTTTTCATTTGTAAAATGGAAAGAGGGGTTGGACCAGGTGATCTCTAAAGTCTTTCCAGCTCTAAAATGTATGTCTTTATAAGTCATTGAATGAGAGATATCTTTGATATGGATTTTTAAGTGTATTTGGGTAGCCTCTCCTCAAAGACTGCTGACTTAAGAAAGTCGTGTGCTCTCAGAAACCTTAAGGTTTCCTGATACAGGAAAGGGAAGAGTGCAGATGAACCATGGTTAGATTGTCCCGCCTCCCCCATTTTGCTTACTTTGCAAAATGTCAGACAGATGAATCCAAAGGCACTGAGTATCAGGGTGTAGAATCTCCTTCTTAGGTAAGCTTCTTTTTAAAAGGGGACTTTTTTATGGGGGTGGGTCAATACTGGCACCTACTACTTGGCTTCACTCTAGACTTTTCCCTTTTGGTGGTTAAGCAGCAGCCCTTGAGTGCCCCGAGACAGGAGTTGATCCTCCCTGAGGCCGAGATTCATATCTTGGGTGCTGCCCATGTTTTGTGGTCTGGGTTCTTCTCAGAGCATCCTTCTGGCATTCCATTTCATGTCAGTTACTGTTCAGTGGCTTCAGGATTTGGTTGCCTTCCCAAAGTAGGAAAGTCTCATGCCTAAGGTTTTATACACTTGATGATCATCTAAAGTCAACAGCCTTTGATTTTCCTGTAAAGAGGACCAAAGTCTTTCCCAAATTCCTGCTGAGGTAACTCAGCCTGGCAGAACATCACAAAGACCATTTTGGGATAAATACCCTGTGAATGTGTCTTGCTGTGTGTGTGTGTGTGTGTGTGTGTGTGTGTGTGTGTGTGTGTGAGAGAGAGAGAGAGAGAGAGAGAACATGCGCACATGAGGGACATCTATTCTGAAAAAAAAAAGGAGGGGGAAAAAGCACTTTTGAAACCTGATTTTATACCAGACAGTATTGTACCTTGACATACACCTTATTTAATACTCATAAAACCCACATGAAATATATGCTTATTACCCTGTTTTTATTTTAAAACCCTTTTCATGATGGAAATTTTCACACATATATAAAAAGAGAACTGTACAATAAATCCCATATTAGTCATCAAACCACTTCAATAATCATTTCAGCAAACAAGCAACCATGTTTATCCATTCCCTTCCCACTCTGCCACAACCCCACTCTCCACTCTTGTTTTCTCTAAACCTGAGGTTTTTTAAAAAGAATATTTCAGTCATTATATCATTTTGTTCCACACATGTTCCAGTGTGACATCAAATATAAGTACTCTAATCACAAAAAAACTAAATATATTTTATCGTATCTAAAAATGATATACCTTAAAAATACGATAATATCAATTCTAGATAATGTTTAAATTTTCAGAATTGTCTTAAAGTCTCTTAAAATTCACTTTGTTTAAATCACAATCCATGGCCACACATGTCACAGAGTTGCTAAATCTCTTTTAGCATGTAGGTTTTACCTCCCCTTTTTATTTGTAATTTGTTTACTGCAGAAACCAGAACATTGATCCTATCGAGTTTACAACATTCCAGATGTTGTTGACACATTCTAACAGCTTTAGGCATTACTATGATTCTTATTTTAGAAACTCGGAATTTGAGGTTCAGAGAAATTATCTTTTGAACCAAGGACTCAAAACTTGATCTATGAGACCTGAAGCCCATTATTTCCCATGCTCTGCATAACTTCCTATTTCTATTGTCTTTTCTTCATTGCCCCTCAAACAGAATTGAGAGCTATTTTGGAATTCTTACAGAGATTTGGGTGTGGTAGTGAATGCCTTTTTTTTTTTTAAGTGATGAGAATTGAATAAGTACCCTTGGCCCTGTTGCAAGACTTGAATGCGACTACTGCCCTGGACCTTTAATTTGGGTCAAAAAACTTAACCTTATCCACTGATGCTTTTCTCTCACACCTAAGCCATAACAAAACAAAGTGATGATAACCATACACCCTAAGTTAAAATAATATATGAATGACTGAAGTGCAGCTCTAAACATGCCATTTCCATGCTCAATATTCATATTGCACCCCCCTCACTGCCAATAGCAGGAAACTGAGTGTTTTCACCTGTCACTCATGATCGTCTATAGTGTAAGATGTTTTAGTCTAATTGTTCCAACTTTTTCTTCCACGATGTGCATTCATACACCCCACTATCTGACAGTTTAGACTGTGCTGCTTCCCAGCCTGTGCACGCACTTTATATCCTCATGATATTGCTTATGGAATTCCCTTTTCCTGAAGTACCTTTCCTTTCCTGGTCTGAAATAGTCTCTTGCTTTGACAGTTCTTATAGCCCTTTGTGTTTTTCTTAGAAGCTAAGAGACACTCCATGATTCTCTAACTCTCTGAAGTGGCAATTTCTGTATCCTCTGAAAGCATGGCCCATGGCTTACTCATCTTTCCACACTTTGCAACACAGTGTGCCTCATCTATTCTCATGATGTCATCTTTGTGTGTAATGGATATTTCCTATGTATTGGTTTTGTTAATTTCTGCTACAAGCCCTTGTGGTTTGAAGCTGTGCCAGGAGAAAGTATAACAGCAAAAGCAATTTGTGGACTATGATGGGTTACAGCTTTTGTGGAAGGTGGAGAATCTGGTGGCAGGAGCTAAGGGGATGTTCGCTGCAGCTCCTTTCACAACTCTTCCCATGCAACGCCCCTTCCCCTTGTCCTCTGCAGGCCTGCACAGTTTCCTTAACTTTAGTCCAGAATGGGCAAACCCCAAGCTGCAATGGATTCTCTTCTGATTCATGGCCTAGTAATGCAACGACTCAGCTGCAGGTGTGAGAGCTGTGCTGGCGAGGCCCCAGGACAGAACGCCCTCTGTGTCTGGTGGTAATTTTCAGACATCAACACATTAGGACCTTGCAAGTGGGCCTTTCCATTGACAACATTTCATCCACCCCTAAGTTCAGAACTTGCAGAAGCCCTCCTAATGACCCACCCTTTCAGGAAAATGACAAGTATGGCAGTTTTTTATGAACATTTTCCCATCAGTAGAGAAAATACAGGAAATCTTTAACTTATTGAAGAAAGATTCAAGAAGAGTCATTGTAAACAGCTTGCCCAGGGAAAGATCAAGGCTAAGATGAGTCCAGGGCTTTCTTGTGAAAACAGAATTGAAGAAATGGAAAGTGAAGAAAATCTAGCAGGCAGGAACAAGAAAAGAGTGACCATGTCATCTACTGCGGACATATTGGGGTCTTCATTTTGCATCTTCACATACATCATTCTCCCATGCCAAGGAGGCTACTCTCCAACAAAGCCCAGACCTTCCCCTGACTAAGCCACACTAAGCTTCTACCCCCACACTGGGATTGTTTCTTGTTAGTTCTGATTAGTTGTCCTCTCAATCATAATCAACCTATCAGCAATACCTGACTTTGCCCTTGTTACTTTCTCATAGCATTTATTTCAGTAGTTTCTCCCCCAGGGTAGATACTTAGTGTGAGGCAGCACCCATAAAGATGCCTAGTATGGAATGGCACCCAGTAAATGTAATTGTTTCCTTAATTGCTTACTGCCTTTTTCAAGCTCTATGTAAAAACAAAGCAAACAACACACAGAAACCAAAAGGAGTCCCAAACTTTACCTGTATGCTCACCACTTATCTACATAATCCTGAATTGTACCCCACATCTTTAAAATTAATTCAAAAAAAGAATTTTTAAAAAGATGGAATGCTGATTTTAGACTTTGTATCTCCACTTAAATTGAGGCTTCTGTTGCTTTGCAGAGGAGATATGTGTGGTACTTCGAAAAGATCAAAGATGAAACGTACATACTACGAAAAAGACTTATAATCAAAACAATAATCATTCATTCCATACGTGGTAAGTGCTGAATGTATAATTGAAGAATTGGGAAGGAGGACAAGTGTTCCCACCATTTGGGAGTGTTTTGCACATAGTTATCGATACAGATGATCTGAACTCATAGCTGTCTTTTTACATATTTTCACACACAAACTCTACTCCCTGGATTTGCCCACTGACCCAGTAATCCTTAGCCATATTATCAACTCCTAGATGTCCTTCACCTTCCCTTTTCCATCACAATTTGGATGATCATAATTCCATTCTCTTGTCTCCTATTGTTGTTCATCAGCTCTGAGTCCAGGGTACACTGTTCAGAGCAGAGCCTGTGATGGAGGGAGAAAGAGGACTCATGTCCCCTGGAGGCCATTCCCTTCTCTTAAACACTTCTAGTTCAGTGTTTGTCTTGGCAGAGGCACCCCTATGTCATTTTCTCACCTATTCCTTTCAGAGGCCCCTTTATGTCATCACACTGGGCTCTCCTTTCCCCCCATCTGAACTCCTTTTGCACCAGCAGTAATGGGGTTGAACACAAAGCCTTCAACACCCAAGCAATCAAGGAATATTACCTGATTTGTTGCCACACAACTACTGAGTACCTGCTCCAGGCCAGGCCTGTGCTATCCTTTCTCTGTCTGTAAGGAGGCCCTGGGTGGTCAGTAGAGGAGAGAAATAAGTACATAGAGAAAAAGCCAAGCTAGGGAGGATAACTCATGCCTGTAATCCAGCACTTTGAAAAGTTGAGGCTGGAGGATTACTTGGGCCCAGGAATTCAAGACAACCTTGGGCAACATAATGAGACCTCATCTGCACAATAATAAAAAATAAAGCTGGGTGTGGCAGAGAGCACCTGTAGTTGTAGCTGCTCGGGAGGCTGAGATGGAAGGATTACTTGAGCCCAGAAAGTTGAGGCTGTGCTGAGTTGTGATCATACTTCTAAAGACCAGCCTGGGTGACAGAGTAAAACTGACTCTAAAAAACACAAGCCAGGTGGTTTATTTTGCCCATGCCAGCTCTGGCATGTCTCCCTTTCATTTCAGTGTAAACATTGTTTGAAAACTTAAAACAAAAAACACAGTGTTAGGATACACAGCATTGGGGATCAAGGAAAGTCGCATTCGGGCATTTTTTAGTCCTCTCTGCCCGAATCTATATGAAAATGGAAAGATATGAGAGAAAGTGGGGCTCTATGGAGGTGTCGTTCTGCGCCTAGCCATACTAAATAATAGCAGTAATGTTAAATCCCTATAAACTTCACAAGAGCTGATTGTATTCCTGCTTCTAGAAGTTAAAAGGAGATAGAAAGCCATGGATGGGATTCACCACTGCCTGGAAGCAAGAAAATGGGTCAGATCATCCATGCCAACTCTGGAACTTAACAAGGAAAAGAAAGTGGAGAGAGAAACTGGACTCCAGCTCCATGTCTGTTTCTGCATCACCCACATTATTTTCCCTGCACAGATCACCCTCTGGATATCTCAGTGTGCAGAGAAGCATGCCAGAGAGACAGCAAGGGGTGAGGTTTCTAATCCGCTAAGGTGAACCTCTCTTAACAACCAGACTGTGAACCATGAGACACTGCCGGTGCTGGACATCATAGGTGCTACAGTGTTGGGTGCGGTGTCCACCCAGACAACTTAGTCTTTATGGCACAAAAATTAAGATCTAGACAAATTTTCTGTAACGTTTTGTCTGATTAGGAAAAAGAAACCTTTAAATGTATATTAAAACTGCATAGTTCAAAAAATTGACATTTTACTGTTAAATTGTAAAATGTCTTTTAAAAATCACTTGCGTTTGTTTTGTTCTCCCTCCAACACATGTTGTCACTAGTGATTATGTATTTGGAGTTAAGGAAATAAACTAGTAAAAAATTAGTGATATAGAGGGGTTTTAAGTTACCTAAATATATATAATTTATATAAAATTGTTTAAATGTGTGGGAATGTAAGCTCATAAACCAATGCTCCTTTCTTCTCATGAAGAAGTATTTCACTTAGGATAGTTGAACATTTCACTGATTTCTGGTAGACATCAATAGAAAAGTTCAGCACTTGAAATGAGACAAAGGAAATTAAGGCAAGAAACTGTGATTTCTAATGACAATATCATGGTGTGTTTCCTAAATGAAAAGGATACAAACAAAATTTGCAATGAGCAATAGAACATGATTACCATACTATTTTATTAGAATATTTGTTTTATTCTCGTTCTTTAGTTTTGTGCCTATTTAAAGTAAAATATGCAGGGCCAAAAGGAAAGCAATAAAATTATTTGATATCCATCCTAAACATATATGCACCCAACATAGGAGCACCAACTTTCATAAAGCAGCTTCTAGGCAAACTTAAAAAAGATATTGACTCTAACACTATCATAGCTGGGGACTTTAATACCCCACTCACAACCCTAAACAGATCATCAAGACAAAATATCAGCAAAGAGATCCGGAGCCTCAATGTGACTCTTGACAAAATGGACTTAATTGATACCTACAGAACACCCCACCCAACAATCACAGAATATACACTCTGCTCATCACCACATGGAAGGTACCCTAAGATCGACCACATCCTTGGCCGTAAATCAGCATAAACATATTTCATAAAATTGAAATTCTGCCATGCATCTTCTCAGACCACAGTGGAATAAAAATAAACATCAACACCAACAAAGTTCCCCCAAAACCTACAAAGACATGGACACTAAACAGCATGATGCTAAGCAACTCCTGGGTCAACATGGAAATCAAAACAGAGATTAAAAGATACCTGGAAACAAATGAATATGAAGACACATCTTACCAAAACCTGTGGGATGCCATGAAATCTGTAGTATGAGGGGAATTCATATCTCCACAAACACACATGAAGAAAATGGAAAGATCACAAGTTAACAACCTATCAAGTCACCCAAGGAAGCTAGAAAAGCAAGGCCACCAAAACCCTAACTTCACCAGAAGAATCCAGATCACCAACATAAAAGCCTAAATCTGGGACAGAGAAGACAAAAAATACCAAAAAATCAATGAAACAAAAAGCTAGTTCTTTGACAGAATAAACAAGATTGATGGTTCCCTAGCTAGACTGACCAAGAAAAAGAGAGAAAAAGTCCAATAAACAGAATCAGAAACACAAAAGATGAAGTCACAACTGACCCTGAAGAAATACAAAAGATTATCAGAGACTCACAACCTCCCCAAGTTGAAACAAGAAGAAATCAGGACCCTAAATAGGCCAATGACAATCAAGAAAATTGGCCATATCATAAGAAAACTACCTATTAAAAAAAAGCCCTATACCAGATGGCTTTCCAACAGAATTCAACAACATATTCAAGGAGGAACTGATAGCAACCCTATTGAAAGTATTCCAGGTGGTTGAGAAAAATGGAACTCTCCCCAAATCGTTTTATGAAGCTTACATCACATTGACACCCAGGCCAGGTAAAGATCCAAAAAAGAAAGAGAACTACAGGCCAATATCCTTGATGAACATAGATGCTAAAATTCTCAACAAGATCCTAGCAAATGGGATTCAACAATGCAACTCAAAAATTATCCACTACAACCAAGTAGGATTCATCCCCAGAATGCAAGGCTGGTTCAGCATTCTTAAGACCATAAAAATAATTAAATACATCAACAGACATAAAAACAAAAAACAACATGATTGTATCATTAGATGCAGAAAAAGTTTTTATTAAAATCCAGCACCCCTTCTGATAAAAATCCTTGAAAATCTAGGCACAGGTGGTACATACCTCAAAATACTAAGTGCCATCTATGAGAAACCCACAACCAGCGTCCTGCTAAACAGAAACTGGAACCATTTCCCCTGAAAACTGGAACAAGACAAGGATACCCACTGTCACCCATCCTGTTCAATATAGTTTTGGAAGTCCTAGCTAGAGCAATCAGAGAGAAGAAGGTGATCGTGGTACCCAAATAGGAAAAGAGGAAATCAAGTTATCTCTCTTTGCAGATGACATGATTCTCTACCTCAAAAATCCAAGGGAATCTCTCAAAAACCTCCTTGCACTGATAAAGGACTTTGGCAAAGTCTCAGGGTATAAAATAAATGTGCAAAAGACAATCGCATTTCTATACACCAATAATAAACAAACAGAAACCCAAATAAAAAGCACAATTCCATTCACAGTAGTCACACAGAAAATAAAATACCTTGGCATCCTTCTAACCAGAGACATGAATGACCTTTACGATGAAAACTACAAAACACTACTCAAAGAAATCAAAGATGACACAAACAAGTGGAAAAATATTCCATGCTCATGGATTGGAAGAATCAACATTGTTACGATGTCCATTCTACCTAAGACAATCAGACAATTTGATGCAATACCCATCAAATTGCCAGCAACATTCTTCTCAGACCTAGAAACAGCAATACAGGTATATATATGGAAACATAAATGACCACGAATAGCCAAAACAATCCTCAGAAAAAAAATTAAAAAATAAAATATAAAAATAAAGCAGGAGGTATCAAACTCCCAAACTTTAAACTTTATTATAAAGCTACAATAATCAAAACAACCTGGTATTGGTACAAGAACAGGCATATAGACAAATGTAATAGAATTGACATTCCAGAAGCAAAACCTCAATTTTTCAAATAACTCATCTTCAACAAATCCTCCACCACCAACTACTGGGGAGAGGAGAACCTAGTCAGTAAATGGTGCTGGGAAAACTGGCTGATCACATGCAGAAGATTGAAACAGGACCCCTATCTATCACCATACACAAAAATCAACTCTAAATGGATGAGAGACCTAAACATAAAACCTCAAACTATAAAAACCTTAGAAAATGCAGGAGATATCCTTGTGGAAATTGGAACTGGCAACCAATTCCTGGCCAAAACCCAAAGTGCCCATGCCATAAGAGATAAAATAGACAAGTGGGACTTCATCAAACTGAGAAGCTTCTGCAAAGCCAAAGAAACCATCAAGAGATCAGGGAGGGCAACCTCCTTGGGTCCCCTCCTGCTGTGGGAGCTTTTCTGTCCTCTTAATAAATCCTGCTTTTTCCAAAAAAGAGAGAGAGAGAGAGAGAGAGACAGAGAGAGCAGGGAGACAGCCCACAGAATGAGAAAATATATTTGCCAACTGTATGTCTGACAAAGCCCTAACATCTAGGATCTACAAGGAACTCAAATGTGCTGAAAAGACAAAAAAACAAACTGCCCCATTACAAAGTGGGCAAAAGATATGAAAGATGGTTCTTAAAAGAAGAGGTTTGAGCAGCCAACAGATACATGAAAAAGTGTTCAGCCTCACTAGTCATCAAAGAAATGCAAATTAAAACTACACTGAGATAACACCTAACTCCAGTCAGAATGACCATCATCAGTAACTTAAAAAATAACAGATGCTGGAGAGGATGTGGCAAAAATGGAACACTTCTACACTGTTGATGGGAGTGTAAACTAGTACAGCCTCTGTGGAAAACAGTGTGGCAACTCCTAAAAGTTCTAAAAATTGACCTTCCATTTGACCCCGCATTCTCCCTACTGGGAATATACCTGGAAGAACTCAAATCACGCTATAAAAAAGATACTTGCACATGTATGTTTATCGCAGCATTGTTCACAATAGTAAGAACATGGAACCAACTATGCTGCCCATCAAAAGAGGGTACATATACACAGTGGAATATTATGCAGCCATAAAGAAGAACAAAATCATAAACTTCGCAGCAACCTGGATGGACTTAGAGTCTCTAATACTGAGTGATCTTTCATGGAAACAAAGAACTGAGTATCACATGTTCTCACTTATAATTGGATCTCGAACAACTATCATAATACTATAAGAAAACGATTGACAACTGGGGGAAACTGCGGGGGAGAGGGGGTGGCGGGGTGGGGAGTTGGGATTGGCAGTTGTGGGAATCTGCCTGGGAAGGGGGGCACACCTCACCAACAAGGGTACCTGCCTAATGAATATTTGTATACCTAACCCTGAATTGTACCCCTCAACTTTAAAATAAAAAATTTAAAAATTAAAAAAATAAAAAGGCATACTATGCTATAAAAAAAAATTATTTGAAGACAGAGAAACCATGCCTGATGAAATGCTAAAAGGAAGTGGACCATTTTAATTGAAAAGGGAGCAAAAGGCCATTTGCCTATAAATACATAACAAGCACCACAGGAATATGGACATGACTACCTTTATTTACACAGAGATTGCATCAGAATGTAGACTTGAAGTAAGACAAGAGCAACATAGGCTCTACAGTAGAGAATCATGGCAAGAAGCCTGAAGAAACCAACACATTAGCAAGAGGGTTTCAAGTCACATTTTCTAAGTTTTTTCCTAGAAAGATGAAGTGATTCTAAGTTTAGAAGCTCAACTCTATGTTTTGTTTATTCATTTGTTTGTCTTTTGTATCACTCTGTCACCCAGGCTGGATTGCAGTTGCATGATCATGGCTCTCCACAGCCCCACGTCTTGGGCTTAGGAGATCCTTCCATCTCAGCCTCACAAGTAACTGGGACTACAGGCACATGTAACCATGTCTGGCTAATTTTTTTTTGTCATCACTCTATGAGGCATTTTTTGTGTTGATATTACATATCCTGATTTCTTTTTATGAACTTTCTTATTGATTATAATTTATCTACAGATCATAATTTGTTTTTATGTAGACAAATTATCTGAATATACGTTTTCTCTCTTCAAGCCCTCACATATTCGATTTTTACTCTTTTAGTTGCTCAAACTAGGACCCCCCAGTACAGTAATGCGAAAGGAAATTATAATGGAAACCTTGTTTTGGGGTTATTAACTTGCATGTTTGTAATATTTTACTCTTAAGAATGATAAGAGAAGAGACACAAAGAACCGGAATTTGTTTATAAAAATTTGTATATTTATTCTTACATGTTTGAACTTCAGTCACCTTCAAAGTACTCTCCATTTGATGCAATACACCTATCGAAATGCTTTTTCCACTGCTCAAAACAGTCTTTGAACTCTTTTATTTGGATATCTTTCAGTGCTTCTGCCCTTTTTTGTTTCACCTCTTCCATATTGGAAAACATTTCCCTTTGGGGACTTTTTTCATTTATGGAAACAAAAAAAGTCTCTCAGGACAAGATCTGGTCAATAGGGAGGGTGGGACATGGGGATCATGCTGGTTTGGGTCAAAAACTACTGAACACTCAGCATGGTGTGGGCAGGTGCACTTGTCAATGACCCATCATGAAGTGGACAAACACGTTGAGAGAATCTCCAAAAGAAAGTTCACTGAAGCTGAATGCAGCCTCTCACAACTGCTAGATGGTACACTGAAGCCGATGGGCTCCCAGAATACTTGCATAGCGAAGGAAGCCTATACTACAAGGGGCCTACCCTCTGAAAGATATTTCAGTTTTTGTGTGGGGAGCCCCTCCTCATAGAAGTTGTAGGGATTTTTAAGATTCTCTGAACCAAGCTCTTCCTCTTGCTCTTTCTCACTCTTGCTCTCTCACTCTCTCCTCTCTCATCTTATACATTTTGCTTTAGGAGACAGAACAGGACTTAAGGCCTTCTCCTTCAAAGAAGAAAAATCCATTCACATCCGAATGATTAAATATCGACACCTTGTTAGCTGGGATAATTTTTTATTTTATTATTCTATTATGTTAATAGGAAAGACATTTTTATTTTTCTCTAAACAGCCTAACTTTTAAATTTCATTTAGGTGTCAGAGCAGGTGATGGAAAAGATTTAATAATACAAGTAACAATGGGAAAAAATATTGTGTTTTCCTGCTCCTTTGGAAAAAACTGTAGAGTAAGAGAAAACATATGAGTTGAAAATTCTGGCATTTGCTTAAGGTTCAATGTCAATCCCAAACTATTACTCACCCACCATACAGAGATTTCATGTTGCTTTCTGGTTACTATCCAGCTTGGTGTCACTGGGTTTGGATGCAAACCAAAGATAAATTAACCTCATTGTTCAAAACAGGTTTTTCAGTTACATTTCCAGAACACATTTCCATTCCAAGTGTTGCCCTTCTCTTTCCCACAAATGCTGAGCATGTTCCCAGGGATCTATCATGGTTTCAATTCACATATCTGGCCATTTGGAAACCTATTCTCTTCTTCTTGTTTATTTTAACTTTTATTATATGCCACTGATTCCAAATTTTAGTGTGCATGGAAACCTAGGAACTTGTAAAGATACACATTTCTGGGTTGTACCCCCAAAGTATGATTCAGGAAATCTGGGGTGGAGCTCAAGAATCTGTAGACTTAGCAATGTACCAAGTGATTCTAACACAGAGGTTCTGTGGAATGACCCTACAAGAAACAATGGAAGAGTGCATGCACTGGGGAAGAATCACTTTCTCCAAAACAATGAGATCTTCTGCAATAATAGGAAAACTTCCATTATCACTCCAAGAACCATACACTTGTAGAATTCTTCCCAGGCTTCTGTCTCAAATTATCTTGTTACCAACCCTTTTCCTGCCCCAACTCTCCACCTTTGTTTGGCCTCTCTTAACTAAGAGCATTCACTCAGTTCTGATCCTTCGCTTTTTGTTCCCATCTCACAATATATTGTTTTTGGTGATGTTCCCCCATTCTCCTTATTTAAACATGTATTTGTTCTTTCATTTACTGAACAGATATTTGTGGACACCCACTGAGCTTTAGATGCAGGAACTACAACAGGGACAGTCTCCACCACCATAATTCAAATGCATCCGTTGATTCAAATTCATTAAATGAGCTTTCCCTCTGCTTCTGCAAATGGCACCAACCTTCTCCCACTCAGGCCTTAAAATTTGGAGTTGGCATTGATTCATCTTTGCCTTGGCCCCCTAAATCCAGTTTGTCACCAATTGCTATTGATTATGCCTTTGACATTCTCCTTCACTCCCCCTTCCTTTCTGTTCCTACTGCCACTGTCTGTCTAAGACCTCATTTGCTCATATTTAGATTTATGCAATGGTCTCTTTATGCTTTAATCTCCTCATACAATTCAGTGTGTAGAGTCCTGAAGTGTGAATCCTGAAATTTTGCTCTCATGGTGAAAAGCTGTAGGTAGAGAAGGAACACACCATGTGCCCATGTCAAAGCCAGTTGACTCCTCTAGCTCAACATTCTTATCTGTAAGATATATAACACATCTCAAGTGTTGTGGAATTAAAGTTGATAATATAGATAAAGTTGCTTTAAACTATCCACCACTAAATAATGTTATATGTGACAATTATCAGGCCCCTTTGTCACTTAGAAAATGCCCCACTATATTCTTCAGCAATTTCACTCTTCTTTCCCTCACTCTTGAGCTCTTAAGACATAACAGGACTTATTTCCATCAGTCACTTGATTAGCAGACTCTTTTTTAAAACAGCCCTCTCTCTCTCTCTCTCTCTCTCTCTCTCTCTCTCTCTCTCTCTCTCTCTCTCTCACTGTTTAATCAGGGTCTCACGCCCTGTCACCCAGGCTAGAGAGCAGTGGCATGATCATAGCCACTGCAACTTTGACCTCGTGGACTCGGAGATCCTGTCGCCACAGCATTTCAAGTAGCTGGTACTACAGGCATGTGCTACCATGACTGGCTAATATTACTTATTTGTTTGTTTATTTATTTACTGTAGATACGAGGTCTCACCATGTTGCCCAGGCTGGTCTCAAACTTCTGAGTTTAGGCAAATTTGCTTTGTCTTGACTTCCCAGAGTGCTGAGCCACCATTACTGGCTGCAATTCTCTAATTTCTACTTTGTGTTTTTGCTGGTCTTTCTTGACCCCTCAGCCTAGACAAGATTCCATTTTCTTTTTTTTTTTTTTTTTGAGTTGGAGTCTCACTCTGTCGCCCAGACTAGAGTGCAGTGGCTGCTCCCGGCCACCACAGCCTCGCCTGCTGGGCTCCAGCGATCCTTCCGCCTCAGCCTTCCGAGTAGCTGGAATTACAGGCATGCGATACCATGCCCGGTTGATTTTTTGATTTATTGTAGAGATGAGGTCTCGCTGCCCAGGCGGGTCTCGAACTCGTGGGCTCAGGCAATCCATTCACCTCAGCCTCCCAAAGGCGCGGGATTACAGGCTGAGCCACCGAGCCCGGCTAACCTGGCTAATTTTTAAAAATTCTTGTGCACCTGGGGTCTCACTGTGTGGCCCAAGCTGGAGGTCAGGGGCACAATCACAGCTCACAGCAGCCTCAGTCTCCTGGGCTCAGGTGATCCTCCCTCCTCAGCCTCCCAAGTAGCTGGGATGACAGGTGTGCACCATCACACCCAGCCAATTTTTGTATTTTTTGTAGAGATGGGAGTCTTATTATGTTTCCCAGGCTGGTCTCAAATTCCTAGACTCAAGTGATCCTCCTGCCTCGGCCTCCCAAATTGCTGACTAATATTTAAAAATTGTTTTGTACAGATGGAGTCTCACTGTGTGGCCCAGGCTGGAGGGCAGAGGCACGATCATGGTTCACCTCAGCATCAACCTCCAGGGCTCAGGCAATCCTCCTGCCTCAGCTTGCAAATAGCTGGGATGACGGGTGCCACCACAACTGACTGATTTTTTTTTTTTTTGTAGAGATGGGCTTTCACTATATTGCCCAGGCTGGTCTCGACCTTCTGACCTCAAGCAATTCTTCTGCCTCAGCCTCCCAAAGGGCTGGGATGACAGGTGTGACCCACCACACCATACTAATTTTCTTTTTTTAGAGATGGGGTCTTACTATGTTGCCCAGGCTGGTCTTCACATCCTGGCTGATTTTTTACCTCTTGGCCTCAAGCGTTCCCCCTGCTTCAGCCTCCTAAGTAGCTGGGACTACAAGCATGTGCCACCACACTCTGGTTTGTTTGTTTGTTTGTTTGTTTTTTGAGTTGGAGTCTCACTTTGTCACCCAGACTGGAGTGCACTGGCCGCTCCTGGCCACAGTAACCTCCACCTGCTGTGCTCTGGCGATCCTTCCGCCTCAGCCTTCCGGTAGCTGGAACTACAGGCGTGCACTACCATGCCCAGCTAATTTTTTTATTTATTGTAGAGATGAGGTCTTGCCAAGTTGCCCAGGCGGGTCTTGAACCTGCGGACTCAGGCAATCCACTCATCTCAGCCTCCCAAAACATGAGATTACAGGTTGAGCCACCGAATCCGGCTTTTGGATTTTGTTGTTGTTGTTGTTTTGGGGGGGTTGTTTTCGTTTTGTTGTTGTTTTGTAGAGATGGGATCTCACTTTGTTGCCCAGTTGGTCTCAACTTCTTGCCCTCAGCGATCCTCCCACCTCGGCCTCCCAAAATGCTGGGATGACATGTATGAAACGCCACACGTACTCTTTTTTAAAAAGGCTTCTTTTTTTCAACTTTGTTTTCCTGGTTCCTCCTGGAATCGCCCACCCACAGCCTCAGGGGGAGGCATGTGTCGTGGCCACTATGAGTCCCTGGCCAGTTACTCATTCCGTTTCCTCTGATGGAGCAAGCCACATGCTTTTTTCTCTTTCTTGTCATGATAGGGCAAAACCCAAACACTTGTTTGAACTTTAACAAAATACAAACTCTGGGCAGGCGTGGAGTCTCAAGCCTGGCACCCCAGCCCTTTGGGAGGCCGAGACAGGAGGATCGCAGGAGGCCAGGAGGTCAAGACCAGCCTGGGCAACATAGCAAGACCCCATGTGGACAAAAAAATATACAAATGAGCTGGGCAAGGTGGCGCCTGTCATCCCAGCCCTTTGGGAGGCCAAGGTGGGAGGATCGCTAGAGGCCAGGGGTTTGAGACCAGCCTGGGCAACATAGCAAGACCCTGCCGCTACAAAAAAAAAAAAATTAGCCAGTGTGGTGTTGGGAGGCTGAGGTGGGAGGACTGCCTAAGCCCAGGAGGTGGAGTCTGTGGTGAGCAGTGATCGTGCCCCTGCCCTCCAGCCTGGGCCACATAGCAAGACCCTATCTGGACAAAAAATATAAAAATGAACGGGTGTGGTGACACCTGTCATCCCAGCCATTTGGGAGGCTGAGGCAGGAGGATTGCTGGAGCCCAGAGGTTCGAGACCAGTCTGGGGAAACATAGATAGCAAGACCTCAACTCAAAAAAACATTTTTTTTACATTAGACCAGTGTTGTGGTGTCTGCAATCCCAGCTACTTGGGAGGCCAAGGTGGGAGGTGCACCTGAGTTAGGAGGTCGAGGCTGCCGTGATCCATGATGGTGCCTCTGTCCTCCAGCCTGGCCTGCACAGTGAGACCCTGAAGGTACAAAAATAAAAATATAATAAAAATCAAATTCAACCAGATCAACTTGCTTTCAACCTCCATGATGGAGGTTAAATTTTGGTTATTTTTCGAGTCAGGGTCTCACTCTGTAGTTAGGAATAGAGGCACCACCACACCCGGTTCATTTTTTAATTTGTTGCTGAGATGGGGTCCTGCTATGTTGTCCAGGCTGGTCTTGAACTCCTGGTCTCCAGCGATCCTCCCGCCTCAGCCTCCCAAAGTGCTAGGATGACAGGTATGAGCTACCACACCGGGCCCATTTATATTTTATTATTATTATAACAAATAGCCATTATTATTGAGATGAGGTCTCACTATGTTGTCCAGGTTGGTCTTGAACTCCTGGCCTCCAGCAATCCTCCCTCCTCAGCCTTCCAAGTTCTTGGACAGGGTCTTAAAGGGTACCTGGTGTCCAGTAGTCTCCCAAGAAAGGGATTCTATATAGATGCAAATTTCCCCTAGAAGCAGATTTTCAGGGTTATAAAATATCTTAGATACACTTCCTTATGTGTTATGTGATGCTATACTATAGTCAGGTTAGAAAGCAAGCCACATTATATAGGGTTCATAAAAATCCATTTGATGAGACTCCATTGGTTTGTAGGGCATGATTCCCCAGGCCTCTTAGTTGGAATCTGGCAAGAGAAGGTAGGTCAGAGTTTAGGCCTCACTTCATTCCTTTATTATTGTCCTGGACTCCCTTACTAGTTTATTTACAATCATACTTGACTTCCTTTCCCTGCCCTAATGTTATGAAAACAGCTGATTATATCAGAACAAAAATCCTGATAATTGTAAAACAGCAATTAATTTCTCACTGCTTAACTAGAAAATTCATGCATATTAATTTGCCATGTAAATAAGTTAAATGCCTTGTTAAAATTCCTTTCTGGAAGAAATGTACTGCCATCTGTGTTTGACATGGCAGTATTTTCTTATTTAATACATATGTCAGGGCAGGAATGATCTTACTCCAAATGGACAAAAGACAGAGGCTACATTTTTTGGAAGCATGTTAACAGCTTTAATATGACAAAGAAGAGAAATCTAATAGGGAAAAAACATTGTATTCATTTAAGAATGTAAGATTCAGAATTGAATTTGATTCAGAGAATTTGCAATCACATGTGCCATCCATTAACTTTATGGCAATTCAATAAATCTTCAATGTTAGAAAACATTGGTATATGCATTTTGGGGCTTGGGTGAATTATTTCATTGTCTCAAAGATAGTTAAGGACTTAGTGTTCAAATAGGTTGAATTTCTTCAAATAGTCTGAAAACTTTCCATTAGAAACATTAATGTCACAAAAACTAATGCAATACCATGTAAAGAGTTTTAGTGTGAACCGTGTAGGAGATCTGAATTCTGGTCCCGGCACTTCCCTAAGCTGTACAGTTTTTGGCAAATAAATTCTCAGTGTCTCTATTTTCTTGTCTGTAAAATGAGGGGTTGTGTTAGAACAATAACAATCACCTGTAAGTTAACCATCCAGAAACAACCAGGGCTAACATTTTTAGCTGACAGTAGTAGCTGTCAACCTTTTAAACATTATATCACCAGAATTTTATGAATGGCATTGCAAACTCTTTGTCAGAGATTTCATTTTAAATGGCTGCATAGGATTCTATCTGTCAGATATGCCATTATTTATTTAATCATTATCTAATGTTGGACATTCCTATTATCTACAAATATGTGTTAGCATTCTGTCAGACACAAGTAGTCTCTCTCTAACACCTAAAGCGAAGGAATAGTTTATTGAAGCTGGCAAACATTGAGCCTTCACAACAGAATTGAAAATGAACCTCTGGGGCAACCCCCTTGGGTCCCCTCCCACTCTGAGAGGTTTTCTGTCCTCTTAATAAATCCTGCTTTCTCAAAAAAAAAAAAAAGAAAAGAAAAAAAGAAAATGAACCTCTGGTGCATTGCTTGTCCTATGCTTCCCTTCTGTTACAAATTGGTAGGCATCATCTTTATATGTGATAGACAAATAATTGGAAGTAGCCTCTGTCTTTTGTCCATTTGGAGTAAGATCATTCCAGCCCTGAGTCCCAGTGGCCAGAGCTCATGCTCCCAATGCCTGTGGTGGTGCATTTATTAATCTTTTCTATCTCATCTCATTATTTTCCTCCAAAATAGTCACTGTGAGAATATTCCATTTTTCTTAGCTTAGTATTTCTTATATATATTTCTAAAAATTTTGTGTAATTTTGTACACTTCCTCCAAATAAATATTGTCCATATGCATTGTTGACTATGCAAGAGGCACTCAGCTCTGATATCAAATATCAGGTGAAGAAAAATAACTAGATTTGAATTCAAGGAATTTACCACCAAAACATGGACTCAAAGGTGCACATCATCTGACATTTATATAGTGGGTGCTCTGTAAATATTTGTGGAATGAGTGACCAAATCTAAAGGAAATTATCTTTTAAGAAATATGCTACATTTATTTTATATCCTGAGACTTTGCCAAAGTCTTTTATCAGTGTAAGGAGGTTTTTGACAGATTCTCTTGGGTTTTCAAGGTACACAATCATGTCATCTGCAAAGAGAGATAACTTGACTTCCTTATTTCCTATTTGGATACACCTGATTGCCTTCTCTTCTCTGATTGCTGTAGTCAGGACTTCCAATACTATATTGAACAAACAGAAACCCAAATAAAAACCGCAATTCCATTCACAATAGCCACAAAAAAAAATGAAATACCTTGGCATCTTCCTAACCAGAAATGTGAAACACCTTTACAATGAAAACTATAAAACACTGCTCAAAGAAATCAAAGATGACACAAACAATACTATATTGAACAGGAGGGGTGAGTGTGGGCATCCTTGTCTTGTTCCAGTTTTCAGGGGAAAGTGTTCCAATTTTTGTCCATTTAGGAGTATGCTGGCTGTGGGTTTCTCATAGACGGCTTTTACTATTTTGAGGTATGTTCCCTGTATGCCTAGATGTTTGAGGGTTTTTTATCAAGAAGGGTGCTGGATTTTACCAAAAGCTTTTTCTGCATCTAATGATATAATCATGTGGTTTTTGTTTTGACATCTGTTGGTGTATTTAATTACATTTATGGTTTTATGAATGTTGAACCAGCTTTGCATCCCAGGGATGAAGCCTACTTGGTCATGATGGATGATTTTTGAGATGTGTTGTTGAATCCAGTTCGCTAGGATATTGTTGAGAATTTTAGCATCTATGTTCATCAAAGATATTGGCCTGTAGTTCTCTTTCTTTGTTGGGACCTTACCTGGCTTGGGTATCAATGTGATGTTGGCATCGTAAAATGATTTGGGGAGAGTTCCATCTTTCTCAATCGCCTGGAATACCTTCAGTAGGATTGGTATCAGCTCCTTTTTAAATGTCTTATAGAATTCTGCTGGAAAGTACTCTGGTCCAGGGCTTTTTTTTGTAGGTAGTTTTCTTATTACGTAGTCAATTTCCTTGATTGTTATTGGTCTATTTAGGGTCTCAATTTTTTCTTGTTTCAACCTAGGCAGGTTGTGTGATGACAGAAAGTTCTCCATTTCCTTAAGGTTTTCAAGTTTGTTTCCATGCAAGTGTACATAGTAGTCTCTAATTATCTTTTGTATTTCTTCAAGATCAAATGTGACTTCATCTTTTGTGTTTCTGATTGTGTTTATTTGTTTTTGGTTTTTTTCCTCTTTTTCTTGGTCATATAGTGCAGCTGCTTGCAAGGCAATGTATAACTTTTTATCTATTCTAACACAACAGGCACTCCACTTTTATAATTTGACTCAGCACACATGCCTATCTGGCTTTGCCATTATAGGCATTCTTGGCTGGTAGTGAGTTTGCATGCACACCAAGTTTGTTTTCAGCAGAGTTCAAGCAGGGCAGTGGTCTCCAACAAGAGAGGAATGGCAGATTACCCTGGAAAGTAAGTCTCCAAACTTTTTTTTTTACTGGAATAACAAAAAATAATATTTCTGGACCCATTTTAGGGAAGAAGAATTACAAAGATTCATTTCCCCATAGGGAAAACACCTACAAATAATCTTGCGATAAACTTGTTTCAAATTTATCTAAATACAGGATGGAAACTTGAAGTATATTCTTTCAAAAAAAGGGAAAATGACCATTGACATTTTATCTATGTGTAGTTCTTTGTCAAAAACAAGTGCTCACCTATGTAAACATAGGCATACCAGCAAGCGTATAGATTTAGAAGAGAGAAGTAGCAGGCATGGGAGAAAGAGAATTTTTTTTTAGAAGGTTAACTGCAGCTGCCACATAGCTTCAGGTCATGTTGCACCAAAATAAACATCTACTGTGAAGCTGGTATTGTAAATGCCTCATGTGTGTTTTTTAATGGGAATTTTCCAACTGGTATTGTGATACATAATCCTACAGAGAGAAAAAAATATACATTACATTTTATTTTAGGGCTATGTAAAAAGCCACACGATAGGGCACTATTGTTAGAACTTTCAGAAAAAGACTTGCTCACCTTGATGAGAGTTTCAGGCAGTTTTTCCTCTCAGTTGTCTTCTTCCACCGTAATCTTCAGTAACACATCAGTAACACATGCTACAGATTCCTTTAACATTGCCTTTTATGGAATGAGATTTTGTTTGTTTGTTTGTTTTTAGAAAGGATTTATTGAGAGTACAGAAAAGCTTCCATACTGGGAGGGGACCCAAGGGGATTGCCTGACATTCAGTTTTAATGAAATATTGACATTTCTATTTGTGACTGAGATCATCCTGAGCTATCTGGCCTTCCTGCCTCCCCTCCCTTGAGCAGGCATATCATCAGCTCTTGAGAAGTTTATAGGGATTTTTACCACTGGTAGTACTTAATAACTGGCAGGGGCCTGAAAGACATCTCCATCGAGTCCCTTTTTCTCCCAGCACTGTTTGTTGTCGTGCGGATTCAGGCTGGGAGGACCTCAGTGCTGCCCGTTAGGAAACTTTCCTTGGCCCCAGTGCTGTGCACACCAACACTGTGGTTGACCTCTTATCTATGTGTTAATAGTTAGATCTCTCCTCTGCTGACCACCCACGACTCCTTACAGGCAGGGAAATGCCAGCACACCCTGGCCTGAAACAGGCGAGTATGTGGCAACAAGTGAAATAGAATTCATTGGCTGTTTGGGTATTTACGGCAATTTGCTCAGCTCCTTTTTCTGCTGGAGCTAGAGAGGCACAAACAGAGGAGAGAGGGGAAAGGGAGAGCCCAGAGTGGTGAGAACAAAAGTGCCTCTGACGGGAGTAGGTGAGAAAATGATACGGAGACACCTCTGCCAAGACAAAATCTGTCTGGAGACACACAAGTCTTCCTTCTCTCTCCATCAGAGGTCTGCCCTGATAGTCGATGCTGGGCACAAGCCAGTGAAGCAATGAGAACAGGAGAGAAGGAAGGGGTGGAAAAGGGAGGCGACGACATCAAAGAGTTGACAATATGGCCAAGGATCACCAGAGCGTTGAGAAATTTCGGGGAGAGGAGTTCATGTGTGAGAGGAGGTAAACAGACAGCTGAGTTCAGATCATCTGTATCTATGCCTTTGAGCAAAACCCTCCCAAATAGTGGGAACACTGGCCCTCCTGCCAGATTCAATTATGCAATTATTCACTTACCAGGAATGGAATTAATAATAATTCTTTTGACTTTAGGTGTTTTTCATTGAGGAAGAGTCAAATGGCTTTTAGTTTTTCTCTTCTCAAAAGGCAGCATGCATCTATTCTGCAAAGCAACAGAAGCCTCAATTTAAGTGGAGATGAAAAGTCTAAAGTCAGCCTTCCTACTTTTTTTGTTTTTCTCTGTGTGTGCATTGTGTTTTTTTCTTTATGTAGAGCTGTTAAAGGTAGTAGGTACTGTTTACTGGGTATTTACGTAACTAGGTGTTTTGTTTTGTTTTTGTTTTTGTTTTGAGTTGGAGTCTCACTCCGTAGCCCAGGCTGGAGTTCAGTGGCATGCTCACGGCCACCCCCACATTGACACACTGGACTCTGGTGATCCTGCCGCCTCAGCATTCCAAGTAGCTGGAACTACAGGCGTGCACTCACTGTGCCCGGCTAATTTTTTATTTATTGTAGAGATGAGGTCTCGACAAGTTGCATGGGCTGGTATCGAACCTGCAGGCTCAGGCAATCTTCTCGCCTCGGCCTCCCAAAGTGCTGGGGTTACAGGCTTGAGTCACTGCACCCATCCTATAACTAGGCATTTGTATGGGTACTCAATTTGTAGTTGGCTTGGTGGCAGAACACCTAGTTCAGAAAAAAAGAGGAGCTATAGTGTCAAAAGGGGGGGGGTTGGGTGTTATGGAATGAGAAAGCCTCCCATGCAGGGTACCGTCCCCCCATTCAGCTCTGAGACAATGAGTACCACTTTGGAGTGGGACAGGGTCTTCTTCTGCAGGGGCAGCTGTTGGCAGGACTCTGGTATGCATTGTCCCACTGATGCGGGTTTTTTGTCCCACAGGTTGGTGAGCCGCACCTCCAAGGGATGTTGCAGTTCCCAAAGCTGCACTGGCAGCCCAAGATCCACATGGTGGCTGGGGACATGGTGGCATCTGGATAGGGAAAAGTGATGGCACCTGAGAACTTGGGGATGCCAATTGCTGCAGAGCCCCTAAGGAGTGTTATAGCTCTCTTAGTTTGAGAAGTGTTTATAGCTCTGCCAGTCCCCGAGAAGTGTTCACAGCTCTGCCAGTCCCCTCACCCCCAGAAGTATTATAGCTCTGTCAGTTCAGCGGACCAGTGAGCCAGCTCTGGAGAAGTGTTACAGGTTACAGCTCCATTGGCTCAGTGGGCCAGCAAGCCAGGCACCCAAGGAGTGTTGAAGTGTTCTCAGCTCAGTAGGTCCAGCTCTTCTAGTTCACTTCCTGGTTCTTGTCTCATGCCTGGGAAGAATAAGGGATGCAGACTCCAGAGAGTGAGTAAGTAGAAATTTATTAGAAGACAGAAAAGCTGTCAACAGCAGAGCAGACCGAAAGGGGGTTGCCAACAATGCTGCTGCAGGCAGAGGTTTATGGGTCTTGGGAGTGTGCTGAATACTTGGTGGTAGCCCTAGTCAAAGGCATCATGGTGTGGGGTTGAAATGCACCAGTTGGGAGAGGGTTGAAAAGAGCCAATCAAGAAGTACACAAAAGGGGAAGTCCAAAACCTAGAGATGGGTGGGCCCACTCCAGTCCATGGGACTTGCAGCGGAAGTTTTTACTGGGACCCGCCTTACTCTGTCTATCCGGTTTCTTCATTTCTCCTCTCTCACCATCATATTACTTCCGAGCCTTTTGTTGAGGGTTGATGGCAACTTTTCTGAGATCCCAAAAGGTGTGTGGCCCAGCCTGTGCACTTGGAAGAGACACTGGCCGTTTCTGCATTTTCTCTCTAGTTCTCCCCCCCGCCCCAATTGCTGGTGGGGTGCTTAAGGGGAGGGGTCATTCAGTTAGACCTCTGTTTTTTGTCTAAATGCCAGCCCTCTTCTCTCCCCCTGTCATTCCATGCCCCATGGTCTCTAACCTCTTGACTGTCTCCTGGATCCTAATGGGCAAAGCAGCTGGCAAGCCCATGAGGGAGGATGGGGTGTTCTGCTAGCTGAGGATCTGCAGGGGTCAGGCATCCCAGGCACCTTACGTCCTGCTCTAGGCCCACCTTTACCCCAAGTTAGGCCCAGGTCCCCTCCCCTTCACCGGCACGAGGGGAATAAGGGGCTGAGCTGCCAAGAACAGAATGTGTTCACATTTTGACGGGGGAAATTGTCCTTGCTTGGCATGGGCTGCTTACTGGCAGACTGTACAGGGGTGACCTGGACTTTCATTGCTTTAGGATGGACAGAAGGTGACCTCAGTTTTCCAGTGGGAGGGGGCTACTTTTGGGTCTTGTCAGAATAGCTGAAGCACCTGATGAGGGAGCAAGATCTATTTATAGTTCTCTTCTGTCTGCTGAGAATTGGAAATGGCACCTGGAAGCGCCATGAAATTTAGGTGGCTCTGGAGTGACTCACTCAGAAATCTTGTGATGGGGGGCCAAAGTCACAGAGTTTGGAAGGCTCAGCAGCCATGCCTTATTGTTTCTGTGGACTCTGGGTGGTCAGTGTCTCTTCTGATAGGGGGTCTGAGGGCCTGGCCGGCGGAGCTGCCTGCTGACTCCTGTCATTCCCAATGCAGAGGGTGCTGGCTGGTGCCCTTGGGTTATAGTGACCCAGTACTCCCACACTTGCTCAAGAAGAGCTGGGGCGGGGGCTGTGTAATTTCTGGGTGCTGCCCCACACTGGAGGTGCTCCAAGGCCATCAGCACATTGATTTTCTTTTGATTTCCCCTGGGGGCTTTCAAGCATGGTCTTTGGATTGATCTATTCGTTGTTCTGCAAAATGAGACAAGCTTTCCTGTTGGGAGCCAGTCTTGGAGGCCTGCCTGATTGACAAAGTCCAGGTGCGCTGAGGACCCCCAGCCGCAAAGCGAGTCCGGGCAGCTGAGGCCCTTCTGTCTTCCATCTTTGCTGTTGATACGGCCAAAGAATTCTGTACAGTCAAGCATGAAGAAAACAACATGAATATGTGAAATACTCACAGCTAACCTAGGAATGTCATGGTTCATTTTCCCATTTCCCACCATGCCGTTTGGCCTTTTCTAATATATGCAATGGTTAAACTCTGAAGCACATCAAAGATGCTTTCTTTCACTTGGTTATAAGTTACTAGATATTGCTTGAGTAAAAAATGATATAAACATATTCACTTCTTATTTGATTTAGAATTATGTAGTTTAGTGTTTAGGCATGGTACACTGGTGGCCCATCATGAGTCAATCTTTGCACCTGGACAGCCATGGCTATCCAACCATCTACAGATAGTATCTGGCTGGATACTGAGGATGGGCATAGCAGCCAACGGACTTAGCTCTGAGCAGCCTGGATGACCCTCCTCTGTTGGTTTGGGGTTTCCACTCCATGGAGGAAGGGCTTAGAATGGGACAGACAGGTTAATCTGTTTTGCATTCTACTCCACTTTATATCTAGGATAATGAACCCTGGTCCTCCCTTCTGCAAGGAAGCAATCATACCATTCTTGTGGAACATTATAATACCCCCACTGTCTTACTCTGGCCTCCCAAAACACATTTGGGGGGCCAGTCCCTTTGATATTGCAAACCATGTGCTAGACTGCTGCCAGGGGTGATACTTTCCCCAAATGACACAATCTCTTACATCCTGTTAAATGATCATGACTTGCTCTTTGTTCCCACTGAACATCTCACCCTTTATGCATAGATGATGTGTGGCAAACCTCTTCACTGAATGGGTGCAGGTGGTGGCCTCTCACCAGAATAAAAAAGACTGCTGAGCTGGGCTCGGTGGCTCAGCCTGTAATCCCAGTGCTTTGGGAGACCGAGGTGAGCAGACTGCCTGAGCCCGCGGGTTCGAGACCCACCTGGGCAACTTGGCGAGACCTCATCTCTACAATAAATAAAAAAATTAGCCGGACATGTTAGCGCGCACCTGTAGTTCCAGCTACTTGGAAGACTGAGGTAGAAGGATCACCGGAGCCCAGCAGGAGAGGCTGCGGTGGTCGGGAGCGGCCACTGCACTCAGTCTGGGCAACGGAGTGAGATTCCAACTCAAAAAAACTAAAAACTGCTGAGTCTGTGAGAAACTGCCCCCTCCTCCTCTACTTACCTGCCATGGCATTTCCAACCAGCTAACCTGAGTACTTAGAGCCATTTCTATACTTGGGCCAATGCCGCACATCTGTTTCTTCTCAGTGCCAATAGCACTGCAGACAGTGAGTTTGCCACAGTTGACAAGAACAGGAAAGCACATCTGCTTAGTATAGGAGCAGGTTAACACAACCCCCACACAACCCCCAAAGTGGCTATACTGTGCAGGATGGTTTGGGGTTATTAGTGGCACCCTTGAGCACTGAGAGGCACAGCAGTAGCATGCTTTAAGCTAAGACCTGTAACCTCTACAAGTATGTAACCAGACCATCCTCCCTAGCAACTGAGAGAACATAAGATCCAGAAGTTGCCATCAGAGGCAGGAAACCTTGTGGTTTTACCCCTTCGTCATTTTGTCCCTCATGGTAACCATAGAGGAGTTACAAGTGGAAACCCTGGCTAAACATGCAGGTGCTGCCTTTAACAATGCCGGCTGCGCTATCACCTTTCTCACTGAAGAAACCTCACAGAATAGGCAAGTGGCCTTGTAAAGCCACATGGCCCTAGATATTTTGACCGCTGCCCAAGGCAGCAATTATGTATTGATCAAGATGGCTGTGTGTATCTCAGACTATTCCTGTAATGTAACTCAGGCTGTGCGAACGTTAGATAAATTTCAGCTACAGAAACCCTGTCTCAGGACCCTTTCACAGTATGATTATATTGACTCCTCGATACATGGAAAACATTTATATATAGTATGATTGCTCTTCTGCTTACTTTTTTTGTTACTATGGGCTATATTGTTTTGTGGCACTTGATTGCAATGTTCCTCCCATTGAATGTTCTCCCACGGAACTCGCAGAATGTTGTGTTGAGAATGTGAGGACCATTCCAGGATATGGCATGGAGTGTGGGATATTTCTTCAAGAAAGAATGAATGAAACATGGTTGGTTGTGGGCTGAAATGATTGATGTGGTGTGATAACTACAAAGGGATTTACTGTATGATTCTCTTGACTTTTATATGCCTTTGAAAATTTTCATAATGAAAGGTGTGTAAAAGGAAAAATAATGTAATAGCATATATTTCACATAGGTATTATGAGCGTTAAATTAGGCATATATCAAAGTGTAATACTATCTGGCATATTATAGGGTTTTATTTTTTATTTTGATTTTTGAGTAGGAGTCTCACTCTATTGCCCAGGCTGGAGTGCAGTGGCACACACGCAGCCTCCGCAGCCTCAATCTGCTGGGATCAGGTGATCCATAAAAACATACTCATGGCTCAACAAAATAAGTATTTAAAACTGAATACTAAGAACTAAATACCAAGGGATGTAGCAGAAGTAGTAGAGGAAAACAACATGTTAAAAAGAAGAAAGTCCGAAAAGTAATGAGGTAGGCCTATAATATTACAATATTAGGGGAAAAAAATGAGGCCAGGCATGGTAACTCACACCTGTAATCCCAGCACTTTGGGAGGAGGAGACCAGTGGATGGATTGCTTGAGGCCAGGAGTTGGAGACCAGCCTGGGCAACATAGTGTGACCCTATTTCTTCTACTACTACTACGCTACTACTAATTATTAAACATTAGACAGGGAGGGTGGTGTGAGCCTGTAGTTCCAGCTACTCTGGAGGCTGAGGAGGAAGGATTGCTTGAGCCCAAGATCGCATCACTGCTTTCCAGTCTAGGCAAGAGAGCCAACTCTGTTAGAGAGAGAGAGAGAGAGAGAGAGAGAGAGAGAGAGAGAATGAATGAATGTCTTAAAAGTAAAAAAAGCAAATACAATGAAAGATTTAAGATAAAAGCAGAAATTAATAGAAAAAGTAGAGTAGCGACAATCCATAAAGTCACTGTTTCTTTAAAGAAACAGAAGTTCGAATTTCTGCCTGGATTTATTTTTCAAAAGAGGGGGGAAAGGCCTTTAAAATAGAAATAACTATTGACACCAGAAAGATTAAAATATTTATTTTTCAAAAGGCTATTATGAGCTACTTTGTAGCAACAACCTTGAAAACGTATGGGCGAAGTACTCAAAACTACGCTATCAAAATCATTTGAAAAGAAAAACTGGATAACCCTGAAAGAAATTAGATTGATATTTTAAGGTCTTCCTAGAAAACAAACTCTAAGCCCAGACACATTTCTAGGAGAGTTCTAGTGAACATTCAGAAAGAAAACAACTCCGATCTTATATAAATTATTCCAAAGCACAGAAAAAGAGGGAAACTCCCCCCCACTATTCACTTCAAGACGGAAAAGGCAGAGGTGGCGATCGCGCGGGGTGGGCTCCGAGCCCCGGGCCTCCCCGCCGCACCCGCCAGCTTTGACAAGACCCCAGCCTGAAGTGCGGTGGTCCCTCTCACCGCACAACGGACCCCAGTGCCACCTGCCCGCGTCCCCCAGCGCACCGCTCCCGCCCCCTTCCCGCCTCCCGCCAGGCCGGCCCAGCCCCCCTCGCCGCACCCCCCAGCCCTCCCGCACAGGAACAACCTGCAGCGTGACAGCCCCCGCCCACCTGAGTGGGCCGCGCTGGAGTTTGGGCTCTGGCAGCCCAGGAGGGCAAGTCCAAACGCTGTTCGCCACCTGCCTCCCCGTGGACGCCAAGCCCTAAGAATTCCCCTGCTCTTCCTGCCTTCCAAGGGCTATGGAGGGTCCCGGGTCAAACTTCCCCGGGGGAAGGCCTGGGGGTTTTGTGATCTCTGATAACCAGGAAACAGCAAAGCAGTCAAGGATGTGCTGAATGGCATTGGCTTTGATGCCGAGAACCACAGAGCCTGGGGATAGAGTTTTCCAGGGCCAACAAGATGGCCCAAACCAAGCTTCTAGCCACACAGATTCCCACCCATGCGCACCCCATCCTAGAACACCTTTCATAAGGGCCTGCTGTAGTTCCTGGGCCTCCTGCTTCTAAACCACAGAGCTGACCCCAGTCATCTCCCATGCTGTATTCACCTCTCCAGCCGCCATTGCTGCCGCCTGCCATGCTCAAGCGCTGGTATCCTTCCTCGGAAGGACCTAGCAAGGACAGAAATGTCACTAGTTCTGCTCATTCTTTAGTTTTGTCAACAGGGAGCTGGTTCTGGGAATCCGTTGAGGGTGCTGGAATAGAAATCCTGAGCTCCCGTTGCCCCGGACAGCCCGTGCAAAGCTGCTGCCGACTGGAAATCTGAAGCCTGACTCGGTGGACGGCTTTCTGTTTCGTAATTTTATTAAATTTCCTAAATTTATTGTTAAATCATACAGGAAAGCAAAGAACCAAAATTAATCTTTTTTAAAAAGTCATGGTAAGGAAGTTGCCTTAACTTATAAGCTATCAAGACTTATTAGAAAACTATATAATAATTAGACAACATTGCATGTACAAATGGTGAAATACACTGATGGAACAGAATAGAGAGCACAAAAATACAACATTAGTATATGAAAATTAGACACATGACAAATTCAGTGCTATCGTTTGATTGTCTCCCCCAAAAACTCATGTTGAAACTTGATCCCCAATGTGGTATTATTGAGAAGTGCCTTTAAGAGGTGACTGGATCATGACAGCAGTACACTCTTATGAATTAATCATAAATTAATGGATTAAAGGGTTAGTGGGTAGTAATGGGAGAGGAACTGATGTCTTTATAAGAAGAGGGAGATACTTGGGCATAGCACTTGAAAACACCAAGGAATTCTGCAGAGTCCTGAGCAGTAAGAAGTCTCTCACCAGACATGGCCCCTTGAACTTGGATTTCTCATTCTCTATAACAAATACCTCCATTTTCTTTATCAGTTACCCAGTTTCAGATATTCTGTTACAAGCAATAGAAAACACTAAGATGGTTTCCACTGGGAAAAGAGTGAATATTCAATAAATGGTGCTAAAACAATTGGTTATCAATAAGGAGGCAAAAATAGATTCTCTGCTTCACACTAGTCATACAAAAATTCCAGTTCAGTTGGATTTAAGACTTAACTGAGAAAGAAAAAAAAATTTTAATGTATGAAACAAAACATTAAAGGGTATTTTTATAGTTCTAGTAAAGGCAAGGTTTTAAGATATCAAAAGCACAATCTCTAAGAAAAAAATTCATAAATTTGGCTATATGAAAATGTAGAACTTCTTTTAATAAAAAAGACAAAACAAAGAGTGAAAAGACAAGCATCAAACAGAGAAGATAAATGTTCACATATAATCATCAAATGATTAGTGTACAGAATATATAAGAACTCCTAAAAATAAAGTAGAAGACAAACAATCCAAAAAAATAAAGGGCAATAGATACAGATGGCATTTCATAGAAGAGAAAACATAAATAACTAATAAAAACATAAAAGGATGCTCAGGGAGATACAAGTTAAAACCATGAGATAACATTTGTATACCTATTAGATGGCAGAAAAATTAAAAGCTAGTCAAGATCACTTTTACACTATTGGTGTGAGTGTAAGTTTGCCAACCACTTTTTGGAATGACATAATTAGATTTATAACATATATAAAAATGTGTAACAAGTATGTATATTATGTAGTATGTAGATTTATAACATATATAAATGTATAACAAGTATGTATACATATAAATAATGAATTTATTTTGTATTTATATATAAACATATATATGCATATATACATAATTACATACAAGTATATATGTGTAATTACATAATCTTATGAACGATCAGTTTGGCTCCTGGAGTACATACTCAAAGAGACACTTGTATATAAATGCTGGGAGGCAAGTACAAAAATGTTCAAAACAGTATAAATCAGGGGAGCACATGCCCAGGAAATTGTGGTTTACCCATGTAATGAATGGTACACTACATAGAAGTGAAAAGGATTAAAATAGAACTATACACTTTAAGATAATGAGTTTCACAAGCCATGCTTGGTGAAAAAAAAAGTAAGTTGCAGCAGAATGTACACAATATGATACTATTTTATAAAAGTCAAAAACCAAAGTTTGAGTACACTTCGTTAGTTACAACTATGACAAAATGATAAAGAAGAGATGGGAATGATCAATACAACACGGTATTTTGGAAAGTCAGGAGAGATAGGCTGTATCTTGAATGGACACACAGGAACTTCAACAGTGCTATCCTTCTATTTCTCAAGTTGGATGATAGGTTCACAGTTGATCATTTGATCATGCTTTAGAAATTAAAAATATTGGTCAGACACAATGACTCACACTTGTAATCCCAGCACTTTGGGAGGCATAGGCAAGAGGATTGCCTGAGCCCAGAGGCTTGACACCAGTTTGGGCAAATTGGCGAGAATTTGTCTCTACAATAAATCAAAAAATTAGCCGGGCGTGGTGGTGCATACTTGTAGTTCCAGCTACTTGGAAGACTGAGGCAGAAGGATTGATCACCTGGGCTCAGCAGGTTGAAAATGCAGTGGCCTTGAGGGTGTAACTGCACTCCAACCTGGGCAATGGAGTGAGACTCGGACTCAAAAAAAAAAAAATTTAACTTTATTCCTTCATATGTAACAACATGCCATAGTATTTTAAGGAATAAATGAAAATGGGTACACTACTGGAAGATATGCAGTGCTTGTCATCAGAAGAGTTCCAGAATTATCTGATTCTAAGATATTTTCCATCTAAAACAAGCAAACATGGTATAAAAATGGAAAAAAAACTTGTATTCTAATAAAATGAGATAATCAAATAGGGAATTCTTCTTAGGATAGTATTTGTTATATACTTGGAAGTGTTTTGCAGCAGAGATTGGCTTTGAATAAATCTACCTCTCATCTCTAAAAGTATACGCTTGTTTTTAATGTCACTATTATCCTTGCCAAAAAAAATTAAAATTCCAGAGGTAGTACTGCTGATGAACTCAAGCATTTGCATATGCATCAACCTAAATTTAACCTTTGACTCTATAAGATCTCTTTGTACAGTTTTTGTCTTTAAAAAAAAAAAAAGATGCGGCTGGGCTCTGTGGCTCAAGCCTATAATACCAGCACTTTGGGAGGTTGAGGCAAGTGGATTGTCTGAGTCCGTGGGTTGGAGACCAGCCGGGACAACTTATCTCTACAATAAAACAAAATTTAAAAATTGGCTGGGCGTAGTAGCGCACGCCTGTAGTTCAGGCTACTTGGAAGGTTGACACTGAAGGATCACTGGAGACCAGCAGGTCTATGCTGGTGTGGCCATCAACTTGCCACTGCACTCCAACCTGGGTAACAGAGTGAGAATCCAACTCAAAAAAAAAAAAAAAAGATGCATTTACCAGTTTTTGTTTTTTAGTTGGAGTCTGTGTTGCCCAGGAAGTAGTGCAGAGGCACGCTCGTGGCCACTGTAGCCTCGACCTGCTGGGCTCAGGTGATCCTTTGCCTTAGCCTTCCAAGAAGTTGGAAATACAGGCGCGTGCTACCACGCCCGACTAATTTTTTGATTGGCTGTAGAGATGAGGTCTCGTCCAGTTGCCCAGGCTGGTCTCGAACCTGTGGGCTCAAGCAATCATCTCACCTCGATCTCCCAAAGTGCTGGGATTATAGGCGTGAGCCACCGCACCCGGCTGGATCATGAGTATTTTAAAAGGAAAGAAAATTGCTGGGAATTCTTTAAATTTTCATGTTTCAAAACAGGACACATTTTTTGGAGGGCAAGTTTAAAAGAGGATGTATCTCTGCAGTTGAAATTAAAAGTGAAGAGGAGGAGGGTGGGAAACAATTTCTATCCCCTAATCCATCCTCAATATCAATAGGAAGCTGTTGTGATATATGGATTATGAGAAAATAGGGGCCTAGACTGGACAGATGATAGTGAGAATATAAAGGAAGAAATAAATCTCTCTCGACATCTTTTTAACTTTTGTTAAAGAGGCTGTGTATTCTTTAGATGCCACGTTTTCATTTAAACAATTACTTGCAAGGAAGGAAGGGAAAGAAAGAAAAGGACGGAGGGAGGGAAGAAAGGGGATTTTAAAAAAAGAATTGGAAGCTGTCCTAAATGATCCCATCTTCTGTCCTAAATGATCCCATTTCTTCAAAAGGAAATGCTTTCCATATTCTTCCTTTAAAAAGAAAAACAAAACGTAAAAACTGTTTCTTCTGCACCCTGAGACACAAGAGCCATTGTCTTCCTACAATTGACCCCACTGGTCCTCCACAGGACGACAGGACGTCCTGGACGTGAGCCCAGATGAGGAAAGGTGGGTGGGCATAGGGGACTGACTGACCGCACTCAGCAAGTATCCTAAAGGAACTTAGGGTGGGGCAGGGCTGCGCCCCAAGGCTATGGTCCTATTCGCTCTTGGATTTTTACTCAACTCCTCAACACTTACACTCTAAATAATAAAGACAAAACAAGTAAGCAGTTAAATGCAATTAGGGGCAAGTAGTAAAGTCATAGGTTCTAGCTAGCTGCTCTCCTCTGACAGCAGGGGCTCCCAGGCTCAGTGGACTCAGTGTGAGGTTCCCGCTCTGGAGAAGTGTTTCCCAGAGGGCATGCGGTAGGGGTGCTCTTGCATCTGCGTGTGCGGTGAAATAGGAGGATCTTCCCCCGCACGGGAGCCCCTCGCCTTCATTTCGAGCCTCTTAGGTCGATCTCGGAGTGAACACGGCGAGTGACTGCTGGGCTGGGCGACTGACCCCCGCTGAATTGACTGGCCGGCTCAGCTCAAGGTGTAGACAGGCGTGTTCCGGGGGCTGGGCGCGGAGAGGGCTCCCTTTGGGCGGACTTGACCTCGGTGCGGGCGCCCACAGTGGGTGGTGCCCGCCACGCGACCCAGGGCCCTGACAGATCTCAGTGAAAAGAACACACGAAGCCAAATCAAAACCCACAGATTCTGCCTTGCTCTGCCCAAGACCTGGTGGGTGGCGCCGGGGGGCGTCTGAGGAATCCGCGAGGCCGCCTCTGCCCGCCCACCCCGCGCCCGGAGCGCCCAGCGTCCCTGGCCCTGCCATGCCCTCTGGGCTCTGGGCTCGGGGTGGAGATCCGGGTGAATCCAGGCGAATCCAGCCGCGGGCTCCACTCGGCTTCCCGAGTCTGCGGCCTTGCGCCTGGGTAGGAACGTAAGTGTTGCCGCTGCCTCCGCGTTGGTTTGCCTCCTAGCCATCAAAACAGGTAGGGCTAGAGACCCACAGAAACCTTGAGAATCGCCAGAAAATAATAACACAGATCCCCCCAAAAGAGACGATGTGTGTGTGTGTGTGTGTGAAACAGAAAACCATCTCATGACACCACAGCCTCCTGCTGCCTCCAGGTGGAAAACCGGCCGGCACAGGCCAGCGACCATTGGGTTCCTCGAGGCGATGTCGTGCGCCCATTGGCCGCGTGAGCTGTCAGTCAGAGGCGAGCCCGCCCCCGCGGCCCCCGTGAAAACCGTGAGTCGCTCAGAGGTGTGGTAGCTGCAGCCTCCGCCACGTCCATGGGCGGTTGTAGTTGCTGCGGCCCCCGCCACGTCCATGGCAGTTGCAGTGGCAGCGTCCGTCCTTCTATTGGCGACTTGTCAGCAGGAGCGCGGTGCCAGCTCGGCCCTTGCTGGCGCGTCTGGTCCGCCATCCAGTCCCTGCCTGACCCAGAGGAGCCTGCAAGCGGCCAGACCTGGGAAGTACAGTTTTCGCCTCGCCCTCCCGCTCCAGCCACCTCCCTTCCCGTTTCCCTGCGCTCGCGGCCCCGACCTCTGCCCCAGTCTCGGACCAGCTCTTCTCGTCCCCCACCCGCCCCGCTGCGGTGCTCTCCCCGTCCTGGGCTCTCCCGCGCCTGGGGGCAGGTCGGTAGCACAGTAGCTAGAAGCGCCCCAGGTGGTGAGAGACGCCCGGATCGAACTGGTGCAGGTGCGGTGGGGCGGTGCTGTCGGAACCCGACGCCCAGCGGGCCATCCCTGGGCCTGGACTGCGCTTGCCGACGCAACCTGAGCCCGAGGACTTCCCGCGGGCGCGGGCGCGGGCGCGCGCGGACTTCCAGGGCCTGCAGGCGGGCTGCTTTGTCCCAGCGCTGCAGCCCAGGGAGCCGCTGCAGCCTCCGCCCACTGCCACGGCCGCCGGCCACTCGCGGGGCCGGCAAGAGCAACTCGTCCCGCCGCCACGTGGGGGAGCCTGTCCTACCCACCTCGTCACCAAGGCCATCCGCCAGAAGCGGTTCACGCTGCTGTACATTTTTGAGTGCATGGTCAAGGGAGTGCCCAGGTTCAAGGATGAGGGTGACAGCGACAGCTGGGGGCGGAGGGAGGCGGGGCTGGAAGGTGAGAGGCCTCTGGGCGCGGCTGGACCTTGGATGCAGCGAAGTAAATTCTCTGCTGTAAAAGTAGAATAGGCCGGGCTCGGTGGCTCAGCCTGTAATCCCGCGCCTTTGGGAGGCTGAGGTGAGTGGATTGCCTGAGCCCGCGGGTTCGAGACCCGCCTGGGCAGGCGAGGCCTCATCCCTACAATAAATCAAAAAATTAGCCGGGTGTGGTGGCGCGCGCCTGTAGTTCCAGCTACTTGGAAGGCTGAGGCGGAAGGATCACCGGAGCCCAGCAGGCGAGGCTGCGGTGGCCGGGAGCGGCCACTGCACTTCAGTCTGGGCGACAGAGTGAGACTCCAACTCAAAAACATAAATAAATAAATAAAAGTAGAATAGCTACTGGAGGTGCCCGCAGAGGAAGGAAGATGGAAGGGGAAGACATCATGTTGTTTTTGTTTGGTTTTGTTTTGAGTCGGAGTCTTATTCCGTCGCCCAGACTAGAGGGCAGTGGCACACTCCCGGCCAGCTGCTGGACTCCAGCGATCCTTCCACCTCAGCCTTCCAAGTAGCCGGACCTACAGGCGCGCGCTCTCACACCTGGATCATTTTTTGATTTTCTTGTAGAGACGAGGAGGGCTCGCCAAGTTGCTCAGGCTGTTCTTGAACCCACGGGATCAGGCGATCCACTCGCCTCGGCCTTCCAAAGTGCTGGGATTACAGGCTGAGCCACCGAGCCCGGCCAACATCATGTTCTTAATTGAATCCCAGATCTTTGTGGGGTTGGCTCCCTCACTATACTTATGTAGCCAGGAGTCTGTATACTTTTTGTAGGCTAAGTTTCTAGTTCCCTGGTGACATTTATCCAAAAGGCACATGTGGTATTGACCTCCACACAAACCCCTCCTTCAGAATCTAAAATATAGTCCAAGGCTAGTCTGTTTTGCATAACCAATTAATGAATTTAGAGAAATTGTAAGCTTATCAATTGTTCCATGTTCATAGACAATTGTTTCTAGAGTTCTGGTAATGTTACTTAGGATATTGTCATGGAGGCCATCTCCTACCCATGAGACAGCCATTCCGACGTTACCTACAGTTCTGAGACTGATGACACTGACTCCAAAGTTCCTTTTGCTTCTGGTATTCAGGACAGAGGTGAGAGTGTTTACCTGTACACTTGTAGTGGGGGGACTGGGGCATGACAGGTGGCCAACAGTGCTTTCCCCTGAATGCCAAGTGTTTTTGAGGCAAGGACAGGCTAGTCCCCTTTTGGTCTGGGGCTCTCTAGAATGACCACAAATGAAAACATAGCTACCAGGTGTACAGATATTGGTGGGCTGATTCAGTTTGGGGATGTTAATTTTAGAGAATTGAGGGTCAGTGTCACTAGACTTTGACCTAACCTCTAGCTTGCCACTGGCAAGGTAAGCCCAGTTGGTCTGGGAGAAATATGGAGGGGAAAACAAAAGTCCTCTAGTCTGTATAGGCTTACTGAGGGTGAGCATTTTTCCTGTATATTGTTGGGTGCATCTCTGGTTTCCCAAGGTGCTTGGACACCAAATTGGGGCAATCAGAACCCCAATCACATTTAGAATTGGTACTCACGGTATGCCCTCTATTTCTTCCTCTCCCAAATACGGAAACTCTCTTTATACAAGTATGTACCCAAGGGGAAGTCCCAGATAGAACTGGCAGTTTTGCATCTTAGTTAGATTGGGAGTTCCACTGTCCAAGGTTAGTAATCTCATAGAGTTACCGACCTGGACTAATGGTGCTGTATTGGTGAAATTGTACAAGCTCACTTCAAGAGAGGCATTAGGGGGTCCCCAGGACATCTGAGTAAGTTTAAGGGTAGAGACAGGAACTGTAAAAGGATACGCAGTTAATAGTTTGCTAGTGGTTTGGGGGTTGGGATGGCTGACCCAATGTTTTGTCAGATCGGTTCCCTGGGCGATCCGTTGTGAAAATGGGAAATAAGAAATAGGTGTTACTATTCTAGTCTCCCAGGGAGTGAGGAATTGCCAACCTCACCAACCATAGAAAGCAAAGAAATGTTGAGTTCGTTTTCTGCGGTCAAGCAATTACTTATATGTGTTTCTGGAGGGTTGCAAGTATGCTTCAATAATACACAAATGAAAAGCACAAGCATGTACAGATGCCCAGTAATAGGAGCAACCCAGCGATGAGGCAAAGGTCACCACATTTACTTCCCTTCAGCAGTGTTGAGTGATTTTCTTTTGAAGAAGAACTTCAGGTCCCCAACAGGTTCATAACTGTATGACAATTAAGTTCACGAACTTGTCCAGAAAAAGTGCTGCATACCTCATTGCTGAATATCACTACAGTCACCTTCGAAGTACTCCCCTTGGGAAGCTGTGTACCAGTGCCAGAGCCTAGTGGACCCATCAAAGCAATTCTGGAACTCTTTTTCTGGAATGGCCCTCAGAGTAGTCCTAGTGTTACCCTTAGTGTCCTGAATGTCATCAAATGTCTTCCTTTCAATATTTCCTTTATCTTTGGATAAAGAAAAAAGTCACTGGGGGCCAGATCAGGTGAGTAGGGAGGGCGTTCAAATACAGTTATTTGTACAGTGCTGCCAACAACACAAGTTCATGAACTTAACTGCCAGACCTCAGCGAATAACGACAGCTCTAATGGCCATTCCAGAAAAAGAGTTCCAAAATTGCTTCGACAGGTGGACTAGGTCCTGGTATCAGCGCATAGCTTCCCAAGGGGAGTACTTCGAAGGTGATCATAGCGATATTCACCAATGAGGTATGAAGCATTTTTTCTAGGATGACTTCCGAACCTAATTGTTGGGCCTCACACACTTCCATCAACACATACGCATGCACAAACAAAGCACATCAAACAAGGACAGAGAGAATGAGAACTGTGAGATTTATTCTCAAGAACATCCATGGCAATACAGAATAACTCTGGCACTGTGTCTAAATCTTCTCACTACCATGTGTAGGTCATACTCCCCTTTTTTGAGGTTGTATTTTGTAAAAGAAAAAACATATTATAATATACTATGATTTATGTTAGTATATTCGTCACCCTTAGTAGCATGCAAAGGCTGAGGAAACTCAGACTTTCTGTATTTGAGATTCTACTAGAGTGGGACAAGGAAGGAGAGAATCTTGTTGAAGCAACAAGAAGGTAGCAGAGGAGCAGAGGAGCCCTCGGCAGAAAGAAAAGAGCTAATGGACGCTGTATCTGCTACTCACCCTCCAGAGACCATGTAAGGCTCATGGCCCAAATGCAAACCTAGCATCACAATGCATGCAGCCCCTAGCTCAGGTCTGCAATGTCTTGCCCTGTATGAGAGTAGAGAAGACATCTCTGATGTTGAAAATAAGCCATCATTGGAGGGACTTGATATTGAGGAAATTAGATGGAATAAAGGGGATTTGTTACTGGAAACTGAAGATGTATTTGAGAAAATACAACCACAACATCTGTTCACATTGTAGCTAGCTTCAATAGTTAAAAATTGAACTTATAAGTGGAGTCATGAAACTTTTCCACAGGTCTAAGATTTCATCACAAACATGAAAGGATACATTTCTATGGAGAAGGACATTCAGATTTCCAAAAAACTGATTGCATGTGAATTCAGGATCACTAACATCACAACTTTTAAGGAAATTTAAGCCAGTTTGAACCACAAGATAGAATGTGGGAAGTCACATGGTGTCTATGTACCTTTCTGTTCATTAGCAATGTCCACTGTGGCCCTAAATGAGTGTGCTGGGGGCTGGGTTTGGTGGCTCAGCCTGTAATCCCAGCACTTTGGGAGGCCAAGGCGAGTGGATTGCCTGAGCCCACGGGTTCGAGACCAGCCTTGGCAAGACCTCACTCTACAATAAAAAATTAGCCGGGCATGGTAGTACGCGCCTGTAGTTCCAGCTACTTGGAAGGCTGAGGCAGAAGGCTCGCTGGAGCCCAACAGGTCAATGCTGGCATGGCCGTGAACATGCCACTGCACTCTAGCCAGGACGACAGAGTGAGACTCCAACAACAACAACAACAAGAGTGTGCTGGGACGAAGTTACAGGAATAAAGTAAGACATAAATGAACAAAAACAGCTATGTATATATAGAGACATTTATACATGCATGAATACAGACAACTTGAAGAGAGATTTAGATTTGGGATAGGCAATCTCAGAAGCAACAATCTGAATACAGTTTCTGTTGACAGTGTTTTTAAAGTATTCTCATGATAAGCTTTTGTATGCAATATTTGTCTTTCAAACAGAGGTACGAAAAGGAAGAACAAATTATAGACAAGGGAATCTAGTGTTTGTCATTCTAGGTTCTTACGTAGAAAACTGTACTAGTATGGGCTAAGAAAAGAGACATTCCTACTCGAAGCAATGAAGAGGTAGTGGTGGACAACGAATGAACAACAAGCAGCAGAGTCCTCCGCAGAAAAGCATGGTGCTCGTGGACCTTAGAACTATCTCACTCTTCACAGCTCACTATGTGAGATTCTTTCCTCCAACTGACACCCATCATCCCACTGGGTAAGATCTCCTCCTCAGCCCTGCTGTTATGTGACTCTGTGTCAGAAGTAGGAAAATCATTTATCATTCTAAAATTAAGAGTTAATGAAGGAACTTGAAAGTGACTGTCGTAGGGGGTTAGGTGCAATAATAAAAAAACTAAATTTAAATCTTTAATCACTTACCTTTTTTAACAGATTTAAATTTTTAACTGTTTAAATTGAATTTTTAAAGTTCAACCAGTGTATTAGTAAAAGAGTAATTGTAACTAACTCAAACCAAAAATCAAATCTGGAATATTATGTAGTGTCGCTGTACCTTTCACTCCATTAGCACTGTTGTCAGTGAAATGACAATGAAAAATCATGAAGGAAGCATCAATGAAATATGAGATCTAAACAAATAGAGAGAGGTAGATATAAACTTTTAGGTGTAAATATGTGCTCAGACACACACCCCACATGTAGACACATAAAAGCATGCACGCAAGATAGAGATGTTGAGATTTGAGGAGTTCATTGACAAAATAGAATGACTTGATAAAAACTTATAAAGCCTCAGTTTAGGAAAAAGTTAAATTCCAGGTTTCAAATAACTGATTAACCTATTCATTATTTAGGGAAACGATGATAAATTGTAGAGTAACTAGAGCTAATTTGTATTAAAATATAAATCTAGGAAGACATGTGGAGTCTTGCCATGTTCTTGTGTAATGCTTTAGATATGGTCCAATTGAATTAAGAAGAGTAATCTGTTGTAGAGCTATTGATGATGGGTGACATATCAATAGAGAGAGAGAAAGAGGAAGGAGAGATATTTTGTAAAATTCATTCAAAAATGAAGTAATAAAGAACCATAGAATAAAGTAATAAAGAATTTCTCTTCAATTTGGATTTTCTAGGCTGTTTGGTAAGGTCCAAGAGTAAATTCATACTATGAAGGTAAAAGTAATTCACCAGATTCCAAATAATTTTTAGTATGTAAATGTTTAGCGTTTAAACTGTTTATAAGTTGTAGAACTGTTATACCTTATTTCAGCAAAAAAGGTGAGTCTCTGGCCAGGCACAGTGGCTCACACCTGTAATCCTAGTACTTTGGGAGACAGAAGCGAGAAGATTGCCTGAGTCCATGGGTTCAAGACCAGCCTGGGCAACATGGCGAGACCTTATCTCTACAATAAATAAAAAAAATTAGCCAAGCATGGTGGCAATCACCTGTAGTCCCAGCTACTTGGAAAGCTGAGGCAGGAGGATCACCTGAGCACAGCAGGTCAAGGTTGTGGTGGCCGTGAGCATGCCACTGCACTCCAGCCTGGGCGACAGAGTGAGACTCCAACTCAAAAATAAAAATAAATTTAAAAAAAGAACATCTGAGATTCATGGGAGAAGGTTAAAATAGAAACATTAACCCGGGCTTGGTGGCTCAGCCTGTAATCCCGTACCTTTGGGAGGCTGAGGTGAGTGGATTGCCTGAGCCCGCGGGTTCGAAACCCACCTGGGCAGCGAGACCTCATCTCTACAATAAATAAAAAAATCAGCTGGGCGTGGTAGCGCATGCCTGTAATTCCGGCTACTTGGAAGGCTGAGGCGGAAGGATCGCCAGAGCCCAGCAGGTCGAGGCTGCAGTGGCCGGGAGCGGCCACTGTACTCCAGTCTGGGCAACAGAGTGGGACTCCAACTCAAAAAAAAAAAAAAATAGAAACATTAATGAGAGTTTTACAGATGTTGATTCCAATTCTCATGAATGACTTGGAAGGATTCGAGACTTCAGTGAAGAAAGTCACTGCAGATGTGGTGAAAATAGCAAAATAACTAGAATTGGAGGTGGAGCCTGAAGATGTGCAATCTCTTGATAAAACATGAAGCTATGAGGAGTTGGTTCTTATGAATAAGCAAAGAAAGTGGTTTCTTGAAATGGAAACTTCTCCTAGTGAAAATGCTGTTAACATTGTTGAAATGACCAAAAAAAAAGATTTTTAATATTGTATAAACTAGTTGATAAAGCAGTGGCAGGGTTTGACGTGATTGACTCCAATTTTGGAAAATGTTCTAACTGTGGATAAAATGCTATCAAACAGTATTGTATGCACAGAGAAGTAACTTGTGAAAGGATGAGTCCATTTGTGTAGCAAACTTCATTGCTGTTTTATTTGAAGAAATTGCCTCAGCTACTTCAACCTTCAGCAACCACTTTTGTGTTCAGTCAGTCATAAACATCAAGGTAAGGCCCTCTACTAGCAAAAAGATTATGACTTACTGAAGGCTCAGATTACTATTTTTTTTTTACCAATAAAGTATTTGTAAATTAAGGTATATGCATCATTTTCTTAGACATAATGCCATTGCACACTTAATATACAGTCATAGTGTAAACATCACTTTAGTATGGTGTAAACATAACTTTTTTTTTTTTGAAATCAGAGTCTCACTGTCACCCAGGCTGGAGTGCAGTGGCACGTTCATAGCCACTGCAGCCTCGACCTACTGGACTCAGGAGATCCTTCTGTCTCTGCCTTCCAAGTAACTGGAACTACAGGCGCACAACACCACACCTGGCTAATTTTTTTTATGTATTATAGGGATGGGCTCAGGCAGTCCTCTTGCCTCTGCCTCCCAAAGTGCTGGGATTACAGGCACGAACCACCATGCCCAGCTTTAAACATAACTTTTATATGTTAAACCAAAAAATTTGTGTGACTCAATTCAATTTTTGCTTTATTGCCCTTGTTCAGAATTGTACCAAAATTTTCACAATATGCTTGTATTTATAGTCTTTACATATTCTACATATATAATTATTTCTGCATACATATCTATATGTGGAGAGAGAGAGAAGAGAGAAATGGACAAAATTTAGTGTTGAAAGTATCCATGAGAAAAGAGTTTTCTAGTAAATGACGATAATATTCTGTCTTAAATTGTAAGTTTTCCAGTGAGCTAAGTCATAACTACTGTATTCTATAGACTCAGAGAATTCTTGTAAATCAAATAATTTATTCACATCATTTTGTGTGTAGCAAATATCTAATGATATATTTTTGCATTTGTTGGTGGTTAAAGTACAACAGGACAACATCATGAAGATGAAGATTTTTATGATCATGCTGATTCTGCTTCATATGAGTAAGTCAGTTTGAAGTATGGAAGAAAGGAGCTATTGACAGATTTCTTTTCTTTGGGAAAACAGGGTTTGTGTTGAGGCAAGAAGGAAAAGGGACACGACGGAAAGATATGAAAAAGTATAGGTGGTAGCTGGGCATGGAAGCACGTGCCTGTAGTTCCAGCTACTTGGAAGGCTGAGATGGAAGGATTGCCTGAGCCCAGCTGGTCAAGGCTGCGGTGGCCATGAGTGTGCCATTGTACTCCAGCCTGGACCACAGAGTGAGACTCCAACTCAGAAAAAAATGTATAGGTGGGAGTGTACAAAATATTTACTCTAATTGAATTTACAGACAAATATTATGTTGAAAACGTATTTCCATCTATCAGAAATAAATGCTGTCTTCTAGCTTAAAATATAAAAAATGTCCTTAGTCCTTAGAAGAGAATAATTTTATCAAAAGTTTCTTAAAATAGGAATGTAGAATGTTGCATACTCTTCAATAGTAGTCCTTTCTCATTTTTCTGTCTACCATCTGATTCCCAGTTTTGTAGATTTTGTCTATGATAAAATGGGACTGGTAGCAAAGGCAAACATGTTTTACTGACTCAAGACCTCTTCATGCTCACTGGAATATTATTATTATTATTATAATTGTTATTATCATTATTATTTTGAGTCAGAGTCTCACTCTGATGCCCAGGCTGGAATACAGTGGCACACTCATGGCCACCGCAGTCTTGATCTGCTGGGCTCAGGCGATCCTTCCACCTCAGCCTTCTAAGTTGCTGGAACTACCACCAGGCCCTGCTAGTTTTCTTTATTTATTGTAGAGATGAATCTCACCAGGTTGCCCAGGCTAGTCTCGAAACTGTAGGCTCAGGCAATCCTCAGCCTCCCAAAGTGCTGGAATTATAGATGTGAGTCACCGCGCCCGGCCAGGATATTATTAATTGTGATTTTTTTCTAAGTAATCTCACCTAGAATTCTTCCTATTGCTCTGATCTGAAGGCATTTTACCATGAACTCACTGTAATGAAACAATACATTCTTAAAATCTCTTGTGTCTGCGCTGTCCAAATACTCAGGAGATTTTTCTTGTGTTTGTTTGCTCAGTTAGATGAGGAGGGACCCCCAAACCCTTGGAATTTAGTTATAAAAAATTATGTATTTATTCTTACATGTTTAAACTTCAGTCACCTTCAAAATACTCTCCATTTGATGCAATACACCTACTGAGACAATTTTTCCACTGCTCAAAACAGTTTTTTAAAATTTTATTTTATTATAGGAATGTGGGGTTCAAGTGAGGATTAACTACATAAGTAGGCTGCACACAGGTGAAGTTTGGGCTTCTAACTGGCCCTCACGCCTCCTGGTAAAGAACCAAGTACACTTTTTGTTGTTACGTGCCGCTCACTCTCTTCCCTCCCTCCCTCCTCTAACAGTGCCAGTGACTGCTGAACCCTCCCAGGTACTAACGTGACTAATGTTCAAGGCCCACTGATGAATGAAAACATGCAGTGTTCAGATGTTTGTTTCTGTGATAGTTCACTTAGTATGATAGTCTCCAACTCTGTCCAATTTGCTGTGAAGTCCATGACTTTGTTCTTCTTTATGACCGTATAATACTCCATCATGTATATGTACATTTTCTTCATTCAGTTCACTTTCATCAGGCAGTAGGGTTGGTTCTATGGTTTTGATATTATGAATAGTGTGGCAATAAACATGTGTGTGCAGGTATCTGTTTTATAGAATGACTTATGTTCCTCCAGGTATGTTCCTCGGAGCGGAATTGCTAGATCATATGGAAGGTCAATTTTCAGTTCTTTAAGGAATCACCGTACTGCTTTCCATAGAGGTTGAACTAGCTTACTCTCCCACCAACTATGTAGGAGCATTCCTTTTTCTCCACGCCCATGCCAGTGTCTGTTGGTTTTTGACTTATTAATGACAGCCATCCTTAACAGTTAGGTGGTATCTCATTGTAGTTTTGATTTGCATTTCTCTGATGATTAGTGAGACAGCATTTTTTCATGTGTCTGTTGGTTGCTTGTATACCATCCTTTTAGAAGGGTCTGTAAATATCCTTTGCCTACTTTGTAATGGGGTTGTTTGTTTTTTTTACTTTCAAGTTGTTTGAATTCCTTGGAGATCCTGGATGTTAGATCTTTGTCAGATGCATAATTTGCAAATATATTTTCCCATTCTGTGGGTTGTCTCTTTACTCTCTTGATGATTTGTTTTGCTATGCAAAAGCTTTTCAGTTTGATGAGTCCCACTTGTTTATCTTAACTTTTATGGCATTTGCTTTTGGGGATTTTGCCAAAAATTTGTTGCCTACTATGTTGTGCAATAAGGGTGCTTCCTATATTTTCTTCTAGGATTCTTGACAGTTTTTGAACTCATCAATTTTGATGCCTTTTAGTGCTTCTGCCATTTTTTGTTTCACCTCTTCCACATCAGCAAAATGTTTCCCTCTGAGGACTTTTTTCATCTTGGGAAGCAAAATAAAGTCACTTTTGGTGAGATAGGGTGAATAGAGAGGGTGGAACATGGAGCTCATGCCATTTTTCGTCAAAATTCTGAACACTCAGCACAGTGTGAGCAGATGTGCTTATAAATCACCCATCACGAAATGGGCAAATATGCTGACAGATTCTCTAAAAAAGTTTCACTGAAGCTGAACACAGCCTCTCACAACAAGGCAAGCTTGTACACTAATACTAACGGGTTCCCACAGCACTTACCTAGCGGAGGAAGCCTATACTACAAGGGGTCAGATAATTCTGTTTTTTGGGGGATCCCCCTCACATATGTGCATTCAAAACATTATTGTAATAGTTGTGTAATACTTTATAGTATAAAGTGCTATAATTCACTTAATAACCAGATATTAATGGACATTTAAGTTACTTACACATTTTTACTTTTACACTAAAGATGATTAATATCTTTGAGGCCAAATCTCTATACATTATTACTTACTTCATTATGATAAATTTTCAGAAGCAGAAAATCTGGGTCAAAGGGGATGATTGTGAGGTTATTGATATTGATATTCCCTTTCACACCAAAATGCAGAAGTGTACACTTTCTCCCCTCCCACACTTAACTCTAGACATTTTATCTTTTTGATATTAGTACATATATTGTTATAATGCACATTCCTTGACATAGTTTCATTTTTTAAAGAGTTTATGTTTTATCATTTGCAAAACACCTTTGCCCATTTAAAATTGGGGGTTTATCTATCTTTGGACTGAAATATTAAATCTGTTGATCCTTTTTTATATCTTATACTATCTTTTTGATATTAGTACATATATTGTTATAATGCACATTCCTTGACATAGTTTCATTTTTTAAAGAGTTTATGTTTTATCATTTGCAAAACACCTTTGCCCATTTAAAATTGGGGGTTTATCTATCTTTGGACTGAAATATTAAATCTGTTGATCCTTTTTAATATCTTATACAGTAGTATAAGTTATTTCTCCCAGGTTGTCTTGCTTTTCACTACGTAGGATTTATAACCTTCTTTTTTAAATTTAGTTTTTGATCAAGAGGTGCATGTGCAGGTGTGCTACATGGGTGCATTGCATGATGCTGAGGCTTGGACTCCTGCTGAATCCATCATTGCAACAGTGAACATGTTCCCCAGGGGTCGTTTTTCAAAACTTGCCTCCTCTCTCCTCTCCCCCTTTCGTAGTCTTCCCTCTGTTGTTCTCATCTGTATGTCCACGTGCTCCTGGTGTTGGCTCCCACTAGTAATTGAGAACATGTACTATTTGGTTTCTGTTTTTGTATTAATTTCCTTTGAATAATTCTCCAGCATTATCTATGTTGCTTCAAAGGATATGATTTTTGTTGTTTCTTTATGACTGCATAGTATCCAATGGTGTACATGTACCACACTTTTATAGTCAATCCACTGTTGATGAGCACCAAGGTTGATTATATGTCTTGGCTACATAAATAGTGTTGCGATAAACATACTAGTACAGGTATCTTTTTGGTAGAATGACTTATGTTCCCTTGAACTTGAGTTGGCTGTGAGTTTGTCAGGAGTAGGACTGCTGTGTTGAATGATGTCTATTATTTGTTCTTTTATAAATTTCAAAACTGCTTTCCATAGGGGCCTAACTAGTTTACAATCCCACCAACAGTGTATGAATGTTCCGTTTTCTGTGCAACCTCACCAAAATCTGTTATTTATAATAATAATAATAATAATAATAGCCATTCTGACTGGTATAAGATGGTATATAATCATGGTTTTTATTTGCTTTGGATTGCTTTGACTATTCAAGCTCTGTTTTGCTTCTGTATAAATTTAAGAATTGTTTTTCCTAAGTTTGTTAAAATAATATCTACAATTTCATAGGAATTGTATTGAATCTGTAGATTGCTTTGGGCAGTATGGACATTTTAATGATATTGATTCTTCCAATCCATGAGCATGATAATGGGCGATTTCTCTCAGTAGTGTTTTGTAATTCTCATTGTAGAGGTCTTTCACCTTCTTGGCTAAATATATTCCCAGGTGTTATTATTTATGTGTGTAGTTATTATAAATGAGATGAGTTCATGATTTTGTTCTCAGTTTGAACACTGTTGAGGTATGAAAATGCTGCTGATTTTTGAACACTGATTTTGTGTCCTGAGACTCTACTGAAGTTGCATATCAGGTCTAGGAGTCTTTTGGTGGAATCATTAGAAGTTTTAGATACAGAGTTGTCTTGTCTGTAAAGAGGTAATTTGACTTCCTCTTTTCCTATTTGTATATCTTTTTTTCCTCTTACCTAATTGCTTTGGATAGGTCTTCCAGTATTATGTTAAGTAGGAGTGGTGAGAGTATGCATCCTTATGTTGTTCCAGCTCCAGGAAATGCTTTCAACTTTTGCCCATTCGGTATGTTGTTGGCTGTGAGTTTGTCATAGATGGTTCTTATTATTTTGAGGCATGTTCTATCAAAGCCTGGATGATTGAAGGTTTTTATCCTGAAGGGATGTTGGATTTTATCAAATGCTTTTTCTACATTTATGGAGATGATCATAGGTACATGTTTTTAGTTGTGTTTATGTGGTAGATCGCATTTGATTTGTGTATGTTGAACCAGCCTTGCATTCCAGGATTAAAGTCCAGTTGATCATGATGAATGATCATCTGGATGTGTTGTTGGATACAGTTTGCTAGTATTTTGCCGAGGATTTTTGTACCTATGTTCAACAGGGATATCAGCCTGTAGTTTTTTTTCTGTGTTGTGTCTTTGCCAGATTTTGGTATCAAGTTGACATTGGCTTCATAGCATAAGTTAGGGAGTAGTCCTTCCTCCTCAATTTTTTAGAATAGTTTCAGTAGGAATGGTACCAGCCTTTCCTTGTATGTTTGGTAGAATTTAGCTGTGAAATCATCTAGTCTAGGGCTTTTTTGTTGGTAATACTTTTTTACTACTGATTCAATTTTGTGACTCATTATTGGTCTTTTCAGGGTTTAAATTTCTTCCTCTTTAAATATTGGAAGGTTATGTATTTCCAAGAATTTATCTGTTTTCTCTATAAATTTTTCTAGTTTACACATGTGTAGATGTTTATAGTCATCTCTGGGAATCTGTTGTATTTCTGTAGGATCAGTTGTAAGTCATCTGTGTCATTTCTAATTGTAATTATTTGGATTTTCTCTCTTATTTTTTTTCTGGCTGGTGGTCTATCAATCTTGTTTATCCTTTCAAGTTTCCAAATTTTCATTTTGTTGATCTTTTCATATCTTTTTTAAGTTTCAGTTTCATTTAATTCTAATTATGGTTATTTCTTGTCTTTTGCTGTCATTGGCTTTAAGTTTGTTTTTGTTTTTCTAGTTCCCTTAGGTGAGATGTTAGGTTGTTTATTTGAGAACTTTTTACCTTCTTGATATAGGCATTTAGTACCATAAACTTTCCTTTAGCACTGATTTTGCACCATCTTGAAGGCATTAATATGTTATATCTTTATTTTTATTTGTTTTGAAGCATTTTTTAAAAAATTCTGTCTTGATTTTGTTGTTTACTCAAAACTCATTCAAGAGCAAGTTGTTTAGTTTCCATACATATGTATGCTTTTGAGGATTCATCTTGGTATTGATTTTTATGTTTATTCTGGTGTTATCAAATAAGTTACTTGGCATTATTTAGATGTTTGGGGATTTATTAAGACTTCCTTTATGACCAAGCATGTATTGATGTTAGAATCTGTTCCATGTTCAGATGAGAAGAAAGCATAATCTGTGTTTATTAAGAGAAATATTACGTAGGTATCTATTATGTCCAACAGAGCAAGTGATAGATTTAAGTCCAGAAGTTTTTTGTTGCTTTTCTGTCTTTACTATCTGTCTAGTAATGTTAATGGAGTGTTGAGTCCTCCACTGTTATTGTGTGGCTTTCTAGGTCATCTCTTAGGTCTAGTAGGAATTGTTTTATAAATCTAGGTTCTCTAATATCGGGTGCATATATATTTAAGATAGTTAAGCCTTCATGTAGAATTGAATTCTTTATCATTATGTGATGACTTTCATGGTCCTTTTCTGTTGTTGTTGGTTTGAAGTTTATTTTATCTGATACCAGAATAGTATACCCTGCTTTTTTTTTTTTTTTTTGCTTGTTTTCCATTTCCATATTAGATCTTTTTCCATCCCTTTAGCTTGAACCTATAAGTGTCATTAGAAGTGAAATGGGGGGGGTCTCCTGAAAGATTGGTCTTTTTTAAAAATCCACTTTGCCACTCTGTGTCTTTTAAGTGGGCATATAGACCATTGGCATTCTAGGTTACTATTGTATGTGGGGTTTTGTGTCTGTCTTAGTGTTGCTACCTAGTAGCTTTGTAGTCTCAGTTTTATGGTTGGTTTGTAAGGTCTCTACACTATATACTTGTGTGTGCATTTGTGTTAGGTGGTGATGTCCTTTCATTTCCATGTTGAGAACTCCCTTAAGCATCTTTTATAGTGCTGGTCTAGTGGTGACAAATTCCCATAGTGATTGCTTGTTTGGGAAAGCTTATTTCTCCTTCATTTATGAAGCTTGGTTTGGCAGGGTAAGAAATTCTTGACTGTCATTTATTTTCTTTGAGAATGTTCAAAGTGGGCCCTCAATCTTTTCTGACTTAGAGTTTTTGCTGTGAGATCCACTGGTAGCTGGATGCGTCTCCCTTGGTAGGTGGTCTAGGCCATCTTTCGAGTTGTATTTAAGATTTTTTTCCTCTCACATTGACGTTGGATAGTCTCATGACTTTGTGCTTTGGAATGGTCATCTCATGTAATATCTTGAAGGCATTCTCTCAATTTTTTGTATCTGCATGTCAACTTCCATAGAAAAATTGGGAAACTTTTTCCTGAATTATGTTTTCAAATGCTTTTTCCGGGTTGTTTCCATTCTCTTTTTCTCTCTCAGGAATGCCAATCAGTTGTAGATTTTGGTCTCTTTATAAAATCCTGTATTTCTCAAAGGCTTTGTTTATTTTTAAAATTATTTTTTCTTTATTTTTATCTGAATAAGATGAGTCAAAGGATCAATCTTCAACCTTTGAAATTTTGTCTTCTTCTTGGTTTGATCTGTTGTGAAGGCTTGTCACTACATTTTGAAATTCCTGAGGTGAATTCTTCAATTCCAAAAGTTCAGTTTGGTTCTTACTAAGTATTGCCATGGCCTCTTTCAATTTTTGGATCATTTTAATGGCTTTATTGTTTTGGATTTTCACTTTCTCAGGGATCTCATTAAGTTTCTTTGCCCTCTATATCCTGAATTTTATATTTGCCATTTTGGACATTTCATTCTGATTAGGATATATTGCTAAGGAGCTAGTGCAATCATTTGGAAGTGACTGAACACTCTGGCTTTTTGTGTTGCCAGAGTTTTTTCACTGGCTTCTTCTCATTTGAAGGAGTTGACACTTCTTTTTTTGAATCTGCTATTGTTTGGATAGGACTTTTTAAATGTTTGTGTTTTATTTCTCTTGTGGGTATGACTGTGGCGTATGTTGTGTATGGCCAATAGGATCTTTTTCCGGGTGCTTTCAGAGGCCCATAGCCGTGTACAGGTGTTTTTGTTTTTGGTTTTGTTTGTTTGTTTTTGGTTGCAAATAGATGACTTTTTCAAACATTGCTTACAGAGACAATGAGTTTTTACACAGAGTTTGTCCAGTAGATGGTGCATAAGAGTAAGATCCAGCAGACAGGCTCATTATTGTGCACGCTGGTACTTAGTGGGAGTGGGAGGCACCACTTAGAGAGTGAAAAGTGCCCTGCCTCCCTAGGCACTTTTGCAGTCAGACTGAGTGGAGGCCCTGGAGGATCAGGCTATCTTTTCTCATAGCCATCTGGGCTCCAGCAGGAAGAGCCGCTGCCATGTTTGCAACTGTAAAAGGGGACGGTGTGTAAGAGATGCCCCCCTCTCTGAGCCTGTTTTCGGATTTTGATGCTGTCTCCTTCAAAAATTGGGGTGCGGGCACATTCCTTTTGTGTAAAGAACTGTGGCAGGCAGCGCTCCTCCGCTTCCCCCTTACGAGTGGTCCGCACTGAGGGACAAGTCTCCAGGGCAACCCACCATTCCCTGGCAGCCCACAGGCCCCTGTGCTATCCAGAGTCCACACAGGTTGTGGGGGAAGTTTGCCGGTGGTCTGGTAATCCAGTGATTCTCAGGAAAATGACCAACCAGCAGGACAGTGTTTCTGCAGTTGGGCAACAAGTGTGGCATCCACCTTCTCTGTCTGAGCCTGGGCAAGAAGTTGCATAGCTGCACAGCTGGTCACCTGGTTCTCCATTCCTGGGAAAATGTTTGACCAGAACTGACAGCGTAGCCCTGGGGCCTGGGGGAAAAGGGGCTCCCCAACTGTTTAGATCAACAGGTTGTCGGAGGGGTGAGGGGGTTAGAGAAGTGCTCTGACCTACCCTTTCCTGCTGGCTCTGAGCAGCTGAAGGATCCATCTCAGCCAGACCCTTGCTGTTTTTCTTTTCCCTGTGTGCTCACTGGGGTGCACTGGCATTTCCAGTTTCCCCGTTTTCTGCTCAAAACTTAATGAGATCCCTGATTTATGCCTTTAGTGTCATACTTAGAAAGTCCTTTTCTACCCCCCAAATTTAAATATATTCACTAAAATTTCTGTTTTGAATTTATTTTCTATACTTACATAAAACATCTATCCTGAGTTTATTTCGTCTTTTGTATAAAGTGTAGAAGAATCTACCTTTCTCCTAAATGGCTACATAGTTTTCTCAACATCAAAATATCATCCTTCTCCATTGTCCTTGCCCTGTTATAGTAATCTCTATAGCATTTATTATCTTACAACTTCATATATATTTGCTTACTTATTATATATATATTTATATATGGTCTATCTTTACAAAAATGCAAGCATCACAAAGGAAGAAAATTGTGTCTGTTGTGTTTACTGCTGTTTCTTCAGCACCTAAAACAAGCACCATGGCACATAATAGGCATGTAATGCATATGGTTGAATGAATGAACCAGTTATCAAATAACATTACATCTTCTTCCATTATTTTTAAATCTCTCTCTATTATGTTGTGAATCCTTACATACAGGGTCTGTTTCCAGGATCTATTTTTTTTTTGAGTTGGAGTCTCACTCTGTCACCCAGACTGGAGTGCAGTGGCCGCTCCCGGCCACCGCAGCCTCGACCTGCTGGGCTCCGGCGATCCTTCCGCCTCAGCCTTCCAAGTAGCCGGAATTACAGGCATGTGCTACCACGCCCAGCTGATTTTTTGATTTATTGTAGAGATGAGGTCTCGCTGCCCAGGCGGGTCTCGAACCCGCGGGCTCAGGCAATCCACTTACCTCAGCCTCCCAAAGGTGCAGGATTACAGGCTGAGCCACCAAGCCTGGCTCCCAGTATCTATTTTATTCCCTCATTTTACTTGCTGTTTGATTGCAGCACACTTTTCACTTAAATATAATTTATAGCAGACTTTTAAAGAATTAGGTATAATTTAAATATAATGTATGCATTGTGTGCATTTGACCAATGCATATATACATTCATGTAACCACTACCATAATCATGACAGAACAATTCTATGGACACCTCAAAATTTCTCAAGTCCCTATGTATTCAACCCCTCCCCACCCCTAGCCTCTGGCATTCACTGATCTTTTTTTTTGTCCTTTTCCAGGATGTAATTTAATGAAATCAAACTGTATGTTTTCAGTCCAGTCTGACTTCTTTCATTTAGCATAATGCATTGAAGACTCTTCCATATTCACACATGAACCAATAGTCTTTTTCTTTTTGTTTCTGAGTTGTATTTCATTTTATGAATATATATATATTTTTATCCATACACACCTTGATGGGCATTTGGATTATTTCTACTTTGGGCCTATCATGAACAATGCAGCTATGAACATTTGCACACAGGTCTTCGTATAGATGTAAGCTTTATTTATCTTTGGTCAATGCTGAGGAATAAGATTGCTGAAACTTTTATGCTAAAGTATGTGTTTGATTTTACAAGAACCAGTTTTCAAAATGACTGCACCGTTTCACATCCCCACCAATACGAAGGTTCTGACTGCTCTGCATCTTTGCTGGTACTGACTGCTGACCCTTTGGTTGGTTTCTCTTTTTTTTAAGACATCATGATAGGTAAGCAGAAGTATCTCTTTGAGACTTAAAGTTGTATTTTTATAACGAATAATAATATTGGGCATGTTTCTGGTGCTTACTTTCTACCTATAGATTCTCTGTGGCAACATTTCCTCAAGTCTTCCACCTTTTTTTTTTGAGCCAGAGTCTCATTCTGTTGCCTAGGCTGGAATGCAGTGGCATGTTCACGGCCACCGCAGCCTCAACCTGCGGGGCTCAGGTGATCCTTCTTCTTCTGCTTTCCAAGTAGCTGGAACTACAGGCACACACCACCATGCCTGGCTAATTTTTTGTAATTTACTGTAGAGATGAGGTCTCACCAAGTTGCCCAGACTGGTCTCTAACCCATGGGCTTAGGCAATCCTCTCACCTTGGCCTCCCACAGTGCTGGGATTATAAGTGTGAGCCACCATGCCTGGCCTTTAACCCATTTTTATCAGATAAATGGTTTTCAGATATTTTGTCCCAATCCTAGCTTATCTTTTGCATAGCAGTCAGTTTTGATTTTAAGTTGAATTTAATCTATCTTTTTTTTCATGGGGTCTATTTTTGGTGTCCTATATAAGAATTCTTTTCCTAATCTGAGGTCACAAATGTTTTCTCCTACATTTTCTTCTAGAAGTTTTATAGTTTTAGGTTTCACATTTAGGTACATAGATTCATTTTGATTTAATTTTTGTGGACACTGTGTGATACAAGCTGAGGCACATTCATTTTGTATATGGATGTCCAATAATTCCATTACATTTTCTTGTACAATTATCTTTTCTCCATCAAATTGCCTCTTCATGTTTATTGTAAATCAGTTGACCAAATATGAAGGCCTATTTCTGAACTCTTAATTATGTTCTTATAATTTATGTGCCTATTATTTCTTCTTTACCACACTGTATTGATTATTTAGCTTTATAGTAAGTCTTTAAATCAAGTAATGGTATCATTTTACCTTTCATGTAAACTTTAGAATCAGGTTGTCCATATTCACACACAAAATTGTGCTGTGTTTATTTAAAAATTCAGATTATGTTTAATTTATTGATTGGTTTGAGGAGAACTGATATTGAGTCTTCCAAGCAATGAAAATGGTACATCTCTTCTTGTTTTTATACCTTTATTTTCTTTCATCATGTTTTATAATTTTCCGTGTACCAGTCAGCTATGATTTGAATGTGTCCTCCAAAGTTCATGTGTTGGGAAATTAAGTGCAGTATTAAGAGATGGGGTTTCTGAGAGGTGATTAAATCATGAGGCCAGAGCCCTCATGACAGTGCCATATCCTTGGACTTCCCATTTATTCTAAGTCTCCAGAACCATGAACCAGATAAACTTCTTTCCCTTATAAAGTTCCTAGTCTGTGGCATTCTGTTATAGCAACAGAGAATGGACTAAGAGACGATCCTACATATATTTTGTCAGATTTATATCAAAGAATTCCATGGATATTGGTGCTAATATAAATGGTGCAGTTGCTTACATTGTCTTTCTTCTTCCTACCTTATTGAACTGGCTAGGACTTCCAGTATAATTTTGAATAGAAGTGTGAACTGCTGGGAGTGGTGACTCAAGCTTGTAATCCCAGCACTTTGGAAGGCCGAAGTGAGAGGATTGCCTGAACTCAGGGGTTTGAGACCAGCCTGGGCAACTTGGTGAGACCTCATCTCTACAATAAATCAAAAAGTAAGCTGGGCATGGTAGCACGTGCCTGTAGTTCCAGCTACTTTGAAGGCTGAGGCAGAAGGATTGCCTGAGCCCAGCAAATCGAGGCTGCGGTGGCCGTGAACATGCCACTGCACTCCAGCCAGGGCAACAGAGTGAGACTCCAACTCAAAAAAAAAAAAAGAAGTGTGAATTGACATCTGCATTTCTAATCATTAAGGAAAAATATTCAGTCTTTCGCCATTAAGGTTGATATTAGCCATAAGTGTTTTTGTAAATGTCTCTTGTCCAGTTGAAGAAGCTCTCTTTTATTCCTAGCTCAAATACTTTTTTAAAACTGTGAATGGATATTGAATTCTGTTTTTAAAATCTTTTGAATCTACTGAGACAATTATATGGCTTATTTTCTTTAGTCTACTGACATAGTGAATTACATTGATTTTAGAAGGTTGAACCATTCCAGAATTCCTGGGACGATCCCCATGGTTAGAACTTAAAAAAAAATGCTGGATTTGATTTGCTGATGTTTTCTTTTTTTTAAAAAAAATTTTTTATATTAAATATGTGGGGTACAATTCAGGGTTAGGTGTACAAATGTTCATTATAGGGTATCCTTGTTGATGAGGTGTGCCTCCCCCTCCCCTGGCAGTTTCCCACTACTGCCAATGCCTTTCTTATAGTATTATGATAGTTGTTCAAGGTCTGCTTATGAGTGAGAATATGTGACACTCAGTTCTTTGTTTCTGTGATAGATCACTAAGTATTATAGTCTCTAATCCGTCCAAGTTGCTGCATAGTTCATATTTTTGTCCTTTTTATGGCTGTATAGTATTCCATTGTGTATATGTACCACTTTTTTTTATCCAGTCCTCTTTTGATTTGATGATGTTTTCTTAAGGATTTTTGCATCTATAGTCATAAAGTATATTGGCTAGTATTTTTTTTGTCAGATATTGTCTTTACTGGTTTTGGTATCAGGATAATGCCTTTCTCCTAAAATGGGGTTGAAGGTAGTCCCTCTTCTAGTTTCTGAGAAAATGTGTTTAAAATTGGGGTTATTTCTTCTTTTAAAAATTTGGTTAGAATGCTCCAATAAAGTCACCTGGGCTTGGATTTTTGCTGTTGTTGGAATGCTTTAAACTAAAAGTTCAATTTCTTTCAAATGTGTAAGACAATTCAGGTAGAACATTAACTTGTCCCTTTCAAGCAATTCTCCATTTTATCTAAACTGTCTTATATGATACCTTTTAAATTTCTATAAAGATAAAATACAATTAAATATTTTGTAGATCAGTACTTCACCTCTACTATGATTTTATTACATTGTGGCTAGAAAATGTAGCTGCATGACTTTTATATTTTAGAGAATATGGAAGTTTTAAAATTTCATTACAGGATAAATTTCCTTAAATATTTCCCAGAAACTCATTAAAATATGTGCTTTATGCACAATGGAAGCTATTTTTTATTTTTTAGTTGGAGTCTCACTCTGTTGCCCAGGCTGGAGTGCAGTGGCACGCCCATGGCTACTACAACCTTGACCTACTGGTCTCAGGCGAGCCTTCTGCCTCAGCCTTCCAAGTAACTGAAACTACAGGCATGAGCTACCACACCCAGCTACAGAAGCTATTTTAATAAATATTTTTAGAATGTAGAATATTTGGAGCAAGACATTCAGATCCTATCCTTGTTACTGAAACCCTGCTTCTAAGGGAAGTATGTCTTTTGGGGAATAAGCCAGGCAAAGGAAAGTCCTGGGTATCTTGGATCTTCCTCTCCAAGTCGCAGTAGAGAATCCTAACACTCTAACTTATGTTAGAGTCATATCTAAAGCCTGATTCTGCCTTTTTCAATCTGAGTTTACACTGTAATCTAGAAATGTGGCCATGTGTGTTGTGGAGAATTTGGAAGAGAAGGCCCAAGTCCTAGAGTGATAGAAGGAAGAACAAAAATCACTCTAGTACCTTTAGTGCTCCCTGTTATAGCCATCTCCCTTCAACAGAATTTGTACCAGAGAGAAACTGTCCAATGGAAGGGACAGGACCTGTCCTCAATATAGTTCTCACTCTGTTAAACGTGGTCTTGTTAGTGTCCCCTGTAGATTCTACCTTCTATTGATATCAAATAGGTCATGGATGTGGTTAATATTTTTGTTTTGAATTCAACTTATATATTAATATTGAATGTCTAATGTTTTAATATTTAGTATCTCATATCTTTGGCCATCTCTTTATTTTTAAGCTGTCATTTGAATTTAGCTTTGTCTCTCATTTATAACATATGACACATTTAATTTTCAAACTTGTCTGAGAGTATTGGTCAATCTGTAATATGAGAGTAATGTGTTTGTACTAATTATTTCTGACAGGTTTGATTCTATTATCTTTTTTGTTTAGTAAAAACACTTTCTAATATTTTCTTCTTTAAATATTAGAAATTCAAAAGAGAATCAGAGATTACTGTGAAAATCTGCATGTCCATAGACTAGAAAATCTAAAGGAGGCCAGGCTTGGTGGCTCAACCTGTCATTCCAGCACTTTGGGAGGCCGAGGCCAGTGGATTGCCTGAGCCCACAGGTTCGAGACCAGCCCAGGCAACTTGGCGAGACCTCATCTCTACAATAAAGAAATTTTAAAAATTAGCCAGGCATGGTAGCACACATCTGTGGTTACAGCTACTTGGAAGGCTGAGGTGGAAGGATTGCTGGAGCCCAGCAGGTTGACACTGGGGTGGCCATGAGTGTGCCACTGCACTCTAGCCTGGAAAAAAGACTGAGACTCCAACAGAAAGAAAGGAGGGAGGGAAAGAAGGAAGGAAGGAAGGAAGAAAGAAAGAAAGAGAAAATCGAAAGAAAATGAAGGATTTTCTGGTACCACACAACCTCCCAAGGTTGAAACAAGAAGAAATTGAAACCCTGAACAGACTAATAACAACTCAGGAAATCAACTCAGTTATAGGAAACCACCTGGAAAAAAAAAATCCCTAGACCAGATGATCCCTCAGCTGAATTCTACAGGACATACAAGAAAGAGTTGATACCAGTTTTATTGAAAGCATTCAGGCAATTGAGGGGGAAGGATTTCTTCCTAGTTTATTTTATGATGCTAATATCATCCTGATACCCCAAACTGGCAAAGACCCAACAAGGAAAGAGAATTACAGGCCAACTTCTCTGATGAACATAGACGCAAAAATTATACACAAGATTCTAGCAAATTTCATACAGCATGACATTTAAGGATCATCCATTATGACCAGGCAGGTTGCATTCCCAGGATGCAGTGCTGTTTCATCATTTGCAAGGCCATAACTGTAAGTCAGCATATTCTTCATGTGGAACATGAATAACCACATGATTATCTCATTAGACACAGAAAAAGCACTTGATAAAATCCAACATCCCTTCTTGATTAAATCCTTGAACACCTAGGCATCAAAGGAACATTCCTCAAAACAATAAGAGCCATCTATGACAAACTTGCAGCCAACATCATGCTTAATGGGCGGAAGCTGGAAGCATTCCCCCTAAGAACTTGAGCAAAACACTCTCATCCCTCCTGTTCAACAGTATTGGAAGTCCTAGCCAAAGCAATCAGGCAGGAGAAGGAAATCAGGGTTATCCAAATAGGAAAAGGGGAAGTTAAGTTGTCCTTCTTTGCAGATGATATGAGTTTTCAATACCTAGAAAATCCTAAAGAGTCTGCCAAAAATTTACTTACACTAATAAACAATTTTGGTAAAGTTTCAAGATACAAAATCAATGTACAATACATCAACAACAAGCAGGCTGAGAACCAAATAAAAAAAACACAATCCCATTCATAATAGCCACCAAAAAAGAAAAGAAAAAAGAAATACCTTGGCTTCCACCTAACCAAAGGAGAGAAAGACCTTTACAATGAGAACTAAAAACACTGCTCAAAGATATCAAGGATGATAAAAACACAAATAGGTTGAAGTATCAACATTGTCAAGATGTCCAACCTACCCAAAGTGGCAGAATTCTGTAGAATTCAGATTCAATGCAATCCCTATCAAATTGCCAACATCATTTTTCACAAACCTAGAAAAGACAGTATAGAATTTCATATGGAACCAAAAAAGAATACAAAGAAATCCTCAACAAAAGAAATAAAGCTGGAGGTATGAAAGGTTCTAAGGGGACCTACAGACAGACATACATAGACATGTCAAAATTAATAACTTTTGATGGGTATGGTATTTCTTAATTTGGATCATATAAATTATAATTCTCTATTAAGTCAGGAAACATGGAGTATAATTTGTTTAAAATTCTCTTTGGTCATTGAGGGACCAGAAAAGGACATGAAAAGTAGATATATGAGGGTTCCCCCCACCATAAGTTTAACTTTAGAACTGTGTTTAAGGAATCAAATCTTACAAAATCCTGGAAGATTTTGGTAACGATGTTGATAATTAAAGGTAAATTAATCAAGTACCTATTGATTTAAAAGTGTATTTTTATTCAGTAGTTTTTGTATCTTACCATAGAAGACACAAGCCCAGCCTAGCAGAAAAGTGCAATATGTATAGTATACTTTGACATTTTAGAAGTTATGTTCTGCAACCATTTTGAAATGCTGGGCAAACTTTAAAAAAAACCCACATGAAGTTATTTGCAATTATTTCATAGTTAAGCAAACATTTTGAAAACGTAATTGGATTAAAAAAATTAAGGTTGAAATTTGGTAACATTTTAATGTAAAATTTTACTGTAAAAAAATTTTATAAGGTTTTCACACCCTAGTTTAATTTTGTATCTTAGTACAGGCATCCTGAACCAGGAACACAATCAGGTTTCAGCCCAGTTTCATACTGGTTGGTTCTTAATTCTCATATGAGTGTAGAAATTCATATTAAATGTTATGTCAGTGGGACTGTACTGTCGGTAGAACTTAATACATTAATATTTTCTTCAGACTTGAAGGAGAGTGATAAGTAAAATTTGAAATCATAGGATGTTGATGTACAATTTAAGGATTAAAGTTTTTTTTAATCAATTGTGAACAATGGGTTATTAAATGTTGATTTCCTAGTGTAAAAATGTAAGAATAAAAGTACTCCAGTTTTTTAAAAAAAGTGAGCAAAGGACATGAACAGACACTTATCAAAAGATGACATACAAGCAGCCAACAGACACATGAAAAAATACTCAGCCTCACAATCATCAGAGAAATACAAATCAAAACTACAAGATACCACCAAACACTTGTGTAAGGAGGGTTATCATTAATGTTAATAAGTCCAAAAACAACAGGCACTGGTGTGGGTGCAAAGAAAAGGGGGCCGGGCTTGGTGGCTCAGCCTGTAATCCCAGCACTTTGGGAGGCCAAGGCAAGTGGACTGCCTGAGCCCATGGGTTCAAGACCCACCTGGGCAACTTGCTGAGACCTCATCTCTACAATAAATCAAAAGTTAGCTGGGCATGGTAGCGCGTGCCGGTAGTTCCAGCTACTTGGAAGGCTGAGGCAGAAAGATCGCCGGAGCACAGCAGGTTGAGGCTGCAGTGGCCAGGAACATGCCACTGCACTCCAGTCTGGATGAAAGAGTGAGACTCCATCTCAAAAAAAAAATAGAAAAGCAAAAGAAAAGAGGACACTTCTACAATGTTGGTAGGAATGTAAGCTAGTTCAACCTCTATGGAAAGCAGTGTGGCGATTTCTCCAAGAACTAAAATATGAGTTTCCATATGATCCAGCAATTTCTCTCCTGGGAATATACCCAGAGGAATATAAATTGTTCTATGAAAAAGTCACCAACACGTACATGTTTACTGAAGTGCTAGTCACAATAGGAAATAAGTGGAATCAACCCATATGCCCATCCAAAGTGGACTGTATAATGAAAATGTGGTACATATACGTGATGGAATATTAAGCAGCCACAAAGAAGAACAAAATCATGGCCTATGAGGCAACTTGGATGAAGTTGGAGACCGTCATACTAAGTGAACTATCAAAGAAACAACTGAATATCGCATGTCCTCACTCATAAGCAGGCCCTGAACACTGGTCACACGAGCACAAGAGTGGGATCAGCAGATGGTGGACACTGATGGGAGAAGGAGGGAAGAAGGAGGAAGGGGGGTATGTGACAACACCCTGGGTACCTGGCCCACTATTAGGGGAGAGAGGGCTAGCTAGGAGTCCAAACTTTACCTGCATGCAACCTACTTATGCAGTAAATCCCCACTTGTAACCCACAACTCTAAAATCAAAAAAAGATAAAATTATATGTAAAGATTATAATTATATATACACACATACTGGTATACAAAATTGGAAATTGCTTCCAAACAGGAAAAGTGGGACACTGGTGGCATGGAGTGGGAGGGTTCAGTGGTCAGGAGAAAATTGTTAATTAAAATATTTTTTATACTGCTTAAACTTTTACCATGCATGTATGATCTTTTCAAAAATGTTTTTCTTACTGCAAACTTACAAAATCTTATTAGGCTGGGCATGGTGGCTCACACCTGTAATCCCAGAACTTTGGGAGGCAGAGGTGGGAAGATTTCTTGAGCCCAGAAGTTTGAGACTAGCCTAGGTTACATAGCCAGACCTCAACTCTACAAAAAATTAGCCGTGCCTTAGTCCCAGTTACTCTGGAGTCTGAGGCAGAGGAATCACCTGAGTTCAGGAGGTTAAGACTGTTATGAACTGTGATCATTCCACTGTACTCCTGACTCAGCGACAGAGTGAGACCCTGACTGAAAAAAAATTGCTGTGGTGGCTCACGCCTGTAATCCCAGCACTTGGGAGGCAGAGGTGAGAGGATTGCCTGAGTCCAGGTGTTTGAGACCAGCCTGGGCAATATGGCAAACCTCATCTCTACAGCAAATCAAAAAGTTGCCCAGTCATGGTGGCGCATTCCTGTGGTTCCAGTTACTTGGAAGGCTGAGGCGGAAGAATCACCTGAGCCCAGCAGGTCAAGGCTGCAGTGGCCATGAGCATACCACTGTACTCCAACCTGGGTGACAAAGTGAAACTCCGACTCAAAAAAAAAAAAAGAATTTGAGAAACAGACAACTTATACTTACAAAATTGGTTTCTATTTTGGCTTCGAGAAAGAAATATGTTTTTACTTGTAAATCTTTATTTATATACGTGGGCATTCATTGCAGTGAGATTTCCTCCTGGAGGTTCTTACAATCCATTCTGGAGTCCAAAATGCATACTTCCCTACTGGAGGTGTACAAAGGAAGTATACTCTAAAGACAATACAAAAAAAGTATACCAAGTTTCCAGCAGTACATAGTTATCAAAACAATTCTGCATATCTACTAACCCTAACCCACAACAATCCCATAATTCATGCACAATTATTTTATAAATATGGAAGCAGGCTTACAGAGGTTAATTCATTTGTTCAGGATCACATACCTATTGGACTTAAGTCTTGCCTCTCTGATTCCAAGGGATTTATGCATTCTGTTGTAAGTATTAGTCATGGTGAGGCTGATGCAATTTGAACATGCCCCTTGCATTCTGGCAATGGATGCACTTATCAATGGGCCATTGTAATAAAGCCTCTGTACAAGTTAAGCTTTCATTTGGGGACTGTGTTAAAAGATAGGTTTTATTTTAACCCAACCCTAATTATATTATATTAGGTAGTATTTTCCTATGTGCTAATTTATTTAACCCTTAAAACATGGCAAGACTAGTAGTACTGTCCCTGTTTTGGGGACACAAAATTTAGAAGAGTTAAAGGGACTTACAAAACAGGTCTTAGTGTTAAGATTTGAACCTAAATCTTCTGTCTCCAAAGCTGATAAGTTTTCCACAGTAGTATGTTGTTGCTGAAATAAGAGTTAGTACCTTTGTGCCTAGCTTCTAACACAGTAGGCCTTCCAGTAAACGCTTACCAGTTAAATTTTTAAAAATAAAATTTTCTGTATGTGCACACATATAAATTTATGCAAATACATTAATATAATCATATTGTATATACTGAGGCTTTGCCTTACCACTTCAGCACCTGGCAGGGGATGCGGAGGGAGTACAGAGGCAAGTTCCCATGGAAGAGGACAAGAGAGGCATCCCACCACCATCTTGAAGGTGGGGCAGGAAAGTGCTCCAACTGGCTCACCACGGAGCAACAGACCTGATCTCTGTGACTGGCAGATCAACTACTCAGGGATTGATCATGGCCCAGGGGGAATATCCTGAGAGCTCAAACTTCAGAGGGACCTGACAATTGCTGAGTTCCTGGTGCCCACCTGCTACCCTGACCCAGTCATGGGACAAAGGGTGTGGCCAGAAAAGGAGGAGGAAGAACTCCAAAGAGATCAGTGGTGAATCCGGTGCTGACCCAAACCCCCTCCTCCCCAGCAATCCTCTGAATGTCAGACCCACACAGCTGGGCCACAACTGAGAGGGGCACACCCAGGTGGAACCTGGACATCAGTCGCAATAGGAGAACTCCATTCCAGGACAGGCCTGGCTGGGGCACCCCAGTGAGAGTACATACCTGGGGAAGAGACAATCCCATACCTCCCTATGGGAGGAGATCTCCCTGACCAAACGAGAGTGGGAGGGGAGCACTGCAGCCCCACCCACTTCCACTGCTCCTCCTCCTTCCCTGCTTCATTCCCTGAGGAGAGAGTGAAAGAGGTGGTTCTGCAGGAGAGATCTGATTAGAGGAACAATTACAGAGCCTGCAACAAGAGGGCAGGGGTTTTTTAAATTTTCAATTATTTTTTAATTATTAAAAATGTTTTGACGGTTTGTTAATTCATCTATTTTTAAAAATATTTTTCCTTTGTGCATGAACGTGTATGTGAGGGTTTGATCTGTATTCTCCCTCTCAATTTTTTTCTTTTCTTTGTCTGTTTCTTTCTTCTTTTATTTGTCATTTTCTGTTTTCATGTGTTTGTGAATGATTGAGTGTTCATCTTTCAACTTTGTTGTTGTTGGTTTTTGCTCTTTTGTTCTTCTGGGAGTTTTTTAATATTCATTTTAAGGTGTGTGTCAACATATGTGTAGGGTTCTACCTGAATCCCCCCCTTTAAAAAAAATTTTCCTCCAGTCTTTCTGTTTTTCTTCTCTATATACTTGGTGGTAGGCATGTGGGTATGTTTAGTTTTCTTAGTTTTTTTTGTTTGTTTGTTTTTATTTGTTTTGTTTTGATTTGTTGTTATTCCAGTTTGTTTTGGGGTGTGTGTGTTTGTGTTCAGTTGCTTTTGCATTGGTTTCTGCTTTGCATCATCATGTAGAGTGGTGGTGGGGAGTGGGTCTCAGGGAACACATACCACAAAAAGGGAATATTTTAATTTGTAAGTAGTTTCTGATCCCTAGTGCCCCATTCTCTACTTTATTCGAATTTCAAAAACTACAAGAGATAGCAAAACTTCCCATCCACCATCATATTTCAAAATAGAACAAATCCAGAACCCAAATCAGGGAAGAATGGAGGACTGAGCAAACATCAGAAGGGAAAACCTCCCTACTGACACTGAATAGCGAACTAAAGAGAAAAACAAGAGATCTGTTACAAATGAGGAAAAACCAAAGAAAGGTCTCAGGTAATTTCAAGTGTACCTAAGATGAAACTCCTGAAAAATCAGATCTCAGTGACCAAACAATGGAAGTCACCAAAATATTAACAGACCAAACAATGGACTGTCCCCAAAATACTACAGGGATTAGGGAATGGATGGAAAGAGTGAATAAGACTCAAAAAAGACAAGATGCAACACTGAAAGAACTTTTAACAGAGATTTTGGCAATAAAAAATTTCATCCAGGAAGTAAACAATAAGAAGACAAGCATGGAAAGCAGAATTAATCTAGCTGAAGAAAGACTTTCAGAACTTGAAGACCAGAACATGGAATTAATCCAATCTGTAAAAACCATAGAAAGAAGACTCAGAAAGAAAGAACAAAGCCTACAAGAGATGTGTGATTATATCCCAACACTGAACCTATGCCTGATTGGTATCCCAGAAGAAGAAAGGGAAATGGGGAACACCTTGGAGCAAGTATGCCAAGAAGTAATCCAAGAAAACTTTCTCCATCTCACCAGAGGTGTGACCAGCCAAGCACAAGAGATACAGAGGACCCTCAAAAGACATCAAATGAAAAGACCAACCCCTAGACACATAGTAATTTGCCTACACAAAGTAGGCACAAAGAAAAAATCCTAAAGACAGCAAGAAAGAAAGGTTAGACTATATACTGGGAAAAACCAATCAGAATAGCAGCAGACCTATTGGCAGAAACACTGCAATCAAGAAGGAACTGGAGCCCTATATTCAAAGTCCTCAAAGAAAAACAATTTGAACAAAGAATTTCCTATCCAGCCAAGCTCAGCTTCATCAGTGATGGAGAATTAAAATCCTTCCCAGACACCCAATCCCTAAGAGATTATGCAGCTTCCAGACCAGCTCTACAGGAGACACTTAAAAGGGTATTAAGCACAGAAGAAAGGAAGAAAAAAGAATGACCACACATTTCCCAAAAGAACAGCAGAGCACAGAATCAACAGAGAATACAGAGGAACAAGAAACTTGAAAACACACACATACAAAAACCCCAAAGCTAATAGAAAACAGGCAAAGAAAAAACTTTATAAGAACCTCATGAGAGGGAGAAACAATCACATTTCAATAATCAGCCTGAATGTGAAAGGACTAAATACACCATTGAAAAGACACAGAATGGCAAGCTGGATAAGAAATCATGACCCAAGTATTTGCTGCATCCAGGAGACTCATCTCACCACAAGGGACGCACACAGACTCAAAGTTAAAGGATGGAAAATGAGTTTCCAGGCAAATGGGTCACAAAAGAAGGCAGGAGTTGCAATCCTAATATCAGACAAACAACCTTTAAGCTATCAAAAATTTTGAAAGATGCAAAAGGACACTACATAATGATAAAAGGTTCAATTCATCAACAAGAAATATCCATCCTAAACATATATGCACCCAATACAGGAGCACCAGCATTTGTAAAGCAACTGCTAAATAAACTAAAAAAAAGATATTGACTCTAATACTATTATAGCAGGGGACTTGAATACCCCACTGACATCCCTAGATAGATCATCGAGGCAAAAATTCAATAAGGAGATCCAGAACCTAAATTTCACACTCAACCAAATGGACTTAATAGATACCTACATATTATTCCACCAAACAACCACAGAATAAACATTCTACTCATCACCACATGGAACATACTACAAGATCATCACAATCTTGGCCATAAATCAAGCATAAACAAAATCCATAAGGTTGAAATCTTGCCATGCACATTCTCAGATCACAGTGGAATAAAAATAAATATCAACACAAACATTTCCCCAAATCCCACAAGGACATGGACACTAAGCAGTATGATGCTGAACAACTACTGAGCTAACACTGAAATCAAAACAGAAATGAAAAGATTCCTGGAAACAAATGAAAATGAAGAAACATCATACCAAAATCTCTGAGATGCCATGAAGACAGTTCTAAGAAGGGAATTTATATCTTTATGAGCACACATCAAGAAAATGGATAGATTACAAGTGGAGAGCCTAATAAATCATTTAAGGGAGCTGGAAAGAGAAGACCACCAAAACCCCAACTTTAGCAGAAGTATCCAAATCACAAAATAAGAGCACAAATATGGGACATAGCAGACAAAAATATCATAGAAAATGTCAACAAAACAAAAAAGTTGGTTCTTTGAAAGAATTAGTAAGATTGATGGTCCCTTAGCCAGAATGACCAAGAAAAGGAGAGAAAAAGCCCAAATAAACACAATCAGAAATACAAAAGATCAAATCACAACTGACCCTGAAGAAATACAAAAGATTATCAGAGATTACTATGTACACCTGTATGGAAACAAACTTGACAGCCTAAATGAAATGGAGGACTTTCTGACATCATACAACTTCCCCAGGTTGAAATAAGGACTTTAGCAAAGTCTCAGGGTACAAAATAAACATGCAAAAGACAATTGCCTTCCTATACACCAACAAGCAGGCAGAGACCCAAATTAAAAGCACAATCCCATTCACAACAACCACACACAAAAAAAAGGATAAAAAGAAAAGAAATACCTCAGCATCTTCCTAACCAGAGAAATGAAAGTCCTTTACAATGAGAACTACAAAACACTACTCAAAGAAATTCAAGAAGACACAAACAAATGGAAAAATATTCCATGCTCATGGAAAGGAAGAATCAATATTGTTAAATGTCCATCCTACCAAAGACAATCTACAGATTCAACACAATACTCATTAAGTTACCAACATCAGCTGGGCTTGGTGGCTCAGCCTGTAATCCCATGCCTTTGGGAGGCTGAGGTGACTGGATTGCCTGAGCCCGTGGGTTCGAGACCCGCCTGGGCAGGCGAGACCTCATCTCTACAATAAATCAAAAAATCAGCCGGGCGTGGTAGTGCATGCCTGTAATTCTGGCTACTCGGAAGGCTGAGGCGGAAGGATCGCTGGAGCCCAGCAGGCGAGGCTGCGATGACCAGGAACGGCCACTGCACTCCAGTCTGGGTGACAGAGTGAGACTCCAACTCAAAAAAAAAAAAAAAAAAAAAAAAAAAAAAAGTTACCAACATCATTCTTCTCAGACCTGGAAATGATAATACAGAAATTCATATGGAAACATAAATGACCATAAATAACCAAAAGAATCCTTAGCAAAAGCAACAAAGCCAGAGGTATCACATTTTCAGACTTCAAACTTTACTATAAGGCTACAGTAATCAAAACAACCTGGTATTGGTAAAAGAACAGGCACATAGACCAATGGAACAGGATAGAGATTCTGGAAGCAAAACCTCAATTTCTCAACCAATTCATCTTTGACAAAACCTCCAACAACAACCACTGGGGAGAGGAGAACCTAGTCAGTAAATGGAGCTGGGAAAACTGGCTGTCCACATGCAAAAGATTGAAACAAGACCCCTACCTATCACCATACACAAAAATTAACTCTAAATGGATCAAAGATCTAAATGCAAAACCTCAAACTATAAGAATCTTAGAAAACACAGGAGACACCCTTATGGAAATTGGAACTGACAACCAGTTCCTATTCAGAACCCTAAAGGACAATACCTTAAGAAATAAGATAGACAAGTGGGACCTCATCAAAAGTTACTGCAAAGCAAAAGAAACCATCAAGAGAGCAGGGAGACAGCCCACAGAATGAGAAAAAATATTTGCCAAGTATATCTGACAAAGGCCTAAATCTAGGATCTACAAGGAACTCAAATGTGCTGAAAGAAAAAAAAACCCAGCCCCATTAAAAAGTGGGCAAAAGACATTAATAGACACTTGTCAAATGAAGATATATGGCAACCAATAGACACATGAAAAAGTGCTCAACCTCACTCAACATCAGAGAAATTCAAATCAAAACCACATTGAGATACCACCTAACCCCAGTAAGAGTGACCATCATTAATAAAACAAACAGCAACAGATGCTGGAGAGGATGTGGAGAAAGAAGAACGCTTCTACACTGCTAGTGGGAATGCAAACTAGTGCAAACTCTCTGGAAGACAGTGTGGTGATTTCTGAAAGAACTAGAAATTGACCTACCATATGACTCAACAATCCCCCTATTGGTCATATACCCAGAGGAACTCAAGTCATTCTACATAAAGATACCTGCACACGTATGTTTGTTGCAGCTCTATTCACAATAGCAAAAACATAGAGCCAACCATGCTGCCCATCGAAGCTGGACTGGTTAAAAAATGTGGTACATATATAAAATGGAATATTATCAGTCAGAAAGAAGAACAAACGTGAACTTTGCAGCGACTTGGATGAATTTAGAGTCTATCATACTAAGTGATCTATCACAGAAACAAAGAACAGAGTACCATATGTTCTCACTCATAAGTGGACCTTGAACAACTATCATAATACTATAAGAAAGGGATTGGCAGTAGTGGGAAACTGCCAGGGGATGCGGGGTGGGATTGGCAGTTGAAGGAAACTGCCAGGGGAGGGAGGGGCATACCTCATCAACAAGGGTAGCTGCATATTGAACATTTGTATACCTAACCCTTAAATTGTACCTCATATCTTTAAAATAAAAAAAAGAAAAAACATTTATAAGAGTAACAAGCATTGTTTTCAAATTAACATGGATTGTATACAAAAATGTAATATATATACATATATACGTGTGTGTGTGTGTGTGTGTATATATATATATATATACATATATGTTGTCATATTTCTTCCCCTCAAACTCTCTAGCACTTCCCATGTTTACCAGCAAATGAGAGGGAATTTATTTTCCTCATATCTTTGCCAGCATTGTTACATTTATTAGGATTTCCTGGAATACTGGCAAAAAAAAAAGCATCTTTTATTTGTTGCTTGTTTAGATTTGCTCTTCTGTGAATTGCCTAGATGTATCTTTTGTTCATTTTCTCTTAGCCTCCCTTTTTCTAATTCAATGTGCAAAAGTCTGGTGAATATTATGAAAATTAACCACTTGTCATTTTATCCATTTTTTCCAGATCTAAAATTTATCTGTTTACCTTTTGTGGTATCTCTTGCCATCATATAAGCTTCTAATTTTCATATATTTCAATATGAGTGACATTTCTTTTATGGCTCTGGGTTTCCAGTCTTGGTTTAAAAAGTCTCAATTTCTCATGGATTGGAAGAATCAACATTGTGAAGACGACCATCTTACCTAAGGCAATCTACAGATTTAATGCAATACCCATCAAACTGCTAGCAACATTCTTCTCAGAGCTAGAAAAAACAATACAGGTATTCATATGGAAACACAAATGACCAAGAATAGCCAGAACAATCCTCAGCAAAAAAAAAAAAAAAAACAAACAAACAAAGCAGGTGGTATCACATTACCAGACTTCAAACTTTACTATAAAGCTACAATAATCAAAACAGCTTAATATTGGTACAGGAACAGGCATATAGATCAATGGGATAGAATCGAGATTCCAGAAGCAAAACCTCAATTCTCAACCAACTCATCTTTGACAAAGCCTCCACCACCCACCACTGGGGAGAGGAGAACCTATTCAGTAAATGGTGCTGGGAAAACTGGCTGACCACATGCAGAAGACTCAAACAAGACCCCTATCTATCTCCATACACAAATCTTAACTCTAAATAGATCAGAGAACTAAATGTAAAACCTCAAACCATAATAACCTTAGAAAATGCAGGACACACCCTTATGGAAATTGGAAGTGGCATCCAATTCCTGAACAAAACCTGAAACCTACAGGCCATAAGAGATAAGATAGACAAGTGGGACCTCATTAAACTGACAAAACCTCAAACTATAAGAATCTTAGAAAACACAGGAGACACCCTTATGGAAATTGGAACTGACAACCAGTTCCTATTCAGAACCCTAAAGGACAATACCTTAAGAAATAAGATAGACAAGTGGGACCTCATCAAAAGTTACTGCAAAGCCAAAGAACCATCAAGAGAGCAGGGAGACAGCCCACAGACTGGGAAAAAGTATTTGCCAACTCCAGGTCTGACAAAGGCCTAACATCTTGGCTCTACAAGGCACTCAAACGTGCTGAAAAGAAAAAAACAAACACCATTACAAAGAGGGCAAAAGATATGAACAGAAACTTCACAAAAGAAGACATACAAGTGGCTAACAGACACATGAAGAAATGTTCAACCTCACTAATCATCAGGGAGATGCAAATCAAAACCACACTGAGATACCACCTAACTCCAGTCAGAATGGCCATTATCAATAACTCAAAAAATAACATGCTGGAGAGGATGTGGTGAAAAGGGAAAACTTCTACACTTTGGTGGGAGTGTAAACTACTGCAGCCTCTGTGGAAATCAGTGTGGCGATTCCTAAAAGCTCTAAATATCGACCTCCCATATGACCCTGCAATCTCCCTACTGGGAATATACCCTGAAGAACTCAAATCACTCTATAAAAAAGATGCCTGCACATGTATGTTTATCGCAGCATTGTTCACAATAGCAAGAACCTGGAACCAACTACACTGTCCATCAAAAGAGGACTGGATTTAAAAAATGTGATACATATACACGATGGAATACCACGCAGCCATAAAAAAGAACAAAATCATGAATTTCGCAGCAACCTGGATGGAATTACAGTCTATGATACTGAGTGATCTTTCACAGCAACAAAGATCTGAGTATCACATGTTCTCACTCATAAGTGGACCTTGAATATCTATTGTAATACTATAAGAAAAGGATCGACAGTGGTGGGAATCTATGGGAGGGGGACAGGGAGGACAAGGCTGGTGGGATTAATGGTAGTCAATATCTGTCTGGGGACGGGGGGACACTCCTTATCAACAAGGGTGCCTGAATGATGCATATTTGTATACCTAACCCTTAACTGTACCCCACAATTTTAAAATAAAAATATGGTTAAAAAAAAGCCTCAATTGGGGTCTTTCAAATGATTGCTGATTTATACTTTCTTGTTTCTTTTTCTAGAGCTAGAAAATATAATTAATATTAATATTGTCAAATAGTCCTAGATGCTTTTGTGTAACTAATTGAGATGGAAATTTTAGTGCTCTTTTTATCATTATTACTCTCAGTTTCTAACTGTCTTTAGTTAGTTTCTAACTTTCTTAGCTGGGAAAATAAATATACTTATAGCTGCAGATGTTGTTTATACTACATACATTATGACCTGTGTTCAGATAGTGCTTTATTGAAAATGGGTCAAAATGTCTTTTGTCTAGCAGATTTACTTCACTATAGAAAAATATCTGAATTGCACACAGTGACTCACACCTGTAATCTCAGCATTTTGGGAGGCTGAAGCAGGAAGATTGCTTGAGCCTAGGGGTTTGAGACCTGCCTGGGCAACATAGTGAGACCCTGTCTCTACAAAAAAATTTTAAACAATTGTTTTCGTTTGTTTGTTTTTTTGTTTTCAGCCGAGCATGGTGGCACACACCTGTAGTCCCAGTCACTACAAAGGCTGAGAGGAAAGGCTTACCTGAGCCTGGGAGTTTGAGGCTATGATGAGCCATGATGTGCCATTGCGCTCCAGCCTGGGTGACAGAGTGAGACCCCAACTCAAAACAAAATTTTTTTGAAGTCTTATTTAAATACTCCTTTTATTGAGTTTGAAGTTAACAATTGTTTTTGTTTGATTGTTTGTTTGTTTTCAGCCTCAACCTGCTAGGTTCAGGCAATCCTTCCACCTCAGCCTTCCAAGTAGCTGGAACCACAGGCATGCGCCACTGTTCCTGGTTAATTTTTTTGATATATTGTAGAGATGGGGGTCTCTCCAAGTTGCCCAGGCTGATCTTGAACTCCTGGGCTCAGGCAATCCTCTCCCCTCCAACTCCCCAAGTGCTGGCATTGCAGGAAAGAGCTACTGTACCCGGCCTGTGTGGATTACTCTAAAGCATTGGAGATGAACTTTTTTTTTTAATCATCTACTGCAGCAAAATAAATAACTCTTTCCTCTTCACAGCTTTACTCTAGTTACCAAAAAGCACACAGTGCTTCTTAGGACAAATTCAGTAAGCACAGATACTGATTTTCATGAGCTGTTTGTATTTGGGGCTTAAGAAGACCCATGAGTATGTGCAGAATGAAAAAACAGAAAGCTGAGGAAAGCAACCAGAAGATAAGTTATGACTCGTGGGATATTCTGTTTGTGTTTCTCCTGTAACTGTACCTTGAATGGTTTGGTGTTCTCAAATTGAGACCACAGTTAGCATTAATAGGAGATTTTGTTAGATCACACTTCCAGCGGGGCCTCCAGAATGTTAGGTCAGGTCGGCCCTCCGGGGGTATAGGTGTCTGGTGTGCAATCCGGTGCCATAAGAAAGATGCAAAGAATTGCACAGAAGTTAGATTAGAAAATATGGTCTGTATTTAGAAAGTAAATTTGAGAGAGAGAGAGAGAGAGAGAGAGAGAGATACTAACCTCCCCAAGGTAAGGGAGGGGGGCCAAAGTTTAAGAAACCATGGCCTGGCCATAGCTCAAAGAGCACATGGCCATACTGTAGCTCAGCAAGGCAATGTCCTCTGGCTATCCATGGTTGAGTCCTTTTAATCCTTCCTTTGGATGGGGGAAGGTCATTGAGGTAATGGGGTGGTAGTCTGCTTCACGTCATCGCAAAGGGACAGGTAAGCACAAGTACTGATGTCAGGTGATGGACCAGCAGGCAAATGGATGGTTTAGTCACATGATTGCTGCAGTGGTGAGTGGGGTCTGTCTGTGTCATGTAGGTCATGAAGGGCTGATTAGGTTAACTTGGGTCTTATGAGTAAAGGGGGGTTTGGGTCCGGAGAGGTGTGGGCCAAAAGGAATGTCCAGGGCTGTGGTCTTTAATGTAGATTATAGCCACATGAGTCTCAGATCTTGACTTCCCTGCTGTCTTTCTTTTTCTGCTTAAGAGAATGAATCTCCTCTATTAAAGAGTAATGTTTTTGTGTTTCAAATCTCTAAGTTATCATCATGGCTAAATGAATGACTACTTTGTGGTAACATGTAATCCTGTGTTATTATATCACACTATTTTTTTTTTTTGAGTTGGAGTCTCACTCTGTCACCCAGGCTGGAGTGCAATGGCATGCTCATGGCCACCGCAGCCACTGAGCCGTCGACCTGCTGGGCTCAGACGATCCTTCTGCTTCAACCTTCCAAGTAGTTGGAACCACAGGTGCGTGCCACCACACCTGGCTAATTATTATTTTATTTATTGTAGAGACAGGATCTTGCCATGTTGCCCAGCTTGGTCTCAAACCCATGGGCTCAGGCAATCCTCTCACCTCTTCCTCCCAAAGTGCTGGCATTACAGACGTGAGTCACTGCGCCTGGGTAATATCTTACTTTTAAAGCATTTAATGTTTAGCAAACTTTTCAACATGTAAATATCAAGTTTTCAGTTCAGTCTCTCTAAACTTTTAAAATTTTTTCTGTATTAGATTTCCTGAAATCCTAGGAAACACTTAACTCATTTAGTATGCAAAAATCACACAAAAAGCATTATCGGGTACCTGCATAATGACCATTTGTATATCTGACTCTGAATTGTACCTCACATTTAAAAAATTTTTTTAAAAAGCATTATCAAACAGGAGAGAGTTTTCAACTTTCTCCTAAGGTTTTATTTATGTGCCATTGGTATAGGTTTCAAAATTGTATTATTCTAATATGTCTAACTATGGGATATCAACCACTTATACAAAATTAATATCAGATCATAAAGAAAAAACTACAGCTATGATTAAAAAATGAATATGCTGCTTCTAAGTTCATTTAAAATCAGCTTTCTGTCAGACGCTGTCAACATATGACTGCTTGAGGAGACAAGGAGTCTTTTGAAAGACTAAAAGCAGCTTTGGTTTCCAGGGATCACACCTCCTCCTGCACCTCTCTCCTGAACTGCCTCCATAATGACTCAGAACCAGCGGGTGGTACCAGTTGGTCAGAAAAAACTGTTTTATAAATGGCATCTATTATAAACCCTAAAAATGGTGTCAATCTTACCAGGTTTTGCCTACCCAGGCTATCATTCACAATTATCGCTTAATTTTAATCCCTTCAAAAATCAGTTTGTAATTAGCTATAGAACTCTGGCAGGTGTTATTAAGTGAAAATTACTGACAACTTAAAAATCTTCTTCCAGTAGTCTTTATTTATTTTTGAGTTGGAGTCTCACTCTGTCACCCAGACTGGAGTGCAGTGGCCGCTCCCGGCCTCCGCAGCCTTAACCTGCTGGGCTCTGGCGATCCTTCCGCCTCAGCCTTCCAAGTAGCCAAAATTACAGGCATGTGCTACCACGCCCAGCTGATTGTTTTTGATTTATTGTAGAGATGAGGTCTTGCTGCCCAGGCGGGTCTCGAACCCGCGGGCTTAGGCAATCCACTCACCTCAGCCTCCCAAATGCACGGGATTACAGGCTGAGCCACCGAGCCCGGCTTCCAGCACTCTTTAAAAAAACCCGAAAACTTATGTGCTCATGAAACTTGCTAACAGAACAAAAGTTAATTGTATAAACTAAATTAATAAAAAGCAAATAATCTTATAACCTTTTTGTTTAAAGTATTACTAATTATTTTTGTTATAATTTTCAGAGTCAAAAGAAAAAAATCTTTTTCTTGGAGCAATTTACTTTTTTCACAAATAAGTTAACTATGGTCTTGTAAGCAAAATTTAAAATATATATCTTTCTACCTAATTTATCCAAAATTTTTAAACTGTAAATATTAATTTATAACAGTTTGGCTGTTTGCATAAGTTCAATAAGAATCTTTTCTTTTGTAAAAAAATGTGATTGGAAACACTAGGTATTTTACCAAGACTTTAACTGAAATAATAATTTCAAAACCAGCTGCTTATTAAAAAAGTTTTCAACAAAACCAATTTTTTAAAAAGCCTATATGGCAAATAATCTTGTCACATTTTATGCAAAAAGACATATTAAGTCTAAAATTTATTTTGCAAGTAAACTGGCCCTACTATAAAATTTAATAGAAATGGAAACTGGAAAAATTTCCCTTATTCATTGTTTTTAAGTTTTATATTATGAGGTCTTTTCCGGGTGCAAATCTCCAAACTAATGTTTTTGAGTTTCTTTTCAGATTTTATTTAAGGTCGCTTAAGTGCCTGGTTCAAATTATAGTCCAGAAAAATTTGTCAGGTTGCCACTACAGTCTAATGATACATCAAAAACTCTAAAAGCTAGTTTATAAACTATTTCAAACATTAACCTGTTTTTCTTCTGTCTCCATAGAAGTGTCTTTTATAAAAGATCTGTTTATCTACATTATCTATTGGAACCAGCCCACCTGTAATGCCATCTTTAAAAATAAGACACAGCTGTTTTATGAAACAATACAAGTAAAATACTTTCCGCTGAGGTTTATTTGCTTAGCCTCTTACTTGTTATAATCTCACTGCTGCCAATAGTAAAGCCACATAAATGAAAGTTTATCATTTAAACTGTGCCAGTAACCACAGGCCTGTATCCCTTGTACAAAAGGTGATCAATCACCAATTAAATTGTCAATATGTGTACCTAGCTTTACTTAATTTCTCTACTTGCTTCACAAGGAGAGTTTTGCTAAAATTATTCCTTTTATTTAGTCCATTGTAATGGTTACAATCCTGCTAAATTTGGGGCCATGTCTCCTTAACTGCCTGGTTAAATTTGTTTCTTCCAGAATCTAGCAATTTCACAGCTGCACAATGGTCATGCAAGGATTCCAGCAGGTGCCTGCAGGTGATGCCATCACTGAAATAGATCCAGACACCTTAGATCAGACAGGGAGAGATTTCTGATCTCTGGCTAGGCAGGATTATGCCCGTTGACAGCTATAAAAACGTTACAGAAGACGAACCTTCCCGCCTCTGCTCCCCATATGATTATGGGATTGAAAAAGTTTTAAGGGGGAATTTGAGACAGGGTAGCTAGCACAGGTTAGGCATAGATAGATACATTTCTTGTAGGCAGGTTTTAGGAAGCATTCATTTTTCTTATTACATATTTACTGCAGACCAGCCTGGAATGTGGACTTACCAGCCTACCTTGTCCCCTCAGCCAAACAAAAGAAAATCCCATCAGATGTAAGAACAGGTTTATTATGATTTAGCATAATAATCACTAAAAATCTTTCAGGTTCCCTGTCAAAGACAGAAGGCTGAATACCACCCTTAGCTAACCAAAGTCATGGAAATGATAATAAGATCACCTTTTAGCTCATGAACCTGTGAACTGGAAAAGTCTGGCAGGTCTCCAGCAAAGACAGACTATGTGTTCTGGAAAAGCCCACCTCTTCTCCTGTCAGAGGCATAGAGATGTCAGTCTCTCCAGAGTGTTGGTTATCTGTGCTCCATTCTCTTTAGCATGTCAATTGTTGTGAAAATATATCTAGCTTTTTAGTTAAAAGCAAAAGATTTCTTCCTTTTTGAAGAGAGACTAGCCCATGCCAGGCCTTTCTGGCATGAAACTTCTGCCTGCCCTTTCCTTCCCCTCTTCTTCTCACTAACAAACTTTGTTTTAAAACTTAGCTGTCCACTCTGAAAAATTATTTCAGTGTCAAGTCAAAGAACCCATGAGTTGGCGCTGCGCCATACCCAGCTTCACCTATTAGAGGTAGGCAGAGGAAGACTTTACTACTGTGGCAGAATGCGGCAAATGCTCAAATATATTTCTTGTATGATTGAGTGAATAAACACAGAAACACACGTAGCTGGTTCGGGATCAGCAGTCAGCCTCATGGCAATCACCTGAGATGACAGAATGTCTCCCACTAGCCCAGCGGCAGGAAGGGGGGTTGGTAGCAGTTAAAGGTATTCCCTTTTGAAAGGCAAGTTGCAACTTTAAAGACCCGCCAGGCAGGTTTTGTTTAAGAAAGGCCAAATGGCCAGAGACTGGGCATTTCATGGAAATGCAAAAGAGTAACTAATTCACAGACTTATCCAAAACCCCCCTTCTGAAGTTGATGGTTGATAACCCTGCGGTTCCTGGAGACCATTTGTTCTTTGAAAAATCTGATTTTGCTGAGTACAACCTTGTAAGATTCCAAAGGAAATATGTAATCACTCAACATGACCCCCTCCCTTACCTAAACAAGGGTATAAGACCCCACTTCTCCTGTTCTGGGGCGCTCGACTTGGATGCATTAGCTCCTTGAGCCCGCTGTGCCAGCCAGTGTAATAAAGTTGCCACTTCCTATAATAGCCTCGGTGTCACGGTCTCTCTGTCTTCCCACTACACTACAGGAGAGAAAGTAGGAGATGTGATGATAGAAGAAAGAAGTTGGAGGGATTCAAGAAGAGGGTGCCCTGCCAAGGAAATGCAGGCAACCTCCATCTAGAAGCTACAAAAAACAAGAAAATAGATTCTCCCCTAGAGCTTCCAGAGGAGTCAGCCATGCCAACACTTTGATGTTAGCCCACTGAGACAGATTTCAGACTTCTGGCCTCCAGAACTGTAGGAGAATACATTCGTGATATTTCAAGCTACTAAATTTGTGACAGAAAACTAACACAAGTCTTCAAGAGGTAGGGAGTAGCTCTCATCAAGTTTTTAAGCAAACACTTCTTAAAATTTTGCTTTTTTCATTTAAAAGAGAAATTTAGTTAGTATAAACAATAGTGGCCAACTAGATTGTATGCTATAGTAATTATAATAAAATATAAGATAAATGCATACTCATTGAATCAAAATATAATCTTCGCCAAGTTAGAATATATAACATTTATTGTACACTGAATGCCCTCTGCTACTTACCCAAAGCTCTCTAAACCCCAATCAAGCTCTTAGCTGTAAAGCTTATAAACAGTGGGACAATTTGGAGCCTTCAACTCCCACATTCAGAAAGATGTTTTCTAACATTGTTGGGTCAAAATCCCAGCAGGGACTCCAAAATAGGTCAGCCCCTGGCAGAGGGGCGTGATCCTCTGCCTCTGCAAAGAATTGCACAGAAGTTGGACAGCAAAATATTTTATTTAGAAAGCAAATTAGAGAGAGAAAAGAGATTCACATCCGCAAGGTAGGGGAGGGGGTCAAAGCTTAGGAAAACATGGCCTAGCCATAGCTCAATGAACACATGGCCAGGCCAGTGTCAACAAAAACAATGACCAATGGCTGCTTGAGGTCGAATGCTTTTAGACCTTCCCTGTGGTGTGGGGCATGTTGTTAAGGTGATTGGGTGGTGGTCTGTTTCATGTCATCACATAGGGGACTGGTAAGCAGATGATGTCAGGTGGTAGACAGCTGGCAGATAGGGTGTGTGTCATAAAGGTCATGAAGGGCTGATTAGGTTAACTTGTTTACAAAAAAAGCTGGGGAGCTACCTCTGAGAAACCATTTCTGTCCTTGGCTAGTGATTAAAGGGCAAGTTAAAATGAACTGCTAGAAAAACATGACAAAGCTAAGCAATGTTAAGATGGCTGCTCTTTGGCTATATTGATTCCATCTTATGTCCTTTCAAACATGATTTTCCAAAGCAATCTGTAACATGCCTGGAGTTAGGATGAGGGATCATGTATGGGGGGGCGGGAGGGCCAAGAGAATTCTATTATAGTTGGTAACACTGTTGCTTTTTAACTATTGAGTAACAGTGCTATGCTTTTTAACTATTGAGTAACAGTGTTTTGCTTTGTCATTATAGGTTTAAGAATCTGTTGTCCAAAGTCTTAGTTTTGTATGTAAAAGTTTTTACCTCCAAACCCCTGTTTCTGCCTTCTTTTACTTTAAGCCATTTTGAATTATTTACATGACGTAATGCTAATGGATTATTCTGTTTCATCAAAGTTCTTTCTACTCCTTTTAGTTCTTTTTGACTCTTTTAACAAGTTGAAGAAGGCTCTCTAGTCCTTCAACACTAAGTTTTATAATTCCTTTTTATAGCAGACCTGGAGAAACAAACATTGCTTTGCTAACTCATTTGCTAACCCCTTTCATAGTAATCTATAATCTCAGGTTCCCTTTTAAAAAATCTAATCAATTTAACATTTTTTTCATGATGTATGAAAAATAAATGATTTTAAGTTAAAATGTTTTATTTTACATCAGCATGTTTTAAACATTGTTTTATAGTCATTTTAACACACCTCTAAATATTTACATTAAGACAAATTTCACTTACCACACTCACTTAATGATGTGCTATATTTAATTTGTTTTAAAATAATATGTCGGAGGAGAAAAAATAATATGTCAGGAAAAACAAATTTGTTAACAAGTGGATTGTAAAATGGTTTGATGTTTAGCTTGCAAATTGAATGTTTAGATTAAACTGTAATGGCATCAAAAGAGACAAAACACTTTTGAACATGATGTTTGGAATTTTAAAAAATTATGTTTAAATACCAGTGGGTTATTTTGATAATGGTTAGTTTTTTTTCCTTTCTAAATGATAAGTTAGCTTGCCACTTGCAAGCACTATCACCAAATAACACACTGCAGGTGGGAATAGTTTTTGGCTTAAAAGCCAAACTGAATATAATTTCCATTATATTTACTCCATTTAACATCAATATTCAGTAGATTACCAGAGTCATTCTGAGGCCACACCTAACATTTTAGTCAAATGCATGCAAATAATGGAACCATAAGTGATTATACAGAGGTAGACTTTCAGAATTGGTGTCTGTTAATTTGGTGACGGAACATCAAAATTCCTTATGCTTCTTATCTTACTCAAATTCACAATTTTGAAATTAAGTGCTTAGAAAAAAAATATTTTTAACTGTTCCCTTGCTACTGCTATGCAAATGAATGACTACTTTCAAACAATTATAACCGGGTTTTTCTGATCCCTACCTGCTCTGCTTGGCCACTTCATATGCAATCGGAGCCTTTAAATTATTTTTATTTTGAAAGGGAGAAATGGAATATTTACTGAGTTTTTTAAAAAGAGAATTGGAAACAAACACCATTTCTGCCTTTACAATGTGAACCGCAGATGCCTTTCTAAACAAACAATAGCTGGAAAACACTTAAAATGAAGATAGCATCTCTGTCCTAAAAGACCTCCCAGTCTGCTAGAGAGAAGCAAAAGTAAACAATGTAGCACAGGCATTGATGACTGACCACTGATGGGCACAAAGTACTGTGGAAGCACAGAGAACAGGCACTAACATGGCTTAGAAATGTCTGGGCTGACTTGCTAAGGTAACTGATGAGAAGGAAGTCAAATTGGATCAGCACCTTCCCTGGTACCCATTCAGGACCTGATGAAGACATCACTTTGCTCCCCAGTAGCTTGTCATAGCTGACAGCACACTGGTTTTTACTGATTTACTTGTTCATCTTTCTCCACAAAGTGGTAAGCTCCTTAAAGGAAGGAACATCGTTATTTTACGTATAGTGCAAAAGAACCATCTGATAAATGAATATATGGAGGATTCTAGGATGATGAAAATATTTCTTCAGGGCAACTCCTTCGGGTCCCCTCCTACTGTGGGAGATTTTCTATCCTCTCAATAAATTCTGCTTTAAAAAAAGAAAGAAAATATTTCTTCTTCAAGATGGGTTATGTTTAAAGACCATATTTTATGTCTATACCATGATATATGTAAAAATATATGCTGGTGTTTGAAATGCCAATACTAAATGTTAGATACAAGAACAGAGTCAGGAACCATGGGAGATGAAGAGACAAACAAGACACAATCACGCTTTCCAGAAACTTACAATTTAAACTGGAGTCTTCATGGTCCCCACCTGTATCTGGACCAGAGTAGCTTGTCATTCATGTGTTTATATTTTGGAGTTCCACAAAATATTTCTTTTGAATAAAGGACTTCATTGCTTTAAAAAAAAATGGAAAGCTCTAATCAAGTTAACAAGAAGGCTGTATATTGTAAATATTTATAGATTTTCCCCTCCACTTTAAGACTAGAAGGAAATTTAAGTGGAGGGAATTGACCATTTACATTTTTAGATATGTTCATATTCCTTCAAGATTTCATCTTAGTTTTTCCTCACTAGCCTTCTTTTTGCACCTAATAGCCAACATGTATAACAATGTACATGTAGATGCTTAAAGTGTTCATTTTTTTGTATACATTCAATATCATGCTATACTTGCTATTATCCAGAAAAAAGCTTCTCTGTATATCCTCTCTAAAGTTACTGAAAAATATCTTCAAGAGTCTATACTTCATGCCAGTTATTCTAAGCTATTTAATTCAAAACCACTACTTAATTTCTCTATGGCATATGATTTTTTTAAAAAATCCCATCTTCAAAATAGGATAGTTTAAGTGTCTTAAGGTGCTGCAGATTTGTTGATTAGATTAGAGGAAAAATGAGCCAAAAGACATATGGGTATAGTATTCTTTATTATAAACAGGTAACAGAATGAGTGTGCATTTGAGGGATAACTAAAGCCAATTTATTACAATTGAGTAAACAGAAATAGTTTTTCTTTGTTGTTGTTGAAAGTTTGTTTTTCATGAATTTGGATTTATTTTTAACAAATGCCAGGGTCCCATAATCTTGTCATTCAGTTCAGCTGTTAAATTCATAACAGGAGAAGACAAAATGTGGAATGTATGTTATATTTTGCTTTATTTGTTGAACATATATACCAAACATTTGGGACATGTTCAAAGTTAAGAAAGAAGGCTGCACATGGTGGCTCACACCAGTAATCCCAGCACTTTGGGAAGCAAAGGCATGAGGATTGCTTGAGCCAGGAGTTTGAAACTAGCCTAGGTAACGTAGCAAAACCTTGTCTCTACAAAAATTCAAAAAATGAGTCAGATGTGGTGATGTAGCTGTAGTCTCAACTACTCAGGAGGCTGAGACAGACAGATCACCTGTGGCAAGTGATCTTTCTACTGCTCTCCAGCCTGGGTGACAGAGTGAGACCCCAGCTCAAGAAAATAAAAAATAAGTTAAACGGAGCTTAAAGTCTATCAAGTGGTATTTATGAAATGCTTTTGTTGTTTTGTCACTGCTTTGTTGGGGGGGGATCCATATCCTTAGAAGGCCATGAAAAAGAGGATCTAAATGCTAAGAGGTTGGCCAACGTTTCCTGATTTATACTGAGTGTAGAAAAAAGAACAAAATGAAAGGTATATGTGTTAAGTAGTGACATCTTTATAGTCCCAAAGCTCTGGCAGCTATTAAAATATCATGTAGTTAAAACAAACTTTCCACAACTCAATTTTGTAACAGTAAGAAAAAACAGGCTTAAACATCTGGATCTTGTGAGCAGCCAAATGTTACTACAGTGTTCTCTACTGCGTGGTCCTTGTCCACGGCAACCTTAACTGTATTCTGCATTGCCGATATAGTCAAAGGCTGATCACATCTGCTTTGTTAGTTATCCTGAAAAGAATGCTGTTCTTTTTTTTATTATTATGTACCTTAAAAACTAAGTGCTAAATGAGCACATTCTGAAGCCTGAAATCAAATACTGCATTATAATTTTTGAAGCTCTTGGTGACAAAAGAAAAAACGGATTAAAATAAGACTATGTAATAATGATTAACAGGTTAACTTCTCATCAATTCTAAATTCTCCTAATTTCACAAGCATCCTAATAAATGCTTTGGGTGAAAAATGACTGGTGATGAACATATATGCCAATGTAATAATTTCTTTGTCACAGAAAATTCAAGTTTACTGCAATATTGTGTCCTTGTTTCCCAAAGTTGTATGGAGATTTGAGCTTTTGTTTTTAAGCCACCAATTTTGATTAATTCTGTAAAGGTGTAAAAATGCCAGAGGATGAGTTTGACAGCTTGTGAAGAGATCAAGAAAGCTATTTTTGACCTCTGGAGCAAACATCATGTGTACTTGAAGCTCTCCCATGGAATGATTTCATATGAGACTCACTATATTAATGCCTTTTCCAAGAAAGGGGCAGATAGGGAATTACTGGAAAATGAGGAAGCAAGGGGGAAAATAAACAACTTTGAGACACGGAGAAAAAGTGGCATTTGTACAAGGAATGCATTATCCGATTTCTCAGAAGAGAAAGAAAAATTTCAAAACAGAGATACTTAAGAAATCAATTACATTCTTTCAAGCAAAAGATAGATCGCATGTTTTGTTTTCTTTTAAGAGTTCTGAAGCATGAAGATGTCCATACAAACAGATTTACTATTAGACTCTCGGCTCCATGAAGGCTGGGATTGTCTCTTGTTTACATTTGATTCTACAGTACCTAACATTGTACCGGGTACCTATAGGCGCGTAATACATAGTTGATGAACCAATACACTATGACTTTTTCTAAACACTAAACGGGCCACCTAGTTTTAATATAAAATGTAATAATTATTGTCTATTGTACATAGGAAATTTTCTATTAGATCACACTAATCATTACAAGAAGTGACAGCAGTAGCTCAATCATATCATTTTCACATGATCACTTCTACCTTGAATACAATTTAATTAGAAACAACTACCATGTGCACTAATGCTAGAGTTGAGATAGAATGTATACATGAAGACATTTCCTTGATTACTGAAGTGTCATCTGTTACAAGCATATCTGCCATCTTAAATTATACATTTTTAAGAGGGTGTGAAATGTTTTTCCAAGCAATGAAGTGGGTGGGAATTATATGCATATATATATATATACATATATATGAAAGTACCCAGAAATTTGGGAAATTTTCCTCTATCATCCAAAGGAAAATAAGAACAGGTTTTTAATACTGTGCATGTCTTTTAAAGGATGCCCTATTATTCATTACCACTGCTCCCCAGGAATTATAGGGGACTATGAAATTATTATCACTTCACTTGGGAATTTATTCCCAGATGTGAGACTTCAGTTGTATAAGAGGCTACCAGATTTGACCAGTAGACAATTTAAGCACTAGAGACACTAAATAGCTCATAAATTTGATTCAGTAATGTGTCTAGATTTTCTCAAAAGTCTTTATCGTTGCTTTTGTAATCTGTAACTAGTTTGTATTTGCCAAGAGGCAGGAAAAGGTGGCAAAGGCGTGCCCTCACCTGGAACCTTCCACGTAGGAGGGTGAGGAGGTGTAAGTCCACGTGTGCTGCTTCTGTCCAAGACTTGTGTTTCACCTGCTGTTTCTTGACATAGAACTGAAGCCCAGACTGGTCCAGCACACCGCACAGACTCTAAGTCTGCAGGGCAGCCTGACGTAATAACCAGAACAACAGGAACCTGTCTTACTGTGTGGAAAGCAGGCATCTCCTTGGGTGGTTCTCAGACTAAGTTCTGGCCTTATCGTTCATGCTATTTTCATATTTATTTTCCCATAATAGACTCTATTTTTTTGTACAGTGGTAGATGAGGCAACATGACTTTTAGCTTCACAGTTTTCTTTCTTTTCCAATCACAGTTTAAATTTGTTTAAAATGTACCATTAATATCAGCACAATAGTCCAGCTATAGGTATGTCAACTTTAGAAATAAAGTTTCTGTGGCTTATCTCACATAATTCATTGTATAAGTTTGTTTTTTTCTTACTAACAATAGCACTAAAACTGAGATCATTTAAACTTCATGAGTTTGCTTTGTTTTGTCTGAAAGTGTTATTTGCTCCAGTGCAGCTAATACCTAATTTTGGCTATATGAACAGTTTCAGTGTTTTTGTGAGGCCACACAACATGCTTTATAATGACGTGGCTGACTAAAGCTGCCTTTTATTCTGCCAGCTTCCTTTAAATTCTGTTGACACTATTGCCGTTCATTTGTTTCTTTCTTACAGCACAGGCATGAGAAACCTGCTTTTCTAATCACACTGTACTGGCACAGGTTAACTAGAAAGCACAAAACAAATGGGGATAAAACATATGAATAGTTTACATTATATGTATTTACACATGTATTTAGAAACCTCAGTTAGTTGCAAATCTGAAATGATATAAGCCACTGCCTGCAATAGCATCTATTCTATGTAAATATAGCTGAAGACCAGGACTGTTAAGACACTGAAGAAATCGGGTTATGTGGGGAGCCCATCTGAGTCAGCACTTTGTCCAGCCACTGCAGCGGTCCATGAAGATGAATCTCAATCCAGCAGGGGGTGCTTGTGACATCCTGGCGGTGATACTCAGCTCCCCAACCCTGAAAAGCAAGAACGAGCCAAGAGTGATCTTGTCAGACTTCACCGTCAGCCTCCGGAACCCCGGGAGAGCTCAGCGGGTTGCCCCTGGACAGCTCCTGAGACCTGCCAGGGAAGGAATGCCACCTCTACCTTCTGGTAAGCACAGGACAACTCATGCACCAATCAGATGCCTTAAACACTTAAGATGGGCCTAAATCAGTACATTCTCTCAGGGTTCACAACTATTTCTTGGGCCTAGAGATGGTCTGGGGTTCTAGTCACGTGAGAAACACTGGCAAATAATCTTCCCACAGAGGTAAAGCTTGACCTTACAGTCACCCCTTCCTGGCAAAGATAAGAGTTTTGTATAAACTCAGACCAGTGATTGGGTCTGCAAGACATGAAGAGAGCACTGGAAGGTGCTCTTGATTTTTCAGGGTTGATTACCAAAACTTTCTTCTCTCTCTCTCTCTCTCTCTCTCTCTCTCTCTCTCTCTCTCTCTCTCTCTCTCTCTCTCCCCCCCCCCCCCGTGTGTGTGTGTGTGTGTGTGTGTGTGTGTCTCTTGCTCTCGCTACTTGGCAATTTCCTATTTATCACCATTCATAGGAGAGACAGTAAAAATAAGAGAAATAATGAGCAATTTTGCATGTTTTAAAAATATGTTATACATCAATACAAAGTTACTTTAAAATGAAGGGTGATCACAGCCAAGTAACTGGTTTCTTAGTGGGAGCAGTGATTCTCTGAAAAATTTTTAAAAATTGGATTTCGACACAACCATGCTGCATGGTCACACTGTATTGGTAACCACAAACCTCAAGTGGACCGCTAATGCCCCCCAGCAGTTGCAACTTACCCCTAGTCCCTCCTGTTACATCCCCCTCCCAGCGGTCTCCTCCACTCCTCTCAAAACCTCCAGTCACTACTTCCCATCCACACCTGCAACTGATGATCTTATTTCATATTTTAATGAAAAAGATGAAGCAATCATAAATGAGAATTTCCACAGCACCTGTACTTGGCCTTCCTACCTCTTACCATAGATTGTTTCCAAATAAGCTGGTCCATCTATTCATACATTATTAGACTCACTTGCCCTCCCAGCGTCTCATTCCAGCACATCTCCTCATTCTCTCCTACAATCTTTTGCTCCTCCTAAATCATCCCCATCAACGTATGAACATGCTGAAATATCTTCCATCCTCAATATACTTCCCTTGTCCCTCCTACCCTCATCAGTTACAGTCTTTGATCCCCCTTCTAGCAAAAATTCTCAAAAGAGTTGTCATACTGGCTGACTTAATTTCCCTCCTTCCAATCTCTCTTAAATCCATTTTGATTAGCATTTCGCCTCCTTCAACGAAACTGTTTAGATGGGGTTGTGAAAACAAACCCTTATCTTGCTAAAAATCAAGGTCTGTTCTCAGTCTTCCTGTTATGCTGGGCAGTATTTGATTTAGTTCACTCCCTCTCTTCTTCTATGTGAAATGAGCTAAATCAGTTAATGAAATCAAATAGCTAGCAAAATAAATAGTATCAACCAGTTTACTCCATTTTATTTAAAATTTTCATCTTAGTTACCTGCCTGACCTAAAAATCAATGACTATGTGTGATTACAGTAACGTTCCCATGACCGCAGACCCCCAGCTTTGTCTCCTTCAGGCAGGTCATGCTGACCATTTCCTGTTGACTATTACAAAACTCCTTAGCCATAAGTTCCATGTAATTGTATACTTTGTTAACTGAAATCAAATGTTATGCTTTGCAAAACCCCATTGTTACATTTTCATATTTTGTTCTTATATTCTGTTAGTGACCTAACCAAGGTAACTCCACTGTGTAATGATTCTTCTTCCTTGTCTCTATGTAACTACCTTAAACTATATTTTAATGGCAGAACTCCAGGGACTTTCTGGGCACTGGCTATACCTAGGTCAAGTTGTTAGTTAATAGTTGCTATGGTCACTAAGTTGCTACGTAACCAATACTACAAATTTTACCTATAAAAGCTTATCACAAACTGCACCAGTTTGTCAAGAGTTTTTCCTGGTGTTTGCCTGCTCTTGACCTCTGCGTTAATTTTTAAAAAATCATAATTAATTAAACTCAGCTTGCTGGCGTGACTTCTCGCTTACTCGGTCATAACAGATGCACTATCTTTTCTTGGTTTTCAAAGCACCATGCTTTCCTGGTCCTCATAAGCTGATCTTTCTTGGTGTTCTTTACTGGTTCTTCTTCTCCCACATCTTTTAATGTTGAAGTATCCCAGAGCTCAGTACTAGAACCCCTTATCTTCTCTGTTTAAACTCAGGTGATAAATCAAAAATTAGCTGGGCGTGGTAGCGCGCGCCTGTAGTTCCAGCTACTTGGAAGGCTGAGGCGGAAGGATCGCCAGAGCCCAGCAGGTCGAGGCTACGGTGGCTGGGAGTGGCCACTGCACTCCAGTCTGGGCGACAGAGTGAGACTCCAACTCAAAATAAATAAATAAATAAATAAATAAATAATCTCAGGTGATCCTTCCAACTCATCCTCCTGAGTAGCTGAACTATGCCTGGCTAATTTTTTTTAAGTTACTATTTTCTGTAGAGATGAGGTCTCACTATGTTGCCTGGGCTGGTCTCCAACTCCTGGGCTCAATCAATTCACCCACCACAGCTTTGTAAAATGCTAGCATCACAGGTGTGAGCTGTTGTGCCCAGCTACTGCAGGCACTTAAAAAAAAAAGAAAGAATACTTCCATAACTATAGATGATCCGTTTTAAAAAGTGATAGCTAAACAAACATTGGAAGCTACTGCTCTTTCCCGAGATACCCCTATGACTAGCCCCATTGTCTCCTTCCAGTCGCTGCTGATCTGTCATCTTTTCACTAAGTCTTACCCTGACTTATAGCCAATTCCCCACCCCAGCCCTTCAACTCCCTCCAGCCTGTTGTAGACTTTCTTTCCATCCTCCCTTGTTATGGAGGCTGTTTATTGCCTGTCCCTCCCTTCTACAGTATTGGTTCCATGAGGGCAGAGATCAGGGAGTAATCACTGATTGTCCCAATGCCCAGGACAGCGCCTGGCTGAGCACATGGCAGATTCTCAATAAATATTTGTAGACTGACTGAATGAGTCTTAGAATCTTTAAAAATCAGAGCTGAATGAGACCCTAATAATGATCTAGTCTGTCACTCCCCAGCAGTGACCACCAGTGTTTGTTCATCTATAAGTTTTAAAAACTTATTATCTATTTTATTATTTTTTTATTTGTTTCTTCTTTTTTTTTTTTTTTTTGAGTGGAAGTCTCACTCTGTCGCCCAGACTGGAGTGCAATGGCACGCTCCTGGCTACCGCAGCCTCGACCTGCTGGGCTCTGGCAATCCTTCTGCCTCAGCCTTCCAAGAAGCTGGAACTACAGGCGCGCGCTATCATGCCCGGTTAATTTTTTTGATTTATTGTAGAGTTTTTTAAGTGCCTGCAATAGCTAGACGTAATGGCTCATGCCTGTAATCATAGCATTTTGGGAGGCCAAGGCGGGAGGATTGCTTGAGCTCAGGAGATCGAGACCAGCCTGGGCAAGACCTCATCTATACAAAATGTTAAAAAGAAAAAAAAAAGAAAGAGCCAGGCATGGTAGTGCATGCCTGTACTCCAAACTATTTGTGACTGAGATGGAAGGATCACCTAAGTCCAGGAGATGGAGGTTGCAGTGAGTCGTGAATGTGTCACTGTACTCCAACCTGGGCTACAAAATGAAACCCTGACTCTAAATAAATAAATGATAGCTAAGGGGGGGGAGGGAGGGAAAGAGGGGGAGAGAGAGATTAGATAGATAGATTAGAAAGATAGATTAGGATAGATAGATATAGGTTAGATCGATAGATATGGATAGATGATAGATATAGATAGATAAGATAGTCTCTGTAATATTATAACAGTTTCTTTTTTGAATTATGTAGCTTTATACATTTAAATGTTGTATATCTTACAAATACATCTATCAGATTTCTATGCAAGCTTATATTCAATTACAGTGAAGTAATTACCTATGAGATACTGACATTTCATCCTAATTTTAAAAACACAGACCTGGAAAAAAATCAACTGTACGATTTAAATGATGGTTCATTAGTAACATTTTAGTGCCCTCTGTTGACTCTAAATCAATAGAACATTTGAAAAGATTTCCTGGTATTTGTTAACTGCTTTACAATGTAAGCTTTTAAAACAGTAAATGTGACTAAAATGGCTTTGTTGTCATGAAAGAGAAATGATTTCAAGAAGCCATTTTAAAAATTGAAAACTGTATTCCTGATTCTTATTTTTAAAATAAATACTAACATAAATACAATAAAAACATAATTTGAGTATAGAAAAATAGTCATGGTAATTTTCTTAAATTTTTCTGTTTTGATTCAAAGGGTACATGTATATGTTTGTTACATAGGAACAATGTGTGATGGTGAGGCTTGAGCATCTTTGGAGCCCGTCACCCAGGCGGTAGACATAGTATCCAGTGGGTAGTTTTCAACTTCCTTATTAGGGCTCCAGAGTCTGTCGTTCCCATCCTCGTGCCCATGTGCATACAGTGCTTAGCTCCCGCCTATTAGGGAGAACATGTGGTACTCAGCTTTCTGTTTCTGTGATAATTTGCTCAGGATGATGGTCTTTAGCTGCATACACATGGTGATTTTAAAGGGTTCATAAAATTTACTTTGAAAAATAAAACCTAAGCTGGGAGTGGTGGCGCATGCCTGTGGTTCCAGCTACTTGGATGACTGAGGTGGAAGGATTGCCTGAGCCCAGCAGGTTGAGGCTGTGGTGGCCATGAGCGTTCCACTGCACTCCAGCCTGGGCAACAGAGTGAGACTCCGACTCAAAAAATTAAAAATTAAAAAAATAAAACCTGGAACAAGCCATACTGATTCCTTGGATGGCTATATGACAATGTGAAAACTGTCACATGTCTCCAGATAGGTTGATAAACAAGTTCAGATTTTGAAATATTCATATAATTGGAGAGCACTTTGCAACATACAAAATAGCAGGTGATTAAACCTAAGGCTTCAGCTTCAATGTGCAAACCTAGTTGTTTTTCCTTCCAACTAAGAAACTTCCTTGGTGCTCTCAACCTTCATAAACCTTAACAAGATTTCAAGCTGGGTGCGGTGGCTCAGCTTATAATCCCAGCACTTTGGAAGGCTGAGGCGAGAGGACCGCATGAGTCCAGGGATTCGAGACCAGCCCGGGCAACTTGGCAAGACCTCGTCTCTACAATAAATCAAAAAATTAGTTGGGCATGGTGGCGCGCACCTGTGGTTCCAGTTACTTGGAAGGCAAGGCAGAAGGATTGCCTGAGCCCAGGAGGTAGAGACTGCGGTTGCTGTGAGTGTGCCACTGCATTCTAGTCTGGGCAACAGGGTGAAACTTCAATTCAAAAAAACAAACAAAAAAAGATTTCATAGGAAAAATTCAACAAATATTCATAAACAGAACATTGCCAGATTTAGTCACATCCATCTGTTTATATCCCAATTTGTTTCTACCTTTATGATAAAAATTTATAGTCTTCTATTAGAGCCAGTTCTAATTTGTAGCTTATCTATAATATTGTTTCTCCCACTTACCTATATGCTTTCTAAGAGTAAGGAGAGTGTCTTATTGAATTCAGATAAATTCACCAACATTCACTGAGTGATAATAGTGCTTGGCAATTTGAAGCATGGAAAAAATCTCTGTAGCATTGAGTCCTATAAAATTATTATTGTTGGCCGGGTGTGGTGGCCCAGTCTGTAATCCCAGCACTTTTGGAGACCTGAGCCCAGGGGCTCAAGACCAGCTTGGGTAACTTGGTAAGACCTCATCTCTACAATAAATCACAAAAAAAAAACCTAGTCAGGAGTGGTAGCGTGCATCTGTAGTTCTAGCTACTTGGAAGGTTGAGGTGGAAGAATCGCCTAAGCCCAAGTCGAGGCTGCTGCGGTGGCTGTGAGCGTGCCCCTGAACTCCTCCAGCATGGGCGGCAAGAGTGGGACTCCAACTCAAAAAAAAAAAAATTACTATTGTTTCTTATCTTCTGCATTAAAAACAACCAGATAGCTACCTTAACTTGTTTTCCACCAAAAGTAATATGTGTAATAATTTTCATATAATTGCCAAGCAAGTCAGCTTATACTCACAGAGGAACTCTAAAAACGATAAACAGAATTCCCAAAAGGAAATTGTCATCGATCTGAAATAGAACCCCCACATCACCCCAAGAGTGCCTGTTTGTTTTTCTTTTTCTTTTTTTTTTGAGTTGGAGTCTTGCTCTGACCCAGGCTGGAGTGCACTGGGATGCTCATGGCCGCCGTGGCCTCGACCTGCTGGGCTCCGGCGATCCTTCCGCCTCAGCCTTCCAAGTAGCCGGAACTACAGGCGCACACTACCAAGCTCGGCTACTTTAAAAAAAAAAATTTTTAATTTTATTGTAGAGACGAGGTCTCACCAAGTTGCCCGCCTGGGGTCTCGAACCCATGGGCTCATGCAATCCGCTTGCCTCAGCCTCCCAAAGTGCTGGGATGACAGGCTGAGCCACTGAGCCCGGCTTGTTTTGCTTTTCATTTTCCATTTCCTGATCTGACGCTCCTTACCTTAACAAAACTCATCCGGATAGTGCACATCTTAGTCAACTCATACACGACTTCAAAGCCGTGGTGAACTGACTGAGCCAGCAGCTGAGCAAAGAGCTGGTTGTTGAAGACCTTAAGGCTGCACCCGCTGGGGATCTTGCACACAGTGGCTGGGTGGAAGCCGTGCTGGTAGTTGCAGTTCCGGCTCTGCACAAAGATGCTGCTGTCACTCACACACTCGGCATACACTTCTCCTCCGACGTAGTACAAGTGCACGCCTGTAGATACAGAAACACAGTCTTCCTTCACACGCCCTTTCACACGGTGCCCTTCCCTTCCCCCTTACAACCTCAAGAGATGTGACTTGCCCCTCAGGTTCATTGTTAGATCACCAGTCACAGATGGGTGGAGATGTGTGACCAGACATATACTTGTTTCTACTATAATCTGTGCTTTTCCCACAAATCCACTTAGAAATGACCGCAACCCATGCAAACAATCGTTCCCAAGGACCATTAGTAAGTTTTCAGGTACTCCTCCTTCCCGCCTTATTTATTCCAAAAATAAGGTTTCATAATATAAGAAACAAAATATATTATGCCAAAAAATATCAAATGATCCTTCATGTAATGTACACATTTTAAAATGTAAAGCTGAACACAGCTAACTTAATGAAAATGTCACTTAAGTGCACACACTAAACCTACTTCAGAGGAAATAATGATGTTTAAAATTTGTTTTGCCAACGGTTATAAATCTATTTATCTTAAATACCTCAAAGATACCTATAAAAGTTTATCATCCACTATTATAATTATATAAATCATGTCTATTTTTTACTTGTGAACAGTGAAATCCCTTTAGTAATACAATAGATATAATAATATAAAAATTCAAAAGCAGAATGTACCTTCTATCACTTTATTTAACATTCTTAAATTCATATAAAGACATAAACAACCACAAATAGCCAAAACAGTCCTCAGGAAAAGAAAGAAAGTGGGAGATATCACACTTCTAGACTTCAAATTTTATTATAAGGCTACAATAATCAAAACAGCCTGGAATTGATACAAGAATAGGCATAGGACCAATGGAACAGGGTAGAGATTCTAGAAGCAAGACCTAAATTTTTCAACCAACTCATCTTCGACAAAGCCTCCACCAACAACCGCTGGGGAGAGGAGAACCTAGTCAGTAAATGGTGCTGGGAAAACTGGCTGACCACATGCAGAAGATTAAAACAAGACCCCTACCTATCACCATACACAAAAATCAGCTCTAAATGAATCAAAGAGCTAAATGTAAAGCCTCAAACTATAAGAACCTTAGAAAATGCAGGAGAAACCCTTATGGAAATTGGAACTGGTAACCAATTCCTGATCAAAACCCCAAGTGCCCATGCCATAAGATATAAGATAGACAAGTGAGACCTCATCAAACTCAAAAGCTTCTGCAAAGGAAAATAAACCATCAAGAGAGCAGGGAGACAGCACACAGAATGGGAGAAAATATTTGCCAACTGTATATCTGACAAAGGCCTAACATCTAGGATCTACAAGGAACTCAAAAGTGCCAAAAGGAAAAAAAACAGCCCCCATTAAAAAGTGGGCAAAAGACATGAATAGACACTTCTCCAAAGAAGATATATGGGCAGACACATGAAAAAGTGCTCAGCCTCACTAATCACCAGAGAAATGCAAATCAAAACCACATTGAGATACCACCCGACCCCAGTAAGAATGGCCATCATTAATAAAACAAACAACAGCAGATGATGGTGAAGATGTGGAGAAAAAGGAATGCTTCTACACTGCTGGTGGAAATGCAAACCAGTGCAACCTCTTTGGAAAACAGTGTGGTGATGTCTAAAAGAACTAGACATTGACCTTCCATATGACCCAGCAATTCCCCTACTGGGAATATACCCAGAGGAACTCAAATCATTCTACCAAAAAGATACCTGCACACGCATGTCTGTTGCAGCACTTAGTCACAATAGCAAAAACATGGAATCAACCATGCTGCCCATCAAAATCAAACTGGATTAAAAAAATGTGGTACATATGCACAACAGAATATTACACAGCCATAAAGAAGGACAAACAGACAGACTTCACAGCAACTTGGATGGATTTAGAGTCTGTCATACTTGGTGTCCTATCACAGGAACAAAGAACAGAGTACCACATGTTCTCACTCATAAGCGGATCCTGAACATTTAACATATGACTAAAAGAAAAGGATTGGCCGTAGCAGGATACTGCTGGGGTGCGTGGGGGGAACATAACATAAGGGTAACTGATCTCAAACCAGGCAAAGTGGGGACCAAAAGGAGACCCAAACTTTACCTATATGATGACCACTTGTGTACCTAATCTTGAATTGTACCCCACATCTTTAAAATTAAATTAAATTAAAAATATTCTTGGAATTAAATTTCAAACAAGATCTTGAGATGTTGCTGTTCATGCTAATTTCCTTCCAAATTAATTTTACTTGATTCTTTCTCTCCAAATGTTTAGGTTTAGATTCAATATAAATTTATAGCAGAAGACTCGTTAGAAAAAAAAGTAGAAATTCTAATCTAGTCTAGAACAAATTTTTTTCCAACTTTTTTTTTTTTTTTGAGTCAGAATTTCACTCTGCTCCCCAGGCTGGAGTGCAGTGGCACACTCATGGCCACCGCAGCCTCAACCTGCTGGGATCAGGTGATCCTTCTGCCTCAGTCTTCCAAGTAGCTGGAACTACAGGCATGCTCCACCATGCCTGGCTAATTTTACTTTTTTATTATAGAGACGAGGTCTCGCCAAGTTGCCCGGGCTGGTCTCGAACCCCTGGGCTCAGGCAATCCTTTTGCCTCAGTCTCCTAAAGTGCTGAGATTATAGGCTTGTGCTACCATGCCTGGCCTTTTTCCAACTTTTAATGGGGAAAAAAATGTCTCCAGCACTAGAAGGCAGCATCACTGTAATCACTAAGCTGTTAAAAGGTGTTCGTAGAAACGACCCAGAACACACACATTTTGGCTCGCCTCAAAACAAAAATGCAAAACTTTACAAGAATAGGACTTATAGGGCTCCAGACCCTCTCAGATCCCAGTGTGTGTAACTAAATGTAGAAAACATTACTGATGTAGCTGACCAGAGTTTGTCAGGTTCTTAGTAGCATTTGAGACAGTTATGCATTATATGTGACAACCTCCCACCATATTTATTATTCCCTTTTCCCATCTCCTTTCCCTTAATAAAATTTTAGAAGAGAACAATTTGGATTATTATATGTTCCAACCACATCACTCTGATGAAGCTGACCCAGAGTCAAGAGATCAAGCACAGCTCTGGATACTCAGGCCAAGGTTTTCTTGTCAAGATCCATATCAGCCTGGCTCCCCTCTCTTTTTCCTTCGGCCTTCCTCTCCCTTCTTTTTCTCATCTCCATTACTCACTCTCCCGAACAGCCTCAGACCTGACCCCCATGACCCAGGCAGTGGTACTGATGAAGCAGAAGGATGGTCTTCACTGGCTGGAATAGTGACTGGCTGTCCCACAGTGTTGGAGACCAGACAAGGGCAAAAAGCAAGCACTGCCTCCTCCAACAATCCCTGCAGGTTGTGAGAAGCCTGCCTCTGGCATGGCAGTGGCTTTTTAAAAGAGGTTTTTTTAAAAAGCCATAGTGGAGCTGTAAGGGTTTTTTAGTAGGTGGTTGAATTGAATGATCTTCAAATATATGATCTTTCCAAAACCTATGACATAGAATAGATAAGATTTTTGTTATCTGACTCTGGTCATTATTTAGTGGGTGGTTTTCAATCCTGTTAAAGTCTTATGTGCAGCCGGGCTCGCTGGTTCAGCCTGTAATCCCATGCCTTGGGAGGCTGAGGTGAGTGGATTGCCTGAGCCCACGGTTTCGAGACCTGCCTGGGCAACTTGGTGAGATCTCATCTCTACAATAAATCAAAAAATTAGCCGGGCGTGGTAGCGGGCGCCTGTAGTTCTAGCTACTTGGAAGGCTAAGGCGGAAGGATTGCCGGAGCCCAGCAGGTCGAGGCTGCGGTGGCTGGGAGCAGGCACTGCACTCCAATCTGGGTGACGGAGTGAGACTCCAACTCAAAAAAAAAAAAAGTCCTAAGTGCAACTACAGCCCACTTTGGCAGAATTACCAAAGCAGAGAAGAGCTTGGGTAGGTGGGCAAGATGGTTCAGCATCCTGAGAGAAGAGGAAGTAGAGCCAAGGAATGAGCTCATGCTGGCTCTGAACAGAGAGGGCAGAACCTGACCCCAAGGTGAAGGGGACCAAGTTTTGGCAAGAGACAGCAGCATCTAAAGAAGAGTCAAGTATCAAATGACTTTATTTTCACCTATTTGGTGAATTGTTGCTTTAAACCATATGTATGAGATTCAAGACTACCATAGAGTAGAACAATGGTTCTAAAACTTTAGCTTGCACCAGAACCACTTGGAGGGCTTACTATTACAACCGCTGCTTCATTGGACCTGGACTGAAGCCTGATAATTCACATTTCTACCAAGTTTTCCAGGTGAGGCTGATGCTGCCTCACTTTACCATACTTCGGGAATCACTGGATTAAAAGCTCAGGTTATGTTTACAAACTAGCCCCAGAAATTGGAAGGATTGGCTTTTTAAGTGAGTGATACTTGGCAACTATTTTCAGACAAGAAATACAGAATTCATTATTCCATTGTGTGCGTGAATCCTAGCAGAAGTCTTGTGTGTGTGTGTGTGTGTGTGTGTGTGTGTGTGTGTGTGTGTGTGTTTTAGTTGGAGTCACACTCCGTTGCCCAGACTGGAGTGCAGTGGCACGCTTACCGACACCCCGGAATCGACTTGCTGGGCTCAGGCAATCCTTCCACCTCAGTTTTCCAAGTAGCTGGAACTACAGGTGTGCGCTACCATGCCCGGCTAATTATTGGTTTATTGTAGAGACGAGGTCTCACCATGTTGCCCTGGCTGGTCACGAAACTGCGGGTTCAGGCAATCCTCTCACCTTGGTCTCCCAAAGTGCTGGGATTACAGGCTTGAGCCACCGTCTCTTGTGTTTTGTCTATTTCAGCATTCCACTCACTGTGGACTTTCCATTTTCTGTGACATTCCTTTAAAGCGGCACAGGCTACATTGTGACAGTTCTGTATGAAATGCTTAAAAGGGACAGTGTAGCTATTATTGTGGCAATAAAATATGCCATTAAAATGTTAATTATTATCATTGAGAAGTTTTAGAAGTGGAAAACAAAGCTATTGTTAAAATTTTGTAACCTGTCCTAACTCCTAGGAATAAGGATAAATGCTACACGGGAAGTATTACCTGAGATCTTAAAGAGAACCCAGGCAAGGCGGCCCTGGGGCAAGCTCTGCCCATACCTCAGACTCCACTTCCACTTGCGCTGTGTCTTTCAGTGTCTGAGCTTTCCATTGGTGTTTCACTGTTTAGGAGATCCGGGAGTTTGGAGACCCGTGTTTTGGTTAATTAGAACCAGAGGCACTTTGGCTTTGATTTAGGTCTGCTGGTTTGGAATGCAAGTGTGTCTCCTTTTAACCCTATTCTATCATCTTTCATGACAAGAAATGATTGGAGAAAGACTGGGAAGAGGGTAGATGAAGTGGGCTGGTGAGAGCCTGCCAATCCTTAAGTGGAAGGAATTGCACAGGAGATCCCCTTTGACCGGGAGAGAGGTGAAAAGACCACCATAAAAGGCAGAGTACAATAGGCCACCACCCTGCACAGAGGACGCTGATGCTGCTCCAATCGCCTTAGGATAAAACAAAACTTCCCAGCACATGCTGAAAGCCTTCTCTTGAGTCTGTAACTGATCTTCTTTCCTTGCCTTGGTTGCCTTCTCTTCTGCACAGCTCTTTTAAGATCTGGCTGATTCTCGGCATCACCTAAAGCTTTCAGAAATTACAGATTTCTGGACATAGTAATGGTATTTTAAAAAAATTCCTTGCTTTGATGTATACTCAAATAGGCGGGAGAAAGGATATGAAGGCTGAGATTTGTCTTAAAATATCCTAGCAACAATATCGTGGCGAGATAGATGAGAAACAACAGCACAGAACGTGAATTCTTTTTGAAGCTGGAGATGGTAATATGAAGACTTAATACCCTCCTCTCTCTACTTTTGTGTATATTTGTAATTTCCCACAATACAAATGGTTATAATCAGAATAATATAAAAGTACTGATTTTCAGATCCACACCAGGGCCTAGGACAGAAGACAGAGGTAGGCATCCACAGAACTGTGCCTACAGTTGTGTACTGCACAGTTTCAAAGTTTGCCTCCTTGTCTTCCAAACTGCATAAAATTATTACAAAATTTTTCCAGTCGATGGCAGTAATTTCTCTTGAATAAAGAAAACCTTTTCCTATTTCAGACTGTAGGCTGGTTGCAAGTCTGGTCCCCCAAATTTGTACTTAAAAAGACTAAGTCTCTCCAGACAACATGATGAACAAGAGATTTGGGTCCAACTGCACTACATTGAATGTCCTATCACTGTCACTCACCCGCACAGCCACTCTGCCTGTGCTGGGCTGTGGTGTGTCGCCCTCCCTCACCACTGCCGCAGCTTCCACCCTTCTACCCATGCCTTCCCCATCTTCACATGAGCAAGAAAACCCATTGTAGATGATTTAGAAAAAACAGACACAGAAAATAAAAATCAGCCACACATCCACAGTCCATAATAACCAAAGCTAACATCTGTTATAAATCTTTCAGTCTTTTATGTGCATTTTTTTTTTTTTGAGTTAGAGTCTCACTCTGTCGCCCAGGCTGGAGTACAGTAGCACACTCACGGCTACCCCAGCGTCGACCTGCTGGGCTCCAGCCATCTGTCCGTCTCAGCCTTCCAAGTAACCGGAATTATAGGCATGCGCTCCCGCGCCCAGCTAATTTTTGATTTATTGTAGAGATGAACCTCGCCAGGTTGCCTGGGCTGGTCACAAACACGTGGACTCAGGTAATCCACTCGCCTTGGCCTCCCAAAGTGCTGGGAATACAGGCTGAGCTACTGAGCCCGGCCTATGTGCATTTTTAAGAACAAAATTGAAATCTTACTCTACAGGATGTTTTAAAGATTTTTTTTTCCAGCTAGTAATATAATCTGAACATTTTCTTGGGATGTTAAATATTTTGCAACATCAAGTTTAATGAGTGTGACATAGTGTGAAATCCTATGTTAAAATATCTTTTAGGATATGCTTTTTTAAAGATGAGACACCTTATACATGTTCACAGGCAAAATGAAAGGGGTCTTTTGAGACAGGGAAACTGAGTTCATTGGGAAGGGAAGCAATCCAAATTGTGCAGACCCTCTTTCCAAGGAACTAACCAACCAAATTCTTAATATCAGGATCACTTCTTTCATAAGATAGGAAGAATGACTACAATTTACAGAACATGAGACGTGCCAGAAAATAAAAATTCATAAAAAGGTACAATATCTAATGCCAAAAACAATTCACCGATTTGAAATATTGATAGTATTTTCTGGATGCTCTTGGTTTTCCTCAGGAAGTCCAATAACTGGGATTAATGTCTCAGGAATTGCCATAATTATCTACTTTTTATCCCATGAAGGAAAAAACAGATGTCAGGCAGGACAAGTACAACATGTCCACGCCTGCCAAAGAGAAAAACGTATCTGTCTTGCCAAAGTGTCATTTCATACCAAGAGCCTGACCTGGGCTCATTATGAGGGGTTTCCAGAGCTAACTTAAGTTGTATCAGAAATCATAAGTGCTTAGAAATGTTGTACAATTGATTATGATTATATTAAGTCACATTTCTAAGAAATATAATCCTACCTCAAGGGCTACGATCATGCAGTCAACTCATAGCCATGGTTTGCGTAATTATTTGGAAATCTAGGCCATCTTAAAAGCAACTCTAAAAAAGCAGGCAAGCATTATCCTCCAGTGATCTAGGTCAGCTATTGCATCATTCCCAAATCATCAGGAACTAGCCCTTTGATTTATTTGGTGTAGTCAAGGGTCAGTGTTACATGTCAGAGGTTCAATGTCTTTTCTCTGCAAAGATCCTTGGAATCTTCCATGGAGGTACTCAAGGCTCTGTGCAATTCTCAGTGCAGTACTCCCCTTCTAGCACGATGTTTTTTATAAGGAAGAAATAGAATTTACCTTTAAAAGTCAATCACTGTAAAATCTCAGCACTTTATTGCTAACTGGGTCTTCTTTCAACATTGCAGTTGATTCTGACATAAAAGGGCTGCAGCATATGATAGGTATTTTCATTTCACACCGAAAGAGTCGGTTCTACAAACAATGCACTACGAGGGCTGCCAAGATAAAAGGGCAGGAGGCTGTCTCCTCTGGCCTGAGATTGATTCAGGGGTGTGAATTCCCGGAATCACTAGTGTGAGCATGTGTAAGCTACTGAACTTTCTGAGCTTCAGCTGTCTCACCTATAAAATAGAGCTAATAAAGCCTAGCTTTTAGAGTTATTATAAGGATTAGAAATAATACATGTAAGTGCATGCCAGGGAGCCTCACACATATCAAGTGATCGGTGGAGTAGCTATCATATCGAGGCAGGGAGCCCTATCCCCAAGCCTAATAAGATGAAGGCCTTCCCAGGATAGAGAAGGCGCCCTCTTAGTACAGTACGATAAACGCCTTCCCAAAATAATGAGTCCTTCTAGCACCATAACGTAAAAACTTTCTTGGAATATTCATGCTAAAAAGGTATGTAGCCCCCAATCTGTAGGGTGCATGTATAACTTCGCTGCAACTTTGAGCTGTGAAATACCCAATTAAAATATATGTTACTACTATGTAGGACTTATTGGGGAGACAAAGAAGCTAAAAATGTATAAAAGGCAATGCCCCCCTGGGCTCGGGGCTCAGCTTTTAGATGTAAATCTGCTGACTGCTTCCTGGCCTCGGTGTCCTGTCTCTCTCTGTAAAATCCTACCACAATATCATTGCCAAAATCATCTGTACTGTTATTTAGCATGTCACTGGAGAGAGTTCAAGTGGTTTGCCTGGTTTCCAAGGAGGAATGTTGGTAGATCCCACATTAGAATGCTGAGGTCCAGGTTGCTCAAGGTACTGTCTCTGACACTTCTGTGGTAGCTTTTGGTGTGTTAGAGCCCACTTGTTAGTGGCTATTTAAAGCGCTTTGGTAGTGAAGGCAGAGTCACAGGTTCAATCCCTTTGCACCAGTTATCTGTTGCATGGGTACAATAAATGCCTTGTACCAGTCCCACTGCCTCATGGTGCATCCCACTAGTTGGAAAGCAGGGTGAATCAGCACACACCCTCATCACCAGAGAAAACGCAACTCAAAGTGCTTACACTACTGACAGGGTGGTAACTCGCCCTTCCTTCAACAGGACCAGCCATCTTAGCTAATTTTAAGTCCCAAGGAGCACAATCAAGAAGTGGCCTCAAAGCTGTTAACTACTGAGAGGGAGAATGGCTCGTCACTAACTATAATTAAAAGAATTATTTTGGTAGATATCTTCCACCCTTGTTTTCCATAGTCTAATTAATCTTAGTAGAGCAGCCAGGCTGGGGGGTGGGGCGGTCCTTTTCAAGTGTAAACTGAAATCACATAAATTCCTCAACCTAAATCTATCTTCCCATTTCCTGCAGGGCTCCAGTGACCTGGTCCTGTCCCCTCACTCTGCTCCACACACACTGGCCTCCTTGCTGTTTCTCACAACATGCCAGGCAGTCTCAGGACCCTCACACTTGCTTTTTCCTTTGCTTGGAAGGCTTTTCCCCCAAATGTCCACATTACCAGTACCCTCTCTAGCTCTCTGCTCAAATGTCGCCCTCTCAGGAAGGCCTTCTCTGCTTTGCTTTTCTCTATTGGACATACCATATAGAATATTTCTTGCCCGTCCTTTCCCTACTAGCATGTAATACATGAAGAAGAGGATATTGTCTTTTTTCCCCTGCTGCATTCCAGGTGTCCAGTCTGGCCAAGAATAGGTGCTCAGTAAATATTTGTGAGATGAATGCATATCTCTAAAATGTGTCTCTATTGATTAACTTTGCAGAGCAAATTAGTTCATTTGCCACCCTAGAAGTGCATTTAACAACTAACTTATACAAGCTGGTGCTCCAGGAAGCCATGCTGCTCAGAACCAGGTAAGCCCATGGCAGCACTTGAGAGAGGTTCTCACCATCTCACAGACTGATGACCCTTGCTTTAAAACCTTCCAAGCCAACTCTTTTCAGCCATGCTTTATGGCATAGCTTGTAACTCCCCTTCAAAAAAATTCTGGTTGGGCGTGGTGGATCACGTCTGCAATCGCAGCACTTTGGAGGCTGTGGCAGGAAGACTGCCTGAGCCCCGGAGTTCAAGACCAGTCTGGGCAACATGGGGAGACCTTGTCTCTAAAATAAATCAAACAGTTATCTTGGCATGATGAAGCGTGCCTGTAGTTCCAGCTACTTGGAAAGCTGAGGAGGAAGGATCACCTGAGCCCAGCAGGTAGAGACTGCAATTGGCTGTGAGCGTGCCACTGTACTCCAGCCTGGGTGACAGAGTGAGACTCTGACTCAAAAAAAGAATTTTTTTTCACATTAGAGTAATTCCTAAGTAACTCTGTAGAAAAACTGACTTTGTCTTGGGAACCACATGAGAGTGAACACTAGTTAACAGTTTATCAGTCCTGGCTCTTGCTCGTATTGTCTCTTAGCCCTAAGGATGAGTTCTCAGGCAGTAACACAGAACAGCAACTGACAGAATTTAGACATTTGTCCACTCCAAAACTCATGTCAAAATTTGATCCCCAATGTTGGAGGTGGGGACTGGTGGGAGGTGATTGGGTCATAGGGACAGATCCCTCATGTTCAGCTTGGTGCCATCCTCGAGGTAATGAGAGAGTTAACGACTCTGTTAGTTCCTGAGAGAGATCTGATGGATACAAAGAGCCCAGCACTGCCCCCACTCACTCTTGCTCCCTCTCTTACCATGTGACACGCTGGTTCCCCTTCCCCTTCTGCCATGATTGGAAGTTTCCTAAGTCCCTAATTAGAAGCAGATGCTTCTTGTACAGCCTATAGAACCATAAGCCAAGTAAACCTTTCTTTATAAATTACCCTCAGATATTCCTTTATAGCAACAGAAACAGACTAACTCATCAGGAGCACCTTGAAGAAGCTACTTGCAAAAAGGTTTCCAAAGGTACTCAGCATTCCTTTATTATTTTAATCCAAATGAAACCACCTATAAAAATTAACATTGGGCCATGAAGAAAAACCTGCAGAAGAGATCTGAGCCCTGAATAAGCTGCAGTTGTGGTTAGAAATGAACAGATCTGTTACTGGCATGATTGTTTACACAGTCACATCAATAGAGAGCAATTGACTGTCCATGTCCTGACCCCTGGGGAATGGGAGAGCTGCCCATGAAGCTGATACATATAGTTTCCCTTTAACAATGAACCTAAGGCTGCACAGATCTCCTTAGTGACATCCTGAAGTTTGATCAGCCTATGACATAAACAGTTCTAATCTCCAAGGACCCTATCTTCCATATACCTTTCTCCTAAACTACCTCTATAATAGCTTATGCCCAGTAGCCAATGGTCACAGGCCTTGCTTTATACATAGCAGTTCTTGTAAAACCCAAGAATGGAATCTGAGATGTTTTTTACTCTTATGAACCTGAGATCCCACCCAGACCCAGGACATATACCAAAGAGCTGGCTCCACCCGTCCTGTGAGCCCCCTTCCCCCAGAAACTGACTGCCTACAAAGTCAGTTTTTGTTTTTGGATTTTGAGTCGGCGTCTCACTCACTTTGTCCCCCAGCCTGAAGTGCAGTGACATGCTGCTCACGGCCACCACAGCCTCGACCTGCTGGGGCTCAGAAGACCCTACTGCCTCAGCCTTCCAAGTAGCTGAACTACAGGTGTGCACCACCATGCCTAGCTAATTATTTGATTTATTGTAGAGATGAGGTCTTGCCATGTTGGTCTTGAACCCGTGGGATCAGCCAAACCTCTCGCCTCCCTCCCAAAGGGATTACAGGCATGAGCCACTGCACTCAGCCACAAAGACAGTTTTGACACCTCATGACTTCATTCCCAAACAATCAGTAACATCTGATCCCTAGCCCCCTGACTGCCAAATTATTCCTTTAAAAACTAGCCTAAAATTCTCAGGGAGGAGAATTTGAGAAATATCTCCTTTCCTCCTTGCTTAGAAGCTATGTGATAGTAAACTCTTTCTCTACTATGACAGCTGCATCAGTCTCAGTTTTTCTGGGCAGCAGGCATAAGAACTTGGTCAGGCTGTAATGCTATTGTTGGATCCACTGGCACCAGCAGAAGCCTAATATGTAGACCAGTCTGTGAAATACCTCAGCGAACAGCTCCACAATATGACATCTTACAGTTCTGCCTTTAGATTACACTAAAGGGTCCTATAAAAATCATTTGAAAGTAGTAATGCCTAAAAACTTGTTTATTAATTTAATCAAAGTCAAAATATTATTTCCTTTGAGGAATGGCTATGTTTCCCCTTTAGCGATTCAAACTGTGTTACAGGGTAAGTTTCTCTTTTCTGCCCTCCTTGTCAGGAAACCTAGAGCAAAATCACCACCACAGTCACAGTGTAACCCTTGTGGATGACATATTTGAATTCTTCTCCTCTCCCTAACCCTAGTTTCTGATTTTCTATTTTTCACTTGTCATTTCACTGCAATGTTTTCTTATAACCCACCTCAAAGCCCCTATGGAAAGAGTCAGAATAGAAATAAGCATAAAGTAACTGTCACCATTAAGAATCAACATAAATGAATGCATTCGACCTGTTTCTAAACAACAGCTTATAGGTTTACTATACCAGGAGACATTTAGGAGGCATGTTAGGAAGACTATTGGAATGCATTGTCAAGTGAAAACATAAATCTCCCCTGGAGATTGAAAGAAAAGGCTCAAGGCTACCTTCCTGAGGTGGTTTAAGTGCTGGAGAGAGAAAAAGTCAAATGACTCTAAAGGTTCACTCAGAAATACCAGCTATTCTGATACAAAAGAAAACAGATCCTCAACCAGGCCTCCTACTAAGTTGGGATTTGCTTCCATCACTGACACCAGTGAGATGGGCTTCAAAAGCATCACTGGTTGGAGGCCAGTGTGGCCTGTGCCCAATCAGCAGTTGTAACAACTACCCGAACCCAGGAGAATCCCAGTCACCTATCAATTGCTTCCAAACAGAAATCAGTCATTATTTCTAACTACCTAGCTTCCTGGTCACCAAGGGGAGTTTTACCTCATATAAATAATCATCCAGACAGAATTTCTCTTCTTCAGATGTTATCCTAGTCAGCTTTCATGTTTTAGGCAATTCAAAAACAGTACATTAGACTTCCATTCAATAATTCCATCCTGCTTCCATATTTCTCATCTTGCTTCTCTTCACAATATCCATACCATACTACCCCGTGGAAGGTGGCATGCTGACTTCAGAGGAAGAAAGACTAAAATCCTGAAAGCCCATGCGACTTCCCCAGTGGCAATGCCAGAACTGTCTCATGACTTGCCAGCCCTGGGATCTCTCCACAAGGTTACATGACCAACATATGACTTGTTTCTGTTTCCACATGTCAGCTCAGAAGACTACAGAAAGTAGTGATGTATTTGCTCTTACCTTTTCCTATGTGTCTCCTGGTATTTTCTATTGTAGAATTTCTGTTTACATTAGAAAGAAGTCCGAGACAGAATCTATTTCTGTTATTTGAAGGGTCAGTGAATCCATCTATGAGCACACTTCGGGAGGAAGCCTGGAATGTCTCCCCAACTCGGTTGTTCAGTTCATAGTAGGCAACTGAGCACCAGTGCTGGGGCTCCTCGTAACACACTGGCCGGAAGTCTAAAAGAAAACAAACCAGATAGCACATGATTACTGTCACGCTTAGGCTGCACAGCTCATGATTCCACCAGGAAACTCAGATGACCACTTTTAGCCCAGACAGTTGGCTGCAAGACCAAGTATGCAGTTTTGTAATCTTTTGTCACTATCATAGAAGCTGTCTGGGGTTGGCTCATCTGGTTATCGCACCTGAAGAGCAGAAGTGATGGTCCTTGTTCACCTTCCAGGGTTAGTGCATTTGTAAACAATCAACAGCACTGAATAGGGCTTTACATTATTTAAGAAAGAAAAATAACTTCCACAGAGAGGGGCTCACATTCTTTTGTGTACATACAGGATATCTTGTTATTTGTGGCATGAAAATATTTTAAAGAGAGTTGGAAAGTTCATTAAGAATATAGGACCCAGGGACAAGATAACATGAACAGATCTGAAGCAAACACAGCTAAAAGGAAGCTGCCAGGTCGCCTCACCTTTACATGTTAGCATGTTACTATTATTGTGCTCAACTCAATCCCGATGGCAAAAAGTATGATTTTCTAACAAACTAGGGATGTAAAATAATATTTTAGATATTATAAAAACCAAATCAACAACACTGAATCAGACTTTAAATTATTTAAGAAAGAAAAAACTTCCACATAGTGGAGATCACATTCTCATTTGTGTACATTTAGGATATGTAGTTATGTGTGACATAAACATATTTTAAAGAGGGCTGGATATTTCATTAGGAAACCCATGAATGTCATGTTTAACCCTACGTTTTGAAGCTAAGTAACTTTCTTGTAACCAAACAAACTTCAGAGTCATCTTACTTTGGCACCCAAACACTTTTTTCTGTCTTTCTATTGATGATATTATCTTTCTTTTTCTTGAATATCCCAGTAATTCTGGCATCTAGAGTATGTTCCTATATTTACTAAAATATAAATTTATGAAATAGATAAATTTGGGAGTTATTATTTGATTTGTAAAAAGTTCTTCACTTAGAAAATAATTCACTCTGGGATACTTTAAACAGTAAACTCCTACAGACTCTCTCTACTCAAAATGGAGTTCATGGAACAGTGGTCTATGCATCACCCGGGAGTTTGCTAAGAATACAGATTCTTGGGATGTCCCCCAACCGAGAGCTGCACATCTACATTTATACAAGATCACCACATGGTTTATTTGAACCTTAAAATTGCGCAACACTTATCTAGCTTATTGTAAGCTGCAAATAAAATTTAGTATAAATCCTATTTATGTATATTTCTCAGAGCACCCCCCCGCCAAATAAAAGACACCACCATAATCCTATAGAAAAAACACAAATGGAACAAAATCTCTAACTTCTTAAGAACTTCTTAAGTTCCTAACTCCATATTAAACATCAAGAACTATACACTTCAAAATTCTAGGTTAAAATGAAAAATTAACTTATTGTAGTAATGAGGGTAATAAACAAATGCTAAAGTTAAAATGAAAAACACATGCAGAATAGCGGCCCAACACATTTCTTGCTTTGTTTTTGAGTTGTTTTGTTTTGGAGCAACAGGAAACACTCTTGGAAAATAGCTACATTGAGCTGTTCATCTGCAATTTACCTCCATTTGGTATTGATAGCACTAAATGTCTATCGGCTATGACATCTACAGGCCGGCCATTCTGGGTCCCTGGGGCTTCTGTGGCATGATAAGGCAGGGGTGGTGTGTCAACTAAAAGATATAAGCAGTAGAACAAAGGAATTGTCAAGCTGCATTTGGGAGACAACATCTTATCAGGAAGTAATTCATAACACAGCAAAAACTACTGAGGCAGAGGAAAAACTCTTTAGGGAGGACCTCACAACAATGGATTCCTTCAGTGTACATTTCTAATGTTAGTTCACAATGGTCTTGTTACATTAGTGGTGGGATTCAATAGCATAAAAGGTTGGGTCAATCTGCCTTTGTTGAATTGTTCACACAAGTAGTTCTCACACTTAAGTGTGCACAAAATTGCCAGTGAAGCATGCTAAAAATGCAGATTCCAGGTCCCACTCCTCAAAATTCCATGGATCAGGGGTTGGATGTAACTAAACAGGTTTCAACAGGCACCAATGGCAATTCTAATGCAAGGGTTCATGGACCTCACTAGGAAACCACAGGTAAGGTATTTCCTTGTGAAAATATGGACCCTAATCCTGTAAAAAAGTTAGAAAGCAAGGTAGCCCTATTGTGGGCCCTTGAATATATGTATTTATGGCATGTTTATTCATTTATATAAATATGGGTCCAGGCACAGTGGCTGACACCTGTAATCTCAGCACTTTGGGAGGCCAAGGTGGGAAGATCGCTTGAGATCAGATGTTTGAGACCCCATTCCTACAAAAAATTTTTTTTAAATTAAGAAAGATAATAATTAGTCAGATGTAATGGTGTGCACCTGTAGGCATGCTACTCTGGAAGACTGCTTGAGCCCAGGCTGCAATGAGCTATGATCGTGCCACTGCACTCCAGCCTGGGTGACAGAGCAAGATCCAGTCTCTAATAAAATTTTTTTTAAAAGAGGGCCGCACGTGGAATTACCACGTGCAGTCTAGGAGTCCCACTCCTAGGCATGTACCCAAAGGGAATGGAAGCAGGGACACAAGCAGATACTTGTATTCTAAGATTCATAGTGGTATTATTCACAATAGCAAAAGGTGAAACAATTCAAATATCTAACAACCAATGAATGGATTTTTTAAAATGTGGTATATCCATACAGTGGAATATTGTTCAGTCAAAAAAATGAAGTACTGATACATGCTACAACATGGTTAAACTATGAAAACATTGTGCCAAGTGAAATAAGCAGACACAAAAGGGCAGATATTATATAAAGCCTATCAGGTACCTAGAATAGGCAAATTCATCGACATAGAAAGTGGATTAGAGGTTACTAGGAACTGGGGAATGGGGGAAATGGGAATTATTGCTTAAACAGTACAGAGTTTCTGTTTGGGATGATGAAAAAGTTCTGAAAATAAATAATGGTGACAGTTGCACAACACTATGTATGCACTTAATGCCACCAGACTGTACCATTAAAATGGTTAAAATGACAAATTTTGTGTTAGATATATTTTATCATAACTTTACAAGATTAATGTAATATATGAAAAACCCTTGAATTGTACACTTGAGATGGAAGAATTGCATAGTGTGTGAATTATAGCTCAATAAAGCTGTAAATAATTTTAGGGGCTGAACTAGTTGATCTCAGAAGTTACTTTTGCTCTTATTTATCTACAATTCTGTTGTTATTCAGGCCAACATTTTCCTGTTAATCAGAACAGAATCACTTTCTTTGGAATGAAAAGGGGTATTCCTTCTGTGAGAAACCAATTAGCTTCTGCATCGTGGTTGGAATCTGTCCTTCATGGATGGGAAGAAGAAATAGAACATGAACCAGGCTGGGCGTGGTGGCTCAAGTCTATAATCCCAGCACTTTGGGAGGCTGAGACGAGAAGATTGCCGGAGTTCAGCAGTTCAAGAGCAGCCTGGGCAACTTGGTGAGACCTCATTTCTACAATAAATCTAAAAATCAAGCCAGGCATGGTAGTGCGTGCCTGTAGTTCCAGCTACCTGGAAGGCTGGGTCCAGCAGGTTGAGGTTGTGGTGGCTGTGAGCATGCCACTGCACTCCAACCTGGGCAACAGAGTGAGACTCTGATTCAAAAAAAAAAAAAAAAAAAGAACATGAACCTCTCAGTGTAACCAGGGTGAGAATGCAAAGTCAGCACAGGAAGTCTTTATATCATAGATGTGTGTTATGTAAATAGATTTGGGAACATAGTTATCCTCCTGTTCCCTTAACCATGGCTCTGTCCTCAAGTCACTTCTCTCTCTGTTGTTGCGCTTCTTTCTCAGTGAACTCAGCCCCTTGCAAGTCTTCAGCCATCCACTCCCACACTGAGTGAAGGACTACCAAACTTACATCTCTGCGTTCACCCCACAGCAAGTCCCACTGAGTCCCCTCCTCCAACTCACTGCCTTCTTTCCAACCCCACAACCCTACTTAGTTCAAGTCCTTGTAACCACTTGCCTGGACTGCTAAAGGTTACCTACTTATGAGATTGTTCTCAATAGTTACTGCCTTGTGAAGGTCAGAGACCACAATAGTCCTCTCTTCTCTGTGGAGGACACGGTCCAAGGTCCCCAGCGGATATCTGAAACCAAGGACAGTACTAAACTCTATACTATGGGTTTTTCCTTTGTACTATGTTCCTTCCTATTCATACGTACCTATGATAAAATTTAATTTGTAAATTTCAAACAATAAGAGATTAGCAACAATAACCAATCGTCAAATAGATTCATCGTAAAAATATGGCAGTATCACTATTCTTGTGCTTTGGGGCCAATAAGTCAAATAAGGGTTATATGAACACAAGCACTGAGGTAGTGAGACCGTTGATCTGATCACAGTGATGGCTACTAAGTGACTCATGGTGGGCAACATATATAGCAAGCATATGCTGGACAAAAGGATGATGCAGATCTCAGACAGGATGGTGGGCAATTCCATCACAATATTTAGAATGGTGCACCATTTAAAACTTATGAATTGTTTATTTCTGGAATTTTCCATATATTATTTTCAGATTCTTGTTGACCAATAGGTAGCTGAAACTACGAATAAGGGGTGACAGCTGTGTTGTCTTAGTCATCACTGCACCTCTAGCACTGGCACAGTGCTGAACACTTAGCAGGTGCTCAGTCATCACTTACTGAGTCAATAAAACCTATCCTTATGGTGCTGAGCTCTAGTCTTATGTTCCAAACGTCTGTGGGGTCATTTGTTTACTCAATAAGCAACTGATGAGAAACCACTGCATTTCAGACTCTGTGCTGGACACTGAAAAGGGAAGACTACCAGTTTAACGGGGGAAATAGACACACAAACAATGATATAGTGTGATAAATGTAATAGTAGATGGATATGTAAATTGCTGAGGGGGCAAAAAGAACTAAACAACTTAGAAGGCAACTCTTTATCTCCCTATACTTTATAAATTCTTTAAGGACAGGGATGCTTTTTATTATCTTTCAATTCTCCTTTCAGAAATGCAAAGGCAATGCTTCCATATAGTAAGAGTTTAATATGTGTCTGTTGACTACATGAATATATGAATAAATGAGTGAGGCAGATAGTAACATCTGGCAGCAAATGTATTTACACATGCCTTTAGGAACTTGCTCCAGATAGTATTTCTCTCACACTCATAAGATGTGTATGTATATCTTTTATTTGTTATCTCAACTTAGTTCCAATTTATAGGTATGGCAGCAAGTGCAATTATGACAGTATGCTAGAATCTCCCCTTCCCTTCCACATGCTTTTTCAACTCAGCAAACTGAAGAGCTCTATATTCAATATTCTGTCCTGGCTTCACACAGCAAAAAAGGGAGAGTGCACAGGCTAAAGGTGGGGTTTCACTCTCTGGCCCGCTCAAGCAATGGGGACATCTATTGTAGGCAGGGACTCCCTTTGATTGCTGAAAGAAACAACCAAAGAAAAGGCCTGGCACTGATCCTCCATGTTGTTTGCCCTCAGGCCAACTCTTCCTGCTTGGGTTAGAAAAATTTAATCTTACTTCTACTACCTTTAAAAAAAAATCCTTGGAAATTCCCAGGGATGCTGTTTGAATCCATCTAGTTTCTGAGAGCTTCCAGAGCATTAGAGCCTGAAATTGGAGCAAAAACATATTGTAGCCCACGGTACCTGTTCCAAAACAGGCAAAGTCCTGATCTTTTTAGGCATGGGCGGGGTCCAGTGACCTACAGGAAATTGCTCTTGAACCATGAGGCACCATACAAATGTTCAGCTACAATGACTGCAATCTGATGGTCCACCATAAACAGTCATGTTGGGTCCTTTCTTCCCATATTTTCCCATAGACCGAAGCTCTTACTGACCTGAGTGTTGATAGGGACTCTCTGGCTCGGAAGGACTCCCTGGGGAGTGAGGGTAGCTGGCCATGCACGGGGACTGCGAGAACACGTGGCTGGGTGAGGGAGGGAGTGCAGAACATGGAGGCTGCTGGAAAGAGTCGGGATAGGTGGCATTGTGCGGCATGAGCGGCTCGCTGTGCAGGGAGGCGCTGCGGAACTTGGCCAGGAGGCTGAGCTGGGGGTTGTATTCACTGTGTCTTGGCACGAGCACAGGAGGCAGCACTAGGATCAGAAGGGAACAAGAGAGTCAGAATTGAACATCGCTCATCAGTACAGAATAGAGTGGACACTTGGGGTTTTTATCTGTCTATTTTTTGAAGACAAATCTGTTTTTTTTCCATTGGGAACTACCCTTCCTCTATTCTCTGTGCTTATCATGAAACTGTCCATTATGGTCCCATCTCCTCCCACAAAGTAAGCATGCGAGTCAAGTTCAATGGACAGTTTTCTCCTTGCAACCTGACTGGTTAGCAGAATGTCACAATTCACGGAGACATTTAAAGAAGGATCTTTCTACTGTCAGCACTCTAAAGAGACTGCCTATTCACTCCTGCCTTGGAAATGACCAGAACTGTCCTAATACTTGGCCGCCTGGAGACCTGATTGTTTACATCTTGCCTTAACTCTGCCAAATAAGCTTTTTTTTTTTTAAAGGCAAAATTGGTTTCTATTGCTTGTAATGAAACCCTAAGTGATGCCCAGAATATTTTTCCTTCCAAGACCGTGTTGAATTATTTAGATGGTCAGACTCAATTTCAGGCTCAGTAGTGCTGCTGAAATAAAAAACATTCTATTTGTCCTTACTTGAAAAAAATTAAAGACGAATAATTAAAAGCTATGAAGTAAAATACAAATGATGAATTATAGTAAAAGATAAGCAGCAATAAGAAAATCTATATACTAAATTTGCTCATTTTAGTATGTTGCCTCTGAGTTCCATTCTTTGAAGAATGTGAGTGTTACTGATTCTGATTCTATACAAAATTTAGGACGGATTCAAATTCTCAAGGGCAAGCTCACCCAGGTACTCACAGCTCCTATGGACTCCTAGAAGGTTATACGCCTAGCATAAAGGAGCTACAACTTAAATGAAGGGCCACCTGGGATCAACATAAGTTCTAGACAGAGAAGCAGACAACCGAGGGGGGAAGTGATCAAAGAAGAAACAGGAGAAAACTTCTGAGAGTTCAAAAGGGCCTATGTCTTCATTGTGAAAAGAGTCACAGAATGTACAGAGTGTGTTCATGAAAAAAAAAAAACCAGACCTAGTCATTGAATTGTAAACATCAAATGATAAATGGAATATTCTAAAAGCTCCCAAGCTGGGCTCGGTGGCTCAGCCTGTAATCCCGCGCCTTTGGGAGGCTGAGGTGAGTGAATTGCCTGAGCCGGCGGGATCGAGACCCGCCTGGGCAGCGAGACTTCATCTCTACAATAAATCAAAAAATCAGCCGGGCGTGGTAGCACATGTCTATAATTCCAGCTACTCGGAAGGCTGAGGCGGAAGGATCGCCGGAGCCCAGCAGGTCGAGGCTGCGGTGGCCGGGAGCGGCCACTGCACTCCAGTCTGGGTGACAGAGTGAGACTCCAACTCAAAAAAACAAAAACAAAAACAAAATAAACAAACAAACAAAATAAATAAAAGCTCCCAGAGGATCTCAAAGTAACCTACAAAGAAATGAGAATCAAGCGACCTCAACTTCCCACCTAGCACTGGCCACTAAAAGGCAATAACTCGATGCTTTCTGAGGGCAAATATTTCTTACCTCCAAATTCCACAATGGGAATCAAAAGAATAACTAAGAATTCATATAAACTATGAGCTAAATGCAGATATCAAGGATTGAAAAGAGGAAGGAAAGCAAAAGGTAATATAAATGAGCTAAATCTTCTTGTATGTAGCCAATAAAATTCTCTAAAGTTGATAAATTTGGCAACAGATGTATAAACATATTATCTAAAGTAAACTGCATAATTCTTAGTAATAATGGAGAGAAATACCAAAGAATTAGGTAAGATATGGGTAAAACAGGTTGCTTATGGGGATGAATGGAATGGCCCTTGTTTCTAATGACACTATTGACTTGTCACCACATACAAGTATTAATAAAAACTTTCATAAAATGTTGAAATTTGATAACTGCTCTAAAAATTAAGTAGTTTAAAAAGTCAATGTTTGGAATGAGCAGACAATAACAATAGTAATACAATAGCAATGACACTAACCCCAAAGTCCGTCATCTGCCTTTGACCAAAATACATCTATCTCTTTCTTAACAAGCAATAATTTTCAGTTCTATGAATAGAAAATAATCTCAAGCCGGGCTCAGTGGCTCAGCCTGTAATCCCGCGCCTGAGGTGGGTGGATTGCCTGAGCCCGTGGGTTCGAGACCCGCCTGGGCAGGCGAGACCTCATCTCTACAATAAATCAAAAAAAAAAAAAAAAAAAATTAGCCGGGCGTGGCAGTGTGCACCTGTAGTTCCAGCTACTTGGAAGGCTGAGGCGGAAGGACTGCCGGAGCCCAGTGGGTCGAGGCTGCGGTGGCTGGGAGTGGCCACTGCACTCCAGTCTGGGCGACAGAGTGAGACTCCAACTCAAAAAAATAAAAAAGAAAAGAAAAGAAAAAAAAAACTCAAAAGGGTAAATAAAAGATTTTAAACTAAAATTCCTACAGGTAAAGGTGACAGAGAAACAAATGCCTTCCTTCCCCTTTACAAGTTAGTGCTTGTGTATCTATAGACTGCCTTATGACATTAGAGAACAAACATTCAATACCACCATGCAAAAGTGACATGGATGATAAACCATTAACTTTCTTTAATGTAGTCCATGATTATGTAGAAATAAAAAAGTGACTTTCCTCATGACTAATCTGAAGCAAGGTACTGACACAGGAAATGACTTTCAGCCTTTTCAATGGTACTTCATCAAAACGTTAACAATGTTCACAGAAATACTCATTTTTTGATGAATAAGAATTTGAGTAATCTCTGTGACTTCAAAAAATATTGAATTCCATTTCTGCATTTCAATCGCTGCTTGCAAGTATGACAATCCCTGTGACTACTGTGTAATCCTGATGTCTGTAAACCTAATGCCTTATACTCTTCTGAACGCAGATAATTCTATTTCTTCATGGCCTGCAGATATGAGGCACCAAGAGAAAAGAAAGGACATATTTTTTTCATCATGACATGTATCTTGATAACATATTTTTACTATGTGAATAAAACCAAAGCCAGTGAACATTTGCCTAGAAAACTGATGATGTCATCCTGGTTATCTAGCCTAACTGGCTCAGTTACCTTAGATTTGCACTGGTTGTGTTTTTTAAATGCTTTCATTCAAGACACAGCTATCTCTAATTACCTAATTCAATTTCTGAGGCCGGGCAGGGTGGCTAATGCCTATAACCCCAGTGCTTTAGAAGGCCAGGGCATGAGGATCCCTCAAGGCCAGGAGTTCGAGACCAACCTGGGCAAAGCAGTGAAACCCTATCTCTACCAAAAAAATATTTAATTCCATGTCCGCATCTCAACTGCTGCTTGCAAGAATGAGACATAGTGAGCTTACAGAGATCCGTTTCTATTTTATGCCACTTTGTGAATCCCATGCTATCTTTATATCTCAGTGCAACACAGGGTGAAACAGCCATAGTTACAGGGCACAGGGGAGCTGAAAAAACCTTTTGTCTGTTTTTCAAAAGTCAGGCGCTTTTGATGTAGCATGGATATTTTATGTAACAGAGAAATTATGCTCCTGAAATAAATTCCAACTGGAGTAAAATCATCATGCACCACAAAACAATTTTGCATGCCGAGACCCACGTGGGCCAGGCAAAGTGTGATCTGAGGACTGGAGACACTTCACCAGTTGCTGGGTACCAGTCCATGAAGAGATCAGTGCTTACACACTTTGAATAGCAATTTGACAGTTGCTATTTTATATCTGTTGAAATACTTTTTAAAATTGTATTTTGTAAGTCTTTTTAAAAATTTCCTTTGCCTGGTCATTCATTCATATTATTAAAGTATTAATTTGGAGAACTGGCAATTTAAAAAACAAAAACTAGTCCCTCACTACAGACAGCTTGAGAAGCACTGAAATGGATTTCAGTGGATGTGTGAATGAAAAGAAAATCAAAAGGCAACCTTCAGTGTGTCTAAAATGAACAGTCAAAAAATGAGAGATTTCAAAGGCAAAACTTAAGCTTTATGATAATTAGGAATCAGCAAACTTATTGAACATGAACAATTTTATTATTCTCAAAAATTTACTTTGAACATGAATAGATAGCTAGATAGAAAACCCACTTTTTCTATTAAAAGAATCAACGCAAGGAGTAAAAAATCTTGTGTCCCTTAAACATTATCTTAAATTAATATAATCCTTATCTATCTTTCATTCTGGAAATAAAAACCTAAAATATGATAATATGGACTCTATCTACCATACATAAAACAGTCATATTATCATTCCTAAAAGAACCATATGTAATATAAAAAACTAAAATACCACTCTTCTGTCTCAGACTGTTGGGGACAGTCACAAAGGGTTCCTAGCTGCAGTTTCTGCTTCAGTTATGTCCATTTTTTGGTTTGTATCGTACTTGGTTAAATCTCAGTTTCTAAGTGTACAAGTACATCTCTTTTCCAGCTAGATTGTTAGCACCTCAAGGGAAAGACCTGAACCCCAGATTTAAGGTTGTGAACATTCTGGATTTGTATTGCTGATCACCTGAATAAAATGATATGACAGCACACACAAAAAATAAAAAATCAAATAATTCTTTAAAATTAGGTTGTTGAATCTTCAAAATGAAAGTTAGATATATTTTACAAGATACTTCCTGTAAGTTGTTACATTTTACAGCTACATTACTCAGGAAGAGAGAATTGATTTCTTTATGAACATTTTTCAATTTGAGTGTATTCGGGATGCTTAACATAACTCTAATCATTGAGACAAAAAGAGGAACCAAGCCATTTTTGTCATCAATTCAGACAATATTGGTATTTTTTAAAGGCATCTTTTTCTTTTTTTTTGGAGGTGGAGTCTCACTCTTGTTGTGCAGACTGGAGTGCAGTGTCAGGCTTACAGCCACAGCAGCCTCGACTTGCTGGGCTTGGGTGATCTTTCTGCCTCAGCCTTCCAAGTAGCGGAAACTACAGATGTACGCCACCATGCCCGGCTAGTTTTTGTGATTTATTGTAGAGATGAGGTATCACCAAGTTGCCCAGGCTGGTCTCAAACCACTAGGCTCAGGCAATTCTCTCGCCTCAACCTCCCAAAGTGCTGGGATTACAGGCTGAGCCACCGAGCCTGGCCTAATATTGGCATTTTTTAAAACAATGCAAAGGTAGTCCAAAGAGTAGCAGGGAAGAGAGCAAAGATCACCATAATTTAGGAAAAATGTATTACATTTGCCTCCTGGGTCTCAATCCCTGAATGAAGAGGCTGTGAGAAACATCCTCACACAGGCAGATGACTTCTTAAGTTTTGGGACCCTGAAAGGTTGTTTAGGTTGGGCTTGGTGGCTCAGCCTGTAATCCCAGCACTTTGGGAGGCCGAGGCAAGTGGATTGTCTAAGTTCGCAGGTTCGAGACCAGCCCGGGCAACTTGGCGAGACCTCATCCCTACAAAAAACAGAGTGAGACTCCAACTCAAACAAACAAACAAACAAACAAAAGGTTGTTTAGCTGACACTGCTGTAGGCTGGGGCATAAATCACTTATTCAACACTGCTTTAAGGTTAACTGAACTCTCGAGCCTGCTTACCTAGGCAGGACCGCCTCTTTATTTATTTATTAATTTTTTTGAGTTGGAGTCTCACTCCGTCACCCAGGCTGTAGTGCAGTGGCACTCTCACGGCCACCCCAGTGTTGACCTGCTGGGCTCTGGTGATCCTTCCACCTCAGTCTTCTAAGGAGCTAGGCAGGCTACCATGCCCAGCTAATTTTTTATTTTATTTATTTTTTCATTGTAGAGACGAGGTCTCACCATGTTACCCAGGCTGGTTTCGAACCTGTGGGCTCAGACAATCTCGCTTCAGCCTCCCAAAGTGCTGGAACTACAGGCTTGAGCCACTGCACCCAGCCCAGGACTATCTCTTAATTGGACATGGGCAATTTCCTTGAGCTAACATGTCAGTCTTTTGCTTTCCTGGAGTGAAAAAGATGGCCAATCAAAAAGAGACAGCTCCCATAAAAACCGTAATCCTGCTCAGAATGCCACAGGAACACCAATCCAAAGAGAACCGCAGTAAAACCTTGTTATAGTTGGTGTGAAGGAACAAAGATAAACATCAGACGTCTGCAAAAAAAAAAAAAAAAAGTGGGAAAATACATGTACACACACAAATCTGGGTGTGTGAAGAGTTTCAGAATAGTACTTTCCTATACAGTCATGTACCACATAACAACACTTCAGTCAATGAGGGACCACATATACGATAGAGATCCCATAAGAATGTAATACCATATATTTACTGTACCTTTTATATGCTTACATACAAATACTTCATCATGTTACAATTTGCCTACAGTATTCAGTACAGTAACATGCGTTGCTAGTTTTTACCCTAGGAGCAATAAGCTATACTATGTAGCCTAGGTATGTAGTAGGCTGTACCATTTAGGTTTGCATAAGTCACTCTATGACGTCTCTATGAAATCCCCTAACAATACATTTCTCAGAACATATCCCTGTCACGAAGCATGACTCTATTTAAAGCCATATTTTAAAACAACTGCCTTAAATGACTCCCAGCAACTCTTTCATTGGCTGTTTTCAGACACAGATGAGATAACTTCCACTTACCTAAGCTTGGACAAAGTGGCAGCCAAAACATCTGCTCTAAATAGGTTTAGCAGTTTAGTTCAGTTGTGTTGGGGGAGGAGGATGTAGGGGGAGGAGGATGTTTATTTTTTATAGCTAATCATTATCAAGGCCATTTTAAGAATCTTTCAGGGAACCAAGTACTGCAAAAGGATTATGTTGACTTGTCCTACATATAATCAACATAAAACTGCATTTTTCAAAATCAACAAAGCTTATACATATACTGAAATTAAATAAAGTTATCTTCATTGTGGATGTATCTCTCTAGTCTGATGCTTATCTTCATTCCTTCACACTGGTTATAACAGGATTTTACTGTGATTCTCTTTGGATTGGGTGCTCCTGAGGCATTCTGGGCCGGAATACAGTTTTTATGGAAGCTTTCTCTATTTGATTGGCCATCTGCCTCATTCCAGGAAACCAACTTTTGAATCAATTTCTCAAAATTGAACCCCATCTCTTCCCTCTTTTCCTCTGGGCAGAGGTCCTTGTCTGCTGGTACCCCACCATTCTTCATCAACAGAGTGCATGACCTTAACTTTGAAAACAAACCTCGACACGGAGAAGAAAACTCACCTGGAGTCTCCACCCGGCGGTAGTGGTAAGGGTTAATGCACACCTCTTTCTGCTTGGAGCCAAAAGGGAACTCACAGCACTCCAGTGGCTTCAACTCGTGGTGAGACTGGAGATCGGGCCAACGCCACACCCGGCAATAAATAACGTGAGGGAGCCCCTTGCGGTGGGACACCTGTAGCCGCCCATCCAGGGAGCGGGGAATCGTGACACACTTGCTAGGCTGCCCTGGACAGCTGAGTGCCCTCTCCAGCTCGTCCATGGCTCCCTTTTTCTTCTTCAACTTCTTCACCAGAGAGTCCACCGCCTTCTCGGCCCACTTTTCCTCTTCATCTCCTTGCTTCCAGCCTAGCAGCCTTTTCACTGCAGGGCTGGTGAAGGAGAAGAGGGAGCTGATGGGGGTGGTGGAGTGCATAAGAGGCGGACGGCAGGCGTCCTGCGCCCTTCACGGTCAAGTTACCAGCCAGCAGCGTTCCAGGGGTGGCATAGGGACAAACCTGCCCTTTCTTCTAGAAGCATCTATGACTCATTCAAGATGAAGAGTGTGTTGACGTTCTCCTAAGCCCTTGAAAGGGCTGGCCAACTCTGGAAAACAAGACAAGGCTTCATTTAGCATAATCAGGGTGATGTTCAGGAAAGGTTAAAGTTGGAGACAAGGGAGAAAATATTCTTCAAATGTTTTAACTTGAAGACTCTTAGTTGTCTTTGACGCTGCCCTCTCCTCTGACCAAGATCTGGGCAACACAGTAAGACTCCAACTCAAAAAAAAAAAAAAAAAAAGAGAAAAAGAAAAAGAAAAAGAAAAAAACAATTAGAATCACAAATAATCTTACCACTCAGGGATAGCCATTCTTTTTTTTTTTTTTTTTTTTTTGAGTGGGAGTCTCACTCTGTTGCCCAGGCTGGAGAGCAGTGGCATGCCCACAGACACCCCAGCTTCAACCTGCTGGGCTCCTGCGATCCTTCCACCTCAGCCTTCCAAGTAGCCGGAACTACAGGTATGCACTACAACACCCGGCTAAACACCCGGCTAATTTTTTATTTATTGTGGAGATGGGGGGGGTCTCACCAAGTTGCCCGGGCTGGTCTCGAATCCACGGGGGAATAGCCATTCTTAACATACATTTTTCTAAATTATAGGACAATGGTTCTCAAAGTGTGTGTTTTGAGGCTTTGAGGTCCACCGGTATGAGTTAAAAATCTCTTCATATACTTCAACCAAAAGAACATATTACAACAATATGCAAGCAGAAGCAAATATGAGACTCCAGGTGTCATTTATTAATCCAGGCATTAAAGAGATTTGCAAAGATATGAAACAATGATACTCCTCTCAATAATTTTCTTTAAACATAGTTTTTTAAAATAAAAAGCCAGCCCTGTGACTCATGCCTATAATCCCAGCACTCTGGGAAGCTGAGGCAGGAGGATTACTTGAAGCCCAGAAGGCAGGAATGAACTATGATCACATTACTGAGCTCCAGCCTGAGCAACAAAGATCCTATCGCTAAAAATTTTTTTAAATTTTATTTATATTAATATACAATGGATTTTCAATGAATAAACCATTTAAAAAAAATTTTTTTTTGAGTTGGAGTCTCATTCTGTCGCCCAGACTGGAGTACAGTGGCCACTCCCGGCCACCGCAGCCTCGACCTGCTGGGCTCTGGCGATCCTTCTGCCGCAGCCTTCCAAGTAGCTGGAACTACAGGCGCGCAATACCACACCCGGCTAATTTTTTGATTTATTGTAGAGATGAGGTCTCACCAAGTTGCCCAGGCGGGTCTCGAACCCGCGGGCTCAGGCAATCCACCCACCTCAGCCTCCCAAGGCTCAGGATTACAGGCTGAGCCACCGAGCCTGGCTTTTTTTAATTTCACAGCATCTATTCTTAAAATGGTAAAAAAAAAAAATAGATAGATATAATCCACATAAGCAAAGGTTCTTTGGAAGTCTCAACATTTTTAAAAGTGTAAGGGGGTCGGTCATAAGACCAAAATGCTTAAGAAGTGCTTTTCTAGAATTTACACAGTCATATACTCAAATGCATCCACAAAAAAAGTACAGCTGTAGCATTTGTTATTTTGCATGAAAACCCGCTGAATTCTTCTTTGCCTGATCATTCACAGGAGACATTCTTTCCCAGTTATTCAGCAGTCCCATTTAAATTTCCTGAGGTACAACTGGATTTCCTCTTCTGTGAAATAGCTGGCTTAAAGAAAACCTCTTCCTTCTTCCAGATTTTAGAAACCAGCTACTTTATTAATGTTTAAAAGTGGCTGCTGGTCACATTTTGGAGCAAGCTGGCTCTTGGAATCAATCTAGCTCATAATCTCCAACAACTGCTTGTTAAATATGCATTAAACATAATTTTCTCCTTTTTTTCCCTGGAGGGCAAGCTGCACCTTGCTGAGCCCAATTCTATAAACTTCTTTTGAACAAAGATGCTCAATAAACTCCTGCTATGGTGATCATGATCTGGCAGCTCGGGTGAGGAGGAGGGCGGCATGGTTACACAAAAAATGGATGACACTGACATCCCTTTATTCTTCACCTGGCCTTTCTTGAGCATTGTACAGAGGCAACCTATGATGAAAGGGAAAGTTGAGGGCTCTATAGCTATTCTTTTTCACTGGCAGATTGACTTACACTCAGTTTTATTTGGAAAGGTTGATTTTGTGGCTTAACAATCATGAGTTTATAAAGCAGAGTGAAGACACTGTGTTCCCGTTCTGTTTACTTAATCCAGACAGTCTGCCTTAATGCAGTGTTGAAGAAGATTAGGAACTTTAAGGAGAAGAAGCAAGACACAGAATAACCTGAACACCAAAAGAGCTCTGAATTCTGCTTAGCTTTACATGGGACCATTATTAGTAAATTGTGGCATACATCTTTAAGCATAGGTCAGTAGTAGAGAAAAACTTTTTATAAAAGTGTTCAGCAGAGTTAAACTAAATATACCTTTTAAAAAACCTTTAGTTTCATGAAAAAAAAAACACTTCCCTAAATGGGGTTTGGTTTTGTTTTAACTGTGGGTTCCTGTCTATGTATGGTGTGCAAAATCAGTTTATTGGAACAAAATAGCTTTTGTAAAAACAGCAAAACAGATATTGCAGCACAGCTGACAAGAAAATCTAATAATAATTTCATTAAAACCTTTTGTTCAGTGGTATGTGCTGTGTATGCATGCATATATGTTATGTCTGTGTGTGGTGTATACGTGTCCAGGGTCACAATGGAAAATTTATTGTGAGTTACAATCAAATAGTTTGAAAATCACTACTCCTAAACCATACATTTCTCCAAACTGTGTGTGTCTGAGGTCCACCTTGATAAGTGACTTTCAGGGGCCACCATCCTTCCTCATCCCTTGGGGAAATCCCAGCTAGTCATGAATCTAGGGTCCGAAAAACCTTGGCTCTCTGCAGTCTGATCTCACTGCCACATTTAAAATCACTACAGCAGTCTCACAGAGGCACCCAAACTACGGTTTTATTGCTGCAAGACATGGCTTCTGCCTCATTAAATAGAGGCCCTTGCACTGAGGGAAGCCTAAAGAGTTAAATTTAGAACCTCAGAGTGAAAAACACCACATTTATCACAGTGGCCTCTAAGTAGGGAAGAAAGAGAACAGAAAATATCAAAAAGGTTAGATCGAATAAGGCTCACTGGTGGGTGCACAGATGTTCAAAATATTTTCTACACTTGTTTGTATGTTTGATATACATTTTAATTTTAAAAATGAAATTTTTAAATGTAAAAAAATAAGCCATGGCAGGAGCAGTGGCTCAGGTGAGGTGAGAGGATTGCTTGAGCCCAGGAGTCTGAGGCTGCTATGCTCGTGCCACCACACTCCAGCCTGGGAAAGAAAGGAAAGCCCTGTCTCCAAAAATTAAATTAAATTAAATTTAAAAACTAACATGGCAGGTTAGGGTAATTTCATGAGAGTTTTTTTGTGCTGTTATATTTTCACTTTTGTTAGAAAACTGTGTATCCTTGGCACAGACCAACTGTGTGATCTTAGGGAAGCCATGTGGTTTCTCTGGACCCTGCTCTTTCCTCATATGCAGATGAAGATGGGGGTCAGCCTCCCTGGAAGGGTCTGTCTGGATGATGGATCATGACTCCACAGTTGTTTCTGGGTGTGCCACATGGGATTGCGTGGCTTGCTCAGCTGCTTTGATGCTACCTGGCTGCCCTGTGGGCTGCCTGAGAGTGAGAGTCTCACTCAGGATGCTCCAATGCACAGAGCAGGGCAGAACAGCAGCTTCTTTTCCAAAGCTATCAGGCGATCCCTTTTTTTTTTGGAGTCAGAGTCTCACTCCGTTGCCCAGGCTGGAGTGCAGTAGTATGCTCGTGGCCACCCCAGCATCCACCTGCTGGGCTTCAGTGACCTTTCTGCCTCAGCCTTCCAAGGAGCCGGAACTACAGACATGTGCTACCACGTCCGGCTAATTTTTTCATTTACTATAGAGATGAAGTCTCGCCAAGTTGCTCTGGCTAGTCTCAATCCACTGGTCTCAGGCAATCCTCTCATCCTGGCCCCCCAAAGTGCTGGGATTACAGGATTGAGCCACCACACCCGGCCCCAGGCAACCCCTTTGATGACAAATGTCACCTTACCAACACAGAACAAGTTCCACTTTGCTCTCCTGTTGTCTGTTTCTCTCTAGTATTATTTTAATCAATACTTTTCTTTCTAATATTATTTAAATAAGAGTAAAAATGTACACTGGGCATTGCTGGGTTTGAACAACCTGTTGGCATTTATAGCCCAGATCCCCACAAACACCTTCTGCTGGCCATGAGAGCTGTCTCCCCTTGAGCAGAGAGAAAAAAGTACCACAACTGTCCTTCTCTGACTCATTCCTTGCCCACTTCACATACTTGCAGCACAAAAACAGTGCTTCTTTCTTTTTCTGGCTTTGAGTTTTACAATAAACCCCAACTGAGTAAGCAAAACAACTCCTCATTTCCAAGTCTTTTAAATAAACAAGCCCACTTAAAAGAAAAGCAGCGCTGACCGCATGCACACACCATGAGTTAAGTGTACATAATTCTACACTAAAAAACAATTTAACTGGCTAGATAAAAGTTTGGGAGACATGAGCTTTTTTAAGTTGTGGGTTTAAAATCCAGCTCCCATTAGCAGTTACTGAAGATTATTTCCACTTGCTCAGCAAGATTTAACTGGTGATTTTAATCCTGAAGAAGATATAAATTTAAAAATACCGCTTAGGTCCAGGCATGGTGGCTTATGAGAGGCTGAGGTGGGAGGACTGCTTGAGCTCAGGAGTTTGAAACCAGCCTAGGCAACATAGTGGGACCTTGTCTCTATGAAAAAATCAAAAAATTAACTGGCCGTGGTGGCATGCACCTGTAGTCCCAGGGACTTAGGAGACTGAGGTGGGAGGATTGCTTGCGGCCAGGAAGTTGAGGCTGCAATGAACTATGATTATGTCACTGTATGTCAGCCTGAGCGACAGTGAGAACTGGACTAAAACATAATTAAAATGAAATGAAATGAAATAAAAAATACTACTTAAGATGAAGCATGCCTAAGGACTGGATACATTGACTTTTGAGCAATCCTTCATGGTCACTGCTTCAAGGTCAATGTGGCCAAGAAAAGTCTTCATTACCTACCAGGCTGCACAACACAGTCGGCTCAGGGGATCACTTATCCGTTCTGCAAAGGCTTAATCCAGAAACAATCACCACAGTTGAATATTATGGTTTCCTTATTTTATTTATTTTATTATTTTTTTTTTTGAGTTGAAGTTTCACTCTGTCACCCAGGCTAGAGGGCAGTGGCACGCTCCTGGCCACTGCAGCCTTAACCTGCAGGGATCAGGCAATCCTTCTGCCTCAGCCTTCCAAGTAGTTGGAACTACAGGCACATGCCACCATGCCCGGCTATGTTTCCTTATTTTTTAATGCTGTAAAGTTTTCAACCTTATCAATTTTGACCCTCTAAACCACAACCAGCATTAAGTATACCTTAATATCCCCTCTATAAAATAGTTTCCTAACCAAAAAAAAAAATTTTTTTTAGAAATAGGGTCTTGCAGGACAGGCACAGTGGCTCACACCTCTAATCCCAGCACTATGGGAGGCCGAGGTGAGAAAATTGCCTAAGCCCACAGGTTCAAGATCAGTCTGGGCAACTTGGTGAGGCCACATCTCTACAACAAAATAAAAAACTTAGCCGGGCATGGTGGCACATGCCTGTAGTTTCGGCTATTTTGAAGGCTAAGGCGGAAAGATCACCTGAGCCCAGCAGGTCGAGGCTGTGGTGGCCGTGAGCATGCCACTGCACTCCAGCCTGGGCAAAAGAGTGAGACTCCAACTCAAAAAAAAAAAGAAAGAAAGAAATGGGGTCTTGCTATGTTGCCCAGGCTGGTCTTGAACTCCTGGCCTCAAGCAGTACTTCAGCCTTTGCCTCCCAAAGTACTGGAATTTATAGGAAGTACAAATCACATTTAGAATGTGAGCACATTTGCTGAAGGAATATTCAACCCCCGTCAAGAAACAGAATGTTTCCTTGAATATTTTTATAGCACTTTTTTACACCAGTAATTAATACAGCAATAATAAGTGCTTTTAAAGTACAAAAACAAGCCCAAAAGAACATCTGTCTAGAAAAGTGTTGGCTGTTATTATCCCCACTGGCACACATATATCATGTCTCATTACTATATACACTTGAGAAGAAACTGAGCTTAACACACAAACACACACACACGTATATTTGATTAATTCTAATTTTTCTTCACTTAACCTATCCTGGCATTCCATGTGTTCCAAATGAGTAGCAACCATAAGTGTGTATTGTAAGATATAAATAACCACTTCATGGACATACCACTTTAGGGTCACATAGTGGGATAAACATGGAAATGGTACCATGATCTCATATTCCAGGAAAGAGGCTCTTCTAGCTGTACCAAGCTTCCCTGCAGACCTGTGAGAGGACAGTCCCAGTTCGCTGGCCTCCTAAGGACTTCTCGTCGCAGGGTGGAATGCCTTCTCCCCACTGTGCCACACAAGACAGAGATGCAGCAACAATGAGGGCTCTACTCCAGGAGCCATGGGGGGAATTCAGAGCATCTGTGGACCTCTGAATTGTCTGCTCATTTTGGGTGATCTGGCTCTTGCCTCCTCAGTGAGGCCTCACCAGCAGGTCCAGGCCCCTCTCTCATGTTTATTCCTGCATAGGACTTTGTGGCCTGTTCACATTCACTTGTGATGAAGACTTTCTTGGTCACAATGACCTTGAAGTAGTGACCATGAAGGATTGCTCAAAGATCAGTGTATCCAGTCCTTAGGCATGCTTAATCTTTTTTATTTTTTCGTTGGCGTCTCACTCTGTCGCCCAGACTGCAGTGCATACTCCCGGCCACCGCAGCCTCGACCTGCTGGGCTCCAATGATCCTTCCACCTCAGCCTTCCAAGTAGCTGAAACCACAGGCATGTGCTACTACACCTGGTTAATTTTTGATTTATTGTAAAGATGGGGTCTTACCAAGTTGCCCGGGTGGGTCTTGAACCCGCGGACTCAGGCAATCCACTCGCCTCAGCCTCCCAAAGTGCTGGGATTACAGGCTGAGCCACCAAGCCCAGCCGGCATGCTTCATCTTAAGTAATATTTTTATTTCATTTTAATTATTTTTTAGTGTACTCTGTCACTCAGGCTGAAGTGTAGTGGCATGATCATGGCTCACTGCAGCCTCAACTTCCTGGCCTCAGGCAATCCTCCCACCTCAGTCTCCTGAGTGTCTGCTCATTTGGGGTGGCTACAGGCATGAGCCACTCACACCCACACCCTTAGCCAGATTTTTCTAAGGCAACAGCCCATAGATAGTTTTCTTTAAATTCTCAAAAGAGCCTGTGACCCCCAAAAAGGTTATAAAAACCTACTGAATTAAAAAGGGAAAAGAAGAAAGTAAGACAGGGGGAACAAGCTAAAGGAACTGAAGAGGAGAGCTGACTCTTCTGACTGACTAAGAAGTGATGAGAGAACCTAAAAAAGGTTGCAGTGAATGGACCCTGAGAACAAGGGGGGGGCAAGAGAGGCTTATGGCTGCACATTACTGAGTATCTTCATGACAAGCACCTTATGTGCATTGACTCACTGATCACTGCCATGGCTGTGTGTGGTCATTAACCCCACTTGACACATAAGGAAATCGAGGCACGTGGAGAATAAGTACTTCGCCCAAGGTCATACCACTGGTAAGCGGCAGTGCCTGGACTCACACCTACACCTTTAGCCACTGCACCATAATACCACTCCCAATGGAGATGGGAGGAAGGAAAACCTAGACTGAGAACGAAAGACACCCCCCGCCCACCTGAGCTGGGCCCGAGCTGTGCTGAAACAGAAGAGATGGAGGAAGGAGACTGGATGGCAGGAAGGTAAAAGAGAAGCCCTCCAAGGACTCCTCAGTCTTCAAGATGCTGTGGTTCCAAAGGGTCACGGAGCACTACAGAAGGGCTGACTCATGTCCTAAAGGAAAGGACAGACCCGAGCCGAGCTGCAGCTGTCAGCCACCATTCATTCGCTCATCCATATGTGTCAGCAAACATACCTACTGGGAGTGCCTGTCAAGTGCTGGGCCCTGCCTGACGGGGAGCTGAGCAGACGTGGCCCTCCCCCTTACAGAGATCTGCACAGGAAATAAGTAAATATGAACAGGCCACAGAGCCCTATGCAGGAACAAACATGAGAGGGGCCAGGGACCTGCCTGAACCTGCTGGGGAGGACTCACTGAGGAGGCAAGAGCCAAGAGGACGAGAGAATGCAGCCACTCCAAGGGCTGTAGAGCGAGAACTCCAGACAAAACTGCAAAGGGGCTGCAAAGGGCTGGCGAGAAGAGTGGTTAAGGCAGGGGCTGGCTGGAGGTGAGGCAGGAAGGGAAGGCGTGAGGGGCCCTGCCAGAGCTTGGTGGCAGCATGCAGAAGATGGCCTCATTTAAGTGCAAAGGGGAGCCTTTGAACAGGTTTAAAAGGCCAAGAAATTAAATGACTTGGCTTGCATTTTTAAATGATCAAGCTGGTTGCTTATGTGAAGGATGGATCAGATGTGGAAAGCCCACAGGCGGAAGACCCCACAGAAGGACAAGTGAGAAGACTGGGAGAGCCTGCAGGCGTGGCAGCTGCTCGGGAGGTGAGACCAGAGCAGTGCATTTGGTTGTGTTTGAAGATGGGGCTTCTAGAGAACATCTTACTGATTTTGAGAGGAAGCAATCAGTCAAAAGGAGAAATTCATGTTGTAAAAGAGAGGGGAAGTGGGATAACAGAAGAGAAGAGAGTATGGGAGCAGATACGGGCAGGCTTGGCCTTCTGGTCACAGGAAGATTAGTGTGTTCCCATTGAAGATTCTAAGGTTCCAATGAGAGCTCTGAGGAGCAAGGGAAAGGTGGGAAGCAGAGGGAGGGTGGGGAGGCAGGAATGTGCTCTGGATAGAAAACAAAAAGCAAACTCCAGCAGAACTGACACAAAGCCAGCACCAAGGAGCATCAGAAAAAGTGGCTCCACTCTCAGAATAAATGAGCAGAGATATTTTAGGATGCTTAGCCTGAAACCAGAGTTGGTATCACTGGGCTCTTCTCTCCTCTGTGATACAGGGGGTGACCAGGGTTGAATAAAGAAGCAGAAGAGCGGGGCAAGTACTTGGCCACTTATCCATAAGAGTCACAAAAATATCACCGCAATCAACTCTCGAATTACGAGCTGGTCACATTCCTACTAAAGTATGCAGCGCCCTCAAGAAGGGGAAAAAAAACAAAACACTCCTCAATATGTTTTATGATGAGCATGCCACTCAGCACCTGAAAGTTAAGAAAGTCAGGAGAAATTCTGAAATGGTAATAGAGTGTCATGCTCTTACAGAAAGAAAGGATAAACTTGATTGTCTTTTGAACCCTTTTAATATCATAGCTTTAGAGGAAAGGATTGGAGATAAACACATTCACATCCCTGAAGAATGCATGTGAAACTGACCATACTGGGGGGCTGCCTTTGAAAAGGAATGGTGGCCAGATCAAGAAAAGGGCAGGAGACATTTCACTTTACATCTTGAATTAACTGAAAAATGCCTCCCGAGTCAGAAAAAAATCACAATAGAAAACGAAGAAGAGAACTACAGAAAAGTGGCAAATAAATTTTCTCATTTTTTTTTCCCAGCCCTGATTCTGCTTCAGAAGAAAAATCAGAATTGAATATTTCCCTGATTAATTTTTCACTAACAGCCAGGCTCGGTGGCTCAGCCTGTAATCCCGCGCCTTTGGGAGGCTGAGGTGAGTGGAATGCCTGAGCCCGCGGGTTTGAGACCCGCCTGGGCAGCGAGACCTCATCTCTACAATAAATCAAAAAATCAGCCGGGCGTGGTAGTGCATGCTTGTAATTCTGGCTATTCGGAAGGCTGAGGCTGAAGGATCGCTGGAGCCTAGCAGGTCGAGGTTGCGGTGGCCGGGAGCGGCCACTGCACTCCAGTCTGGGCGACAGAGTGAGACTCCAACTCAAAAAAAAAAAAAAAATTTTTTTTTCACTAACAAAGATTACTTTTTCCACCCTTCTTCAACCATTTTTTTTCTTTTTCTTCTTTTTTTTTTTTTACAAGATAGGAGTCTTGGTATGTTGCCCAGGCTGATTGTGATCTCCTAGGCTCAAGTGATCCTTCCACCTCAGCCTCCCAAGTCGCTTAGGATCACAGCTGTGAGCCACCACGCCCAACCTCAACATGTTTTGAAGTGGTACCATGAGTCTCTCAGTAGTTCTCACATATCTCAATCCAGCTCTTGGTAAGGATATAGGAAGACTGGATAGCCTGTGTCTGTGCGGAAAGTAGTGTGCTAGTTACACTAAAATGTGGCTCCATGTTTCTCTTACATCCAAGGCAAATCTTGTGCTGAAAAGTCTAACGGTAGGTAGTGACCACGTTACGAACAAGGACAACCTATTCATTAGGAGCTTTTACTTGTCCTAAAACTTTAATCAAATAGCCAGAACTCAGCAGAGAAACAAGATAACAGAACCAACATAACCTTTAACTTACAGTAGAACCCAAATAGGGTTACAACAGAGTGGGCCTGTGTTAGAGACCACTCTTAATATAGACCTCATGCTAATATGCTTTTTTTATTTGTAGTAGAGGGCTTTGGTTGAGATTTCATGTTTACATAAATTTATAGCAACACATCACTGACAAGGCCATTCTCTCTTTCTTTCTTCATATATTTGTAACTCTTTATGTGTTTATAAAACAACCCACATTCTCAAGAAGAATAAGAATCAAGGCCAACTATGTCAGCATGAATAATTATCAGTCACAAACTGAAGATCCTTAGGAATCTATTTTTACTGAATTGTTTATAAACTGATGAATAACTGTTGCCCTTAAAGTTAAAAAAAAATCAAACTTTTTGTACCTTCGCAACCTTGGGAAGACTAAATCAGATCTTATGCAACATCAAGTATCCTTACTCCAGCAATTCTGACCCATGACAAGCTGGGTCTACCACAAATATAAACTTAAGAAAGATTATTTGTCTTACAAAATGAGTCATGATACGTGTAAAAGTATGCATCAGTTTATAAAAATCTGATTCATATACAGCTTTTTCAGTAATAAATATCCGTTCATTCAATCAATACTTGCCAAGCTCTTTCTGTGTTGTGTTGTTTAGATCTAAATGCTCAACTTCACAAATTTTGCTTCCACGGGTGTGTCTCATTCTTTGGTCAGAAGCAATCTACACTCCTAGCAGAATTAAGAGATCTAGTTTACATTTCTACTCTCAAGATATAATTCTAACTTTAAAAATACACTGTGGTCATCCTATCATCTGTTTTTGTTGTGCACTAAAGAGTACCATTATTAGCAAACTGCAGAACAAATCAAATTTGTTTGGGGGACATTTTATCTTATAAACTCTTTGCCCATCAAAACACCAAACATCTTTAAAACTTTAAGAATTTTACAACCATTCCAGTTTTTTTTGTAAGCATTACAATATTATTTTACTGATGTAGTCAGTGAACTTGTTTTTTTTTTTTTAATGTTTCCAGCATGTCCTTTAGAAAACAGACAAGCCATACTTTTCTACATTTCGGATGATATAAACATAGAATAGCTTACCTCAGATTTGGAAAAGGGATAGTTCTCTTTTTAAAAATTAAGTGTTTAAAATTGGTGTTGTAAACCGGGCTTGGTGGCTCAGCCTGTAATCCCCGCGCTTTGGGAGGCTGAGGTGAGTGACTGCCTGAGCCCGTGGTTTCGAGACCTGCCTGGGCAACTTGGCGAGACCTCATCTCTACAAGAAATCAAAAAATTAGCCAGGTGTTGTAGCGCGTGCCTGTAGTTCCAGCCACTTGGAAGGCTGAGGCAGAAGGATCACCGGAGCCCAGCAGGTCGAGTCTGCGGTGGCCGGGAGCGGCCACTGCACTCCAGTCTGGGCGACAGAGTGAGATTCCAACTCAAAAAAAAAAAAAAGAAAAAAGAAAAAAAGAAAAAAAATTGGTGTTGTAGGTAACTAGACATATTCAGCTTTTTTCTCGTTGTAAAGTCACCTCAGGACAACTTGGGTGCCATTTTTTAGCCCTGGTGAGTGTTTAAGAACAAGAGAAATAAGCTCTCCTCAGACACACGCATGCACTCCCTCTCTCTCCCCAGCCTCATCTCTCCCTCTAAATTAATGCAGTTCAGCTGAGAAGGGTGGCATGGCAGGAACGGTGCATCACAGATACACCACACAGATGACAGGGCATGTTTTTCAAAATGTTGCCTATTTTTCATTCAGAACTTCTCATATGCTAACATACAAGTCACATTGATGGGGCCTATTCAAAAATTTAGTCAACGCCTTTATTCTAGCCTATAGTTCATGGTGGTAAACACAACAAATGACCTTTCCCTTTTCTTCTTTCCCACTTTGGTCCTCTGAGAAATATAAATCTCGAAAAGAATGCAGGACCAAAAGTTTGTCCTAGTATGACCAAAACATTTTACTATCTTTTTATTGTGCTTAGGAGTAGAAATTATTTCTAAAAAGCCCTTTAAATTAATCTCCTCTGTGAAGCCGTCCCGAAGTACTTCTAAACATTTTCATTCTGTGATTCAGCCAAGTGTTTGTTGAGACTCTGCCATTTGTTGGGTGTTGTGTCATGGGCTATAGTTTCCCACATGCAAAATATGCATTGCCTATGGAATAAAAAGGACTTAAAGTTGGGACACAGTGCCATTAACCTGCTTCAAATACACAGTCTTAAAAATGTAATAAAAATGTGGGGGGAGATGGGTGCTATTTCTGGCCTTACTAAATGGTTTACTAGGGAAGGAGACAGATATGTTCCTTCGTTTTATTTTGTTTTTATCTTAAACATAGGTGGCTACAGATTAATTTCATTGTGAGAGTCTGGGTCAGCTCAGAAGCCATGTATTTTCTTTATCATACCAGGCCTGGTGAGCCCCACGATCTGTAACTGGCACTCACAGAACAGATTTCCTGGTTCCCTAGGCCAGAGCTGGATGGACTTAAGCTGCTCCAACTTGCTACATTTTTCTCCAGGTGGAACTCTCTAGAAATGTAGGTATGGTGCAACTAAGGAGATGACACCAATTAAACCCTAATATTTCTGCACGAACACTCATCTACTTCCATTTGGCATCAATTAACTGCTGCATTCCCACCATACAAACAAGCGCTTTTTTAGACCTGCAGTTTGGATTCCTATTGTTGGGAAAGAATCCCAGAAATTAAAAACAAAACAAAATTAAAAGCTGAATCTGTACTGGAGTAAAAGTGAGCTCATACATCATAACAAGCTCTGCACCTTCTCACGCTAGAAAAACACACAGAAAATGACAATGCTGGAAATATTTTGGTCAGCAACAGTGGTAGTATAGAAGTATCCATGAAATGGCATTATTGAGTGACAAGGCTTGATTGTACCACTGGCTTGAAAGATTAAGCTGAAGGAGAATTTATCTCCTACTGGAGCCACCCAAGTCAGACAGACGTAAGGAAAGAGCCTTACAAAGTCATGGCTGATCACCCATTAACCAGGAGAACACCCATGAATAATGAAGCTGGTTATTGTGCAGAACAAAAATTCTTCCTCTATAGATTTAGACACTGAATCTAGATGAACAAGTAGATTTTTATGTGCTCAGAAGTCATGAAACACAGCAAAAGCCAAGAGGGATACCCCAGTCTACAGAAGCAGTAACCTAGCAAGTATAAAGAAAATATGAGGAAAGACATTTTCAACCTTAAAAACGGTGATATGGCCCACAAATGAACGAGACTAAGTTCTTCCTATGAAGCCCTGTATATAAAAGGACACATTTTGACAAAATCAAGCCAAATTTTCCATCAAACAGCCTGTTTATATAAATTTAACCAATCGTTTGAGCTTTAACATTGACATCACCAACTGTCCATAAAAATTCCAGTCTTTGGAGAGTGAAATGGGTCAGACTGTGTCATGAACAACAGAACTGCCTTCTCAGTAGGTTTAAGGTTTACTTAGTAGATAATTTCTCAGTGATGCTTAACTTTAAAATAATCCAGCATGAAGCCACAACTGAGAAAGATCATTAGTTGTACTCTTGAGCAGCAAAGCAAAGAGAATAATAAGCAAGAAGTACTTTTAAGCAAAGAAAACATGAAGATACTCATGTGCACGATCTCAAACAGGTCAACTCAGCATCGTCCAGTCTTCGGGAAGTGCTGGTATTTTACTGGGCTAGCTGTTTTTAGTTGTAAAATTAGAACATAGTAAAAATCATTAGTATGCCTTCATGTTATTTACTAAATTAAATAGATTTCTTGTTGAAAATCTAAATTTTGTCCAAAATGGCAAGGGTTGATGAGAATGGGATTAATAAGAATTTGTAGAAATAGTTGGATCAAGCATTTTGGAAATTATTTGCCATTATCTTGTAAAGCTGAAATCTGCATATTTTAAGATCTAGTAATTTTGCAACCTAGTCTATAACTCAGATTAGTTTTCAGACCTCAAATAGAAATGATTAATGAAGTTAATTTCCTGAGTCTCAACCAGCATTTAAAAAAATAGACTAAATTTTATCACATTGTTCAAAAATAACATTTCTTGTTGTTTTTGAAGCAATGATTGATAGATAAATAGATGGACAGACAGGCAGACGATGTATTTGTGTATATGTCCTGTTGGGTTATAGTTTAAAAAGTAGTTGAAAGGTACTTCCCTAAATAAACCATTGCACGTACTATCATACTCATAGCAGCGTTATTCAAAATAGCAAAAAGCTAGAAATAACCCAAATTTTCATCAACTGGAGGATGAATAAATAAGTGATAGAATCATCTTAAATGGAATATTATATTGTAATAAAGACATATTAATTATATCCACAAAGATTGATCTTAAAAACATAATGCTAAATGAAAAAAAGCAGAGCCTAGAAGACTATGAGTACTTGGAGTATGAAATCATTTTTATAGTTTGAAAACAAATAAAAACTAGATATCATGAAGAAACAAGTGTGGTTAAATTATATTTTAAAAATCAAGACCATGAAAAGCAAAATTTATGTTATCAATACTTCTAAGCAGAAGAGAAGTAGTATAATAGGAAGATGTGACATTAGTAATGTTGCATCTTTTACTATGATATTACATTATCATATCATATATTATTATAATGGTCTATTATAACTTTTATAAATTTTGTATATTCTTTTCAATGTAGCAAATATTATATAAAATATTTTAATTAATTTAAAACACAATTTTAGAGGACATTCATGACATATTCCCTATTGTTTTTTTTAATTGACACACAATAATGGAACATATTCATGGGGTACATAGTGATGTTTCTATACATACAATGTATATTGATCAGATCAGAGTAATTAGCAATATTCTTCAGCACACAAGGGTTCAACAACCAAAGTCCAAAGAGGAAGAAAAGATAAAAATCCAATGGATAATTAGAACAGCCTTAGAACACTTAATAAGAAAGTTAAGAATAAGTATTTATTGAGCATCTACTATCCACAAGTTATAAAGTTACAAAACTAACACCCAAAACAATTTATGAGCTGCCTAAGAGTTACATTACTTGTTATAGACTATAAACCCTTTCCTGGCTTCCCGGCTGCATTCTTGCCTTTCTGCTTCCTGACCTCTTCATTTCCCCCCACAACCCCCTTTTTTTTTGAGTTGGAGTCTCACTCTGTCGCCCAGGCTGGAGTGCAGTGGCACACTTACGGCCACCCCAGCGTCGACCTGCTGGGCTCCGGAGATCTTTCTGCCTCAGTCTTCCAAGTAGCCGGTACTACAGGTGTGCGCTACAATGCTTGGCTAATTTTTTGATTTATTGTAGAGACGATTGCCAAGTTGCCCAGGCAGGTCTCCAGCCCGTCAGTTCAGGCAATCCATTTGCCTTGGCCTCCCAAAGCGCTGGGATTACAGGCTGAGCCACAGAGCCCAGCCCATTTCCCCTCTTCAAAGTCCAGCCACCTCCTGATACCCGCCTGACACTTCATACTTCTAATATGTCACTTATCCCACTCCCCAAGGCTGTGATTCTTTTAACCCCCAAGTGAAGTCTCACTGAGAATCCTGAGCCAACCCACTAAAGAGATGGCCGTGAACAAAGTCCTTGTTGATGCCTCTTACCACCCCAAGAACACTAACTGGCAGTGATTTGTGATCAGTTCATCTGTGTCACACTCTCCTTCACTTCCATGGCATGGATAGCTGTCAGTAGTGAGGGTTCCAAACTGCCTGCCCAACCCCACTCACCTCGATCTCCTGCAGTCAGGTCCAGCCAGCACTTGTTAGCTTCAGGTCAGATTCACCAGCTATCCTCTATCACTCCATCAATCTTAAATTCTCAAATCTACTTCTTCCTCAGTTTTCCCAGCTCATCCCTTTTCTAACAGGTCCCAACTTTCTACACTCATATGTACCAATGATTTTCTTACTGTAAACAATGCTGTGATTTATACGTACACCCTTCACTAAAATGTGAGCTCCCGCAAATCTCTATACCACCAAAGGGTCCAACATAGGTTTCTTGGCCTCAGTATTGCTGACATTTAGGGCTGGATACTTTTGTATGGGGATTGTCCTGTGCATTATAGGATATCTAGCAGCATCCCTGGCCTCTATCCATTAGACGTGAGTGGCACACACCTCCACCAAATTGAAACAACCAAAAAGGTCTCCAGATATTGTCAAATGTCTCCTATTGCTTTCGGTTGAGAACCATGGATTTAACATAAATCATGAATCTGCTCACTAATTACAAGATCTTTCTGATTTGGACGATTGTTAAAAACGAAATAGAATTTTGGAGAAAGATGAGTTAAATGTGAATTTAAATAATCGGAGAGAACATGGTCTGCCCATCGATTACTTGAATCCTAGGCACAGAAAATCCAGAGCTTTGATTTTGTTTTCCTTTTAAGTTGGCCTTGGGACTGCTACCCAGGGCAATTATTTAGGCTGAAGATACTAGATGGATTTGGATCATGGTTTTTATATTCAGATATTCAGAAATAGTATTTTCCTGGCTAGCTTAAACTTTTGTGATTTAGGGTTATTTTGAACCGCCTTAGTAAAAACCAAAGAATTCAGACTTGAGTAATTGTCACAGAAAGAGAAGAACAGCAGTTTCCTATTTATGTTATGTTCCCTTAATCAAATAATAACAATGTACAGTTACAAAATGGATTTGAAAAGACTTAGTTTTAAATTGACAAACATAAAAGGGAGAAAATCAATCTCTTTCTCATTCTCTCATTCTACTCCCACCTGTCCTGTTGCCAATGCTATTGTGTTTTTATTTTCTAAAATTCTTTCAAAGTCATCTGTTCCTCTCCATTCTCCATTGACCCCCCACTCCCCTAAATCTTCCCCTACTCCCTTTTTTTGAGTTAGAAGTCTCACTCTGTTGTCCAGGCTAAGGTACACTGGCATGATCATGACGATCACGGCTCACGGCTGCTTCAACCTCCTGGGCTCACGTGATCCTTCCACCTTCAGCATCCTGAGTAGCTGGGACTATAGACATGCATCACCATGCCTGCATAATTTGTTGAGTTATTGCAGAAACAAGGTTTCACTATGTTGCTGGTCTCGAACACCTGGCCTCAAGCAATTCACCCAACCTTGGCCTCCCAAAATGCTAGAATTACAGGCGTGAGCCACTGTGTCCAACCCTAAATCTCTTTTACAAATTGCCAGATTTCTAGATGGGCATGGTGGCATGTCTGTAGTCTTATCTACTGGTAAGGCTGAGGCGGGAGATCACTTGAGTCCAGGAGTTCGAGGTTACATTGAGGTAACACCACTGTATTCCAGTCCGGGTGACAGAGAAAGACTCTATCTCTTAACATAAATAAATAAATAGCTAGATTTCTAAAGTATAATCTGATCCTACAGTTCTCATGTTACAATGTCTCTGTAGCATGTGTGTAAATCCTAAGGATTTCCGTTCTTCCCTTCCCTGCAGTTTGTGTTTGTGAAAAACAAAAAAAGCTAGAAAAATATGGAAAAGTTCCTAAAAAGAAGGCTCAAATAACCACTGCTCACTCAATCAGATACAATAATCACTATTAACATTTTTGTAAATCTTTTTCCTACTTTTTTCTAAATAAACGTACACTTTAAAATAAAAATTCACTTATACATGTCTTATATTCTGCTTATTTCAATGAATGATCTACTACAACCATTTTCATATTATTAAATACTTTATGTTTTTTAAGTTTTGTGGTAGCCAGAATAATATCCAACTTTTAATTTTAAGTTGCATTTGAACTTTACTTGCAATACTTTCTTGTGCCACTATTTGAAAAAAAAAAAGACAGATTTAGAGCCCTTTATGTATGGATTTTGCAAGTTGGTTTTCAACAGCTTCAGAGTAATTGCTAAAACAAAAACAAAACCTAGTGAAAATTTCCCTCTATTCAGCAATAAATCCGTCAAAGTCCTTTATACTTTTTTTTTTTTTGAGTTGGAGTCTCACTCTGTCGCCCAGACTGGAGTGCAGTGGCCGCTCCCGGCCACCGCAACCTCGACCTGCTGGGCTCTGGCGATCCTTCCGCCTCAGCCTTCCGAGTAGCCGGAATTACAGGCATGCGCTACCACGCCCAGCTGATTTTTCGATTTGTTGTAGAGATGAGGTCTCGCTGCCCAGGCGGGTCTCGAACCCGCGGGCTCAGGCAATCCACTCACCTCAGCCTCCCAAAGGCGCGGGATTACAGGCTGAGCCACCGAGCCCGGCCCTTTATACTTCTAATTACACAAGTCCTAAGTAATGCTTTATTCTTACAAAAATTACAACATTTAGATAAGGTCAAATCTCACCTGACCATTAGCCACAATTCCCAAGTCCTCATGTACTCTCTGGTGTGACTATTATTACTTTGGGCTTACTTTTAGGTTTTTTTACTCTGCATATCCTTACATATAGAGGTCCTTACAAAACATATAGCATTCATTTGAGTTTTTAAAAATATTTAATTGCCGGGCACAGTGGCTCAAGCCTGTAATCCCAGCACATTGGGAGGCTGAGGTGAGAGGACTGCCTGAGCTCACAGGTTTGAGACCAGCCTGGGCAACTTGGTGAGACCTTGTCTCTACAATAAATCAAAAAACTAGCTGGCGTGGTAGCGGGCACCTATAGTTCTGGCTACTTGAAAGGCTGAGGCGGAAGGATCGCCTGAGCTCAGGGGGTTGATGATGGGGTGGCCGTGAGCATGCCACCGCACTCAAGCCCGGGTGACAAAGCGAGACTCAAACTCAAAAAAAAAATTTAATCATTCTGTAATTTTTTGAGGTTATTTTCTGCTATCATGATGTAAATCTAGGTGCTTCATAGTATTCCACACTGTAACAAAGATCATTCTGCTTAAGCCCAACTTGCTACTCATAGTGTATGAAATCTAAAGTGTATTCACGTTGATCTGCTTAAAAACTAGCATTGGTTGGGTGCAGTGGCTCAAGCCTGTAATCCCAACACTTTGGGAGGCTGAGACAAGAGGACTGCCTAAGCCCTGGGGTTCAAGACCAGTCTGGACAACTTGGCGAGATCTCTACAATAAATTTAAAAAATTGGCCAGGTGTGGTAACACACTCCTGTAGTTTCAGCTACTTGGAAGGCTGAGGCGGAAGGATCACTGGAGCCCGGCAGGTCAAGGCTGCGGTGGCTGTGAGCATGCCACTGCACTCCAACCTGGGCAACAAAGTGAGCTCCAACTCAAAAAAGAAAAGAAAACTATCATTAATTGAAGGAATGTGGGCTATCTTGAGAAGAAATTCCAAAATATTTTCCTTTTTCTAAGTAATAAGAATGAACAATGCAGGATTTGATAACCCGATTTTTATAAACATAGAACACAGGAAAATTTCTATTTTTGAAAAGTGCTCATGAAATAAAACTATTACATGATGAGGTTAAAAAACGTATATTTCATTTATGTTTTCAGTTATAATTGTTCCATTCATGTAGATTCTGTCTTACAAGGAGTTACTTATCCAAAGTTCATTATTGGGAACATTGGTGATGGAAATGTCTTAATAAGGGTGTGGATTAGTTACCCTTATTGGAGGTATGTAACAGAGAAGTTAATTTTTGGTCTACACTTAAAGAAGTTGGAAATATGAACTGCCTTATATGTATTTTAAAAATTGAATTCACAATTTAAAACTTTTTCTGGAAGAAGCTTAGGCAATATAGCACGACCTTATCTCTACAAACAAAATTTAAAAATTAGCCAGGTGTGATGGTGTACACCTGTAGTCTCAGCTACTTGGAAAGCTGAGGAAGAAGGATGACCTGAGTCCAGGAGGTCGAGGCTTCAGTGAGCTGTGATCGTGCCAAGCACTCCAGCTTGGGTGACAGAGTGGGACCCTGACCACTGCCCACTCCCACACACACACAAAAACTTTCCTTGGAAGAAATCACCAGGCCCAGAAGGTTTCACTGGTAAATTCTATCAAACTAACTTAACAGTACACAAACTCTTCAGACTATAAAAAGAGGGGACAATTCCCAATTCACTTTATGAGGACAGCCTAACCTTGTTATAAAAAATCTGATTACAATATAAGAAAAAAAGAAAACATAAAAACTATTCAGAAACATAGATATAAATATCCTTAACAAAGTGATAACAAATCATATCCAGGAGTATAAAAAGTGCTAATGCATTATGACAAAGTGCATTAACACTTTTTATCACAGAAATGCAAAACTGATATTACATTTGAAAATGAATCAGCATGTTTCACCATATTAACAGAATAAAAGTGAAATGCCATCTATTAACATCTTAGTAGATGAAGAAAAAAATTCAAAAAAAGCCAATACCCATCCATGAGTTTTAAAACTTTATTAACTCTCAGCAAACCAGAAGTCAGAGCAAATTCCCACAATCTGTACAGGCCAATTGCAACCTACAGACAACATAGGAATGAATAGTGCCACTTGTATATTGTATACCTAATCCTGAATTGTAATCCCCATCTTTTAAAAAAAAGGGTCTGACACGGTGGTTTAGCCTGTAATCACAGCACTTTGGGAGGCTGAGGCAAGAGGATTGCCTGAGTCTGGGGGTTCGAGACCAGCCTGGGCAACTTGGTGAGACCCCATCTCTACAATAAACCACAAAAACTAGCTAGGAATGGTGGCGTGCATCTGTAGTTCCAGCTACTTGTAAGGCTGAGGCAGAAAGATCGCCTAAGCCCAGCAGGTCGAGGCTATGGTGGCTGTGAGCATGCCACTGCACTCCTCTAGCCTGGGTGACAAGAGTGAGACTCCAACTCAGAAAAAAAAAAAAGAATGGTGAAATACTGAATCCTTTCCCTTAACAGTGGAAACAAAAGCAAGGAAATCTACTCTCACTGCTATTCACTAGTGTATGGATGTTCCAGTCAGTGCAACAAACCAAGAAAAGAAACATACATAAAGATTAGAAATGAAAAGGTAAAACTTTGCATTCACAGGCAACAGAAAGAACCAAGGAGGGAAATCCTAAAGAATCTACAAACAAACAAACAAATAAAAAAACCTGTTGAAACTATTTAGTGAATTTAGAAAGTTGCAGGATACAAGGTAAAGGTCCAAAAACAACTATATTCCTATTTTACCAGCAACACCAGCAACAAGTGGAAAATTATTTAAATAAAATACAATAGCATAGAGAACCACAGAACACTTAGGAATAAAATTAGCAAATTATAAAGAACTCTACAATGACAACTGTGAAAACACTGCAGAAAGAAATTAAATAAAGAGCTATACCATGTTCATGGATGTGTAGACTCAGTATTATTAGGATTTCAGTTCTCCCGCAAATCAGCCTATGGATTCTATGCCATTTTGACCAAATTTCTAGCAGTGCTTTTTGTATAAGTTGATAGGGTGATTTTTAAATTGTTATGAAAAAATATTTAGGCTATCACAAAATCTTAACCAGGGATAAGGAGAATAGAAAGAGTGCAGACTTCTTGGGCACTTGAGTGACGGTATGGCATTCATCAAAATGGCAAATTCAAGAGAAATTGAATGAAGTTGGGGTGGCACCAATGCAATAAAATCTATTTTTGATTAACTGAGTCTGAAGTAGTGAGGTTGGATAGAGGATTTGGAAGAAGTAAAATATCAAAATGGAATTCAGTAGATAGTATGATTCAGTATCTGGAGCTCAAAGGACAGGGCTGAACTGAAGGATGCAGCCCAAATTTATCAGCATATGAGGGGAAAAGGAAACTATAGCTTGGATGAGATTATATAGTATGTAATAAGCAGAAAAAGAACATTTGATTAAATTGTAAAGTGACCTTCTAACTGATCTTCCTGCTTCACACTTGCCCCTCTCTGTCTGTTCTTAACACAAGCCATGTTGACCCTGTGAAAATATAAGTCAGGTTATAACCCTTTTCTGTTCAAAATCTTCCAAGGGTTTGAGTTACTCTAAATAAAAGCCAAAATCCTTTAAATAGCCTACAAAGTCTCACATCACTTCCCAACTCTGGTGGCACATTAGAATGATCCTACTTGAACATGCACCTCTAGCACCTTAATAAGTTCTCTTCCTTCTACTCTTCCCTTTGCTCTCTTCATACATGCAACAAATGCCTCCTTACTTTCCCTTGAACATGCCAGGTATGCAATTACCTCAGAGCATTTACTCTTTCTCCAATGCACTCCCTTTTGGTATACACATGGTTGTTGCTCTCATTCCCTTCAAAACTTTACTCAAATATCTCATTGAAGTCTTCCCTGATTATCTTAGTCTAAATTGCAAACCCTCACTACTCCTACCTGACTAATCATCCTTACTTGATTTACTTTCCCCCAGAGAATTTATCACTAACATACTATTTATTTTATTTATATTTTAAAATTTTATTGTAGTGAAATTCATATAACATAAAATCACCTATTTTTTTTTTTTTTTGAGTCGGAGTCTCATTCTGTCACCAAGGCTGGAGTGCAGTGGCACACTCACAGCCACCACAGCCTCGACTTGCTGGGCTCAGGGAATCCTTCTGCCTCAGCCTTCCAAGTAGCTAGAACTACAGGCACTCACCACCATGCCCAACTAATTTTTTTTATCTATTGTAGAGATGAGTTCTTGCCAAGTTGCCCAGGCTGCTCTTGATCCCATGGGCTCAGGCAATCCTCTTACCTCGACCTCCCAAAGTGCTGGGATTATAGGCATGAGCCACCACACCCAGCAAAATCACCTATTTTTAAGTGAACAATTCAGTGGCATTTAGTATTTTCACAATGTTGTGCAACCAACACCTTTATCTAGTTCCAAAATTTCCATCACTCCAAAATAAAACCCCATAGCCATGCAGTTTTTTTTTGTTGTTGTTGTTGTTTTTGCTGTTGTTGTTTTTCCTATTCCTCCCTTCCCATTAGCCCCTGCCAACTGCCAATATACATTGTCTTTGTGGATTTACCAGTTCTGGATATTTTATATAGATGAAATCATAAAGCATATGATCTTTTTAGGTTTTCCTTTTTTCTTTCTTCCTTTCTTTTTTTTTTTTTTTTTGAGTCAGGGTCTCACTCTGTCACCCAGACTGGAGTGCAGTAGCACGATCTCGGCTCACTACAGCCTCAACCTCCTAGGCTCAGATGATACTTCTGCATCAGCCTCCCGAGTAGCTGGGAATATAGGCATGCACACCATACCTGGCTAATTTCTTATTTTTTGTAGAGACAGGGTCTTGTTATGTTGCCTAAGCTGTTCTCAAACCCCCAGGCTCAAGCATTTCTCCTGCCTTGGCTTCCCAAAGCACTGGGGTTACAGGAGTGAGCCACCACACCCGGCCAGTGCATGGTCTTTTGTATCTTGCTTCTTTCACTTAGGATAATGTTTTCAAGGTTCATCCACATTGTAGCATGCATCAATATTTTATTCCTTATTATAGTATATGTATATACAAACACATGCATGCACAATTATATACACTACACACACACACACACACACACACACACACACACACACACACATCAATACATTTCTTCATCCATTCAACTGTTGATAGACATTTGGGGTAGTTTCACCTTCAGGCTACTGTGAATAGTGCTGCTGTGAACACTTGTGAGTATCTGTTTGTGTAGCTCTTTTCAGTTCTTTAGGGCATATGCCTAGGAGTGGAATTGCTGGGTCATATGGTAATTCTGGGTTTAGCTTTTTGAGAAACTGCTAAACTATTTTCCACAGCAGCTGAACTATTTTACACTTCCACCAGAAATGTATGAGAGCTTCAATTTCTCCACATTCTCACCAACACTTGTTTTCTCCACTGTCTTTGTTTTTATTATAGTCATTTTAGCAGATGTGAAGTGGTATCTCATTGCGGTTTTTGCTTAAATTTCCCTAATGACTAATGAAGTCGAGCATGTGTTTGTTGGCCATTTGCATATCTTCTTTGGACAAATTTCTATTCAAGTTTTTTGCTCATTTTTTTTCCCTCACCCACTCCTTTTGGTCATTTTTAAACTGAGTTGTTTATATTTTTGTTGTTGCATACTAAGAGTTCTTTACATATTCCAGATATGTTAGCCCAGAGATATAGGATTTGCAAATACTTTCTTTCTGTATTTTGTCTTTTAAGTTTCATGATAATGTCCTTTGATACACAAGTTTTTAATTTTGATGATGTCCTGTTTATCTTTTGCTATTCATGATTTTGGTGTTGTATCTAAGAATCCAATGCCAAACCCAAGGCCATTAAGGTTTACTCCTATATTTTCTTCTAAAAGTTGTATGATTTTGGCTCTTACATTTAGGTCACTGATCATTTTTAATTAATTTTCACCAGTGGTGTGAGGTAGGGGTCCAGCCTCATTCCTTTGCATGTAGCTGTCTAGTTGCCCCAGCACCATTTATTGAAGAGACTATTTTCTCCTCATTGAATGGTCTTGACCTTCTTGTCAAAAATCAACTGGTCACAAATATTTGGGCTTATTTTTGGACTTTCAATTTTATACCATTTGTCTCTCTGTCTATTGTTATACCTATTTTGATTACTAAAGATTTGCAATAAGTTTTAAAATTAGAAAATGTGAGTCTTCCAACTTTGATTTTGTTTTTCAAGAATGTGCTGCATCTTACTTTTTAAAAATTACTTATTGTCTACCTTTCCTTACTACAATATAGGCTCAAGTGGGATGTGCGTTTTTGTCATTTGTTGACTGCCGTACTCTAGCACCTAGTATAGGGCCTGGCACTTTTTAATTACATGTTTAATATTTGTTGAATGAATGAATGGGCTCCTGAGAAAACAAAATCATCCACAACTGAGACAAGGGTGAGAGTGGGAATGCAAGAGGTGTGAAAGAGAATTACCATGGTTGAGAAATTTCTGTCAAAGAAGAATCCAAATGGCAGGAGAGAGGGCTGGTCTAGACCTTGGGTTCTAGTGTCAAGGGACCCTTTCAAAAAAAACCACATTGGCAGAGGGAGCAAGCAGCAGCTATTCTTGTGTTCAAATCAATCTTCAGTATTTCAAATATACTAAAACTAGAAATCATTCAGTGACAATCACATTAAACATTTTATTTTTTTCAAAAACAAAACATCAGATACGATGAAATAGAAAGAGTAACAATGAATTGTTTTCTCTGAACTGAGAGGGAAAAATAGCTTTTGCATCTTATCTCAAAAGTCTCCATCACTTTTGTGTATTCTTGATAAGTTAATATAATTTTATAATCATATCAGAAAACATACCCGATAATGCAAAAGTACCATATTGACCTTTTAAAAAAATATAAGAACAAAATTTTAAATAAACACACTTATCACTGTTAGTCAAATTAAGTTACTGGAAAGTGACTTCCGCAAGTCTGAACACCATTGTTGCTAGTGGGGCAAAAGCCAGTGGGAAAGAAGCAGAACTGCAGGGTACATGTGATGCCGGTGAAGAAATGCATTCTCAATTTCCTTTGACACACATACTTTCTTTCCAATGTACAGCATTTAAAATATAAATAATTATGGAAGTATAAAGAGTGCCCCTACTGTTGTTCGATATTATGTAAACTGTCACTAAGTAATTTTATTTGTCTTACATAACAGCCATACTGCTACTATCAGGTTAAGCAAAATATTGCCACTTCAGGTTAAGCAAAATATTGCCACTTCACAAATCAAGCCACAGATCCCATCTGTTTCTAGGTTCCATTACAGTACAGCTACTGCAGGTCAATAAAGAAATTGTTAAGCAGAGGATGGAAATGTGTCTCTTATTTAACTTTTTCAAAATCAACAATGTGTTGTCAATATAGTTTGGCAGGCAGTCTGATTTATGGTAGGAGTTAGCTATGTCTCCTGCTCCTCCTGCCCCAATAATGATTTAAATCAATATGAGACTTATAAAAACTCTCACTAAAATTGCAGGGCTCTGGGACTTGCCAGGTGCTGATCGCTATACTCAAGCCTCAGGGAAAATGTGTAATTGCCCTATGCAATTATCCCAGCTTTAATTATGGCCTCAGCCTTTTATTCCCTAGACAGAGGTGACAGTCTGGAAGGTTTTTGCCTTGAGCTTGGTCTTCAAATTAGCGACTAAAAAACCATGGGCCATACGTCGCCTAGGGCAATTCATTACCTCACCTGCAAAACCCACTCCAAGGGGCAACACTGCTACTCACCATTCAAACCCAGCCCAGACACCACAGGTCTCTGTGACTTCCTCAAGTGGAATTATCTTCTCAGTCAGTACCTTATACATACTTCTATTTTCACTTTGGACTATAATTTATCTATATGTCTCTCTACTGAACAATTCAAAGCCTTTAGGGATAGTGACCGTCTTATTCATCTCTCTAGTCCCAATCCCTCACACAAAATAGGCCTTTAATAAATATTTATTATTACTTATGTTAGACGACTATGGCACCTAGCAATGCCCATGATATAGTAGATGCTTAATATTAATTCCTGGTAGTTTGTTTCCTTTCCTTTGTTCAACATTTCACTTGTTTCCATCCTTTTATCACCACCTGCTGTTAGAACTCAGCTCAGGCTTTCATTACACCTGACTACTGGCAGGAAGAAGAGACATTGGCAATGTCTGGAGACATTTTTGGTTAGGGGAGGAAGATGCCGCTGGCTTTTAGTGGGTAGAAGCCATGAATGCAGCTAAACATTCTACAAGTCAGAGAACAGCCCTCCACCGTGAGAATGATCTGGCCCAAAATGCCAACAAGTCGAGATTGAGCAACCCTAATCTAGATTTTCATTCCTTGAAATCGACTCCTGGTTGTTTTGCCCTATCCCCATTCTTTCTCCATTCTAAGCTATTCTCCCTAAAAAAAATGTTGTCATCCTGTTCAAAAAGTTTTATACTTCCATTGAATATCTTCACCTGTTAGTTACTGCTGGATTTCCTTTTCTTTCTTTCTTTTTTTTTTTTTTTTAAGTCGGAGTCTCACTTTCTCTGTTGCCCAGGCTGGAGCGCAGCGGTATGCTCACGGCCACCCCAGCAGTGACCTGCTGGGCTCGGCAATTCTTCCGCCTCAGCCTTCCAAGTAGCTGGAACTACAGGTGCACGCTACCACACCCGGGTTATTTTTTTTTTATTTGTTTTAGAGACGAGGTCTGGCCAAGTTGCCTAGGCTGGTTTAGAAGCTGCAGGCTCAGGTAAGCCACTCGCCTCGGCCTCCCAAAGTGCTGGGATTGCAAGCTGAGCCACCAAGCCCAGTCTGCTGGATTTTCAATAACACCAACATATCACTATGTCAAGAGCAGTCCTAGAACCAAAAAATTCTTCTGAACTACCTGCTTTACAACTCTCTTAACTCAAATGTAAGTTTTAAATGAGAACACAGGAAAGAAACAAAGACTCTAGAGAATGGCAACTAATTTTTCTGTGGTGATCAAATTTCTACAGCTACAAAGGCCAAATGGCCCTTCAGATTTCATTTGAAGAATAAATGCTGTGTCATTGTACGTTATATCACATGCTGGACTGTTATCTCTAATGCTGGCTAGAAATCTTTTAAACTAACTGTGACTTGTTTAAAATTAATGTGACCAAAGATTGGTGGGTTTTAGAAACAGGAACATTTTAAGAATGTTTGACTCTTTTTATTTACATGACCATATGTTATGAAAGTCCATAGAATTAATTCTCTTAAATGTGCAAAGATATATAAATAAGCAGGTAGAAAAAATATTCAAAGTTTCTTCTGTAACATCCCATTAAAAACCACATTCCATGCAAATCACACATTTGGTAACAGATTCATATCTAGAATATATCTCATCACGAGGAAAGGGAGGCAAACAAAGAATAAGAAAGCAGAATATAAAAAAGAACTCCTATAAACAACCCAGTTCAAAAGTGGGCAAAGAGCTTGAATAGACACTTGACCAAAGAAGATACATTAAACCATTGACCAAATTAAACATTGACCAAATACATACATTAAACAATGCTCACCATCATTAGTCACTAGTGGAAAAAACACAAATCAAAATGCAAGATGACTATCAGCAACAAAAACAGAAAATAACAAGTTTTGACAACAATGTGGAAAAATCAGCACTTTTGTACACTGTAGAGGAGAATGCAAAATGGCTTCAGGACTGTGAAAATGAATTTGGTCGCTCCTCAAAAAATTAAGCATAGAATTATCATAACTGCCCAGCAATTGTACTCCTAGGTGTATGCCCCAAACAACTAAACAGGTACTCAAGCAACATCCATAGTAGCAAAATTCACAATAGCCAGAGGGTGGAAACAACCTAAACATCCATCAACAAATGACTGGATAAACAAATTGTGGTATATACATATAATGAAATATTATGAAGTCATTAAAAAGGAATGAACAGCCTAAGCAACATCATCATTATATATATAATTATATATATATATATATTAGCTGGGTGAGTGCCTGTAATCCCAGTTTAGGTGAGTGCCTGTAATCCCAGCTAACAGGGAGGGTGAGGAGGAGGAAGGATTGCCTGTGCCCACGAGTTCAAGGCTGCAGTGAGCCATTACTGTGCCACTCACTTCAGCCTGGGTGACAGAGTGAGATTCTATCTCAAAAAAAAAAAAAAATTGACATATGCTACAATATGATGAACCTTGAAAACATTACATTGACTGAAATAAACCAGATATAAAAGGACAAATAAGGTATGATTCCACTTATATGAAATATCCAGAATGGGGAAATTCATAGAAACAAGAATTTAGGGCACAGAGTTTCAGGTTGGGAAGATGAAAATGTTCTGGAAATGGATCGTGTGGTAGTTGTACAATAACATGAATGTGTTTAATGCCACTGAATTGTATGCTTAAAATTGTTTAAAATGAGGCTAGGTAAGGTGGCTCACACCTATAATCCCAATGCTTTTGGAGGTCAAGGTGTGAAGATCACTTGAGGCCAAGAGTTTCAGACCAGTCTGGGCAACATAGCAAGATCCCATCTCTAAAAAAAAAAAAAAATTTTTTTAATTAGCTAGATGTGGTAGCTCGCCTGTAGTCCTAGCTACTGAGAAGATTGAGACAGGAGGATTCACTTGGGCCCAGAAGTTTCAGGTTGCAGTGAGGCTAAGATCATGCCACTGCCCTCCAGCTTGGGCAACAGAGCAAAAACCTGTTTCTAAAAAACCAAATTAAATGAAATACATGTTTAAAATGGTAAATTGTATGTGTATTTTACCACAATAAAAGAAAACTCTATTTCAAATGTTATAATAATAATTTACTTCATCAGTGCCTTTAAGATTTTAAAAATGGAGTCTTCCTCAGCTAAAATTAGAGGTATTTTAATAACCTCTAATCTTCAGATGGAAAACAGTGTGCCATGTGCATGGAAGCCTTGAAAGAAACCAGAATCTCTGATAAGGTAAAATGCTGGGAAATCTTCATACCTACCCCTCAAACCCAATTACATAGGTGGATGTCCTCTCAACAGCGCAGACTATCTGAAGGACAGCCACAGTTTTGTGAGATTCTGGCATTCTGCCTGCCTTTCAGATCCTTTCTTCTGCTTAATGCCAATTCATGTAAACATATCAGTTTTCTCTGATGGTTTGAGGGGGAGGAGGAAAGTACTGTTTTTAAAATAACATTTGCTTCTACACTAAGAAAAAGGGGGAAATATGGAACAATCGCTAGAGAGATCATTTTTAAAAACAAGATCTATTTTCTATTTCACAACCAACAGCAATTTGATATGCCAATTGTCAATATTATTCAGCTTTACAAATGTGAGCGTTCTGAAAGAAAGCAGAAATATAAATTTATTTTCATGCACTAACACATAAGGCTGTACAAAAGCTTACTAGTATCCCAGAATCTCCAACACTTCAAATCTATTAGAAGGTTCATAAAATTTGAAATTCATTCTTTCATAATATTAACTTTATGATTCTTCCTGGAATAGGAATATAGTAGATTCTACTGCTTGAAAATATTATCAGGTTAAGCGAATTTACCTTATAATGCACAACTAAGTACAAGAATATTTGAAGTTTATTTTTAAAATATAATGTTTACCATCAGTCCTGGATTTGGATATACTGTGCCCCAGATGAAGTGATACAATGATTGTTTGAATCTCATCTGATAAAACAAATAATTAGAATAAAAAACAAGAAGTGAAAATAAGTAAATAAATACATTTATTCATTCCACGTGTGGGGCGAAGCAAGCACACCCACAATCTCATTCTAAAATCAGAAACCCTCTAACAATAGCTTCCTTTCTTATATTATTATTATTACCATTATTTCTTTTTTTTTTTTTTTGAGTTGGAATTTCACTCTGTCACACAGGCTGGAATGCAGTGGCACTCTCACGGCCATCACAGCCTAAACCAGCTGGGCTCAGGCGATCCTTCCGCCTCAGCCTTCCAAGTAGCTGGAACAACAGGCGTGCACCACCACGCCCAGCTAATTTTTTGATATATTGTAGAGATGAGGTCTTGCCAAATTGCCCAGGCTGGTCTCGAACCCCTGGACTCAGGCAATCCTCTCACCTCTGCCTCCCAAAGTGCTGGGATTACAGGCATGAGCAACTGCACCGGCTCCTTTCTTATATTAATACTGAATTTTGGTTGGGTGAGATGGCGCGCACTTGTAATTCCAATGCTTTGGGAGGCTGAGGCAGGATGATTACTTGAGTTCAGGAGTTCAAGAGCAGCCTGGGCAACACAGTGAGTGCCGCCCCCGCTTCCACTTTTACAAAAAAGTTAAAAATTAGCTGGATGTGGTGGCATACGCCTGTAGTCCCACCTATTCAGGAGGCTCTGGTGAGAGGATTCCTTAAACCTAGGAGTTTGAGGCTGCAGTGAGCTATTAGCACACTATTGCTCTCCAGCCTGGGAGCCAGAGTAAGATCCTGACTCAAAAAACCCAAAACAAAATCCCCAAATCCTGAATTTCATATAAAGCTATAAAACCAAAGGCCCTGACTATAAGGGATATATGTGGTCCCAATGAAGACTCTTGGCTATACCAGGCAGCCTTGTGTTCATGATATGAAGCACTAAGGTAAGCTGGTGCCACTGGAATTTATACTTACTAAGCCATTTCGGAAGCCTTGGTCTATGCTCACTTATATTCCTGAAGTACAGTTAGTTCTCTTGGCCACTCACATAGTTTGATTTTTCAGCTAGAATGTTACTGTCAATTAGACATTTCTTAAGCTTCAATGGATATTTAAAATTACTTTTTAAATTAGACTAGGTACAGCTTTTCTGGTTGCTCATTACCACTTTTTTTGAAGACAGAATCACTAGTGAGTCCACTGCCCATTCATTCTCTTATTTATGCCAATGTGTAGTGGAAGGGAAACAGAACAGGCATTAAAACAGTAAAGACAGAGCCTAAAGGACATGCTTTAATAATAGTCTGAGTCACTCAAGGTAGATTTTGAATGCTATGCATGTTTCCATACAGTATTCTGAAAACAAAGGATTTGGGGGAAGAAGTCTTGAGTCTGTGTTAGCTCAGTCACCATCATCTTCAAGTAGTTAATCACTTGGATACTGTTTCCTCCTCCATAAAATAGAAACAACAATCATTTTTTACAGAGTTACTGAAAGGATGTTTTCAGAAGCCATTTGAAAACTGTACACTAAGATGTTAGTTTTTATTACCAACAATTCATTATACTTTTATTTATTCCTTACTTTAAAAAAATCTCTGAAATAAATCAGAGGCAAAGAAGCAAAAAAAAAAAGATTAAAAAAAGCAATATGTTATCTCAACATATTAGCATCACATTAGGAATTAAAATTAGGACACCATTGTCTTCCTAATCAGCATTAACTGCTACTATTCATCCAGCAGAGCTGGTTGAGAGAAATTTCTGAGCCCATAATATATTTCTATACAATTTCAGGATCAAGAGAGAGAAAGAAGGCAAGAAGATAAATGGACCCTAATAGAAAAGGAGTAATAATTGCTATTAGCAATTTCACCTGTATAAAATATAACTGAAAAACTAGAAACATGCACAAAAGGGTTCTTACCACGTCTGCATAGAAAAGATCACCTGGTACCTATTGCAGTAATCTTACACTCAGTTTAAGCAAGCATGCTTATATGAGTTCCAAGTTTACTGCAACTTAGAGCAGCAAACTGGGAGAGGGAAGAGGAATGCTCCTGGCTGGGGCAATGATAGCAAAGAGAAGCCAAAGCTGACAGTTTGAACACAATGGCTCACTCCTGTAACCCCAGTACTTTGGGAGGCTGAGATGGGAGGATTGCTCGAGGCCAGGAGTTTGAGACCAGCCTAGACAACGTAGTGAGCCGTTGTCACTACAAAAAATAAAAAAATTTAGCTGGGCGTGGTGGCAAGTGCCTGTAGTCCCAGCTACTCGAGAGGCTGAGGCAGGGCTAGTTTATTAAATTTTAAAAATGAAATAAAAACCTACTAGCATTCTTGAACATCATTTTTCTTCCTGCATCCCATTTGCTACATCTCATTTCTAGCCACGTGCCTGAGCTAGAAAGCAGAGCCACACTGACTCAGAATAATCTCATAGAAATTATATTCTTTCCTCTTCCTCAACTCCACATTCAACAGACTACCAAATCCTGCTGATGGGCCCTGCCACACATTCCTTGGATAGGTCCCATCCCAGATAATCGAATGAGTCCCTTCCACCTCAGGCAACTGCCTCTCATAGTGCCTCGCCTCACCACCACTCCTCCCCGTCTGCCCAGAAAGCACCTCCAGTTTGGGCCCCTCATGGGCTATCATTCCGAGCCCGGAGCTGATCCTGTCACACTCCCAGGTGACACTTTGCTGTGACAATGCAGCCAAATGGGACAGTCATTATTTCTGTGAGTTGAGATTCAAAAATGCTGCATTTGTGCTCTAAAATGTTTCCCCCAAACTCCTACTGTGAGTCTGTATTTATATGCTTTACATTTTAAAATATCATGGGGGTAGGGGTGTGCGTTGGTGCTTGTGTCGTCAATTTCAAACAAAGCTCTTCAAACTGGCCTCCCTGAATTACATTCCCAGCCACACCTCTTCTCACTCCCTTTTGTCCTCCAACGCTTCCCCTTTGGCCCAGAGGAACCCTCCCTCTCCCGGGCAGCTACATCCTGCTCCTCCTTCAGGACAGAGTTGGAAGCTAACTTTCTGGACACCTTCCCTGGTAGGCCCCTAGGCAGCAGGTTGACCCGCTCTCCTCTGCTCCTCCCACAGCACCTGGTATATACCTTCACAAGAGCACTAAACCACATCTGACTCTCAATATTTGTTGCTTTCTCCAGAGATGCGGGCCACATCACAGTCTGTACTACCTAGCACCAGGTCTAGCATGCAGGAGGCCACTGAGAAATGTTGAGTAAATGAGGGTAAAAATCCAGTTGTATCAATAACATCAACTGCTGTATTATTAGGCCCTACATAAATTAGCCTAACTTCTGACCTAAAGTCCATTGCTTTACTAATGTGATACAATAAATTCTTTTGAAAGGCAGAATTATATAATGCGTTCCATACTTCCTTTGCATTTAATAGTCTATCTACTTAAGGCGAAGTTATAGAGGGTACAACCTGTTTGTGAATATCACAAAGTGTTAAATGGCTATAAATGACATTTTAAATGTGTGTTTTATTTTTTCTCTTTATTTTTTGTAATGGTGTGTGGGCAATTTAAAAAGTTTTGTAGATGCGTGTGTTGAGGGAGGTTGAGTTTCTTGGCCACAGGCTTCCTGAGGAGTGGAATTCATAAACTGATGGAGAAGAATCACTAACAAGCTGTGTTTTGAATCACTGGAGAAGCTCATACTTTTTTTTTTTGAAAGCAGGATTTATTAAGAGGACAGAAAAGCTCCCACATTGGGAGGGGACCCAAAGGGGTTGCCCTGAGAAGCTCAGATTTTTAATTGCTAAAGACACCTGTGAAGCAGTAGGAATGGTGTCAACTGCCATCTCACCTGCTTAGCTAGGAAGTAATATGGCCATTTAGATGCATGCACACCACTTAGATTTGTCTTCATTCTCCTCCAAATACCCCTTTGGTTATGCAATTATCTCCTGTTCAAACCCTTTATAGTTCTCTCATGACCACAGGTTAAAAATGAATAGTACTAATTTGCCTATGGATTCAAGTCCAAATTCCTTATCCTATCACACTTCCAGGTGATAGATGCACCTTACCCTAGAACACCCTAACCTACTTAAGGAAGAGAAAGTGGGTAGTTGAAGGAGGAAACCAAATGTCTCAAGTATTAACAATGAAGAGGACACTATCCACTCAGTTGAGTATTTCAAGATAAGACATAATCCCTTCTCTCAGATATTACATTCCACAGGAGAAGGCAGAAAACTAAACACATTATTACAGGCAGGTGATAGGTGCACTACTAAAAGTTACTAGAAGTCTACTCCAAGTGGTCTAGGAGCCTCACAACCAGCCAAAAGGGTTGGGGGAGGTTTCCTGTAGGACAAACCATGCAAACCCACCCTTGAACCAGTAGAGGGTAACAAGGAAAAACAGAAGAGACCTGTCCAAAGGCCAGGTCCATCTGACAGATGCCGCAAGCAGTGCAATTCCAAGGCCCAGGGATGTCCTCAGCATCCTCAAGTGCTCACAAGGACTTACTGCAAAAACCTCTATTCCTGTTATGCCTTCTACATTACCTCTACTTGTATCCCCAAGCCCCATATAAGAGCATTGTCATTATTCTTACAAGAGTAACTCCAAATTCACACACACTAGATATGGAAGTCTAATCGGGAAAAATACAGTTGTTCTGGGCATCTGTAGGGAACTGGGTTCAAGACACCCACGGATACCAACATCCAAAGATGCTCAAGTTTCTTATATAAAATGGTGTGTTTGCATATAACCTAGCACACCTTCCATATACTCTGTAGATAATAATCTCTAGATTACTTAAAACACCTAATGCAATGTAAATGCTATGTAAATGATTTTTACACTGTATTTTTAAAATTTGTCTATTTTCACTGCTTTTTTCCCCTAATATTTTTTATTTGTAGTTGGTTGAATCTGTAGATGTGGAACTCACAGATACAGAGGGCCGACTCATAGAAAAATAAACTAAAATAGATTATGGCTGGAGGAGGCAAGAGATATTACTGTTGGCGAAACATGTTGATACTTGCTTTCCTGACCTCTTTCACGCTCTCCAAGTAGGCCTATGAAATCCTGGAGATCAGGATTTTATTTTTGTTTTGTTACTTAATTTTGTTGCATGATCCCCAGGGCCTGAATGGGTCCTTATGGGCTTATAGATAGAACAGGCATATGAATAACCTATATAAGGTCCATACATTTACAAGTCCCACTTTTTAGAGTAACTGCTGCATTCAGCATCCCAACATTTTAAACCCCCAATATAATCAAAATAGTATTTAGACTATCTTTCAATAGATTTGGATACAATGACCATAGAAAGCAAAGAAGCCACCAATCCTCTGAAATAATACCAATTTGTCATTGTTTGCAAACACAACCAACAACTAATGACTGTTTTTTGTAAACATATAATTAGTCAATACGCTATAAGGGAAGCATTTATGTCCACAGGGTTTGTCTTTGACAAACCTGTGATTCAACTCCTGTTTCTAAAAATAAAATTCTACTTCCACTAGAAAATAAACAATGGCACAAATGTATCAACAAGAGAAAGAAAACCACATGAGACCTAAAATCTTTTTAGTTTAACATATTTTCTCATTGCCCACCTTCATTACCACCATTCTTGGTTTCTAATAATCACTCATATCATTAATCACCGGTGTGGTCTCTCTTCATGGCCAGGTTGTGCGCATTTCTGTGAAGTCGTTTAAGACTGGAATTCACTTTCCCATAGAAACAATGTTGAGAATGCTGATAGTACCTCCCTGGCCAGCCCACTATGAAAGACCCTCCTAACTCATCATGCAGGTGCCTTAGTACTGCTAACACTAGGCCAAATATGTGATGTTTACCTTTGGCATCTGCCAATCTGTTTTCTATGACACCCTTCCCCCACACTTTGGTATCTCAAACCTTCACAACTGCTCTAATGTCCAAACTTTAAAACGACATACAAACCTTCACAACTGCTCTAATGTCCAAGCTTTAAAACGACGTACTCTTCCTCCCTCCCTCCTCCTCCCAGACAAAGTTCAGTTCTCTCATATGTGATTCTCAGCAAAGAAAAGAGCAAGATCTATCTCAGGCTAGCTGTGGTGCCTCACGCCTATAATCCCAGTGCTTTGGGAAGCTGAGACAGAAAAATCCCGTGAGGCCAGGAGTTTGAGACCAGGCTGGGCAAATTAGCGAAACCCTGTCTCTACAAAAAAATTTTTAAAAAGCAAAATGAATTCATGGATTTATAATTAAGTGTGAGTTATAGGAGATGTCAAATATTCTACCTTGTTGTGGGAAACTGATGGGATGTGTGTTTTCTGGGTTGTCACCATTTTCTGAAATGTGGTACTACCAAGTTGGTTACATTTAGTTACAAGAAAGCAACTCCTGGGCACTTCAGTAGATCATTATCATCCATCAAACTCTCCTTTAAAAAATCTCTGGAACCTGCTCTAAACTCTCCATAACCCACAAGTACTTAGCACAAAATATTTCAACAACTACATTAACCATTTCACAATTACTGAATCTCAAAAAACAATCAAAACACATATACACAGTAACCAAAGTAAATCTGTATTCTGTATTTGACAGACTTTCAAGCAGTTTAGCAGAATAAAAGTGAAAAACATTAGGCTGTGTGGAAGAAAACATTCCATAAGTTAAAGCAGCCTCTGAAAGCAAATGGTCCACTCTACCTAGGACTGTGCTCCTAGGGTCAGCGAGTTTAAGTTGTTGCTACTTCACAGTGTTCACACTTCGACTTCTTCCAAACACTCTCTAAATTGTCACCCCAACTTTGAAACCTCAGTGTCACCAACACATCTGGGTGGCCGCAAGAGCAAATGTATACTACCTGGATTCCTTTGTCCAGTGGGAGAAAACTGGGAACTGGAGTCCTGGAATGAATAGTCATCCCTGTTACTCCCGGTGTTTGTAAACTAAGACTGCTTTTCAATACTGCAGGTCTTCATGACCAAGGAACACACATTTCCTGTTTATAGTCGCTGAGAATTAAATATGAAAAAGAAGAAAAGGAAGTGATCAGATAGTAAGTATTCAATTTCTCCAAGGGGAAATTCATGTAAAAATAATCCCTGCCAGTGATAATCAGAATATCAAGAAGAGAAAGGGGGAGAGAGGAAATGATTTTGGACATTTCATATGTCAAAAGAAATGGAAATTGTCATTACAGGAAAAAAATCAGAACTATATAGGTCTTCTTTGCATTGAGTTTATAGGTTAAGCTTTTTTCTTTGAATTAAAAATGAACTGGAAATGAGGGAAAATAATAATTTTTTGAGTGCTTATGATTTCTTTCTTTTTTTCTTTTTAGAAAGCAGGATTTATTAAGAAGACAGAAAAGTCCCATAGTGGGAGGGGATCCGAAGGGGTTGCTGATTTCAAATGTGCTACAACCCTGTGCACACACATTTACAATCTGTTTCTTAATATTTATGCATTTAACTTTAAGTTTTAAATTTAAATTTTATACTGGAGTTTCTTTGATTCTCAGACAATGGTTTTAGGTAGATTAGAGGATCCCAGTTTAAATTATTCAACTGAATCTATTACAGGCATGATATTATATAGGAATTCTATTTTTCACATCACATGAACACTGCTAATACTGAGTCATTAAACAGAACATAATGTATTTTAAGATGGGATTTAGTATTGTTTAGGAATAGATCAAAGCACAGAAAGGCGATTCAGTTCTGACAAGGCTGATCACAAGACCCTTGACACATCCAACCTGAACAAAGCGGAAGCTCATCTCAGAAGCATCTGCTTTTTCTTTTGTGAGCATAGCTGGAAACATATACACTAAAAACAGTATCAATTTTTATGTGGCTATTGGTGAGGGGGGGTGAATAAGCATATCGTGTTAGCAATTTTCTGTGGAATCACATTAGAGTTTCATTGTGGTAGCCATATCACATTGAAATCTGTTTTTCTACTAAATGGCTCCCATTGTGTGTTTAGTGAATCTGATATGGAAAATTGCTAATGCAATAAGAGTATCACAGAAGCTTTCCTGACTGTAGTGCTCAACCACAATATTCAGGAGGCTCAACCGGGCTAGGGGGATTTCAGTCCTCTTAATGAGTCCTCAGCTCAAGTTCAACATTTGCTTCTTGAAAGATGGGCCTTTCGGACTTAGTCTATGGGTGAGATGCTTTTATAGATTTTATTTCAGAAGGGACCACGGGTTCCGTGAAAAGATTTGTTATTTAATATTTACTGACTAAGTACTATGAAGGGCACTGTGGTCAGCGTTCAGGGAAGGAAAAAGGCAGATAAAATATGGTCCTTTCCATCACCGATCTTGTAAGGATCATCTGAGGGGACAAAACAAATTTATACATGAGTAACTTAACAGAAGAAGGGGCATGACAAGAGTGGAAAATGCAAAGAGCCATAGGAGCTCAGAGGAGAACACACCTGGGACCGGGGTCATCACAGAAGGGCCTGTGAAGGTAGCACCTGAACAGGGCATACAGGATGAGGAAGTTACTGATATGTCTGAGAATCTGGTGGGAGATGGGGAAGCAGGGAAGGCATCCCAGGAGTGAGTAAAGGTGCACAGAAAAGAAAAGTCGGGATATGCACAGAAACTAGCATTCGCTATTTTAAATGCAGCATAAAATATGGAAGAATCGGGGAGAAGCCTGAAAAAGTGGTTTGGGGTCACCCTGAGGCTGATCCCAAAGGAGCACAGAGCGTGAAGCAGACAGGCATAGCCACAGTGTTAGCATGGTTTTGGGTGGGAAGTGTCAGGATGCAGACCACCAGGCAAGAGGAACATTGTTTTCATGGGTATGACGACTTATAGAGCTAACAAATATCTCAAAATCTTAACAATCTTAGTTGACACAAGTTTCTTAAGGAACATGATTTGCAAGAATATTTATTTTAAAAGGTTAGTTTATTGCCAGGGGATATTTGCTTATTATTTGTTATGTCCCTACTCATGACATGGACATTTACTAGGATAACATGAGACATCACTGAAATGCTCACACTATTATGAGTACTTATGAATTTACCATTTACTTTTTTTGGCTTTAGAATAATGTTTCAACTCACTAACAATAGTAACCAAGGAAATATAAATCCAACAGCCCAGAATTAGAAATGTTTGAGGAGACTCATGCTTTTAACTTATTGCTTTACTTACTGTTTAATTCTGGGCACATCCCCATTTCTGAATTCCTCTCTAAATAGTCAAAACAATAAAGAGAAAGTCTGTACTAAGCATCCTTAAAGCTTTAAAACTTAGCACAGAATGTTTTGCAAATTAAAAAGACTACACATTTGTCATCATCTTCACTTTCCCTTAAATCAAAGTACATCCTGTGGATAAATATTATTTTAACATATTAAAACAAAACAATGAAACTGCAGTTTCATTTATTATAGAGGCAATGTCAGATGCAAATCAGTTACCTTAATGCTATCGTGACCACTTACTAAACACCATCCTTTCATTTTGGCAAAGCACATTGCACGCCTGTTAATCAAAATTAAACTATCCGCAAATTGAATATTTTCATCTTTATGAAATAATTTCTTGACAGATTTTTTTCTCCTCCACCTGACCACATAATTAGGAAAGACAAACAAATGTACCAGTTGCTTATTACTTATAGATATCCTTAATAACGTTTCGTTAAAACAAAACAAAACAAAAACCTTTCTCATCCCATGCCTTTGATGGAACAGATGACATCTGTAAATATTTTTTGATTGCTCATTAACTGGGGATATATAAGTTTTTAAAAAAAATACTTTTAAAGGAGAAAAGTCAAACAGTTCAACCGACTTTAAGAGACTGATGACAAAAATTAAGTACTTACACATTTAACTGAAAATTTGTTTATGTCTTTGATTGTAAACATCTGCTGATAAATATGTTTTCTCAGATCAAGACTATGTTGGCATTCTCTTAAGCATAGCTTGAAACCACAGAACTCAAGCAGAAAACAACTCTGACAAAGATAGCCAGTCAAGCATAAAAATGGGAGTTGGTTGTGTCAGAATACATTAAGAGGCTGAAGGCTGTCTGGTAAAGACAGTTGTCTTGCCATCAATGAATGTGATTACTACCACCAAAAGCTACTTTTGATACATTATTTGAAATTTCTGTCATCTTATATTTAAAATGCTCCTTATTTATTAACTGTCACATCGTTGTCTTATCTGCAGTGTCCTTGGATAACCACAAATTTGAAAGTGGTCCAAAATTGTGTTCATGGTTTCCTACAAGCATAGGGAAACTAATTTATTGAATTTTTGCCCATTTGGAGTTGAGGATGTGTTTGGGTTTTATTTTTAGTGACTTCTTAAATATAGCTCACTATTTAAAAAATGTCAACATCCAATGGCATTCCCTCACACTGACAGGAATCCCGAAGGCAGGAGATATGCATTTAGTATTCACATTTCACTCACCCAGATGGATGCCACAAATGTTCCTCTAAGTTATCAGCTAGGAGGTAGCACTATTAAATGCCTCGGTTTTGCAGTTAACCCCATTATTCTTGCTAGCCTACATTTCCAAAAGATCATCCGAGAAATCTGGCAAGCCACTGAAATGGCACTTATAAACTGAGTTCATTAAAAGCAATCCACAGTGACCCTGTGGGTGTGCTTCTGACTGTGAATTACTGGGTAAAGAATTCACATACAATTTTATTCCAGAACTAGATTTATATCATTTGTAGGTTATTTCCCAGGACTTCTAATCCCATTCCAGAAATACGTCCGCAGCGTATTTCTAAACAATCATTTCGAATGTCCACGGTCAAGGTGGGAGGAGGAAGGAATAGTAACGGGAAGACTTGTCAGCGATTAGTCATCCATAAAAACGTTTTCCCCGCGCTCCTCCTTCGGATCACAAAGCTGGCGTCGGTCAGTCTCCTGTATCTGTTCCCCACCTCGCCCCCTCCCCTCTGCGGAGAGCTGGCACCGAATGGCAGGCCAAGGAAAAGACAAACATCCCGGCTCCAAACACAATCCAAGCGCTAGCCCAGAGACACTTGAGCAACATTCCTAACTTTTTTTCCCTCACTTCGCGCGCCTCAAAGGTAAGCAAAGTAAAAAGCCTATGAAATAGAAGGCCGGCAAGGCCAACTCGGTCCTGGCGATTTTTAAAGTTCCCTCACCCTGCCCAGAGTCACAGGGTCCACCCCCCAGCCCGATGTGTCTACTGTCCCCGCTCTCCAGTCACAGGGTGTCCACGGCGCCTGTCCTGCATGCCGCGCCCAGGCCCGGCGGCCAGCGAGCATCCCTGCCCACGCCCCGGGCCACTGTCTCCGCCGGGCAGCCGCCCCCGCCGCGCGACCGGCATCCTCCGACAGGTCCCAGGTGCCAGGGCCCGGGAGGTTGCAGGCGCGAGGAAGGCGCCCGCAAGTGGGCCGGGCCAAGTCCCCGGAGCTGTCCCCTCCAGCCCCTCGCCCACGCGCCCCACCCCACGCCAGATCGGCTCCCCAGAGAAACGCAGGGATGCCGAGGACCCAGAGCCAAGCCACAGAGACCCGCCAAGACGTCCCTTGTGGAAGAAAAACTTAGCTTCACACGCAACACACCCGCGCGCGCGCGCACACGCCCAGCGCGCGGCCGAGGAGGGCATCTCTTACCTGTCCCCACGGTGCCACTCATCCCTCCCCCCACCCCACGTCCGGCAGCGCCCCCCCGCGCCCGCCCCCTCGGTGGGTCCCCCGGCCGCCCGCTCGGAGCGCCGCGCACTCACTGCCTGGCTGCGCGCGCCCAGCGGCTGCAGGGCCGCGGCGGCGGCGGCGGCGGCGGGGACCGAGACAGCGGCTGCAGCGGCGGCGGCGGCGGCCCCAGCCGGCGTCAGTCAGACTGGAGCCGCGGAGCCTCATCGCCCGTATTAGTGCGCCGACCTGGAAAGCGGCCAGGGAGCCCTGCTCGCGGGCCCGCCCCCGCCCGCCGCCGCGCGCGCTGGCCGCCCCGGGAGCCTCCGGGGAGGGGGCAGCGCGGCCCCCGGCGAGGAGGGAGCGCGGCGGGTCCCACGCCACGTGCGCGGAAACTTGGGGCGGGCGGGGCGTGGGGGCGGCGTGCGCCTCGCAGTGGCCGGCGTGCCTGGCCGCACCCCTTCATCCCCCCGGCCCCGGGCTCCCCTCTCTGTCCTCCTGAGCCACCCCAGGCTCGCCTCCTGCCCGCGATCACGCCCTGCTGGGGGGCTGTGGGAGTGGAAGACTCCGGCCAGCGTGGGTCACTTCGCGTCTGTCTCTCTCCCACACCACCTCTGGGACTTCTCACCTCCCTCCACCTGGAGCTTGAGGCTGAACCCGAAGCTTGTCACCAAAACAAGAATACAGGACCACCCACAAATCAGCCTGGAAACCCCCAGCCGCTGTTTCTGACACGTTTCTGGGCCCCTATGTAAAGTTACTGCGAATTACTCCGTTTGTTCTTTATATGTCTTTCAGAATAAAGGGGATCCCGACCCCCCAAGACGGTGCTAGAGCTACTGGTTTGCACTGGGCATAGGCAGAAGAAAATCTGATCACTCTTGTGGTGAGTGGTGGCTAAAACTAGTCATATAATTATATGGATTGTAATTTCCGTACGCATATTTGTTTGCTTAACAGCCTAGCATATGATATATAACATTATCTAATCTAATAAAGACACAACCTTATGGGCACACAGCAACGTTAATGTATAACCTTCTCGCCCACGGCCTGGCTGCCCCCCAGGTAGCCTGCCTCTTGAGGTCACTGTGGACTCCCAGCACCTACTTAGAGATGCGCTTAGGAAAGCCCACCCATGTGCTGATGGCCTTTGATTTCCTATCAGATGGTAGTCCTCATAGAAAAGGCATTTGCTTGCAGGGATGTTCACCTTGCTCCTGTGTATCGGAAAGTCAGTTGTCCAAAAGGCCCTGATACCTCCAAAACATAAAGACAGGGCCTTCGAATTTAACTGCTTTTTCTAATTCTCAAAGCACTACACTTTCTTCCCCTGGAAGATGCTACTTTTGCATTATCACAATGTTGTAGTTTAACAATGATGACCTTGTTTAAAACATTTGTGGTAGAACCTTAAATATCATACCTTTACCTCAAAGTTTTTCTACACATGGCCCATAAATCTCTGCTCCCGACAATGTGTTAGGTTTGAGATTGCCCAGAGTGGGTAACACCAGGAAACAATGGGTAACACCAGGAAACAGTGGGACTGCTGAAGGCTACAGGTTGCATTTTACTGATTATGCTGGAAGTGCACTTTATTGCAAGTAATCTAATTAGGTCCTCGGAATTGATACCTTGTGGCTCAGGTTTTTAAAAATGATATTAAGAAAAGAAATGGCCCAATCACTATCTCGGTTTCCTTCTCTTATATGAAGATACAATGCAGAGAAATAAATTATAACTTCAGTGCTGGTTCATGCTTCTGGCATGGAGTCTTTTTCGGTTCACGGAATTCTCTTGACTCTTATCAGGACTTTAATTTGCAGATTCTTTGAGTGTGTCTAGTCTCCTTTTTCTGTACATTCTCATTTATATACCAGGAAATTTCTGCACTACGATGAATATTTACTGCCTTAAGGTTAATCTATCACTGAAATAATTCCTATCATGTATTCCTCAAACCTTGTATAGAAAGTTAATCTTTTAGCACTTGGTAACAATCAGATCTGATGAGTTCCAAGGAGACAAGGCTCGGCCTGGGAAAGAAGCCTTGGTGTTGACACCTCATTTTACAGAAGCTAACTGTTCTGGTTATTGGAAATCTAGGCTTTCTGTATATTTCCCTGTGATCCCTTGATTGGCTGCCATTTTACTACTTCCTAGAACTCCCACCGATTCTCATATTATGGGAATCATATGAGAGGAGAGGCTCAGGCAGAGGTTGTGAGTTGGTGGAACCTCCAGTGAAAATTTGGTTCAGGAATCAAAACCACTATAAAACTAAGATGTCTGTTTTCTTTTTGTGTGTGTGTTGGAGTCTCACTCTGTCACCCAGGTTGGAGTGCAGTGGCACACTCACGGCCACCCCAGCATCAACCTGCTGGGCTCCGGCGATCCTTCTGCCTCAGCCTTCCAAGCAGCTGGAACTACAGGCACGTGCTACCACGCCTGGCTAATTTTTTGATATACTGTAGAGACTAGGTCTCTCCAAGTTGCCCAGGCTGGTCTCAAACCTGTGGGCTCAGGCAGTCCTCTTGCCTCAGACTCCCAAAGTGCTGGGATTACAGGCTTGAGCCACTGCACCCGGCCAGATCTCTGTTTTCTAAAAGATTATAAGGTCTTGGCAGAACATGTGTTCCCTCAGCCTATAAAACAGTGGTAGGAAGGGCAGCTTCCTTACACAGGAGAGGCCCAGCACATCGCACTTGCCATATGCTCAGCTTAAAGAAAGATGGTGATGAAGTCTAAAGTCATCCATGGATGTAAAGATTCTGCTTTATACATCTCTTGTACCTCATGTTTGAGCTAGCTTTGTAATGGTTCCACTCAGAGTTGTGAATAGGAATTGTAACCCCCACACCCACCCCTACACCACCCTCACTTCCAGTCTGTTTCCTACATTTTATTTGTAACTCTATCTTAATGCCACACTTTTGCCTCCCTCTTGAACTTTCCTCAGTGGTCGTCATTCATTCCATAACCATTATTGGACACATCCCTGAGCACAAGCACCTGGACTAACTAAATGGACACAGAGCACTGGTCCTTAATAATCTCATTCTGCTTGGGAGAGAAACGCACATACCAACGATTATCACACAACTTTGTGTGTCACTGTAGGGGAGTGGGCACAAGGAAGTGTCAGGGAGGTTTCCACAGAGGTGAAATTTCAGCTACACCTTGTGAGTATGAACACCAGCCATCCTTCACACCCTGACCCCCACCCATTGCTATGGGTGTGTCTCCTCAGGGACTGTCCTGGAAGCAGGGAGTGGAGCAGACTGGATGTCAACTGCGCTCACAGCCTTGGCCAGACACTCAGATGCAGACACAACTTACACAGTCTCAAAGGTGGCCCATAATGCCTACTATGTGCAAAATTCCCTGAGGTTTTGAGTAAGATAGCTTCAGCTTCTCAAACTAGTTGGATAAATAAGACAAAAATAACGTTACATGGTAGTTCTTCACCAGATCCATCCTAAAAGATTAAGAGAGCAGAAGGTCATCTAGATTTAACAGTGAAGAGCACACAGCTGTCACCTATTGTCAGACTCCCCTTGCCAGGAATCAGGCAAGTACTTTCCACAAGTCCTCTCATTTCCCCCTCATGACATGTCACTGGATGAGAATTACTATTCCCATTTTACAGTTGAGGAACTTGAGGCACAAACTTCCCCAAGTGGCTGACTTGGAATTTAAACTCCAGTTTGCCTGACTCCAAAGCCATGACACCTCACTGTCGTAGTAAACCACGACACCTCACTGTCCTCCTGGAACTCAAAGTGGGATTGAAAAGAATTTGAGCAGATTGTGACATAGGGAGTGACATTCTAGGAAAAATACACAGGCAATAAAGTGGAGGTGGAGAAAAGCGTGTAGAGATAAGAGGTGAGGAGAGCAATTAGGAAGCCTTTGCAACCATCTTGACATGAGATGATGAGCATCTGGAATAAGATGGTGTTTGTGGGATTCTAGAAAAGCAAGGAGATACATTTATGGAAATTTTGAAGATAAAAATCAATAGAACTTGGGAGGAAAAACACCCTGGAGGAATCAAGAATCAAGGATGAGGCCGGGCATGGTGGCTCACGCCTGAAATCTCAGTGCTTTGGGAGGCTGAGGCAGGAGGACTGCTTGAGCCTAGGAGTTCAAGAATAGCCTGGGCAGCATAGCAAGAACTTGTCTTTACAAAAAAATTTAAAAATTGGCCAGGAGAGGTGGTGTGCTCCTGTAGTCCTAGCTACCCAGAAGTCTGAGGCAGAAGGATTGCCTGAACCCAGGAGGTCGAGGTTGTGGTAAGCCATGATTGTGCCACTGTCCTCCAGCTTGGGTGACAGAGTGAGACCCTGACTCAGGAAAGAAAGAAACAAAAAAAGGAATCAAGGATGGGAGAAAAATGGTGTATTTGGAAGAAATGGGTACTATGAAGCAGAATATTGCTTTGGAGAAAAAGATAACATAAAACCACTCCCTTCCTCCCACAATTGTTCCCAAAATTTGTTTACTGGATTTTTTCCACCTCACAGTGGCATCACTGCACGAAATTAAATAATTTATTTGTTTGTTTTGACTCTCTTCTCTATAGGAACGCTGGTTTTGCTCACTACTGTATCCCTATAAACTGGAACAATGCCTGGCACCTGGCACCTAGTAGGTGCTCAACAAATATTTGTTGGGTGAATTAAATGTTTGGAATGTGGCTTAAAATATCAAGAAGGAGATTAGAAGAGAGCTTTGTCTTTGAATTCTCTCTGTAGAGGTGATGGCAGAAGCCTCAAGAATGAATGAGATCCCTGATAGAAGATGGAGAAAGAACAGAGGGATGAAATCACACTTATAAAGGAAGTGGGAGAAAAAGGGGAGTCTTCGAGGAAGATGGTCCTCGAGGTAAAAAGATAACTTGTAATTCTATGGCTTATGTGTCTGTTTCCCCACATCCCAGCCATTTCTTACATCTTCTCCAATCTCATGCTCTGGAAAGCCAGCACTGTAAACAGTGCTGGTGGGGACCAGGCAAGAATGTCAATATGTGAAGTTGGCCCGGTGAGCTATAATAAGGAAGGGTGGGGCCTGGAGACAACATGTCCCTTCTAAAGGGAGAGACTGGTACCAGCTCCCGCCTGTTGTGGCCATGTGAGAATGGGGATATCATTTCAGGAGATTACAGACACCCAGAATTTTATGGAAAATTTTATGACTTAAAAAATGTTGCCAGCCACCCCAGGTTTGGTTTGGTTTTCTTTTGTTTTAAGGTGCAGGCCAAATAAAACATTTGTGAGCCAAGTTTGGCTAGCAGTTTGCAACCTCTGGGTTTCACTTCTCTCGAGTCCATTGAGCAGCTCTCTTTGTTCTATATGAAACAATAACTAAGGTCACAACTTCATTCAAGTCAGAGTTTTCTTATCCTGGATGGAACAAAAGCCTTCCCAAACCTATATTATATCTGTCCTTTCCCCTCCACTGTCAGACTTTACCAGCAGTGACCTATAGTTGTCTCTTCATCCTTACTTCCCAGTTCTTTGTTATTTCCCCAAATCTAGCTTCTGCCTTTTGTGCCCAGTGCTTGATTTCAGTGCTGTTCCAATGTTTTTGTAGGTCATCAGTGACCTTTTAATCATAAATTTCATGAGTTTTCTTGACCCTCATTCTTTTTTTCTAATTTTGAAATACACCTTTATTGTTTCAATTAAAGTCAAGTTACTATTGGAACTAATCAAATTTATTCATTTATTCTAATTTTTGCCTAATATGCTATTTGGGAGTCATTTTAGGGACTAGATGAAACTGACTTATTTTTTACTGTCTTAACTATTTTCAAGAGTACAGTTCAGCAGACTTAAGTATATTCTCATTGTCGTGCAGCAACTGATCTCTAGAACTTTTCCATCTTGCAAAACTGAAACCCTGTGCCTGTTAATCACTAACTCCTATTCTTCCTCCCCCAAATCCTTAAATGCCACCTTTCATTTAGGATAATGTCTTCGAGTTTCGTCCAGGCTATAGCATGTGACAAGATTTCTTAATTTTTATTTTTTTACTTTTATTTTTCAGTCAGGGTCTCACTCTGTTGCCCAGGCTGGAGAGCAGTGGCATGATCATGGCTCACCGCAGTCTCATCCTCCTGGGCTCAGGCAATCCTTCCGCCTCAGCCTTCCACACCCAGCTAATTTTTCTTGATTTATGGTAGAGATGGGGTCTCACCAGGTTGCCCGGGCTGGTCTCAAATCCGTGGGCTCAGGCAATCCTCTCACCACGGCCTCCCAAAGTGCTGGGATTATAGATATTAGCCACTGCACCCGGCCCAGAACCTAATCATTTTTTTCTTGATCATGTGTTTCTGTGTTCACATGTTATTTAATGAGTCTTAGGTCTGTTTTTAAGACTTCTATTGAAAATGGTTAGGGATGCAAACTTTCAGTTACAGAAGGATTAAGGCCAAGAGACCCGTTGTACAACATGGTGACTATAGTTAGTAGCAATGTATTGCATACTTGAAAATTGCTAAGAGCATAGTTTTATTTTATTTTTAAATTTTCTTTATTTTAATAGCTTTAGGGGCAAAAATGCTTTTTGATGCTTTGTATAATGGTGAAGAAGTCTGGGCTTTAAGTGTACCCATCACCCTTATTAGTGCACACACTACCCGATAGGTAACTTTCATCCCTCTTCCCTTCCCACCCTCCCCCCCTTCTGAGTCTCCAGTGTCCTTCATGCCATTTTATATTCCTTTGCAGATCTATAGCTTAGTTCCCACGTATAAGTGAGAACATGAGGTATTTGGGTTTCTATTACTGCATTACTTCACTTAGGATAAGGGTCTCCAATTCCATCTAAGTTGCTGCAAAAGGCATTATTTTATTCTTTCCTAAGGCTGAATAATATTCCATTGTGTATATATACCAGGAGTGCCAAAAACACATATACACATTTTAAGAGATGGTATCTATGTATTACTTTTTGAAGTTTAATTGAATTACGGTAGCACTGTGTAGTATGACGTTGACTGAACAGTGCTTTTGCCATTTTCTTTGACTGTCCTGCCTGTTGCATGGTGATGCTAGTATTCATTTGGTGAATGCCATCTTTTGAGCGAATGTCATACTTAAAATGTGTATACATTTTTGGCACCGTGTGTGTGTGTGTGTGTGTGTGTGTGTATAACATTTTCATTATTCACTGATCAGCTAATGGACATTTAGGTTGATTCCACATCTTTGCGATTGCGAATTGTGCTGCTGTATACATTGCATACTAACTTCTCTTTCTTTGGGAAGATACCAGTTAATGAGATTGGTGGATGGGATGGTAGGTGTAGACAGTAGATTTCAAATATTCTCAACACACACACACACACACACACACACACACACACACACACACACACACACGAAGTATATGAGGTGGTCTGCATGTTAATTAGCTAAATTTAGCTATTATGCAATATATACATAGTTCAAAACATCGTGGTATACACTATAAATATGTACATGCTTTATTGCCAATTATAAATAAATAAATAAAAATAGGAAGACAAAGGAACAGATCCTGATACTTACTTGCTAGTCATTGCTTTCTTCTTTGAGAGAGGAATTTGGGTAGAGAAAGAAAATCTTTTAGAATAAAATTACCCCTGGAATAAGTCATAAACAAATAAAATATAAGATAATATTCTGTATTTCCCAAACACCAAACTATTCTTTCAGATATGTGCATGTGTGTTCTTCATAGATGAGAAAACTGAGATACACACAGCTTACATCACTAGAAAAAGTCGCATAATTCACCAAAACAGTGTCCATCCCCTATACCAGTTGCCTGTCTTGAAGGAAAAATTGTGCCCAAGAAACCACATTTTTAATGAAATGAAATTTTCTAACATATATTTTCTATACAAAATTTAAATAAGGTCTTATTTTCATTAGAAGAATCTTTTATTAAAGGAACATAAATAAAAAGTGAATGTGATATGATTGCAGCTAAAACTCAGCTATTATGTACTTATTAATAATCAGAAATGTGAATAGCAGGTATTAAAGATGGTTTTTAAAAATGTGGGATTTGACTAAACTGAGAGCTATAACATTTTAAATGTCCACTTATTTTTCTCTTTACATAATCAGCCTGTAGGAAAATAAAAGTAATCATAGTTGAAAACATTAATATGCCCAAATCTCACCTGGCCTGTACCTGGGGTGGTATGAGAATCTGTCCTCTTCTGATTAGCGGTTAGATTTCACAGATTCTTCTAATATTTATTTTATTTTAACAAGGAAGTTGGACACTAATTGCCTGCATAGCTTGTTGATTCTCCAACAGTAGGGTCACAGCTCCCTAACTGATGCCAGAAGATTACCTATGGGATCACGAGAACTCTTCCAATGTTCAAGCCTCATTTTTACTGTAAAAACACTGAGGCTTTTACATTTTGAATTAAAAGAATCCCTGCACTTAGAAAAAAAAAAAAGAAACAGAACCGGTTGTTGCTGTTGCAGTAACTGGTAGTGGTGGTAATAGCAAGAATGGAAAAAAGAAAAAGATAAACACTTACTTTACTCTTTAAAAAAAAATTAAACTTTTTTGATACCTGTAGATCCACATGGGTTGTGGACTGAAAGTTTGTCTCTCCAAAATTTATATGGTGAATTAAGGAGCTGGGGCCCTTGAGAGGTAATTAGGTCATGAGGATGTAGCCTTCATGAATGGGATTAGTCCCCTCATAAGAGGAGACCAGATAGCTCTCTCTCTCCCTTTCTCTCTTGGTCATATTAGAACACAATGAGAAGACAGCTTGCTACAAACCAGAAATAGTACCTACACTAGACACTTGACCTTGGACTTCTCAACCTCCAGAACTGTGACAAATAAATTTCTATTGTTTAAGCCACCCAGTATATAGTACTCTGTTATAGCAGACCTCACTATGACAACATGCAATTGTAAAAAATAATACAGAAATATCCAAGTATTATTTGTCCAGTTTCCCCCAATGGTAACATCTTGCAAAACTATGGTACAATACCACAACTACCATACTATCAACGCTGACGCGGTCAATACACAGGACATTTTCATTACCATAGGACTCCTTATATAGCCACACCCACGTCCTTCCTACTCTAACCCTTTCCTTAATCAATAATCCAGTCTTCATTTCTATAAATCTGTCATTTCAAGAATGCGTAGAAATGGAATCAAGCCGGGCTCGGCGGCTCAGCCTGTAATCCCGCGCTTTGGGAGGCTGAGGTGAGTGGATTGCCTGAGACCGCGGGTTCGAGACCCGCCTGGGCAGCGAGACCTCATCTCTACAATAAATCAAAAAAATTAGCCGGGCATGGTAGCACATGCCTGTAATTCCGGCTACTTGGAAGGCTGAGGTGGCAGGATCACCAGAGCCCAGCAGGTTGAGGCTGCGGTGACCGGGAGTGGCCACTGCACTCCAGTCTGGGCAACAGAGTGAGACTCCAACTCAAAAAAAAAAGAGAAAGAAATGGAATCATACAGTATGTGCCCTTTTTTTTCCACTCAGCAAAATAACCTGAAGATTAATAAGGTATGTATCCATAGCTGTTCCTTTTTATTGCTGGGGAGTATATTATGGTATGCATGTACCCCAGTTTGTTTAACCATTCATCTATAGAAGGTCTTCTGGGTTGTTTCCAGTTTTTGGAATAAGCCGCTATAAACATTCATATACAAGTTTTGGTGTGAACATAAGTCTTCATTTCTCTGAGTTAAATGCCTAAGAGTGAACTGCTAAGTGGTATAATAGTTGCATGCTTGATTTTTAAGAAACTGCCAAATGTCTGCCAGAGTGGTGGTACCGTTTTACATGCCCACCGGCAACATATACATGATCTAGTTTCTCTACATCCTTGCCAACTTTTGGCATTGTCACTATCTTCTATTTTAACTCTTCTGATAGGAGTGTAGTGATATCTCACCTTCATTTTAATTTGTGTTTCCTTAATGGCTAATGTTGTTGAACATCTTTTCATGTGCTTATTTGTTACCTGCATTTCTTCTTTGGTAGTTATTTCTTCATACTTTATATTAATTTGTGTGTATGTGTGTTGAGTTTTAAGAGATCTTTACATACAAGAGGGGTATAAAAAAACCCCAGGACTTATTTATAAAAATTGTGTATTTTATTCTTATATCAGTCTTCTTCAAAGGACTCTCTCATTTGATGCAATACACTTGTCAAGACACTTTTTTTCACTGCTCAGAATAGTTTTTGAATTCATCAATTTTGATACCTTTTAGTTCTTCTGCTGTTATATGTTTCACCTCTTCCACATCAGCAAAATGTTTCCCTTGAGGACTTTTTCAACCAGGGAAACAAAAAAAAAGTAGCTCAGGGTGAGACTGATAGAGTGAATAGGGAGTATGCGACATGAGGGTCATGCCGTTTTTAGTTAAAATTCGCTGAACACTCAGTGCAATGTGAGCAGGTTTTTTTTGTAAATCACCATCATGAAATGGGAAAATGCATTGAAAGAATCTTAAAAAAATTTTTTTTCATTGAAGCCAAATGCAGCCTTTCACAGCAATGCTAGCTGATACACTGATGTGGGTGGGTTCCTAGAACACTCACCTGGAAGGGGAATCCTGTACTACAAGGGGCCCACCCTCCAAAAGATAATTCTGGGTTTTTGGGGGTCCCCCTTTGATACTAATTTTTTGCTGAATATGCGGATTTTGAGTATTTTCTTCCACTCTCTAATTGACTTTTCATCCTTTTAACAGGGGGTTTTATAAAGAAACAGGTTTTAGTTTTGAAGGGGTCCAATTTAATTTTTCCTTTTATTGATTGTGCCTTTGATATAATACATCGTCTAGGAACTGTTTGTCTAGCTCTAGACTTTCTCCTATGCTTTTCTTTGTGAAAGTCTGACCTTTTACATTTATGTGTATGACTCATTTTGAATTAAGTTTTGTATAAGGTGTGAGACAGGTTAAGATTCAGTTTTTGCCTATGGATGTCCAATTTTTCCAGCATCAATTGTTCAAAAAATTGTTTCCATCATTAAATTACAATCACACCTTCATCAAAAATCGAGGGCATATTAGTTTGGGTCTATTTCTATGTTTTCTGCTCTGCTCCATTGATCTGTATCTATCTATTTGCCAATTGTGTACAGTCTTATTTACTGTAGCTGTATAATGTTTTGAAGTAAAAGAGGTTGATTCCTTCTACTTTATTCTTTTTCAAAATTGTTTTAGATATACTAGTCCTTTTTCCTTTCCAAATAAATTTTAGAATAATCTTGTCTACAACTACTAAAATTCTTGCTGAGATTTAGATAGAAATTGTGTTAAACCTGTATAACAGTTTGGGGGAATTGACATCTTTACTGTGTTGAGGTTTCCAGTTCATGAACATGGTATATGTTTCTCCATTTATTTAGATCTTCTTTGATTTCTTCGTCAGCATTGTGTAGTATTCTGCATATGTGTCTGGAACATGTTTTGTTAGACTTACAATTGAGTATTTCATTTTTTTGATTGATTTTAAATGATATTACATTTTAAATTTCATTGCTAGTATATAGACATACAATAATTTTTTGTATGCTTATTTTGTACTCTGTGACCTTGATGAATTCATTCATTCTAGGAATTTTTTTGGGGGTAGCGTCCTTACAATTTTCTATATAGATAATCATGTGATTTACAAATAAGGAGTTTTTATTTCTTCCTTTCTGATCTGTATGTCTTTTATTTCCTTTTCTTGCCTTAGTATACTGACCAGAACTTCCAGTGCTATATTGAATAAGAGTGGTAAGAGAATGGACATCTTCAAATTGCTCTTGACCTAGGAGAAAAATATTGTTTTCACTATTAAATATAATGCTATGTGTAGGTTTTATGTAAATACATTTTATCAAGTTGAAGAAGTTCCTATTTTTGTTAATCAAAGGGTTTTATTGTAAACAGATGTTGAACTTGTCAATTTTTTCTGAAACAATTGATACATCATATAATTTTCATCTTAAACTTGTTAATGTAATGGATTATATTGATTGGTTTTTAAATATTGAGCCAGTTTGCACGTGTATAATAAGTAACTTAGTCATGGTGAGTAAATCTTTTTATATATTTTTGAATTCTTTTTGGTAATATTTTACTTAGTACTTTCGTGTCCGTATTCGTGAAGGTTATTGGGTCTATAGTTTTCTTTTTTTGTATACTTTATTCTGTTATGGTATCAAGGTAATACTGACTTCACAAAGTGAATTGGGAAGTGTTTCCTCCTGTTCTGTTTTCTGGAAAAAAGTATCTAGAATTGGTGTTCATTCTTTAAATGTTTGGTAGAATTTTTCTGTGAATTGTACTAAGAGAGCATTGTTGAAATCTCTAGCTACAATTTGTCTATTTTTCCTTGCACTTGTGTCTGTCTTTGTCACCTATGATTTGTAGATCTTTTGGGGGGGGCATACCCACTTAAGATTTTTATATTTTTTACTGGGCATGATGGTTCATGCCTGTAATCCCAACACTTTGGGAGGTGGAGGCAAGAGAATTGCCTGAGTCCAGGAGTTCAAGACCAGCCTGGGCAACTTGGTGAAACCTCGTCTCTACAATAAATAAAAAAATTAGCTGAGTGTGGTGATAAACGTCTGTGGTGATCACCTGAACCTAGCAGGTTGAGGCTGCAGTGGCCGTGAGCATATCACCGCACTCCAGCCTGGGTGACAGAGTGAGACTCTGACTCAAAAAAAAAAGGAAGATTTTTATATTTTTTTGGATCTTTGTTATATGTCTCTCACTATGGTACTTTTCTTTGGCATAAAGTCTTTTTTATTTGATATTATAGCCACCTTTGTTTTCCTTTGATTAAAGTATGTATGATATATCTTTTTTCATCTTTTTGTTTTCAACATTCCAATATTGTTATAATTGTAGTGAGTTTCTTATAGACAGTGTATATTTGAGCCATGTTTTGAAATACTCTCTGCTCATCTCCTACTTGTTGAATCTAGACCAGTTACATTTAACGTAACATTTATATGCTAAAGCTTAAGTCTGTCATTATTTTGCTTTTCATTTTTTTATTGTATCTGCCATTTTGTGGTTACTTGAATAATTTTTAGAATTCCATTTTTGTTTATTCATGGTGTTTTTGAGTATATCCATATAGCTATTTTGTGATTTCCCTAGTTATTACATTATAAATGCATAGCTTATCACATCCTACTGGTTGGAGAGAAATATAGAAACTTGCCTGTTTTTGCTCCTTTACACTCTCTCGTTTATAATATAATAGTCTTGTATACTTCCTCTACATACCATTGAAACTACCTCAAGCAGTTTTATAATGTTGCTTCCACATTCAAACATAATTTTAAAAACTCAAGAGGAGAAGAAAAGTCTATTATATTTACACATATTTTGCTTTACATGTACTTTCTTTCTTCCTGATGTTCCAAGGTCATCCCCCTTTTTTTATTGTTTCCTTTTTATTTAGAGAAATTTGTTTAGCCATTCTTTTAGGGAGCTCTGTGAGTATTAAATTCCGTTAACTTTCTTTCATCTGAGAATGTTTTGATTTTCCTTTCATTCTTGAAGGAATTTTTTTTTGCTAAGTATCGGATTCTGTCTTGATAGTTACCTTCCTTTAGCAATTGAAAAATATTATGCCATATTCTTTTGATTTTCATGGTTTCAAAAGATAAATTAATTCACTGTCATTCTAATGGTATTTTTCTTAGAAAGTATCATTTTTTTTCTGGTCGCTTTCAAGATTTTTTTCTTTGTCTTTAGTTTTCAGAAATTTAAGTGTGCTGTGTCTTGGCGTGAATATCTTTGGGTTTTCTATAAAGCATTTGAATCTGCAGGTATTTGTCTCTTGATGAGTTTGGAAGTTGTCAGCCATTTTCTTCAAGTACTGTTTCAGCCCTTCCAGGGATTCTGATAAATGTTAGATTTTTTTCATAGTCTCATAAGTTCCTGAGGCTCTGGGTTTTTTGTTTATTTATTCTATTTTCTCTCTTTTGATGAGGTTGTTCTATTTTGTAGTTTAATGATTCCTTCCTCTTTCTCCTCCATTCTACAGTTGAGCTCATCCACTGAACTTTTTATTTCAGTTTTTTAATTTTTCAGTTCTAAAATTTCCATTTGGTTCATCCTTATACCTTCTGTTTCTTTGCTGAGACTTTGCTGAGGCTACTTTCTAATTTGTTTCAAGAATGTTTGTAACTGCATTGAAACATTTTTATCACAGCCATTTTAAAAAAACCTTTGCCAGATAATTCTAACATCACTGTAATCTCAGTGTTGGCAACTATTCCTTGTCTTTTTTCATCCAAGTTGAGATTTTTTTCTGTTTCTTGGTTTGATAAGAAATTTTTTTGATATCTAGAAATTTTTAATAGTAATCTGAGACTCTGGATCTTATTTAAACTTTCTGTTTTAGCCCTTTTTTTCTGATACCACTCCATTGCTGGGTGCAAGTGTAAGTACAGGTTCCCCACTTGGCCTCCACTGACACCAAAGAGAAAGGGGCCTATTTATTGTTGTTGGGCAGGAGTGGGAGTGCTCGTGTGCAACATGGTCTTCGCTGTCACTGTGGTGGGGTGGCCTTTTTCCCACTGGGCCACCAGAGGTAACAAGGCCTGCCCTGACACATGACTAACTCTTCTCGGCCTCCTCTGACACCATCCCAAGAGGACAGGTGTAGAACACCTCGTTACTGCATGGTGGAGGTGAAGGTCCAGACTTCCCTGACGGTCTCCACATATCATAGAGGTGGAAGACTCATTACAGGATAGTGAGGCTGAAAGTCACACTCCTTCCTTGGCCTTCTCTCACATCGCTTTGGTAGGGATATTCAGTGCCTGATTACAGCCTCAAGAGGGCGCAAGTCTAGTCTCCCTACTTGGCCTTTGGTGGTGTCAGTAGGGGGTGGGCTCATGGTAGCATTTTCTGGAGTGTTTGGAGCAGAGCAATTATTATCTGAATGTTTTCTGTCTTGATAGCCTGCTCCTCCCTCGGTCCTTGAGCAAGAGAGGCTTTTTTTTTTTTCTGTCTGTGCTCATTGGCATTTCCAGGTTGCTGGTTTCAGCTCAAAGTCTGGGGTATATGAGACAAAAAAAAAAAATCCAAGGAACTCACACACATGCCATTCTTGGAACTTACGATCCCTAGCCAGTCTGCCCTCTTCTTTCCACTTCTCAGTGTATAATTATCTTTGTTTTTGTTGTTGTTTTTTGAGTTGGAGTCTCACTCTGTTGTCCAGACTGGAGTGCTGTGGCACACTCATGGCCACTGCAACCCCAACCTGCTGAGCTCAGGTGATCCTTCCACCTCAGTCTTCCAAGTAGTTGGAACTACAGCGGTGTGCCACCACACCCGGCTAATTTTTTGATTTATTGTAGAGATGAGGTCTCGCCAAGTTGTCCAGGCTGGTCTCAAATCCAGGGCTCAGGTAATCCTCTCACCTCAGCCTCCCAAGGTGCTGGGATTATAGGCATAAGCCACCACGCCTGACCTTAATTATCTTTGTTATGATCATAATGTTCAGTATTTTGGGTAGTATTTAGTGAGAGGAGTAAGGAAAATTGCATCTATTTCATCCTCTCTGAAGTGAAATTTCTTATTTTACTTTGTTTTGTTCATTGCATAACTATCCCGATTCAGGTGGCCTTTTCACTTAAATTCCTGAGAAAATATTTCTGTAGATGTCAAGAAATAAAACACAAAATATAAACGAGTAGGGTTGCCGGTTTTTTTGTTTGCTTGTTTCAGAACAATGACAAAGATCAAAAGCAACCAATAGGCCATAACCTCTCTTCCCAGATGGAGGTGAGTCTACTAGCATGGAAGCTGTGCATCGTGCATGTGGGGTCCCATGAAGATACAATTCAGGGGACATTTTCCTAATTTGGGGCTGCAAAGAGTCATCCTTCCTCAGAACATATATGGCTCCTTGATTTTATTATTATTTTATTTTTGAGTTGTAGTCTTACTCTGTCGCCCACTCCAGCGTGGCACACTCCACCACCACCCCAGTGTCAACCTGCTGGGCTCCAGCAATCCTTCCACCTCAGCCTTCCAAGTAGCAGGAACTACAGTCATGCACCACCACGCCCAGCTTATTTTTTTATTTATTGTGGAGATGAAGGCTCACCAAGTTGCTCAGGCTGGTCTCGAACCCTTGAGTTCAGGTAATCCTCTTGCTTCGGCCTCCCAAAGTGCTAGGATTACAAGCTTGAGCCACCATGCCCAGCCTCTTGATCTTATATTATTTGTTTTACTATTTAATTGTTGTAAGATTTTTTTTATAAGTAGATCTCTTGAAGGTAGCCACATTTTAAATGCAGTGCTGTAGACTGGGCATGGTGTCTCAAGCCTGTAATACGAGAACTTTGGGAAGCTGTGGCAAGAGGATTGCCTGAGTCCAGGGGTTCAAGATCAGCCTGAACAACTTAGTGAGACTTTGTCTCTACAATAAATTTTTTAAAAAATTAGCTGGGCATGGTGGCATGTACCTGCAGTTCCACCTACTTGGAAGGCTGAGGCAGAAGGATCGCCTGAGCCTAGCAGGTTGACAGTGGCTTTGAGTGTGCCACTGCACTCCAGCCTGAGTGACAGAGTGAGATTCTGACTCAAAAAAAAATTGCAGTGCTGTTAGGCACTCAATACATATTTACTGAGTGAATGATGAAATGACTTATACTTGACAGTGTATATATTGTTACATTAAGGACTTTTACTTTCTCTACAATTCTGTTTTGGGGGATTTGAATAAATTCACATCACTGGATAGCCGGTTCATGTTTTGTGGTTACTGTGGCTTTTAGGACCTGGGTTTTACTGCCCTTGCTATGATAGCAGAATAAGCAGCAGTGGCATTCATCTGTCCTCCACACAGATTCATCTTGTTACTGTAACAGTAATAGGTCAGAGATACAAAACCTATACCTTCATTTTCCAGGAATATTTTTGAGGCACATTGTGATGCTACTCAGGTAAAGACCACTGCTATCCCGTTTTGCCCCTTCTCAGTATTATCAGAACTTAGACAAGATCAAATCTAGGAAAGTATTTTTGTTTTCTGACCATTGAAATAATAACTGGAGTTTTACTTCAAAATCAGTGACTTACAAATATATCACTTTTTAGTCTCTTATTAGATTAATAAAATAAAATAATTTGTGAATTTAGTGCTTTTGAGATTGCACAAAACCAAAGCAATTTGAGAGTGCACAAAACCAAAGACTGCTTCTTCAAGGGATTTAGCTGTCAAGGAAATGGATAAGCTCATTCATATAATTATTTTTTTGATAAATGAATTGAAATGGTGGCATTATATAACAATTTGAGAAACTTTTATTGAACAATCACAATTTAGAATGCTAAAGAGATCCACAAATAAAAGGCAAGACTTCTGCTCTTACAGAAATTATTTAATTTAATTTAATTTTTTAACTTTTAATTTTTTATTTTAAAGATGTGGGATACAATTCAAAGTTAGGTATACAAATGTTCATAATGCAGGTACCTTTGTTGATGAGGTGTGCCCCCCCTTCCCTAGGCAGATTCCCACTATGCCAATCCTACTTCCCTGCCCCCCTCCCAGCAGTTTCCCACTACTGCCAATCCTTTTCTTATAGTATTATAACAATTGGTCAAGGTCCGCTTATGAGTGAGAACATGTGATACTCAGTTAATTGTTTCTGTGAAAGATGTAAATTGAAACTACACTGAGATACCACCTAACTCCAGTCAGGATTGCCATCATCAATAACTCAAAAAAACAAGAGATGCTGGAGAGGATGCGGTGAAAAGGGAACACTTCTGCACTGTTGGTTGAAGTGTAAACTAGTAGAACCTTTGTTTCTGTGAAAGATTATTTGTTTCTGTGAAAGATCACTCAGTATTATAGGCTCTAAGTCCATCCAGGCTGCTGTGAAGTTCATGATGTTGTTCTTTATGGCTGTGTAATATTCTGTCGTGTATATGTACCACTTTTTTTATAAAAAATCCAGTCCTCTTTTGATGGGCAGCATGGTTGGTTCCAAGTTCTTGCTACTGTAAACAATGCTACCATAAACATACGTGTGCAGATATCTTTTCTATAGAGTGATTTGAGTTCTTCCGGGTATATTCCCAGTAGGGGGATTGTGGGTTCGTATGGAAGGTCGAATTTTAGATTTTTTAGAATTCGCCACACTGTTTTCCACAAAGGTTCTACTAGTTTACACTTCAACCAACAGTGCAGAAGTGTTCCCTTTTCACCGCATCCTCTCCAGCATCTCTTGTTTTTTTGAGTTATTGATGATGGCAATCCTGACTGGAGTTAGGTGGTATCTCAGTGTAGTTTCAATTTGCATTTCTTTGATGACTAGTGAGGCTGAGCATTTTTTTGTGTATCAGCTGCTCATATGTCTTCTTTTGAGAAGTGCCTATTCATTTCTTTTGCCCACTTTGTGATGGGGCTGTTTGTTTTTTCTTTTTGGCACATTTGAGTTCCTTGTAGATCCTAGATGTTAGGCCTTTGTCAGACATACAGTTGTCAAATATTTTTTCCCAGTCTGTGGGGTGTCTCCCTGCTTTGATGGTTTCTTTGACTTTGAAGAAGCTTGTCAGTTTGATGAGGTCCCACTTGTCTATCTTATTTCTTATGGCATGGGCACTTGGGGTTTTGATCAGGAATTGGTTGCCAATTCTGATTTCCATAAGGGTTGTCTCCTGCATTTTCTAGGGTTCTTACAGTTTGAGGTTTTACATTTAGGTCTTTGATCCATTTGGAGTTGATATTGGTGTATGGTGATAGGTAGGAATCTTGTTTTAATCTTCTGGATGTGGTCAGCCAATTTTCCCAGCATCAATACCGAATAGGTTCTTCTCTCCCCATTGGTTGTTGGTGGAGGCTTTGTTGAAGATGAGTTGGTTGAGGAATTGAGGTTTTGCTTCTGAAATCTCTATCCTGTTCCATTGGTCTATATGCCTGTTCTTGTACCACTACCAGGCAGTTTTGATTATTGTAGCTTTATAGTAGAGTTTAAAGTCTGGAAGTGTGATACTTCCTTTTTTTTTTTTTTGCTGAAGATTGTTTTAGCGATTCGTGGTTGTTTATGTTTCCATATGAATTTCTGTATTCTCATTTCCAGGTCTGAGAAGAATACGGCTGGTAATTTAATGGGTATTACGTTAAATCTGTAGATTGCCTTGGGTAGGATGGACATCTTAATAATGTTGATTCTTCCAATCCATGAGCATGGAATATTTTTCCATTTGTTTGTGCCATCTTTGATTTCTTTGAGAAGTGTTTTGTAGTTTTTATTATAAAGTTCTTTCACGTTTCTGGTTGGGAAGATGCTAAGGTATTTGATTTTTTTCTGGCTATCGTAAATAGGATTGTGCTTTTTGAGTTTCTGTTTGCTTATTGTTGATGTATACAAATGCGACTGTCTTTTGCACATTGATTTTATACCCTGAGATTTTGCCGAAGTCCTTTATCAGTGCAAGGAGTTTTTTGACAGATTCTCTTGTGTATAGAATCATGTCGTCTACAAAGAAGGATGACTTGACTTCCTGTTTTCCTATATGGATACCCCTGATCCTCTCTAGTATGATTGCTCTAGCCAGGATTTCCAAAACTATGTTGAACAGGAGGGGTGAGAGTGGGCATTCATCTCTTGTTCCATTTTTCAGGGGAAATGGTTCCAATTTCTGTCTGTTTAACAATATGCTGGCTGTGGGTTTCTCATAGAAGGCTCTTAGTATTTTGAGGTATGTTCCATCTATATCTAGATGTTCAAGGGCTTTTATCAAGAAAGGGTGCTGGATTTTATCAAAAGCTTTTTCTGCATCTAATGATATAATCATGTGATTTTTGATTTTACATCTGTGGATGTATTTAATTATGTTTATGGTCTTACAAATGTTGAACCAGCCCTGCATACCAGGGATGAAGCCTACCAGGTCGTGGTGGATGATTTTTGAGATGTGTTATTGGATCCAGTTTGCTAGGATCTTGTTGAGAATTTTAGCATCTGTGTTCATCAAGGATATTGGCCTGTAGTTTTCTTTCTTTGTTGGATCTTTACCTGGTTTGGGTATCAATGTGATGTTAGCTTTGTAAAATGATTTGGGGAGAGTTCCATCTTTCTTGATTGCCTGGAATATTTTCAGTAGAATTGGTATCAGTTCCTCCTTGTATGTTTTGTAGAATTCTGCTGGAAAATCATCTGGTCCAGGGCTTTTTTTTTTTTTTTATAGGTAGTTTTCTTATGACACAGTCAATTTCTTGGATTGTTATTGGTCTATTTAGGGTCTTGATTTCTTCTTGTTTCAACTTGGGAACGTTGTGTGATGTCAGAAAGTCCTCCATTTCCTATAGGTTTTCAAGTTTGTTTCCATATAAGTGTACTTAGTAGACTCTGATAATCTTTTGTATGTCTTCAGGGTCAGTTGTGACTTGATCTTTTCTGATTGTGTTTATGTGGGTTTTTTATTGGTCAGTCTAGCTAGGGGACCATCAATCTTTTTTATCCTTTCAAAGAACCAGCTTCTTGTTTTGTTGATTTTTTGTATTATCTTTTTGTCTTCTATGTCCTGAATTTGGGCTTTTATTTTGGTGATTTGGATTGTTCTGCCAAAGTTAGGATTTTGGTGGTCTTGCTTTTTCAGCTCCCTTTGGTGATTTGTTAGGCTGTTAACTTGTGATCTTTTCATTTTCTTCATGTGTGTTTCTAGAGATATGAATTCCTCTCTTAGTACTGATTTCATGGCATCCCAGAGGTTTTGAAGAAGTTTCTTCATTTCATTTTGTTTCCAGGTATCTTTTAATCTCTGTTTTGATTTCCATGTTGACCCAGGAGTTGTTTAGCATCATGCTTTTTAGTGTCCATTTTTTTGTGAGTTTGGGGGAACTTTGTTGGTGTTGATATTTATTTTTATTCCATTGTGGAATAAAAATTTATTTTTATCTTAAGATTTACATGCCAAGATTTCAATCTTGTGAAATTTGTTTATTTATTTATTTATTTATTTTTGAGTTGGAGTCTCACTCTGTCACCCAGACTGGAGTGCAGTGGCCACTCCCAGTCACTGCAGCCTCGACCTGCTGGGCTCCAGCGATTCTGCCGCCTCAGCCATCCAAGTAGCCGGAATTACAGGCATGCGCTACCACACCCGGCCTTGATTTTTTATTTATTGTAGAGATGAGGTCTTGCCAAGTTGCCCAGGTGGGTCTTGAACCTGTGGGCTCAGGCAATCCACTCACCTCAGCCTCCCAAAGGTGCGGGATTACAGGCTGAGCCACCGAGCCCGGCTGTTTATGTTTTATTTTATGGCCAAGGATGTGGTCAATCTTTGAGTACGTTCCATGTGGTGATGAGTATAATGTATATTCCGTGGTTGTTGGGTGGAGTGTTCTGTAGGTATCAGTTAAGTCCTTTCAGTCAAGCATTACGTTGAGGTACTGGATTTCCTTGTTGATTTTTTGTCTTGATGATCTATCTGTCTAGGGTCGTGAGTGGGGTATTTAAGTCCCCAGCTATGATAGTGTTAGAGTCAATATCTTTTTAAGTTTACCTAGAAGCTGCCTTATAAAAGTTGGTTCTCCTATGTTAGGTGCATATATGTTTAGGGTGGATATTCTTACGGAAATTATAACTGGAAAAAAAAAAAGAAAAGTAGAACTGGAGACTCAACCATGAACAGTTGACTCTCAAATAATGTGAGGTTAACGATGCTAACCCCTTCAGTAAAAAATTCACATATAACTTTGACTTCCCCCAAACTTTACAGCCTACTGTTAACTGGAATTTACCAATAACATAAACAGTAGATTAACACATATTTTGTATGTTATATGTATTATGTACTGTATTCTTACAATAAAGTAAGCTAGAGAAAACCATGTTACTAAGAAAAACATAGGAGAAAATATATTTACTGTTCATTAAGTACATCATCATAAAGATCTTCATCCTTGTCATCTTTACATTGAGTAAGCTGAGGAGGAGGGTAAGAAGGAGGGGTTGGTATTGCTGTCTCCTAAGAGACAGCAAGACCAACCTGAAGGAGGCAGAAGAGATGGAGATGGAAGAGGTGGCAGGAGAGGCAGCACTTGGTGTAACTTTATGGAAACATATTGTAATCTCTGACTTTTTTGCTTTTTCATTTCCTTATACATGTTTCTATATGGCACCAATCCTCCTTTCATCGTTTGCTTTAGTTTCAGTGCCTGAAACATAGAAGGGTCCATTTTGTGAAAGAAGTAAAAGGCAGTCTGTGAGAATTGGAACCCTTCTGCCAGATTGTCTACTGTCCATTTGTTTCATGGCACTGCATCTTCTAGGTCTTCTTCCTTATCGCCTGGCACTGGTTTGGAAGCACTCATCTCTATCATGCCATCTTCTCTGGTATAGTGTCCATTGGTGCTTGAGTTTTTCCAAGATCTGTATCTTGAAACTCCACCTCCCTACATTTTTTTGGGCCTCATCACAATCTTTTTCATGATTTCCTTGATTGGTTCTGTCATTTATCCTGTGAAGTCATGTGCAACATCTGGACACAGATTTCTCCAGCAGTAATTTATTATTTTGGGCTTGATAGCCTTCACAGCTTTTTCTATAATGGTGACATCTTCAGTGATGTAATCCTTCCCAACTTTTATGGTGTTCTGTTTTCTTCCATAGTGTTGACAGTCCTTCCCAGAGTACCATGTATAATGAGCTTTAAAATTCTCTATGAATCCTTGATCTAGAGATGGAATTAGAACATTGTGTTTGGGGGCACAAGTAGACCTCTTTGATGCCTTCAGTATTGAACTCAGGGTGTCCTGGTAGGCCAGAGGCATTGGTCAATATCAAAAGAGCTTTAAAAGGCAGTCCCTTATTGGCAAGATAATTCCTGACTTCAGGAACAAAGGCATTGATGGAACCAATCCAGAAAAAGCATTCCTGTTGCCCATGTCTTTTTGTTGTACAACCAAAAGACTGGCAGCTATATTTATCTTTTCCCTTCAAGGCTTAGAGCTTAACAGCTTTATAGATAAGGGTAATCCTGATCATAAATCTGACTGCATTTGCACAAAACAGTAGAGTTAATCTATCCCTTCCTGCCTTAAATCCTGGTGCTTGCTTCTCTTCCTTATTAATAAGATTTCCTTTGTGCATTTTTTTTCTTTACCCAGATTAGGGCACTCTGGTCTGCACTAAAAACCTGTACTGGCAGATATTTTTTTCTCCTCAGTGATTTTCTTAAATGGCATCTGGAAACTTGTCCACTGCCTCCTGGTTGGCAGAAGCTGTTTCTCCTGTTATCTTGATATTTTTTTAAGCCACAGCTCTCTCTAAAATGATGTAACCATTCTTTGCTGACATCAAATTCTCGTTTTAGATCCTTCACCTTCCTTTTGCTTTGTCAAAGGTGAAGTCATTATATAATGATATTAATGTGTAGGTGTGCATTTTATAGCAATTCTGTCCCTACATAAAAGTCACATTTTCAATACAAGATAATAAAAGTATTTTGCAAAAAGTGCATTTCACCCCTGCATTACTAGCAGCACTTCATATGGTCCCATGGTGTTAAGGTCTGCAGTATTGCACTAAACATGATGAAAACTACACAAGAACCTTTATAGCTCACCCAATATGCAATTTACTGGTGAGACAATTGCTCATGCAGAGCTGATAGGCACCACTCAGCATATTTGGGCTCACCGCAACAGAAGCAGGAGGTAGCTGTGAAATTATTATGGTCAAGTTAATCTTTTTTTTTTTTTTTTGAGTTGGCGTCTCACTCTGTTGCCCAGGCTGGAGTGCAGTGTCATGCTCATGGCCACCCAAGCATCAACCTGCTGTGCTCCGACAATCCTTTCGCCTCAGCCTTCCAAGTAGCCAGAACTATAGGTGCATGCTACCATGCTGTGCTAATTTTTTGATTTATTGTAGAGACGAGGTCTCACCATGTTGCCCAGGTTGGTCACGAACCCATGGGCTCAGGCAATCCACTCACCTCGGCCTCCCAAAGTGCTGGGATTACAGGCTGAGCCACCGAGCCCAGTCTGGTAAAGTTAATTTTACACTGTTAGGTTTTTTTTACTTTCCTAAGTCCCAGCATATGCAGTTATGATAGAATACTGCATCTTTATACCTGTTTACATTTCCTTCACCTTTGGTGCCATATATGGTCTGGGCTTGCATGCATAAATTCTGATACATTTTGATGTTTTATAATGGATTTGCATGTTTTATAGTAGTAAATGATAGACTAGTATCTGTATGTATTGTACACATTCATGAGATACCTAATATCTTGTTTTTTTATATGTCTGTATTACATGGTTCAGCTGTGAGCTTTCTCAAGTTGTCACAAATCTCCAAATTTTCTAATATATTTATTGAAAAAAATTTGGCTGGGGGTGGTGGCTCACACTTGTAACCCCAGCACTTTGGGAGGCTGAGACAGGAGGATTGCTTGAGTTCAGGAGTTCGAGACTAGCCTGGGTAATGCAGTGAGACCTCGACTCTATCAACTAATAAAAAAACTAGCCGGGTGTGGTGGTGCATGCCTGCAGTCCCAGCTACTTGGGAGCCGAGGAAAGAGGATCGCCTGAGCCGTGATCATGCCACTGAACTCCAGTGGGTAAGAGTGAAACCACGACAAAGAAAAAAACAAGTCCTTATATAAGTGGATGTGTAAGTAGGCCTGTGTCTCAAACCTGTGTTGTCCAAGGGTCAACTGTACATAACTACATGGAGATAGAAAATTACAGATGTCAAGAAAACTTATGTCCAGATGTGATCTCAAAACAATGTCCTTATACACATATTCTACAAGAACAAGTCAGAAGGTAGAAAAGAAACGGTCAAGTTGTCTGGTTGTAATGAGGTTATACTGTTTTAATCATGCCCCATGTTCCTTTGTTTACTATTTTTTACTTCAGTAGAAGCATAAATAATACCTAGTTGGTTGATCCTGGGCAAATTCACCTACTTCTTCATTGGTGAAATGTGGGTAATTATACCTGAATGACAGAATTGACCAGATTAAACTAAATAATGCATATAGAATGCTCATCACAGATCCTTATAGGTTCTAAAAGGACAGTAGCTGACATTTTGCTATTTCATTTTGCCATGGCTGTTATTTTTCTGAATAGTCTCTGTAAATCAACATGTTTAATATCTTTTCTCTCAGATTGCCTCAGATTCTGTACCATACTCAGGTGAATCTGTGCTTAGAGAGAGAATATGGCATCAAGGATATTAGAAAACTTAAAGTAACCTGACACAGTTACTCACACCTGTAATCCCAGCACTCTGGGAGGCCAAGGCAGGATTGCTTGAGCCCATGAGTTCAAGATCAGGCTGGGCAACATGGCATGGCCTCATCTCTAGAAAAAAATCAGTTGGGCCTAGTGGTGTGCACCTGCAGTCCCAGCTACTTAGGAGGATCGCCTGAGCCCAGGAAGTTGAGGCTGCAGTGAGCCATGATTGTGTCACTGCACTCCAGCCTGGATGGCAGAGTGAGAACCCAACTCAAAAAGTACATAAAAAGTATTGACACTTTCCCTCAAAATTCCTTCTGATGCTTCAAATACACATTTTTATCTCTAGCTTATAAAGAGCAATAATTACTTCACTGCCATATTGTAGCTTCATTAAGAATCTTATTTTTGGATCAAGGCTTAGACTTTAAATTCTTATCAATGCTCATGGTCTTTTTTTTCTGCCTGCTCCTTCTGAGACATCATGGCCTTTTCTTCTACTTACTTCCTACCGTTCTTACTTATATGAGCTTTTCTTTAAGGAACTTAAATCTCTAAAATTTCAAAGTGAAGTTTGTTTATTTAATCATGATTACGTGTTTACTACATGCTAAGCACTGTGCTGGGGATTCTAGTTTGAGTAAGAAATGGCTTCTGTTTTCAGGAAGCTACTGTCTACTGCAGATGTGATATTGTCACTGTTGTTCAAAGTACTAGAGTCATCTTTAGCTTTTGAGGTTTCCCTTAAGTCTTGTCTTTCAAATGTTTCATTTAATGTACTGCTGAAACTTTTTACTTTCACAATCCTCAGTTTTCATACATTTAGAAAGTGAAGGTTGGCCGGGCGCAGTGACTCACACCTATAATCCTAGCGCATTGGGAGGCCGAGGTGAGAGGATTGCCTGAGCCCACAGGTTCAAGACCAGCCTGTGTAAATTGGTGAGACCTCGTCTTTACAATAAATCCAAAAATTAGCCAGGTATGGTGGCACACACCTATGGTTCCAGCTACTTGGAAGGCTGAGGCAGAAGGATTGCCTGTGCCCAATAGGTTGAGGCTGCGGTGGCCATGAGTGTGCCACTGCACTCCAGCCTGGGCAACAAGAGTAAGACTCCAACTCAAAAAAAAAAAAGGTTTTAGCACAGTCATTAAGGAAAAGTGAGGGTTGGTTAGAATCATGGCTCCATGATTTCCTGTGTGGCCTTAGGCGGGAAACTCCTTTGTGATCAACTTCTGTTGTAAAGTTGATGAGTCATTATACACCAAGTGGTTAGAACAGCGACTGGCATACAGTTGGTGTTTAATACATGTTAGATACTATTATTATTACTGTTACTAGTTTGTTTATCTAAGACAGTAGAAACAATCTAAATCCGATTTGGGGGATTAATTATTTGTAGTTGCTATTATCCCTTACAGTATAATGTCTCAAAGATGCAGGCTACCAGTGCTAAGTAAATACAGTTATTAATATTAAAAAACTTTAGGTCTGTTTTTAATAAAGAATTTCCAAGTGACATGAACTTAAGAGGGGAGGGTTGCCAGGAGTTAAGAGAGTACAGTACACATAAGTAAAATTAGGAAGGAGAGAAATAAGACTGTCTGAGGAAATGGACACCCTCTGTGACTCAGCCTATATTCTTGCCTTTAACATAAAATTTCCTGGGCTGAAATATGCAGTTCTTTGATATGGATAACCCCGTATATATTTAAATTAAATACTAAATTTATTTTTAAATCTCTAAAAACTGTTACATAATTATGGCTTATATTTAAGTTCATGAGAATTTTGCAGGCACTTTAGAACTTGAGAGCATCTTCTCAGAATCTTAATGAAAATTAACCTAAATAAAATTGTGACAGCAAAAGAAAATCTGACTTCTATTACAAACACTAAACAAAAATTTTTGTCCAAAAGAGGTATAAACATTTTTACTTATGGTAGCTGTTTCTTTAAAATTATCAAGAGGCAAACAGTGACAACAGGTTTATTTCAGCTTCATTTAAAAATTTAAATTTCCAAATGAAATAATGTGATATGATGCATAAGAATACAATCACAGCAACAACCTAATTCATTTTTCGAGTGTGCTCAAGCCTCCAGGCACCAGTCAGATACCGAAGTCGTATAAAAAGTAGGTCCTTGCCCATTTGTAGCCAGCTCCAAAATGGAACTAATTTAGAACCTGTGATTGAAAAATAATTAAAAATAAATTAATATAAGTAAATTCAGAATATATATCAGTTTAAAACTCTATTTTAGAAGTCTGCCTACATGACCTTTGTGAGCTTCTAGCACCTTAATTTTCCTTAAATCATGGAAAAAAACCCCTAAAAATTTCAAAGCTAAAGTGAGTGGTTTCCTCTGAAAAAAGAAAGCATCTGGAAGTGAAATGACCCTTGGGAGGATCTGAACTGAGAACACTTCCCAAGCTTCCACTATGGGGAAGGCCTGCAGATGGAGGGTTCTGGGAACGCTGAGTAAGAATTACCCATCAAATGCTGGTTAAGGAAAAATAATAATTACATACCCAAGATACAGCTAACCGATGAATACAGTTATTTCCCCATATGAGTCCAATCTTAATGGTGAGAAATAAAGTTTATGGCCTATTAAGACAATTTAATCCAGAACTCTGTCTCAGGCTACAGCCTAACTCCATGCTGGGTCCACAGATCACAGCAGATTCTTATAATACTATACCTGCATACCAATGGATATCAGGAGGAAGTTTTAACATTTCATTACAGTTTTAATTATGCTTTATTTTCAAAGAAGACCTTTTTTTATTGCCATGAATTTATATGGCAGCTTTCTTCTGAAAACACTACCACCAAAGTACTCTGTAGAAACTAGCCTTATTCTGTATTATTATTATTATTATTATTGTTATTATAATTTCCTTTTTGAGTCAGAGTCTCACTCTGCCACCCAGGCTGGAGGGCAGTAGCATGCTCACGGCCACCGCAGCCATGACCTGCTGGGCTCCAGCGATCTTTCCGCCTCAGCCTTCCAAATAGCTGGAACTACAGGCATGCACCACCACGCCCGGCTAATTTTTTGATTTATTGTAGAGATGAGGTCTCGCCAAGTTGCCCAGGCTGGTCTCAAACCCATGGTCTCAGGCAATAATTTCGCCTCCGCCTCCCAAAGTGCTGGGACTACAGGAGTGAACCACAGTGCCCAGCTTACTCTGTATCATTAATCGGGGAACAAATATCTTTATTCCACAAATGAGAAGTGGAGATACTGCCAACTCACACTACAACATAACTCTCTCCATAATGCAAGTAAGCAAATGACATGACAAACTGATTTTTACTTTCTCCACTTCAGCTTCCCACAGAGTCTATGCCGGACAGAGGCCAACACAGACAGCTCAGCAGAGTTGATCATTCCACCCTTCACCTGCTTCCCAATCCCCTTTGATTCTTGGCCACTACTGTGGAGATAGATAAGTTTCTGTAAATTCAGGTGGATTCAGCAAGACACCAAAAGGTTTAATTCATTCTAGCCTACATAGTTTGTAATCTTGAGGCTGGCTCTTAAACTTTTTCTGTCCCTAAACATCTGAGGTTACAGAGCAACAGTGGCTTATTGCAACAGTGACTCTCAAAGAGGGCCATGCTCACTTTGAAAAGTCTCCTACTGATTATGTTAACTGCCACCATGAATTGATTTAGGTTCACCACACTAATGTAAGTAAGCAAAAGAAGAACTAGAATATATTTTAAATATCCTATACAGCCAGAGTTTTCTAAGCTTTTCTGAATAGGAGTTACTATGATTTATGATAGATTTCAAATTACTAAAGAGTTCGGAAATCTTTACATTTCTAGATATACATACAGATAACAGTTTTAAAATGGCTCTGAAGTGACTGTGGACATTTGGAGTAAAAACAATTATTATTTCTTATTCAGCCTTGCACAGTGGTTTGTAGGTAGTCAATAGCCACCTAGTGACCAAAAAAGACGATGAAATGATGATGCAAACAATAAAGTTTATCTCACAAGACTATCAACCTTGCTTCTAACCTCAGGTCACCATGACCCTGCCTACTGTAGGAGGTTTTGTTAAAGTTTCTTCACCAGGGCCTACTGAAGGCCCCCAGAAGAGACTGAAAAAATATAAAAGGCAGCATGACAGATGGAAGGTACTAGTCGGCAATAATCTCTGTAGCACTGGCTCCAACCTTGGATTCAAGACATCTGAGAAGGCCTTGATGAGGGCAGCGGGGAAAATATTAAAGTCAGCTGACTTCACTGGACAATTGTATTATCTGACTAAAGATCATCCTAAAAAGAAACAGTACATACTCACCTTCAATTTCGGTCCAGTTGACAGCAATTTCTGCTATTGGAATTTTGAAGAACTGTGCTATGTAGAGCAGTTCTACATCAAATGCCCTAAAATAGAAAACATATTGACATTTATTTTTAAAAAGGCAAATAAAGCACAATTATATCTACACTTGGCATGTTTTCAAGAAGCTTACATGGCAGATGTAAAGCTTATACTGTAAAACTGAACATGAGATTCACAGAGGTCAAATAATGAAAAGCTGAGTAGTTCAGAAGCTTCAAGGCAAATAAGATTATTTAGTATGTCACTGCATAACATTTAAGTGAGAAATACTGTATTTCTATCACAACTCAGAAACTCTCAGAAGTAAAAACAGCCTGGTAGGTTCCAATAGAAAATTTAATCCTGGAAATTTTCAAGATTAATGGTTTTCAATCCCAGCCTTAACAAGATCAAATTACAGAAATAACAGCATTTTCAAGTGATACAGAGAGCTGATAAAATAGAATTCTGTAGTCTAGGCAACATAGTGAGATCTCGTTTATACAAAAAATAAAATTAGTGGGCATGGTAGCGCATGCATACACGACTATTGGGAGGTTGAAACAGGAGGACTGCCTGAGCCTAGGAGGTCAAGGCTGTACTGAGCTGTGATGGTGCCACTGCACTCCAGCCTGAGTGATAGAGTAAGGCCCTGATTTAAACCCAAAAGCCAAAAAACTCATAGAATTCTGAGAAGCTCTAGGAGAGAATGTTCTTGCTCACTATAGAGCTGCTTGGTTATTTTCTCCTACCACCAAAGGATCACAGTCTCTTTTCTAATACAGCATCCCTGGGGCCTTGTCTTTTTCTTTTCCCTTCCATGTGCTGTCCTGGACAATACAGTACTGGCAACTGATGAAAGTGAAAGCTACTTTAGTCTGAAATGTTCTTTGGGTATAACTAGATACATATATAGAAACGAGATACACTGTCCTGTTATTTATCCTACCACACACTGTTAAAACCTTTTTCAGTCTAACTCCCTAGTTCATCCTTTCTTCTGCTCACAAAAGTCTTTCTTAAAGCTCCCTTTGGCTGGGCGTGGTGGCTCAGCCCGTAATCCCAGCACTTGGGGAGGCCAAAGCGAGGGGATTGCCTGAGCCCCGGGGGTTTGAGACCAGCCTGGGTAACTTGGTAAGACCTTGTCTCTACAAGAAATCACAAAAACTAGCCAGGCATGGTGGTGGGTGTCTGTAGCTCCAGCTACCTGGAAGGCTGAGGTGGAAGGATCGCGGTTGAGGCTAACACTGCACTCCAGCCTGGGAGACAAGAGTGAGATTTCAATTCAAAAAAAAAAAAAAAGAAAAAAAAAGAAACAGAAACTCCTTTTCAGTCAGACCCTTGGTTTAGGTCAAATCTGCTTTCCCCAAAGTTTCTTAATTCTGATTCAGGTGTTTTCTTGGATTCTGCTCACAAAATTTCTATAATCTAACTAGATTCTTTCACCGGCATTAAGAAAAAGCACCACCTCCCATTAAACCTTTTTCATGCTCTTTAAATTGTCTAAAGTCCTTGGCTGTTTTGCTTTCATCCTTGAGTCAGAAAGCCCCTAGTTTCTAGGATGCGTGGCGCACAGTCCAAACTTCCAGGCTTGACTGTGAAATGCTAATTAGAACAGACAAGAAATGCCTAAAACCCACTTATATTTGAGACTACTCAAATCTGGGAGTTTTGTTTAGTCATGCTGCTACTACCATTCATTATGCAACTAGTTTAAGTTCCAAGGATTTAGATAATTCAACATGAAAACGATTTTTTTTCTTATTCTAATAAAATATTTAGTTAAGATGACAAAACCATCTACAAAGTGGGTTCTCTGTGTTTTAAAAAGGATTACGAGGTGGTACTGGCAGAAGTGGGAATCTGCCGGGCAAGAGGGACACACCTCATCAACAAGGACACCCACATAGTGAACATTTGCATACCTAACCCTGAATTGTACCCCACATGTTTAAAATAAAAAAATTAAAAGTAGGGCAACCCATTCGGGATCCCTCCACTGTGGGAGCTTTTCTGTCCTCGCAATAAATCCTGCTTTCAAGAAAAAAAAAATTTAAAGGTTAAAAAAAAAAAAGGACTACATAAAACTTGTTACCTGGAATTGTGATACTCATGAAAAAAGAAAATAATTTCAATACTAAGCCTGGAGCTTAAATCTTAACTTTTTCATTTCGCACAAAAACAAAATATTACCTAGTGGGCTGAGTTAGTGCTAATGGTATTCAATAAGCTGAACAAGATTATTAAGTATTTTTCTAAGGGTATCGGTATATAGCTAGTGACATATCAAAGACACAAGACAAGAATGTTGAATAAAAAAGAATGGAGGAAATAAGCACTGATTTACCGAAATCATTGTATAATTTAAAAAGTTCTCCTAAACCAGAGAAGCTTATTATAGCTTTCTCTTCTTAAACATTTTGGAAGACATGAAGACATTTATTATTTAAAAAATTGCAGCTCACATCACCATATTATAAGTAAGTTCCCAGTCTTTAGCAAAGCAAACCTTTTAACCAAAATACCAAGTATTTCCAGATAGCACCTTGTGCTACTAGAGGGAAACAGTCTAAGAGTTATTTTGCAAGGAAGATGCCTTCATTTGTTTCTGCAAATGTGGGCTGGGCAGAGTCACCTTTTTCCTTTCTTACTCAGTTCCTAGTACAATAATATTCCCAAAGGACAAAAAGTATGTTGAGACCCTGTTAAGCATGCAGATACACAGACCTCTCTGTTTTCTTCTGAATCCTACTAAAATTAAAGCAATAATAATGGAATACACACATAAGAACAGAGATGAGAGAAGGTGATAGTAAAACGAAAAAAACCTGGAAGTTGTGAAGTAGCTGAACAGTGGTAACAAGGAAACTGGACAACAGCAGAGGGGGGACACGGGTAGGGTAGCAAACAGGACTCACGGCATCTGTATACGTTTTTCCTTCCCCTCACGCCTTCCCCTTTTGGTTGTGTGAATGCTGACAGCGAGGCTCATGGTTCCTAGGCAGGGGACTGAAGAATCCCACTTCAGTGAAAATGACCTGCCCAAAGGCACTGAGAGTTGGGACTTTCTCACACATAGCTCTGCTAGCTTAACTTGTAATAAAATCTACCAGTCAGAAGCTCTGTCCATGCATACAGCTTCTGCTGAGTGTTTCAGTGCCACATTTAAGACATCTGAGGAAATAATTTAGTGATTTAAAAAAATGAAAAAATTGGGCCAGTGCAGTGGTTCACACATGTAATCCCAGCACTTTGGGAGACTGAGGTGGAAGGATCACATGAGGCCAGGAGTTCCAGACCAGCCAGGGCATCATGGTGAGACCTCCATCTTTACACAAACTAAAAAATTACCCAGGCATGGGGGTACATGCACACCTGTGGTGCCCAGCTATCTGGGAGGGAGGCTGAGATGGGAGCTTGAGGCTATAGTGAGCAATTATCATGCCACTGCCCTCCAGCCTGGGTGACAGAGCAAGACCCTGTCTCTTTATTTTATTTATTTAGTTACTTTTGAGTTGGAGTCTCACTCTGATCCAGGCTGGAGTGCACTGTCATGCTCATGGCCACCGCAACCTTGACTGCTGGGCTCTGGCAATCCTTCCGCCTCAGCCTTCCAAGTAGCTAGAAGTACAGGCATGTGCCAACACGCCTGGCTAATTTTTTTTGATTTATTGTAGAGATGAGGTCTTGCCAAATTGCCAAGGCTGGTCTCGAACCCCTGGGGCTCAGGCAATCCTCTCACCTCGGCCTCCCAAAGCGATGGGATTATAGTCGTGAGCCACTGTGCCCAGCTGGCCGTCTCTTAAAAAAACAAAACAAAACAAAAAAATTGGAGGCAAATAAACAATGCAGGTAAAAAAAAGTGACAAAATTTTAAATGAGACATTCAGATTCGGATGTAGAAGATACTGTACCCACAAAATAACAAATTTTTAAAAAATATGGAAAAACAAACAGTGCTAGGAAATTGAAGTCTTTATAGCAAAAATACAAATTCAAAAAGGGGGCTGGATAATACAATTGAGAAAATTTCAGGACAAAAATAGAAAAGTGAGCCAGGCTCGGTGGCTCAGCCTGTAATCCGCGCTTTGGGAGGCCGAGGTGAGTGAATTGCCTGAGCCCGCAGATTCGAGACCCACCTGGGCAACTTGGTGAGACCTCATCTCCACAATAAAACAAAAAAATTAGGGGCATGGTAGCGCACGCCTGTAGTTCCAGTTACTTGGAAGGCTGAGGCGGAAGGATCACCGGGAGCATGCCACTGCACTCCAGTCTGGGCAACAGAGTGAGACTCCAACTCAAAAAAAAGAAAAGCAAGAAGAGAGAGGGTCTCGCTATGTTGCCTAGGCTGGTCTCGAACTCTTTGGGTCCAGCAATCCTCCTGCCTCTGCCTTAGCCTCCCAAAGTGCTACAGGAGTCATGCCTGGCCCTGGGCTGATTTTTAGATTGCCCAAAAACATAAGCAACAAAAGCAAAAATGGAATAATGGGGTTATATCAAAGTAAAAAGCTTCTGGACAACAAAGGAAACAATTAACAGAGTGAACAGATAACTTATGGAATGGGGGAAAATAGTGGTAGGTCATACATGTGATGAGGAGCTAATATCCAAAATATACAAGGAATTTAACTTCATAGAAAGAAAATAATCAGATTTTAAAATGGGCAAGAAATCTGAATAGACATTTCTCAGAAGAAGACATACAAAAGTCTAACCAATATATGAAAAAATGTTCAACATCGCTAATCATAGGGAAACACAAACTAAAACTACAATGAGATATCATCTCACACCTGTCAGAATGGTCATTATTTATTTTCTTTAGAATGGCCATTATCAAAGATGAAAGAGAACAAGATGAAGATGTGGAGAAAAGGGAACCCTTGGACACGGTCAGTGGGAATGTAAATTAATACAGCTATCATTTGAAACTATATTGCGGGTACTTAAAGCAACTAAAAATAGAATTACCATATAATCCAGCAATCTCACTTCTGGGTATTTACCCAAAAGATGGGAAATCAGTATATCGAAGAGATATCTGCAATCTCATGTTCACTGCAGCATCATTCACAATAGCCAAGTTACAAAATCAACCTAAGTGTCCATCAATAGATGAATGGATTAAGAAAATGTGGTAATACAATGGAATACTATGCAGCTTTTACAAAGAAATTGTCATCTGCTACAACATGGATGGAATTGGAGAACGTCATGTTAAGTGAAATAAGCCAGATCCAGAAAGACAAATACTGCATATTCTCACTTGTATTCGGAATCTAAAACAATCAAACTCATAGCAGCAGAGAGTATAATGATTGTTACCTGAGGCAGGGTGTGGCAGTGGTTGGGGGTGGTAGTGAGAGAGATGATAGTCAAATGATACAAAGCCTCAGTTAGGAGGATGAGATTTTTTAAATTTTGAGCACTATGGCACAATGTAATGAATATAGTTAACAATAGAATACTGTACATTTCAAAATTGCTAAGAGTATATTTGAAATGTTTTCACCAGAAAAATTAAGTATTCTAGGTGATGGATATATGTAAACTAGTTTGCTCGAATTATTCCACATTGTATTCATAAATCTTAATATCAGCTTGTACTCCATAAATACATACAAGTTTGTAAATTTATAAGAAAAATTTAAAACATTATCACATAGATTTCAAAATGTTTATTAAATAAATTAATGAACTTTATTTAAAAAAAAAACAACCCAAACTGGAAAACATGAGTTTCTAGATTTAGAGGACCTACTGAATACTCAGCAAAATGCATTAAAAAAAACTACATTAATGCCTAAAATTATGATATTCCAAAACACTGCAGAGAAAAGGTTTCCAAAAGGGGGGCAGAAACAACATGCAAGATTCAGATTCTCTACAGAAAATTGGACTCCTCCCCAGAAATCCTGAGTGCCAAAGACAATAGAGAAATGTTTTTAGAATCCTGAGGAAAAATGCTTTCCAACTTACAATTCTTTATCTAACTACTAAGCAAATGTAAGGGTAGATTAAAGGTTGTTTTTGTTTTTTTTTTTTTTGTAGAATAAAGATTATTATTTTTTTTTGCATGCAAGGACTCAAAAACTTTCTCATAGTTTTAGGCAGTTAATAGAGGATGTGCTCTACTAGAGTATGAATGTAAACCAGGAAAAGGAAATCAGGGACAGAGCTGTGTAACACACCAGAGAACAAGCAGAAAGATATGTGCCAACTGATGGCTCCAAGAAAAAAGATGAAGCAGATGCAGAAACTGCTGGGTCTGAACACAACCAAGAAATACTTATACTCTTGACAGAGTGTGAACATGAATAAGTGACAGATCCAGAGTCAAGTAATGTGAACAAAAATCCCCAGATATTTATTATCTTCAGGAAAACAAAAAGTAGTACAAGAAAAATAATGTAATCACACTGCACTCAAATGTGAATTATCTTTACACAACTGGAACAATCAACACTGACTTAACCAAAATTTACTTTAAAATTGTATTTGGAGTTTAAGTGTGAAGAGTATACAAAAACTTAAGAGAACTAAATGCTTATCCATTTATTTCCTATTTTGAAAATGAACATCTAAGACTGAAAAATTAAAAAATAGCTTTGAAGATTCATTACTTTGAATAAAAAAGCAAATACCACCAAAGACATAGTAAAGAAGAGTTGAAAGCGGCTATAGCTAGAGAGCAGGAATTGGGGCTGGGGGATGAGACTATGTTCTTTTGCTATAAGTCTATAGAAGGATGTAACTGCACGGCTAAGCTTGTATAACACTGATTGAAAAGAAAAAGTGTTCATTGGAAGAAAGTACATTGAGAAGAATATTTTAACATCCATAGTGGAAAGAATTTAGGTGCGGTGGAACTATATGTACAGTTGGCTCCATATCCACAGGCTGCACATTTGCAAATTCAACCAACCATGGACCCAAAATATTAAAAAATAAATACAAAAACACAGTAAAAATACAGTACAACTACAATGCATTTATACTATGTTAGGTATTGTAAGCCATCTAGAGATGATTCAGAGTATATGGGAGGATTATATGCAGACTACATAGTCCATTTCATATAAGGGACTTGAGTATCTGTGCAGATTCTAATGTCTGCAGGTGGGGGTCCCGGAATCAATTCCCTGCAGATATTGAGGGATATTGAGGGATGACTGTATATATAGCTTAACTGTATGTGAATTTGAAGACCAAGTTTACATTACTTAAAAGTTTTTTAATCTCTCAATATATTTTAATAATTAACACACCCATTTAATTTTAAGTATATATACTTTATATTAATATTTGAACATATATATATTTAACATACTCATATTCATCTCTGTGGTTCTGAATCCAAAGAGATTCTGATAATCTTAACTTCAGGCATACTCCTAATACCGAATAGATTTCTAATACTTAGAAACTTACTGGATTTGGATTTCTTGAAAGTTATATAAGAAAAATGTCAATGACTCCTTAAAAAAAAAAAACAGTCAAATGCTGGATGCAGTGGCTCAAGCCTGTAATCCCAGCACTATTGGAAGCCAAGGTGAGAGGACTGCTTGAGGCCAGGAGTTCAAGACACAGCAAGACACCTCTCTCTCCTAAAAGCCTAAAAAATTAGCTGGGTGTGGTGTACCTGCCTGAGGTCCCAGTTACTTAGGAGGCTACTGTAAGAGAACCACTTGAGTTTCACTCAACTCTAGCCTGAAAGAGAAAGACAGAGAGATGTTTTTTCCATTGCTCAAAATAGTTTTTGAACTTATCCAGCTTGATGCCTTTTAGTGCTTCTTCCATTTTTTTGTTTCACCTTTTCTACACAGGCAAAATGTTTCCCTTTGAGGACTTTTTTCATCCGGAGAAACAAAAAAAAGTCACCCGGAGCGAGATCAGATGAATAGGGAGAATGGGACGCAGGGGTCATGCCATTTTTGGTTAAAAAGTGCTGAACACTCAGAATAGTGTAAGTCATTCATCATGAAATGGGCAAATGCATTCAATGAATCTAAAAAATAAAGCCCACTGAAGCCTAATGCAGCCTCTCACAACAGTGTTGATGTGGATGGGTGTCTAGAACACTTACCTAGTGGAACACTTACCTGTACTACAAGGGGCCTGCCCTCCAAAAGATAATTCCAGTTTTTGGGGGTCTCCCTTGTATATGCCTTGCCTCTGTCGCATATGACATTTCTACTGAACAACGCTGCCCCAGAACAACCCTGACTAGAAAACTCCATGATTTTTTAGGGTGAAACCTTAACCAAATTTTGAAGAAAATAAAAGACCCTCAACAATGGAAAATAGTGTTCACCATTTCTAAGACCTTCCTTTCAAACTACAAAGAACCTAATTCTTTGACCCTAGTTCTGTGCCTAAGCTGAGTTAAAAATATCTAACGTAGATGGTTTTACTTCTAGAGTCGCTTTTAAAATTAGATTTTCTGATTTTGGACTCCATTAACTATCAGTTTATTTTATTCTTCAACATAATAAAACATGTATCTAAATTTGAAGACCAAATTTGCATTACTTAAAAATGTTTAACCTAGGAAAAAAAAATGAAGGTGGGGTGAAGAGTGAGTGGTGAGTGGGAAGTGAGAAAACGAAGCAAGTGAATATAGACTCCTCTTTCAAGAAAGGCTGGCTGTAAGGAGACAGGCTAGAGCTGGAGAATCATAAGCAGGGTCAGCAGAGAGGGTTTCTGGGAAAGATGCAATTGAGAGTAAAATGCTGAATACACAAGAGAGAAAATAAAGGAACAGGACTGGGTTTTTTGATAAGGTGGACAGTCATGTAGAGGTCAAAAGACTGGTCTTAGGAGAAAGACCTTATCTCCTATAAAAGGAAGGAAAAGAGAAAAAAATGGGTACCCTATTCTACTTTTGATATTTCTAAGCTTTTCCTTTTTTTTTGAGTTGGGTTCTCACTCTGTCACCCAGGCTGGGGTGCAGTGGCATGATCATGGGTAACTGCAGCCTCAACCTCCTGGGCTCAGGCAATCCTTCCAACTCAGCCTCCCAAGTAGTTGGGACTACAGGTGTGTGCTACCACGACCATCTAATTTTTTTATTTTTATTTTTTAATTGAGATGAGGTTCACTATGTTGTCTAAGCTAGAAGAACAAAATTGTTATTATTGTTGTTGGTGGTGTTTTCTGGAGATGGGATCTTGCTATGTTGCCCAGACTGGTCCTAGGAGTAAGTGATCCCCACCTTAGCCTCCCAAGTAGCTGAGATTACAGGCACATGCTACTGTGCCTATCCTCTTTTTACCTCAAAATTAAAAAAAAAAAAAAAAAAAAAGAGGAAGCCTAAGGAAACAGTGTTTTCAGGCCACTCAGTTTATACTGTCTACAATTAAGGCAAACACATAACTTTATACCATATGTTGGGTTTGTATATTTTCAAAATAAGATCTAAACCAGGAAAGGCAATGATTAAGTTTGCATATATGTGTCAATTTTGTTTAAATCTGCATGTTCATTGTGAGAATATAAGGCTGCTTCTCATTACTTGGGAATAACTGCTGGGTAATAAAATAGACCAGATACATTCCAGTCAGAAACCTACCATCGTTCAATGTGTAGAGATGAAAATGTCCATGAAGCTGCTTCTCGAGTAAATAACTTGAACCCACACTGGGTGTCCCTGATTCCTTTGACACAAAGGAACCACACCAGAAAGTGGAACCCATACATGAGAAGAGTACGGAAGTAAGAACGCTGAAAACAAAGACAAAATATAAATGACTTTTCCATTTATCTGCAAAGGAGACACTGAAAACACATGGCTGTAGACGATTGCATTTTAACATTTAACTGACTGGGTAAACCTTAAATGAGAATATCATTGTTCCATGAGTTTCACTGGCAAAGTATTTTCACGAGAGTAAGGATGCCCACTGCTTAGAGTAGAGCAGAGGTGCTAGATAAGCAGCTACTGACTTCCTGGAGGTTGAATTAGACAAGGATCTGTGAGGCCAGGGCTTCGGCCTACCATGAGGAACAGGTTTAGGGCTATGAGCAAGAAGAACATCTCATTTACCTACTTATTTTATGCTTCTTTGCCCCACATATTTGAACTTGTAGTTCAATACCTAGTCAATGAGAATATTGATAGAAGACATATAGCAGAGTATCACAAAGGTTACAGACTAGAAAGGAGTTTGAAGCAAAAATCTAGTCTCTCTAATTAGCCAGATATCTAATTAAATATATTTTAAATATTGAGTTCTTTCATACTTTGAAAATTAAACTCAAGCAGTTTTTATCTGAAGATTCATACTGTTATTAGTGATTAGTTTCATTAGTAGTAGTAAGAGGAGATAATATTCCATTATTTGTTAAACATTATAAACTTTAAAACATAAGGTTATTAATTATCACTGTATTCAAGATGTTCATACTTAAGATTTAACAAAAGATAGGATCTCTTAAAATGTTCTATAGTTAAGGTACAGACAGACCCATGGAATGATACATTGCATATGAACATAGCAACCTATTAAGGAGTTCTGCAGAACATTTAATATCTTATGCTATAAAATAAAGGTCCCTTGGGCTTTTGCCTTTAAAAATTGTAACCTTCAGTATTCTTCATTCATGGGCTTTTTCTATCATCACGGAACAGAATCACTACTGAACACAGTGATACCATAACATGGTAGAAAAAGCACCAAAATGAGCAGACATCTGCTTTTGAATTTTGTCTGTATTACTAAGAGCAACTCTCTAAATCCCAGTTCCTCACCTATAAAATAGGAATGATAATAACCACCTCACAAAGCTCTTATAAGGATTAAATGAGATTATAGGAAAGCCTATACCCAAGTGTTTGGTAGAGAAAGTAACAGGAACTCAACAGTGCTTTTTATAAAGAAAGAAGGCTTGAAAGCTTACTGTACTCTCCTGACCACAATTTTACTTGGGTATTAAAGAGCAGGAAGGAAAGGAAGAATAAAATACTTATCTCTATGTTCTGTAAAACAAACTTTTAAAAATGATCTAGCATTTCTCATTTATCACCTAGAATCATTAATTATGTTTTGATGTAAATATGTCTTACCTCTCTAAGAAGATAGGGCAGAAACCTCATCTTAAAATACTTTGGGAATCTCACAACAGCTTGCTCAGTGCCTTCCATATAAAATACTTCCAATAAATACTGGTTGACTGATTAAACCTCCAAAAGAGCATTTATGCTTAGGAAAGGAACAAATAGAAATTGAAAGATAGAAAAATAAAAATTAAAGGTAGAAAAAAACAATACCTATAAACTATTCTCCTTGAATGATTTTTTTTTTTTTTTTTTTGAGTTGGAGTCTCACTCTGTCACCCAGACTGGAGTGCAGTGGCCGCTCCCGGCCACCGCAGCCTCTACCTGTTGGGCTCCGGCGATCCTTCCACCTCAGCCTTCCGAGTAGCCGGAATTACAGGCGCACGCTACCACACCCGGCTAATTTTTGATTTATTGTAGAGATGAGGTCTCGCTGCCCAGGCGGGTCTCGAACCCGCGGGCTCGGCAATCCACTCACCTCAGTCTCCCAAAGGCCCGGGATTACAGGCTGAGCCACCGAGCCCAGCTCTGATTTTTTTTTTTTAATATGATTTGGGTGAGCTTATTTATTAGCAAATAAAAATATTCATGACTGTTTTCGCTTGATGGTTAATAGAAGATTTTTGTTATTGTTTTAGAATGACTATTTTTAAAAAGCAGAAATGTATGGAGTTCACATGAAGACCTTAACTTATTTGATTTCTACCATATTTAAAAGCATAATAAGGCAAGCTACAAACAAGATCTTGTTCTAATTTATAAAACTTGGCAGAGTATCTGAAAATTTAGAAGACATCTAAAGACATCTACAGGATAGACTAATAAGCTCATAAGGTAGCCTTATATAGACTTCTGAAATGGACATTTAAAACACGAACAAAAAAGATATTCACTGTTTCAATATTAACAGTAAATCTCCATTGTTTATGAAATGTAAACAAGAAGTTTAGGTGAAATTTAAGCTGGCTGCTAATTTCATTATCTTATGTAAGTTTAAAGAAGTCCCAAGACTTAAGAAAAGACTCTTCAAAGAAAAACTAGGCCAGGCATGATGACTCATTCCTGTAATCCCAGTAACTTTGGAAGGCTGAGGTGGGAGGATTGCTTGAGGCTAGGAGCTTGACAGCCTGGTCAACATAGTGAGACCCTATCTCTACAAAAAACACAAACTAAAAACATTAAATAACCAACAATGGATTGTATTTTTGAATCCTTTTAAAATGGTAAATTCAAGACTACCCAGACAGTATATAAACATTACTGTTATACAGAACACATTGGAGTATGAGCATTTTAGGATGCTAAAGGGCTCCGCTGGGGCCGTATCATCTTTGTCTTCCAAGAGAGAATTAAAACAGATGGCAGGACCAATTGAAAAATGTTTAAAAATATTTAGGAAAGATATGTCTGAATACTAGCTATAAGTTACTGAAGTTGCCATTTGCTATCTTGATTAATTTTTAAATTATTTTCTCACTGTCAATAGATAGATCACCATGAAAGGCTCTGTATTACCTAAAGCACAAAGAAAGGAAATGGAAGACCATGCCACAGTTTTCTGGTTGTGCAGCAGATGAATGTCTTTCCTCTTAGAGACAACCTTCTATAAGACGGATATAGTTCTATGAGAATAATCTGGACTTGAACAACAAGCCTACCAAGCAGCAGCTATACACAGCATCTGTGGTGGACAGCTGCTGATCTCTGGTCAATAGCTCAGGCTATCCTTTCTTTCTACAGAATGGTGGCTAATTCTGTGGGGACCAAAAGCACTCAATCAAACCTTTGGTTTTAGAGATGGAAGAATTAATAGATGGAGAAAAGATAAATTATACATATATAGTTCCTGGGATAGATCTCTTGATGTCTGGCTAAAAGTAGTAAATTTAGACCATAACATGGTCTCATTTAAATACTACTGTACTTCTAGAAAAACTTCAGAGTTCTAAGTTCTAAGTGACAAGAATTAAGATCATTTTAAAAACCCCCAAAACACATGGTTCCTTTCTATAGCCACTAACAGTAAATATAAGTGCTAACTACTCTTGCCTAGATTACTCATTGGCTCCCTAATTCATTCCTTGCTTCTTATTTCCTCATGCTTTCTTTATTTCTTCACCAAGTAATTATTTCTTTTTCATTCCATTAACATATTTTTTTAAAAAGAAAAAAAATCTACTCATAAAACCATTACATTAATATTGGTCTGTTTTCATTAATTGGCTTTTTTTGCAAAAAAAATTTTTGTTATATCTACAGAAATAATACCGTATTTGCAATATCACACTTTTTTCATACAATCAAATATTTAAGGTATCATCCTATGTTATTATATAGTCTCTATTACCATCAGCTCTATTGGCTGAACATTTTATTCAGGGGCTATAGCTATATTTTCTATTGTTGGAATTTAGTATTTCAGAGTTTCTAGTATTTTATAATGATAAATAATGTGCTGAACATCTTAGACATGTGTTTTTTCCTTTTCTTATCCCCTGCCTATCAGTAAAGTGATAAAGTTAGGTTAGTTCATCTCTAAGCTCGTCTTCCCATTTTAAATTTCTAGGAGTATGATATTCTCTATGGTTAATAAATTAACCCTTCTCAAACATCCGTAAGAGTCCATAGGGTGTACTGAATACTGGACTAGATGCTGAGGATATTAAAATAATTTATTTCTGGCAGGGTGCAGTGGCTCAAACTTGTAATCTCAGCATTTTGGGAGGCTGAGGCTAGAGGATTGCCTGAGCTCAGGGGTTCGAAACCAGCCTGGGCAACTTGGTGAGACCACATCACCACAATAAAAAAAAATAAGCCGGGTGTGGTAGCATGTGCCAGGAGCTCCAGCTACTTGACAAACTGAGGCAGAAGGATCGTCTGAGCCCAGCAGGTGGAGGCTGTAGTGGCTGTGAGCATGCCACTGCACTGCACTCCAGCCTGAGCGACAGAGTGAGACTCTGACTCAAACAACAACAACAACAACAACAACAACAATAATTTATTTCTAAAAGGAGAATCTGGGTTTTTACATTTAGATATAATCCTTTAGAGGTTTTATGGCTCTGTCATCCATATATTTCAGAAAAAAATAGAATTTCTTCTTACCTTATTTTAGAATAATTGGGGGAAGGGTCAACCTTTTATTACACTGGTTCTCAAAGTCTTGCATAAGGGTGACCTGGCAAACTGTTAAAAATTGAAGACTCCTGGTCCTACCCCTAGAGTCTTAATTCAATGTGTCTGGACTTACTCTAGGAACATGCATTAAAAAACAAACACCTCTCCAGATAATTCTGATCATGTGTTGATAATAATACTGCTTTATTCCATCTATCTGACCACTCTAGAAGATGAACTGCTGAAAAAATAATGGATCATTATTGGACTTGATAGAGTACAACTACATTTTAAAGTGAAAAATAATTTTTTTTAATTGCATAGACTAATTCCTTAAAAAGATTTTTTTCTTTCAAGTTACTATAGCTTTTCTAGTATAATATACAAAATGAAGAATTTAACATCTTCAGTGTTTTTTTAAAATGCTCTAAAAAGGCAGTTACAAAAAAGTACAGTACTTTTACTGAGAGAAATAAAGTTAAAAAAATATTTAAACTTTGAAATTCAAAGACAGCATTTAAATGTGTCAATACAGGGCCAGGTGAACATGCCTGTAATTTCAGCACTCTGGGAGGCTGAGGCAGTAGATCACTTGAGCTTAGGGGTTTGAGACCAGTCTGGGGAACATAGTGAAACTTTGTCACAAAAAGAAAAAATAAAAAAAGCTGGGTGTGGTGGCATACACCTGTAGTCTTAGCTACTAAGGATGCTATGGCAGAAGGATTAAATTTTTTAAAATATGTGCTAGTATAAGAGAAAATAAAGGGAAGTTGATTGGTTCAAACAATACATCATTTAGAAATTTGTCTTGTATTATAACTGAATAAGCATTCCATGGATTTCAAAAAGTATTAAAAAGAACTGCTTGCATTCTAAGCCAAGTCCACACCATTCTTGTATGCTCTTTAAAAAAATAATAAATTCCAAAATGTGCCAATCCTTCACAAACTTTCTAAAATTAAAAAATTATTTTCCTTTCTTTTGAAAGGCACATCATTTTTGAGAGGTAAAACATGAAAGTCTATTTCTTGCCAAATGTATGTAAAAAAGAAAATATAAGTTGCTGTCCCATGTCAGTTAATGATGTCTCACCTGAGCAATTGATTCCTTTTCCAGATGAGCTCGAGATCCACATGCAATAGCCATTTGATCCTGAGGAAAAAAGCAATGATATCGTTTTTCAAAACTTAAATGCTATTAATAAAATTTTTTATTTTCATTGTGAATGACTCATTGTTAGGAACTGATTTTTAAAAAATTAACATTAAAAAATCTTTTGAAGGTTTACTGAGGAGTCAGAACATGTTCAGTTTTGAGAAGCCTAACTGTACTTAGTAAAAAGACACTGAATTTTGCCTGAATAGGACTAAATATAAGAGGCATGTGTTACTTCTAAATTTGTATCTTTAAATGGTATTTTTCTAAATAAAAATACCATATCAATATTATTTGAGAGAAAACAAGAGTGGTAATGAAAAGGGTTATTTGTAGATGGTATGAATATATACCTTGAAAATCTAAGAACAGCAATTGAAAAATGATACGAAGAATAGGCCAGGCACGGTGGCTCACACCTGTAGTAGTCCCAGCACTTTGGGAAGCCAAGCCCGGATGATTGCCTGAGCTCAGGAATTTGAGAACAGCCTGAGCAATATGGTGAGACCACGTCTCTACAATAAATAAAAAAATTAGCTTCGTGTGGTGATGTATGCCTGTAGTCCCAGCTACTTAGAAGGATGAGGTAGAAGGATCACCTAAGCCCAGCAGGTCAAGGCTGTGGTGGCTGTGAGCAGGCCACTACACTCCAGCCTGGGTGACAGACTGAGACTGTCAGCCTTTAAAAATAAATAAATAAATAAGCAAATAAACAAATATTTAAAAAATGAGTGGGTACAAAATGAATATATGTATAATATTTTAGTCTTCACATGTACAAACAATAATCACAAGTTATAATGGAAGAAAAGACAGCATTTATAACATCAATAAAAAAGAAAAATTTAGAAATAAACTTTACAAGAAACATAAAAAATTTAGACAAGATCTAAATAAAGGAAACATGTAAATGCTAAAGTCATACCATGATTATGGATGAGAAGATGTGATAAGTGTTAAAAAGTCAGTGTTTCCTAAATTAATACCAATACAAACACCAAAATGATTTTTTACTGAGTTAGACAAACTGATTTTAGAGTTACCATTAAAAACAAAGAACCATGCCTGTAGTCCCAGCTACTAGGGGCTGAGACGAAAGGATTGTCTAAGCCCAGGAAGTCAAGGCAGCAGTGAACCAAGAGCAGACCATATCACTCCAGTCTGAATGACAGGGTGAGACCCTGACTTAAAAACAAAAACAACAACAACAAAAACCAACAAGAAAGAACCAAGAAAAGAGCCAGGAAAATTCTGAGTGAGGCAGAACTAGTCCCTCAAAATTTAAAAGCATATGAGGGGGGATCCAAAAAAATTTGAATTTCTTTATTTAAAAATTGTGCATTTATTCTTACATTTAAAAATTTCCATTACCTTCAAAGTACTCTCATTTGATACAATACACCTCTTGAGATGCTTTTTCTACAGCTCAAAACAGTTTGTGAACTTGTCAATTTTTATGCCTTTTGGTGCTTTGGTCGTTTTTTATTTCACCTCTTCCACATGAGCAAAACATTTCCCTTTGAGGACAAAAAAGTTGCTGAGGTGAGATCCTGTGAATAGTGAGGGTGGGGCATAAGGGGCATGCGGTTTTTGGTCAAAAACCACTGAACACTCAGCAGTGTGGGCAGGTGTGTTGTCATGGTGGAAGAACCAGTTACCTGTTTGCCCCAACTCAGGACATTTCTTCTGCAAATTGTGACACAACCTTCTCAAAACTTCCAGATAAAAACTTTGCCTGACCATTTGATCTGGAGAAACAAATTCCAACTATACTACAAGGAGGCCGCCCACTACAAGGTAATTCCTGGATTTTTTGGGTCTCTCTTCATATTGCAATGCTTCAATAATTAAAACTAGGGTATTGGAACGAGAATAGATAAAACCATGAACCAGATGGAAAGGCTAGAAGCACAAACTAAAAGCCATACAAATGCTTAAAATGTGATAAAGACGACATTTTAAATCAGTGAGGAAAAAGATTGACTGACAAAGGATGTGGCACATCTCGGTAGTGACTTGGAAACCAAATTACGTTGGACCGGAGCTTCTTAACTGAATGCTACAGTATGTCCAGATACATCAAAGATTTAAGTGTAAAATAGAAGAAATAATTTTGGTAAATGATCTCAAGGAAAGCACAAGTACACAAAATCCAGAAGAAAAGATAGATCAATTAGATAATAAAAACTTTAAAAACTGTTATGTGACAAAACAACAACACAAACCTAACCATATTCAAAGTTAAGAGACAAATAAAATGGGGGGAAAATATTGGCAATTTATTTTACATACAAAAGGCTAATTCCCCAAATGCATGCAATGTTTCTACAAATTAAAAAATAGCTGAAAATATGGTTGGAGAAAAGGCCAATGCAATAAACAGAGAGTTTCTAAAAGGGGAAAATAGCTCTTAAGCATAACTGAAAAGATCCTCAATCACACTTATACCAAGAGCAATGCAGTTAAACACCTACTAGTTTTTTTCATATTGTGTCTGTGCACTCTCTGTTGACAACAATTTTTAAAAAGTTATTGAATTACAAATATACACATAAACTGACCCAGCAAGTCCAACAGTTCTTCCTATAAATATACAGACATATATGTGTAAAATGACTTTCATGCAAGTTAGTCATTTCAGTATTGTCTGATACAGCAAATCTGGGTATCTTTCCAAAGAGACAGGCTAAGTAAAAAGTTGTGAAAGAATGAGGGAATGCTTTTGTATATAAATATGGTTAGGATATATTGCTAAGTAGAAACATGGGAACAGTGGATAGCATGGCAATTTGCAATTTAAAAAAGAATATACAGTACACATCTTCCCAGTAAAAGAAATAGATGGCACTAGTTACATCTGGGGATACCTGAGAAATGAAGGGTGGATCTAGTTTCACTGTGTATCTTCTTATACCATTAGAATTCTGAATGATTCACACAGATAAATAAAATTAAGAAGTGCTCACTAAAAAAAAATTGGCAAGTATATACATTGGAATAAATAACAAACATTCTAAGAAAAAAGTCATGTATTGCCTCACTTAAGGTGCCTCTGTAATTTTTTTTTTTTACTTTCTTGTGCACTTCTTTTTCTGCATTAAAAAATAGCTGCAGTGTACTCATGTACATTCTGTTCTTTTTAACCTAAAAATGTCTCATGTTCACTGTTTTTGGATTTTTTTATTATGGGTATTTTCAACCATGCATGAAAATAGAGGGAATAGAAAAATGAAGCCGCAGATATTTACCACCTAGCTTCAATAATTATCAACACATAGCCAATCTTGCTTCACTTGAAGCCCCTCACCACCATTGCATCCAACCTAGCATTATTTCAAAACAAATTATAAACAGCATATATTACAAATTGACATATATTTCAATTATACTACCACTGTTATACCTAAAATTTTAATAATTCCTTAGTGTCATCAAATACACAGTTTTAAAAGTTGCCCAATTATCTTGTAAAAGTTTCAGTTTGTTTGAATCAAGAACCAAATAATATCCACACAAATGGGTTGATATGTTTTTTCTTTTCTTTTTTTTTTTTGAAGTTGCAATCTCACCCTGTTGTCCAAGCTGCAGTACAGTGCCACGATCACAGCTCACTGCAGCCTTGACCTCCTGGGTTCAGGAGATCCTTCCACCTCAGTCTCCTGAGTAGTTGGGACTCCAGGCGCACAGCACCATGCGTGGATACTTTTTTGATTTGTGTGTGTGTGTGTGTGTGTGTGTGTGTGTAGAGATGAGGTCTCGCTATGTTGTCTAGATTGCTCTTGTACTCCTGGGTTCAAGCAACCCTCCCGCCTTGGCCTTCCAAAGTTCTGGGGTTACAGGCATGAGCCACCCATCATGCCCAGCCTGATATTTCTTTTGTCCATGAGTTGCCCATCTCTTTTACATTTTTTTCTTGTAATTTATTTGTTGAATAAACCATATCGGTTGTCCTACAGTTTCCTAGGTTTTAGATTTTGCTGACTGCAAAATCAGCATTTAACTTTTTTGTTAAATGGTGACATTTAACATGTCTTCCTGTTCCTTGTACTTCCTGTAAATTGGTAGTTAGATTTAGAGGTTTGATAGAATTCAGTGCTGCATGGTAGTGTTTTTGGTATGTGTGCCAACTGAAAGAGCAATGCAATATTTCATAGTATAGATTTACTGTACTTTATTTACCAATCATTGACCATTTCTAATTCCATGTTAATATAAAAAAGTGACTATTTATAGAACCTCTTCGAATATAAAGAAGTATTTATATTTGAATACATATATGTGAACCTAAAACATCTTTTAATATAAAACTCTATCTGTAGTTTGGAATTTTTTCTTTGGAGAAAGTCATAGAAGTAGAATACTAAGTTAAAAGTCTGAATGTTTTTTAATGCATATGGGTCAAATTATTCTTTAAAAGGCTCTTTACATTCTCACTAACAAGATACGATATTGTCTATTTCATTAAATCCTTGCCAGTTCTAATTATTCTAATTTTAAACCTACTAATTTGATAATGTGAAGCTTTTACCACATGTGATTTATTTTTTTTTAAGTAAAAGTAAACTTTTGGGGAATGTTTATTAGCTACCTATCTTTTCTTTTGGGAATTTTCTGTTATATGCTTTGCCTATTTATGTGGTAGTAAAATCATTTCTTTCCTTCTTTTTCTGGCATAAGTTTGTGCAGAAAAGGAGAGAATGATTTTCTCTAAAAACCATGTTAAAAGTTCAGATAGTATATGGCAAATAAACTTGAACTTTGAACCCTAAAAAAGCAGTAACATTATTGAGCAGTAGATGAAAAAAGAACATCCATCTACCTTTCAAAGATTGATGAGTTAAAATATCACTTAATTGTTTTTAACTAAAAACAAATCAAAACCAAAAACTTTCATTTAAAATCTCATTTTTCTCTCAGCATAAGTCCCTAAAAGCTTTTAAGAGATTTTGTGTATCTGAAGAATTTTAAGAACAGAATCCCTGATACTGATCTATCAGGTGGAATTAATCTAAATAGCTTTCCAAAAAGTTAGCTGTTCTTCAGGAATGAAGGCTATCCTTGTTTTAAAAACTGCCTGAAGCCGGGCTCAGTGGCTCAGCCTGCAATCCCGCGCCTTTGGGGGGCAGAGGTGAGTGGACTGCCTGAGCCCGCGGGTTCGAGAACCGCCTGGGCAGCGAGACCTCATTCTACAATAAATCAAAAAATGAGCCGGGCGTGGTAGCGCCTGCCTGTAATTCCGGCTACTTGGAAGGCTGAGGTGGAAGGATCGCTGGAGCCCAGCAGGTGAGGCTGCGGTGGCCGGGAGCGGCCACTGCACTCCAGTCTGGGCAACAGAGTGAGACTCCAACTCAAAAAACAAACAAACAACAAAAAAAAAACTGTCTGTATTAGAAAATGTCTGCAGACACGGAGTCTTTTCCTTTTAATCAATCCTCTTCTGGAATACGGCTGCATCTTTTCTCTTTCTTTCCTTCTTTGTTGGGGAGTAAAGCTACTTAGTTATTTATTTAGTTATGAGCTGGGGTCTCCCTCTGTTATTTATTTAGTTAGTTAGTTATGATTTGGGGTCTCTGTTGCCCAGGCAGAGGATAGCTCACCACAGCGTCAACCTCCTAGGTTCAAATGACCCTTCTGCCTCAGCTATCATGCCTAATTTTAAGTTTTTTGTAGCAGTGATGTCTCACTATGTTGCCTAGGCTGTGAATTTCGTATGGCTTTTAAAAATGAATAATCAAGCGGGCTCGGTGACTCAGTCTGTAATCCCGCGCCTTTGGGAGGCTGAGGTGAGTGGATCTCCTGAGCCCGCGGGTTCGAGACCCGCCTGGGCAGCGAGACCTCATCTCCACAATAAATAAAAAAAAATCAGCCGGGCGTGGTAGTGCACACCTGTAATTTCGGCTACTCGGAAGGCTGAGACAGAAGGATCGCCGGAGCCCAGTAGGTGAGGCTGTGGTGGCCGGGAGCGGCCACTGCACCCCAGTCTGGGCGACCGAGTGAGACTCCAACTCAAAAAAAAAAAAAAAAAAAGAATACTCAAATTACTATAACAGCTGGCTTTTAAAGGTGGTACAAGTAGTACTGCATTATCTTCTAGTAAGAAAACACTTAACCAGAATCTCTCTCTTCCAGTACTTTTTGAGTTAAATATTTTCTCACAATTTACTGGAAAGAAGAACTGGACTGAAAATAGATAGAACCAATTTACATTAATAATCATAATTTAGCATTAGTTGTGATGAAAAAAGCAAGCACAAAGACTAATGTTAATAATCAGAGGTACTGATTACTGAGTTTGGAACACCTGCTAACCACTTGATATGCATGTTCCTATTTTAATCACTATCTCAGAATTAGGAACTTAGGCTCTTGTTATCCATATGTCACAGAAATGATAAGTCAAGGTGGATGGAAAGTTGCCCAAGGTCACATGGAATTTGAAGCTGGGCCTATCTGATCTCCATATCCAAGTTAAGAAACATACTGAAATGGAAATAGAAATTGGCACATCATTCCAAAAGACAACACTTACTTCAGATGAAGTAGAGATACAAAAACAGAGTTGAATCAATTTAGAAATTAGTGAAAGAAAAATCAGATACAAAAATTAGTTATAACCATGGTATTAACAATATTAAGAAAAAGTTGTATTTATTATAAAAATTAAGTTTTGATTTAAAAAACTTTTTTTTCAAAAGCAGTAAGTTCATTGTTAAAAACAAACAAAACAGATATCCATAATTCTACCATCCAGAGACAACAAATGTTAATGCATTATATTATGTATATTACATATAAAATAGCATTATTACACACCTATTCATCTTTTATATCTGCATGTTTAAAATGCCCTTTTTTGGCTTTATTTTGCATAATGGATAGCTATCCTATATAATAACGGATTTAACCAGTGTAACTTAATACTGGACACTTAGAATTATTTATTTTTCCTACTAAGAATACTTCTATATAACAAAAACAAATAAGCAAAAATCCTCAAAACTTTATTTTATACACATTCTTAATCATTCCTTTTTTTTTTAACAAAAAATAATTTAAGTGAAATGAGACATCAAACACTTAGCATGGTACCTGACACATCGTTCTTATCACATGGTGAATCTTTTTTTTTTTTTTTTTTTGAGTTGGAGTCTCACTCTGTCGCCCAGACTGGAGTGCAGTGGCCGCTCCCGGTCACCGCAGCCTCGACCTACTGGGCTCCGGCGATCCTTCCACCTCAGCCTTCCAAGTAGCCGGAATTACAGGCACGCACTACCATGCCCGGCTGATTTTTTGATTTATTGTAGAGATGACGTCTCGCTGCCCAGGCGGGTCTCGAACCTGTGGGCTCAGGCAATCCACTCACCTCAGCCTCCCAAAGGCGCGGGATTACAGGCTGAGCCACCGAGCCCGGCTACATGGTGAATCTTTTGAACAGGAATCTAGTACTCCAGGCTGACTAAACAATAAAGTATTTAACCATTTTCTGTCATCAGATATACCAATCATCTCCATTTTTTCCTATTACAAACAGAGATGTTGAACATCCTTATACAAATATTTTTGCATGTATTTGAGAAAATACCTAGAGGATAAGTTCTAGAAGTGCAATCATTGGGCTAAAGGATAAGCACGTTTTAAATCTTTATTAAGCCTCTGTCAGATATACAGTTGGCAAATATTTTTTTTCCTATTCTGTGGGCTGTCTCCCCACTCTCTTGATGGTTTCTTTTGCTTTTCAAAAGCTTGATGAGGTCCCACTTGTCTATGTAATCTCTTATGGCATGGGCATTTGGGGTTTTGATCAGGAATTGGTGGCGAGTTCCAATTTCCTTAAGTGTCTCCTGAATTTTCTAAGGTTTGTATAGTTCAAAGGTTTTATGTTTAGGTCTTTGATTCATTTAGAGTTGATTTTTGTGTATGGTGATAGGTAAGGGTCTTGTTTTAACCTTCTGCATGCGGTTAGCCAGTTTTCCCAGCACCATTTACTAAATAGATTCTCCTCTCCCCTGTGTTTAGGACCTACAAGGAACTCAAATGTGCCGAAAAGAAAAAAAAAAAACAGCCCTCTTACAAAGTGGGCAAAAGATATGAATAGTCACTTCTCAAAAGAAAATATACAAGCAGCCAACAGATACATGAAAAAATGCTCAGCCTCACTAGTCATCAAAGAAATGCAAATTAAAACCACACTGAGATACCACCTAACCCCAGTCAGGATGGCCATCATCAATAACTCAAAAAACAACAGATGCTGGAGAGGATGTGGAGAAAAGGGAACACTTCTACACTGTTGATGAGAATGTAAATTCGTACAGCTTTAGTGTGGCAATTGCTAAAAGATCTAAAACTTGACATTCCATATGACCCAGCAATCCCCATTCTGGGAATATATCCAGAGGAACTCAAATCACTCTGTGAAAAAGATACCTGCACACACATGTTTATTGCAGCATTATTCACAATAGCAAAAACATGGAACCAACCGTGCTGTCCACTGACAGTAGACTGGATTAAAAAAATGTGGTACGTATACATGATGGAATACTATGCATCCATAAAGGACAAAATATGAAATCTGCAGCAATCTGGATGGATTTGGAGTATATAATACTGAGTGATCTATCACAGAAGCAAAGAACTGAGTACCACATGTTCTCACTCATAAGCGGACCCCGAACAGTTATCATAATACTATTAGAAAAGGATTGGCAGTAGTGGGAAATTGCCAGGGGGGAGGAAGGGCACACTTCATCAATAAGGGTATTTGATCTCAAACCAGGTGAAGTGGGGACCAAAGTGAGGCCCAAACTTTACCAGTACAATGACCATTTGTATACCTAACCCTGAATTATACCCCTCATTTTTAAAATAAAAATTAAAAAATAAATAAATCTTTATTAAAACTACCAAATTTCCTTCCAAAAAGACTTCCAATTTATACTCCCACAAAATGTAGATGAGTGCTCAGTCTCCCATACTCTTACCTACACTGGATATTATAAATTTTAAAAAATTTTGTGTTCTCTCGTTTCCTCTTTTCTCTCTCTCCAATTTGCTTTCTAAATAAACTATTTTACAATCTAAAAAAAATTTTTTTTTGCAACTCATGAGTTACAAAACAGCTTTGTGTTTTAGTTTGTATTTAATTGTTAGAAAATGTGATGATTTAAAAATTTACGCCTCAGTCATGACCTCTAAACTTGTACTCAAAACCAACTGCTTACTCAAATGTCTAATGGACAACTCTAATAGTTGAGATATTAGAGAGAGTTAACATGTCCAAATTGAACTGATCTTATCCTTAAACCTCTCCAACCTGCCCACTATGCCATCACTGAAAATGGCAATTACATTATTCCAATTGCTCAGGCCAAAAACTGAAGCCATCTGGACTCTGTCTTTTCTCTTACAACTGCAGATTCAGACCACTTTTCACTACCTCCACAAATACCATCCTGGTCTAAGCCACTATCATCTTTTTGTTTTTAAAGATTCAGAGGTACACATGTGTATTCGTTATACAGACATATTGTGCAGTGGTGGGGATAGTGAACATTGTGTCCCGTGGGTAGTTTCTGAACTTTAACTTCCCTCCCCCCTCCATTAATCCTTTAAGATAAATTTCTCGAAGTTAGATCAATGGACGTAAATTATTTAAAACTGTTGATTCCTATTTCCAACTTGTTCTATAAAAGTATCACATTAATTTATACACTCAACAGATACATGTGGCAACACTCATTTTTTTCTCTCTCTGATGAAAAACGAATTACTACAGTATAAAATGCTCTACCATTAAGAAGCATTAGTTTGTATGAAGATGGTATCCCCACCACTACTCAAATGTCTAATGGACAACTCTACCTTACTATATATAGATCTAAAGAGATGGCATAAAACAGCTTCTTTAAGTTGTGATTACAACTAAATCTGAAATAAAAATAGAGCCATAAGGTGAAGAGCCAATTATTGAATACATTTAAATTATAGCAATTCCTAAAAGTTTCTCCAAATAGCCTTACTAAAGAAACAATTTTCTTAAATAAAAGGTTGAGAACTTTGTCAGAATGTTGTTAATTGTCACTGCAGTTGGCTGACAGGTGCACAGAAGTTTTTATTATTCAATCTACTTTTGGTTACGTTAAAAATTCACAGTAGAAAAGTTAAAAGAAAAAATAAAAACCACATCAACATTTATCTTCATAGGATGGTTACAAATATGAAAATCTGTTTATAAACAAGAGTAAAACCTAAGTAACTTCTCAAGATTTTTCCTTATTTACTGCCAACTATTTTTGGTGGGTCTTTATGCTTTTATATCAGTATATTCAAAACCCTATTGTATTGTTAGTATATAAATATTCAGAGAAAATGATCCATTTAAAAAGTATTAACACTGGTTATTTCTGGGTAATAGGATGTGATGAGTTATTTTCCTTTAGGCTGTTTCTAAACTTTCTATAATGTCTTAGTGATGCTCTTAACAAAACATTAAATAAAAATAAACAGTAAAACAAAAGAAAACCCCTACCATACATCTGAATGCTACATCTTTGTTCTCCTTACCAGTGGTCACACTGGCAGCATTTTTTCAATCTATCTCTTCATAAGTGATATAATTTTGGCTTATTTTAACCATCTAGAAACCATATACAGTAGTATTCATTTGTTCCACAAATAATTATTATTTGCACTATTCTAGGCACCAAAGATCCAGTGATAAGGCCCCTCTTCTAACAAAATTTACTTGACTGGGACAGAGAACACCAATTTATTCACACATTACTTACCTAAATTCTGTCTCATCACTAGAGATGAACATTTCCACATGAACTAATGTCGACCTAACAAGACTCTTTAAGAACCAAAATTTTAATCTTTCTAGATACAGATCATTCTAAAATCTTACATACTTTCCTAGAGCATTCTAAAGTCTTACATATTTTCCTGTCTTTTACGTTAAGAGCCTTTTCTCTTGACAATCATGGGAATATTGAATTTCTGAAAATGTCTGTGGCTAGCACAAATTATGATTGTTAAGATAAAAGTTTCAATTTTCTAAAACAGGGATCAGTAAACTATGGCCTATGGAGTCAAATCCAGCTGTTTTTGAATGGCCTCTGAGCTAAGAAAGGTTTTTATATTTACAAAGGTTAAAGAAAAAGAATACTATTTCAGAGATCATATGTAATTCACAAAGCCTAAAATATTTACTCTCTGGCCCTTCATAGGAAAAGTTCACTGTTTCCTGTTCCAGGGAGATCCACTTCTAAACTAGGTTTGTTGGCATTAAATCCCTGTCCTAATAGGTAGCTCAAGACCTTGAGCCACCTTCTTCAATGACTTAGGAAATATACTTTGAGAAGTGCTGAGGCAGACTCTCCTGAAAATTTTCTATGTAGCCTATATATTTTTGCATTTTTCAAGATTATCCTTTTGTTTTTGCATTCTTTACTGTTTGATTTCACAATAATCTCAGCAAAATGCTGTGTAAGTGCCTGTTCTCTAAAACAAATGATTTTGGAGGTTAAGGGTTCTCTTCTGGAAGTCCAGTCTTCTATCTACATATTGAGAAGGTAAAACCAATATACTAGCTTCTTAGACTTACTTGTCTACACAGTAGACAAAAAAAAGGAAAGTACTAGTTGTCAAGTGATTTTAAAGAATAATCAATCCATGCATATACATGTGAAATGCTGGTATACCAAAATCACAATTAACCAAGGGTTACTATAGTAAAGAGAAAGGGAGATTCAGGGTCATCAGTAAGCAATCACTCCAGACTGAGTTGTGTGTATGGTTAATACCTGCTTCTTCCAGTTTCTCTTAATGTAATTTTACTCCATACCTCTTTCACATCCATCACCTTTGTCATCTGTGGACTTAAAAACCTAAAAACTAGCTGGATGTGGTAGCTCATGCCTGTAATCCCAGCAATTTGGGAGGCAGAGGCCAGAAGATTACATGAGCCCATGGGTTCAAGACCAGTCTGGGCAACATGGCGAGACCTTGTCTCTACAATAAATCCAAAAAGATTAGCTGGGCTTGGTGGTGCACGCCTGTAGTTCCAACTACTTGGAAGGCTGAAGTGGAAGGATTGCCTGAGCCCAGCAGTTTGAGACTGTAGTGGTTATGAGCATGCCACTGTCCTCCAGCCTGAGCGACAGAGTGAGACTCCAACTCAAAACAAAACAAAAACCCCTAAAAACTCAACTTGTTAGAAGTATGTCTTCCTTCCCTCCCTCCCTCCCTCCCTCCTTCCTTCCTTCCTTCCTTCGTAGTAGTAGCAAATTTCCTCCTTCTTTCCTTCCTTCCTTCCCTCCCTCCCCACCCTCCCCTCCTCTCCCTTTCCTTCCCCTTCCTTCCTTCCTTCCTTGACTTGAGGTCTCACCCTGTCACCCAGGCTTGAGTACAGTGGCATGATCACAGCTCACCGCAGCCTCAACCCCCTGGGCTCAGGCTATCCTTCCGCCTCAGCTGCCTGAGTAGCTGGGAACAGAGGCAAGTGCCACTATGACAGCTAATTTTTAATTTTTTTGTAGAGACAAGGTCTCGCTGTGTTCCTTAGGCTGGCCTCAAACTCCTGGGCTCAAGCAATACTCCTGGCCTTGGCCTCCCAAAGTGTTGAGATTATAGGCGAGCACCACACCCAGCCACAAATTTTTCTTGTAATTAAAATAAAAATTAGCTGAGACTTGTCTATTTTGAAACTCATGTTTGTTTTATTTTCAGAACTAGTCCAGTCATTATTTTTATTAGGGCTTAAGGGAAATACATGCAAAGCAGGCTTATCAAATTTGTGGCTTAAATGAATTGAGAAGGGAACAACTACTGCATTAAAGACAGAATAAGAACCTACACCTTTAGAGGTTGGAATCTAATAAGCTGAAGTGTAATAGTAAGAACTAGCCACACTTTCATTCCTGAACAAAGCAAAGCAAGAAAACAAAGAAAACAAAACTACCAGTATAGGGATGGGGAGACAAGGTTCAAAGCAAAGCATATGAAAAAGAGTTGGCAGTATCTGCAAAAGATAACAATGTAATGTGGTAACCAAATCCACATAAACTAAAGCATCCTTAATGGAAAATTATAAGAAAAAGAAATATGTTATGTTTAAAAACTGGAAGAACTACTGATAGCTTGAAATTGAGAAGACACATGAAAAACAGATTTGATTTCCAGATTTTCTGTCCTGCTCCTCTGGTCTATGTGCCTATTCCTGTACCAATACCATGCCATGTTGGTTATTGTAGCCTTGTGATAAAGTTTAGAAGTGTGATACCTCCAGCTGTGTTCCTTTTGCTGAGGACTGCTTTGGCTATTTATGCTTTCTTTTGCTCCCATATGAAATTTGTAGTCTTTTTTAGGTCTGTGAAAAATGATGTTGGCAATTTGATAGAATTGCATTGATGTTCTCATCACTCTTGAGCAGGCCTCGAACACAGGTCACACTAGCACAAGGGTGGGATTGGCAGATGCTGGACACTGCTAGGGGACAGAGTAAGGGGGACATGTGGCAATAAACTGGGTACCTGGTCCACCATCAGGAGGGGAGTGGGCCAGCTAGCAGCTCAAACTTCACCTGCAAGCAACCTACTTAATGTAGCAAATCCCCAATTGCATCCCACAACTATAAAATTAAAAAATAAAAATAAAAAGCCAGCTTTGACTCTCTGAAGGGCTGTCACAAAAAACTGAAGTAGATTATTTTGTGTAGCTACAAAAGATGGAACCAACTGAAAGGAGTGATTCGAAGGAGACATTTGCGTTCAATATAAAGAGGAACATTATAACTGAGTTGAGACAGGAGCTGCTTGGGCATCACTAAAGATGTAAGTAGAGACTGAGAAATCACTTGGTAGTTGTAAAAAGTTTCCAATATTGAATAAATGATTGAATTAGATCAAAGGTCAGCAAACTATAGCCAGTGGCCCAGATCTAGTTTGTCTGTATAAGTAAAGAATATTATTGTCTATGTCGATTTTCATGCTACAACCAAAGACTTGTGTACCTGCCAAAGACTGCTTGCTTTAAAGCTGAAGATATTTTCCACATGGCCCTTTAAAGAAAAAGTCTGCCAACATGTGAATTACATAATTAAGATTTCTTCTAATTTCTCTATGCATGTTAACTTCAGAATGTAAGGTTTCTGAGCAGTGATTGACTTTGTAAGCTTTGTCAGAACCATGAGTAGATGAGGGTCCCAACTAAAAAATATTTTTCACTAGGATGATTCAAAAACTATGTATTTTAGAATTTTAACCACCTATCATTTATCTTCTACCTTTTACCTCCTCTGAAATGTAGTATATGATGTGTACTGGAAAAAACTTAATAAAATTACATTCAAATTAATTCCATTGAGTTGGAATACTTTAAAATAATTAGGCATACCTTAGAGTGCTATAAAACCAAGGCTGTGAATTAACAGCTTAATGATAATCATATGCTTTAATTCTTTAAAGCATTTTAACCAGGTGCAGTAGCTCAATCCCAGCATTTTGGGAGGCCAAGGCGAGAGGACTGCCTGAGCCCACGGGTTCAAGATCAGCCTGGGCAACATAGTGAGACCTTGTCTCTACAAAAAAAAAAAAATTAGCTGGGCGTGGTAGCGCATGCCTATCGTTCTGGCTACTTGGAAGGCTGAGGAGGAAGGAACGCTAGAGCCCAGCAGGTCAACACTAGGGTGGCCGTGAGTGTGCCACTGCACTCCAGCCTGGGTGTCGGAGTGAGACTTCAACTCAAAAAATTAAAAAAAAAAAAGACTCTGACTCAAAAAAACAAAAACAAAATTTTAACATTTAGAGACTGCAGCAAATGGGATTTTAATAAAGAAAAAAGATGGCATCAGAATGTCTTTCCTTTTCAGAATAGTATGAACAAACTGGGTTTACAAGCTCAGATTTTTTTCTATTGCTTGGTTCACTCCCTAACTTAGGCTAAATCAGTTTTTTTTTGTCTTACTGTAAAATGACAAAGTCAGATGCTAAAAATCTGAGTTTCCATCCTCTCTCCTACTCACACCTCCCTGAGCTAGAGAGATAATGCAAGAGAAACATTTGTCAAGTCTCTGTAGGTCCTTTGGGGAGACCTGGGAAATCAAACCGAGTAATTTTAACAATTGGATTTTCCTTTTAGCTTATCATGATTTATAAAAAGGTGGGAAAAGGAGTACCTTTTAAAATTAAGAGTGAACCGTAACATATTAAATAATAAATTCATATCAGATGATATAAGGCAGAACTGTCCAAGAGAGCTTTCTGTGACACTATCAAATAAGGTAGCTACTAGCTGGGCACAATGGCAAGTATCTGCAGTCCCAGCTACTTGAAAGGCTGAGGTGGGAGGATCACTTCTGCCCAGGCATTTGGGGCAAGCCTGGGCAACATAGTGAGACACTGTCTCTTTAAAAAAAAAAAAAAGGTGCTACTAGTCACAAGTAACTGAAATGTGGCCAATAAAACTGAGAAAATTTTTATTTAATTTAAATAGTCATATGTAGTTGGTGGTTGTTTTGAACAGCACAGACATAAGGGATATTTTTACAGCCAATTATTTTATTTAAGGATTATATTAGTTCATTCATTTAGTATCTTAAACAAACAAAACATCCTCTAGAAATAAAGGGGAATACTGGTGGGTGATGGTGTGGGGAGAAACATAATACTTTAAAAACTAGAATGAAATAAATATTTGTTACTAGGAAGTAAGACATGTAGTTTTTTTGTAATTATTTAAAAATTTTCTGGTTTGGGGGCTTTGTAAGTTTTACTCTTTTCTGGTGTTTGGTTTAGCTATAATGAATAGTGATTATTTTAACAAATATATAATAATATTTAGTTCTAAACTAGGTCTATTTCACTCATTTATTGAGATTTTTAAAAATTTAATTTAATTTTTTTAGAGATGGGGTCTTGCTATATGTTGCCCAGATTGGTCTTAAATGCCTGCCCTCAAGTGATGTTCCCACCTTGGCCTCCCAAAGTGTTGGGATTATAGGTGTGAGCCATCACATATTCATTGATCTTATTTTGGTCCTCAATTTGCTTCCTTAGTTCTGTAATTTTTCTTTTACTATCATTCTTCTGTTTTGTCATCTCATCTACTGAACATCTGTGTTGCCAAATTCTTGTGGTCATTATATAGTCTCTCTCTTTAGCCCAAATATTTGCATGTACATTTGTTCTTCTCTCCTTGAATTACATTGTCTTTCAGAAGGAGTTTATTTTTCTTGGGTATGAAACTTTATTCTTTTTCTGTAGTAATGTGTTAGTGCAACTGCCACGTATTTCTTTTCATTTTGTCACAATTAACTTGGGCAGCTCTCCCACAGGACAGGTGAATTCTCCTTGACATACTTCCACCTGTCACACTCTGCACTAGAGCTTCAGGACTTGAGTACTATGCCTGAAACCGGGTTGGGGTATGGGGGGAGACCCTCCCCTGGAGCTCTATATAGCTTTGTTGGGTTCCTTGTTCTTCTGAGATTTTGTCAAGTCTGGTACAAAAGTACATTCTACTGAGGAATGGATCTAATCACATGGATCTCTAACTCTGGTTTAGCTTGAAGTCCTGAAAATGGTGAGCCCTAGCAAGTCTTCTGCTGAAATCCTGACATATTGTGAGATGGTAGGTGGGTGTGTTGTCTGATGTTGTCCAAGGTACTTTTTAATTCTCTGTTTGATTCTTTCCAGATTGGGAGATATTTGATAAAAAGTTCAGGATTTGGTAAATTCACCTTCATTCTCTAAATGGCTTCTGAAAGGTGGGAATACCACCAGGATTGTCTTTCTTTCCTTAACCTCAACTTTTGAAGTTATGGGATGACGTTTCACATAATCTTTTGTGGGTGGTAGCTGCTCGTGATGTTTAGTTTGTTGTTTCATCAAAAACTGGGTTCTATGATCCAATTCCATTTCACACCTTTACCTGAAAATCTCAGGCTATGCTTTTAAATAAAAGTCTTAACTGAATATCAACAATAAATATTAAAACTTTGGTAGAAGCAATTAGAGATCAAGAGAGACAGAGAGGACTACAATGTTAAAATTGTCAAGTCAATCATATAAAATGAGCCAATGTTTGTAACAAAATGATCTGCTCTTCTATGGAACTATAACATTTATACAAGAATTTCACACCGAAACCTGATGTTTTAACTGATAGGTAAATTTCCTCTTATTTTACTTTGGATCCTCTGTATTCTTGATTGAATGTCATTTAGGCTATATTCTTATACTCACAGGCCAAGGCTGTAGATCACTTAGTCCTTTTTCTAATTTCTCAATATCTGGAAATTTTGTGGCTCCATCAGCGTCTGCCATAAGGATCTTTTCTCCTCGAGAGCAGAATACACCCTGTATTTTAAAATGCCAAAAAAAAGAGAGAAAATTTTATAAAATTAAGGTTAAATTCAGTGACATTTCAGTTTGCTCTACTTTGTTTAAAATACCTAGGAGTGAGATATGAAGTATGAGATTAGCAGAAGGATGCCAAAGTTCACTTTTCACATATTAATAAGATCTTCCCAAATCTATCTATCGCCCACCTTCATTATTTTTAAAAACTTTGTGAGGTCATACTACCACCACCTTGGAAAATACCAAGATAATAGGTTTGGACAAATGAAAGATGCCCTACATAGCTCAGAATAAAAAAGCAAAATACCAGTTGTGTGCGATGGCTCATGCCTGTAATCCCAGCACTTTTGGGAGGCGGAAGCGAGAGAACTGCCTGAGTCCATGGATTCGAGACCAGCCCGGGCAACATGATGAGACCTCATCTCTACAATAAATCAAAAAAAATTAGCTGGGTGTGGCGGCACATGCCTGTTGTTCCAGCTACTTGGAAGGCTGATGTGGAAGGATCGCCTGAGCCCAGCAGGTAGAGGGTGGAGGGGCTGTGAACCCACTCCAGCCTGGGCAACAGAGTAAGACTCCAAATCAAAAAAAAAAAGAGAGCAAAATACCTATCATACATATCATATATATCCATTGTATATGTGTCATGATGCTTAAAAGGGATAAGGAGCTACTTTGAACCACATATAAAGAACATGTTTACAGGCAGATTGAACAATCTAATACAATAGATTTGCTGTGAAGTGTATCATAAAATTACATATCTTTTGTATTCTTTATTATAGGCGCTAAAGTTTATTAATTGCTGAATAAATAAGAAATGCCACTAAATTAGGAATCATGAATAAACCCAAATAATACTTTACGTATTTTGAGACATCTGACGCTTAGCAAAATTATGCCACTCAATTTTGGATTGGTTATTTGTGCAAATTATGGCTCTATGAGTATATTTCACACAGAAATAAACTGCATATCAACTCAATTTCTACAGTATATCTAAATGAATCTCTTCTTTCTTTTTTTTTTAAGTTTTAAAACAACATTTATTAGAAAAAGAAAGGGGAAAAGAAACAAAGATATGCCAGAATTGGCATGGGCAAAAGAAACCACCAAATTTCTTATTTCTTAAGTGCAAATATTTAAATTGTTTTGATAAATTTAACGAAGTATGACTAATAGACAAGATATATGCAATTATAGACCGAAATTATATCCTTTATTCTATGGTATAATAAGACCACTAACTAGGATCTGAGATGTCTTATCACAAACATTAGAATATATGTTTTAAAAAAAGCAGAAATAAAAATGTTATTATCCTATTTAACATCTGAACATATATCAAGCTTTAGAAAAAACAGTACAAGGTACAAAAACTGGAACTATTAATTAATTTAAAATGGAGAAAAAATACTCCAGAAATGACTATTTCAATGATACATAATAAGGATGAATAATAACTGTAAGTTATTATTTAGCATTAATGGAAGACTGTCTTTGGCCCTCAATCCTAAGTCTACTCCTCTTATTCTCATCTATGGCCTTCACTCCACTGCCAAATTTCTTAGGTAGTCTACCTTAGCAGCTCCCACTTGTGTTCCCAAGCACACTTTGTGCCCTCTGGCTATTTCTCATGTGCCTCATTTACTCAAGAACTTCCTGGTTCTCCTTTCTCTCTATAACCTCTTCCTTGCCAGTTTAATGGCTTCTACAGTCATCCAAGTGGATGTGGATGATTCACTCACACCCTCTCTTCTAAGCTACCTGGACAGCAGTACTTGGTACCTCAAATTTAATGTAGTTCAAACTCAACATATTGCCTCTTTCACCAGCTCCTCTCCAGTGTCTCATTCTTTCTATTAATGGCATCATCACCTTCCCAGTTACTAAAGGCCATTGGTATTTTTTGGTCTTCTGATGAGCAGATCTGATTTCATCTTATTTTAATAGCTACCATATTTGTCCTCTTCTTCTCTTGTGTCATTATCATAACTCAAATAAATACTTATTATATCTTGCCCTATACCACTACACGTGTTGCTGGCTGATTAATGTTTCTTAAGTGTCACTCTGTCAGTGGTAAAGTAAAAAAATCCTAGTCTACAGTTCAGAACCAAACCCACCCACCCCTCCAGACTTTTCTCCGTCAAGCCACATGTACCACGATGGGTCCTTTATCGGCACATGTTCCTTCACATGCCCTTGGTCATGTTCCTCCTCTGCTAAGTCCCCTGTCGCTACCAAATCCTAATCGTCTTTGAAGACCATTCAGAATTTACCTCCTCTGAGAAGTCTTTTCTGCCTCTCCCAGATGAAGGGTGATGCCAATATTATTGCATATACTTCTACTGTAGAATTTCTAACACTATATGGCAACGGTCTATTTCCCTGCTAAACTGTGATATCCTTAAGAACAGAATGGATGTCTTTCATCTCTTTATCTCTAATTAAGTAAAATACTGGCTGAATAAATTAAAAAATGGATAGATTTAAAAGCCCACCATGATACTGCATCAATGCTTTCTCTTTCACATTTCCTGTGAGCCAGTCAGAGTGAAAACCCATTTCTAGTGCACATCCCAAATGTTCCCACTGCTGTATTTTCTGAATGGCATGTCCTTTTCTCAAATCTTTCTCAATAGAGTTTTCAGAGAGGTTAAGAGCATAGATGTCAAGAAATTAACCTAATCCAAATCTTGACTCTACCTCTTAACATCTGTGACCTTGAGTAACTTACCTTGCCCATCCATTCCTCACTTTCTTCATTTATATTATCTCATGAGACACTGTGAGGAGGACCACATATGATAATTATGTTGAAGTGGACCACCTACTCTCCAGTTCAAAATAAGCAGTCAGTTCATAGAAGCCAGTGTTCACCATCGCTGGAACCCTAGCTTCAATGACATCTCCTTTCTGAAGTCTGTCATTTTCCTCATGTGGGTGAGGAGGCTAGTTGCCTACTCAAGACTTATTCTTTCTTTCTTCCTTATGAATGAAACCCTGATTTGGGTGGGAATAAAAATGTTAGAAAAATAGTACTTTTCTTTCCTTGGAAACAGGGGTGGCACTATGACCTCTGTGACACTGTTCTGGCCCATGATTTGTAAATGAAAGTTATCAGGTGGAACTTCTGGGAAAGCCCCGTAGAAGGGAGAAACCAGCTGGCATGTATTCTTTGCCCTCTACCCTTCCCCTTCCTGTTTGGATGTGAATGCAATGGCTGGCGCTCTAGGAGTCACCTGTGCACATGAGGAAGGGGGAGTAAAAAGGTAGGACTCCAGATTTCTGATGACACCATGGAGTTGTTGAATAAGTCCTGGATTGCCTATTTCTGGACTTCTTTTTATAGAGAAAAAAATAAATAATAAACCTCTAAGTCATTTATATCACTATTACTTGGGTTTTCTTTCACATATCTTGATTTTTTTTTTTTTTTTGAGTTGGAGTCTCACTCTGTCGCCCAGACTGGAGTGCAGTGGCCGCTCCCGGCCACCGCAGCCTCGCCTGCTGGGCTCCGGTGATCCTTCCGCCTCAGCCTTCCCAGTAGCTGGAATTACAGGCATGTGCTACCACGCCCGGCTGATTTTTTGATTTATTGTAGAGATGAGGTCTCGCCTGCCCAGGCGGGTCTCGAACCCGCGGGCTCAGGCAATCCACTCACCTCAGCCTCCCAAAGGCGCGGGATTACAGGCTGAGCCACCGAGCCTGGCTACATATCTTGATTTTTTTGAACTTTGTTTCCACATCTCTTGATTCCTACTTGATATGCCTCAGGTAAAAGTAACCTATTCTTTTTTGAAATGTCTCTTGTAAGTGCAATCATCTTCTTTTTCACTTATGCAAATGCCTCTCTTTTCTGCTAGTCTGCCCATTTCATCAGGATAGATCCAAGTCAGATTCAAGATTCACCTTAGTTCACACTACCATACGTAACACAGTGCCTCCAAATAGGTAAAACTTAATACAAAAAAGCATTTTTTAAACTGCAAAAAAAAAAAAATCACATTATCTTATTATCTGGTGACTATATCAAAGATGCACAGACGTAGATAAGAATATTTTAAACCTTAAGATAAACATAAAATATATTTTTCTTAATCACCCAGTTTGTTACAGATATGTGTATTTTTAGATTTTATTAAAAATGTAGGAAGTTAATATTGAAAAATATGTTGTCACTAACTTGAAAACTGGTGTTCAACGAGCCAATGAATACACATGTACAAGTCTGCAAAAGAGATTATTTAAAATACCTTTAGAGTTTAGATAGAAATGTTGAAAATATGTATTACCATCCTAATAGCTCCACCTTTCCCACGATTCTTCACCAGCGTTATCACCCGTACTTTGTCACTTCCGTATCTCTGGCAATATTTAAAAGCTACCTGTCAAATTACATAAAATAATAAAATTAATTGTATTCTAAGAGTTATATAATATAAACTGGATTTCTCCCCTAACTGTTCTTTTTTAGTTTCATCACTAACTCCTTTTGCTTGGTTTGCTTCTAGAATGCTGATAATCCTGCTCAAACACTGCTATTGTAGTTTACCCCTTCTTGTGACTGGATCATACCCATTGTACATTTTGGTGGCCCAGAGGAGTTGTAGAATTCCTGGTGCTAAGATATGACACTAACCTACTAGGCTGAAGTCACAGTTCAGTTTCCTGAAGAGAAACCACCAGAATAGACAGTGACCCTCTCTCCTTTCCTTAACTCCTCTACCTAAGCTACTGAGCTGCTAGAAAAAATCAAAAGCCATGTGCTAACTGACCAGTACAAACTTGTAACCAGGCCCTCAACACTGGTTAGTGACTTGTTTACTTGTTCTGGTCAGCTATGCATCTTATCCTCAGAGAGGCTGTTTGTGTTCTGGACCACTTCCCCCAAATCCTTCTCTCTTATCAGGTATCTGTGCCATAACTTGTCCTTCTCTGGATCTTCAATCTCTTCCTCTCCACTAGCTCTACAGTCTTAGACTTGCTTAAGTCACCAGCATCATAAAACCTTCTCTTTGCTTCACTATTATCTTAAGTGACTGCCATTACTCTATTTATAATCAGATAAGATTGGGCATGCTCAGGGTGCTTTATAATCAAAGTCATAAAATGGTGATGAGCCAAATTTGCAATCTACATTTCTTCATCAAGCATATACTCCCCAAATCCACTGTAGTATATGGTTCATGTCCTTTTCTTTTCTACATCATCTTTCCATGTAATCTTACGCCGTCAAAGGCACCCTCTCCTTTTGACAATCATTTCCACAGGTAACTGTAAAGTATTTCTCATCTGGCCTTTGCCCTTCTCCCCTGACTGTTCCTTTTTACTTTCACCACTAACTCCTTTTGCTTGGTTTGCTCCTAGAATGCTGATAATCCCCACAAAGAATAAACCTATGCTGTACAACCACACAGCTAGTGGACAACCCTTGGCCACCTTCTCTTCTCAATATATAAGCTCAGTGGGAGCTACTGCATGGGTTTAATTACCACTTATGTTTATAAATCTCTTATGTCCATCTATAGCCCAGGCTTCTCTCCTGCGTCACCTAGTCACATGTCCAGAATTTCATTCATCTCTTCCTCTCACTCCTGCTCAGTCTATATTCCTCACTGCTGCAAATGGAATCACCATCTACCGAGCTACTCAAGTGAAAAGTCTAGGAATAATCTTCCATTTCTACCACCCATCACAACTCTGGAGGCTATAACTCATTAAATGGAAACTCATTACATAGAAATTAAAACTGATTTCCAAAATGCTTCTCAACTTCATGCCACCCTCGCATCTCACTGACCATGGACATTTGTTCATGTTAGCCCCATTCCAACATCCTCAATGACAATTCATTGCTTCTATGAGTTCCTTATCACAGGACAGGAGACCTTTGTGATCTGGCCCTCACCTAACATTTTCAGCCAGCTTCTGATATTGATGTACCTTGTATACCAGCAATGTTTGTGATTTCCAGAACATACCATGCTCTCACACTTCTATGCCTTTTCTCAGAACACTGTCTTCCAGTACCCTCACCTGTCAGGCCAGTTTCAGACTTGGCTCAAACACCATTTCTTTTTCCTAGTTTCCATGCCCATCCTCGCCTTTCACTGGAAAAAAAGTATAATTCTAATATTAATAGTAACATTCCTCCTAAAACGTCCTCCCATTCAACTGTTACTTTACTCATCACACAATGCTACTATAGACCTTCTCAACTTAGGCAAAGATTATTATTTCCAGTGGCTGATACATCATATGGAATTGGTCAGGCTCAACAAGCAAATACAGCAGGAATGTGGTCCTCTGTACACACTCCTACTGTAGCCCTGTGATAGGTACTGTTAGTTAGCTCCCTACCCAACAATGCTTCCTTGTTCCTTGCTGTTAGGTCCCCAATCCTGCAGTGACAAACGTGTAGCCCTAGGAGATGAATCATGATTGGTTTAACTCCTCTTTGCTGAGTACTTTGCCAGCTTCCCTTGCAGATCTGGATGGCCATGTCACCAAGTTCTGGCTCATGAATTCTAGGGGCAGAGAGGGGTAGGGACTTCTGGAAGATATATATTTTTAAAGTTTTTGCCCGGCAGAGTGGCTCATGACTGTAACCCCACCACTTTAGGAGCAGAGGTAAGAGGGTTGCCTGAGCCCAGGAACTTTAACCTGGGCAAATTGGTGAGATTTTGTCTCTACAAAGGATCAAAAAATAAAAAAATAAAAAAATAAAAAAAAGAATTAGCTGGGTGTGGTGGCGCCACCTGTAGTCTCAGCTGCTTGGAAGGCTGAGGTAGCCTGAGCATGCCACTGCACTCCAGCCAAGAGAACTCCAACTCAAAAAAGTGAGACTCAAAAAACAAAAAGTTTTTTCCTTTTCATTTTTTTCCAAGACAGGGTCTCGCTATGTTGCCCAGGTTGGAGTACAGTGGATATTCACAGGTGTGATCCCACTACTGATCAGCATGGGAGTTTTGATCTGCTCTGCTTCAAACCTGGGCTGCTTCATTCCTCCTTAGGCAATCTGATAATCCCCCATACCCAGGAGGTCACCATATTGATGCTGAACTTAGTGAGGACACCTGATCGGCACAGTGCACTATAGTCCAGAACGCCTGGGCTCAAGCAATCTTCCCACCTCAGCCTCCCAAGGAGCTGGGACTACAGGCATGCACCACTGTGCCTGGCTAAAGATTTTTATGCCTAGTTAAAAAGGAGAAGCTGGGTGTGGTGGCAAACATCTGTAGTCCACCAACCACTTGGAAGGCTGAGGTGGAAGGATCACTTAAATCCAGGAATTTGAGTCCAGCCTGGGCAACAATCTGAGCAAGATTGAGTGGGAGACACTGAATGAGATAGAAGACAGGAAGCATTAGGTAGCAGAGAACTTTGATCATCCAGGTGAGAATACAGCAGACCAGAATGAAACCATGGAAGTAATAAAGGACAACAGAGGCCAGACCTAGGAGGTTAGAAATAGAACTCAGAGGCCAGGCGCAGTGGCTCAAGTCTGTAATATCAGCACTTTGGGAGGCCAAGGCAAGAAGATTGCCTGAGCCCATGAGTTCGAGACCAGCCTGGGCAACTTGGCAAGACCTCATCTCTACAATAAATCTAAAAATGAGCTGGGTGCAGTGGTGCGTGCCTGTAGTTCCAGCTACTTAAGAGGCTGAGGTGGAAGGATTGCCTGAGCTCAGCAGGTCAAGGCTGCATGTCCATGAGTGTGCCACTGCACTCCAGCCTGGGTGACAGAGTGAGATTCCAACTCAAAACAAAAACAAAAACAAAAAACAAAAAACAAAGAATATTTGCTCTGCAGATGCTTACTCTGGACAGCACAAAGCTTGATATTCATTATAAGACTCTACAGCCACAAAGACAAAAATCACTGTGTAAGTAGCTGAGTAAACCAAAAAAACTATACTGGTTAGGATGAAAGGCTCCCTTTAGAGAGTGTGATTCCAGCTTTGAAGAATGTAAATATGGTTGAAGCCACACCTGTTTGGAACAGACACACACTGAAGCTTTATGGCATTCCCTTTAGTACACTGCAGCAGCTGTCACTTGACCACCATTTGTGAATTTAGTTTATACTGAGTGCTGATTCACTTTTCTGATGTTATTTAAGGGTATATAAATGCCACTGTACAATTGCAATCTTCTCTTGTGCACGCCTAAGTCTAAAACTCCTCAAGAATAAGAACTCTCTCAAATTTTCCTCATACCCTCAGAGTGGGAAAAACTAACAGGCAAAATAAATACTCAACTTAGAGAAAACTGGTGTCTTTATTTCTAAAAGTTTCTACTAAATATGATTTCAAGTTTCTTCCAACCTTGGGAACAGTAGGGCCTCTCCTCACTTGTCCTGCTGAAGAGACGGCATCCCTGATCCTTCCAGGAGAGCAGCCAGTCATGCACAGGCCAATGCGGCCAAAAAAGTGCTCCTTAGGAGAAGCTGCTTTTCCTCAGCTGGGTCGAAGCTGCTTCTGTAATCTCAGCCGCAAGTGCATGAGACAGGCTTTCTATGCCACTCCCAGTGACAGATATGAAGGGAGTTTACATTTCTCATGACTGCTTTAGAAATTAAAAGGCAAGGTAGAACATGAAGAAAGGATCTATGTTTATGAAAAAAGGTAGCATAAACTGGTGGGCAAACAGGGTTTCCTGAGAGGTTGCGTGAACTGTGGTTGGATATGTTCCCTACCCATCTGGTGATCTTGAAAGTTTCCCTGGTGTTATGCAGCAGTGGGACAGAGACAGAGGAGATATTTTCTATGTCCATAAACGAGGTCTCTCTGTTTTTCTACTGCCCACACAATAGCAATGGAGAGTATCAGGCATTGCTTTAGGGTCACTAGTGAATGGGAGTGAGATTTTGTTTGTGCTGAATCATTCTATATTTTCTATCTATTGGCAATTCTAAAAGCGGGCATAATTACCTTTGAAGTCTGGTCTTTGCTGCCATCATCAACTACTATCACTTCATAAGTGAATGTAGGATCTTGTTTCTACAAGAAGCAAAAGTAAAATAACACAATTTGGTATAACTGCCATCAAGAAATCTAATAATGTTGTAAGAAGTTTAAAAAATAATTGTTTTAGTGTTGATATATATATATATATATATATATATTCATTAGTGCACAAAATATGTGAAATCAAAAGGCTAAGAACAAAAAAAGGGGAGACATGAACTTCACAGCAACAATTATGGACTTAGAGATTACAATACTGAGTGATCTATCACAGAAACAAAGAAGTGAGTACCATATGTTCTCACTCATAAGCAGACCTTGAACAATTATAGTAATAGTGTAAGAAAAGGATTGGCAGTGGTGGGAATCTTCTGGGAGGGGAGCACATCTCATCAACAAGGGCACCTGCATAATGAACATACAGCAGGAGCAGAAGGTGAAAACTGAATAAATCCCTCCATGTCTTTCTGCTCTTCCCTGCCACCCTGCACCACGCTGGTGGAAGAAGGCAGGTCCTTGTGGTGCCATGGCACTTGAGGCTACGAGTGTGTGAGAAAAAAGCTCCTAAGCTTTGAAGTCAGAGAGAGCAGATTCCAACCTGGCTGCAGCACTTCGTAGCCTAGTGACCTTGGGCACCTTAACTTTTTGGACCCATTTTAAATTAAAACCAAAAAACAGAATAACCTAGTCCATGTAGCTGGTTTGAAGGTTACATGTAATAGAAGAGGTGGAAGCCTCACATATAATTAAGGTTCAATTCCCTTCCTCTTTTCTTTAAATTTAATTTTTGGAGTAGGTAATACAACTCCTACTCTTTCATTGAATCCTCTATCTTCCCTTTAAAAAAACAAAAAAAAACCTAAAAGCAAAGTATACCAAAACAAGGGTTTTTTAAAATTAAGAACCAGCTATAAAAACTCAGTTCTGAATCTCTCCAAGGAGATTCCAGTAGCAGCTGGTGTTACAAAAGACTGTTGTGTATTACTTTTCTCCTCTTTACGTAGGGAAAAGAGGAGGAAAATACACGAGAGGGGACTTGAGTTACAAAGAAATACAAAATAATTTCAACTTAAGCTTAAGTCTTTAAAAAATATACCTCTTTCTTATAAGTCACAAAAGTAAAAACAGCATTGTCCCATCATACAAAGTATGCAGACATACAACTTCAAATTGTATGTCAAAGTGTCACACAATTTCAAATATGTATATATCAGGCAAGAGAGGATAGAAAGTGAGAAGCAGGGTAAAGAAAAAGCAATTTTAGATTTCCAGTGTGTCCTGGGGCTACCTGCCTATCTCTGAAGGAGTGGGCTAGTGCTGGGCTTGCTGGCTAGCAGCCAGCTGAGCAGCAGGGTGGCCCTGTGACTGGGGTCCTGCCAGTACTGCCTCTCCCAGTACTTTTTAGCTTGGGGTCCACAAGTTGGTGACTTGGTCTAGTTTTAATTGGAGACATCATATTTAAAAAGAAAACATGATACCTGTCTCTTCTCTAGATAGCCCAGAGCTTCATCCATCATCACAGGCACTTAAAGAAAAAAATATATTAAAAATTGTTTTTAAAAATGATTTTCCAAGCCCAGCACACTCAGTTTACACTGAGGAAATTTCCTTATAATCTAACAAGCTCCTCTGGGGCTTCCCCTCAATGGCCACTCCCCTCTGGAATATCTGCCTTCTGTTCATGCCTTGTTTATTCCCTCTCTGGGATACTTCAGTCCTGCTGCTCACAGCGCTGCTCCTATTCATGGCAGCAAATATGCATGCCCCTCTTTTCTGAACTACAATTACCAACTATGTGCTCACCACAGCCCACATCTATTCATGTTCTGTCAAAGACTGTCATGCCAAATTTTATATTTCCTTTTCTTCCCAAATTACCCAAAATCAAGCAAGGGCTTACACCGAAGTTCTTCATTGTATGAAGGCACGACCACAGAAAGTTGCTTGGTAGGTGAGTCCCGTATGCTGGGTAAAGTTTCCTTCTGGCCTTTGGCATTTAAGAAGAACTTCTCTTCTTCATGTTGATGAAGTGGTGGCATTTTTGTAGCAGTTATAAATGCAACAATGGAAATCTAAAAGCAGATATGTAAAAAAGAAATTATGTTATGCTGATCTTTTTTATATTTATGTTAGACTATATCATCTACATGATTTTCTTTTGGTAGAATATTCACTGTTTTTAATCTATTAACAATGAACAATGGACTGGAGGCAATCCAAAAGTTCGACAACTCAGTCTCCTAACTAGTTTCCTACACCGATGACTATCCTTTTTGCCATTAGGAAGGTGCTAGTGCCTCAGGAGGCTCCTTGTCTCTTCCCACCTATCACTCCTCAGGCCTCTGTCATCCCGGACCTAACACGGAACAGTCATCCAATCTACTCTTAGATGCCCCAAAACCCTGATGCCCACCGTGTGCTCACACAGATACAACAATGCAGAGAGGCCCATCCCTACCTGGAGCCTGTATGTGGCAGAGGACAAGTTTATAATTGCAATTGGAACATGTAGGGTGAGGGCAGATCTCTCATCCAGGACCATGCAAACCCAGGATATGGAGGGAAGAATGTTCTTAATACCCAAATTTAAGTACAGAATACAGCATTTTCTGGAGTAAAGTACCAAATTTACAGGCTTCCTTCCATATGTACTTGGAAGCTAAGCTTTTGAAATAACCATTCTTTGTAATATGGTTTCTGTTTGTATACTTTCTGCTTTCAAACCAATCTACACATTTTGGAATGCTACTCATTTGTAATTGATTACCATTTATAATATTCTATTGGGTACATACTGAAATTGAATATGTTTCTGATTAGTATGAGCAGAGGCACAGTAACCAGAGGCAGTGGATAAGAGTTCCTGCTCTGCACTCTAGTGTTCAGAGTGTGATTTCTACATTCAGCTTCCCACTAAAAGCAACCAGTGCTCCTAAGAGAATGGTTAATTCAGATCTGGGGCAGGAAATACACAATGATTGAATAGTATATCATACCAGAAAGTAAAGACACTACCAATGATTACAAGGGCTGTGCTGAAAGAACAAAGCAGTCAACCTGAAGAGCCTCCACTGACCTGTGCAGGGAAGATTTGAGCATCAAAAACAGTAATTACTGCAGTGGACCAAAACACATAAAAATATTTTAAATCATGAATTCACAATGATAATAAAAAAAAACAAAACCCTACCTTTTACATAAGAAAGTTACTTCAGGGTAATTAAATAGCTGAGGATAAGCTTCTTTTAATTATAAAATTCTAGACAATAAATGAAGAAATGACACAATGAGAATATTCCACTTTACAACCCACAGTGAAATAAAGCACTTAGGTAAGGACCATCAATGACTACCAAAACCATGAAGTTGATGACAAACTCTGTAACAGGTGGGTCTGGTTGGCATCACCTGAACCCATTATCTATCTTAACACCAGAGACAACTAGTCCTTACATGCCTTTGATGTGATACAAGAGAAAGCAGTAAGCAGTCCACTCACAAACTTTTCATTTAAAAACTCAAAACCATGTATTTGATCAAGTCTTTAGATCCTAACTACCAGTTTATAGGAAATTTGAGATAGAGGAAGATGTTAAAAGACAGCAAGCAGTGTCATCAGTGAAATCCAGAGTGTCGGAAACTCTATAGGACAAATGGCCACATTAATTAAAGACAAAGAAAAGGAGAAACTTAGTAGATTAAGGGATGCCAGACATATAAATCGAGTACAACATACGGCCCTTGTCTGGATCCTGATTGGGATAAACCGAGACATATACATTAATACTAAGACATATATGAGACAACTGAAGGCATGTAAACTGACGGGGCATTTGAAATAATGGAATAATAACTGAACTTAAAAAAAAACAAACCTCTGATTTCCACCTTATTGTGGTTTCTGTTTTTAAAAGGGGGTTCTTATCTGTTAGAAATAAATGCTGAGGATTTACAGATAAAATGTTATATCTTGGGCTTGTTTTAAAATAATTCAGAAAAGAGATGAGGTAGGATAAAGTATGACTAAAGAGTGGATGTGTATGAAACAAGATAAGGGTTTTTGCGGATTTTTTTTCATTTTGTTTTACTTTAATGATTTCTGGCTTTGGCATTAAAAAAAATCTTTGGCCAGGTACCATGGCTCACACCTGTAATCCCAGCACTTTGGGAGGCTGAGGTAGGAGGACTCCTTGAGCCCAGGAGTTCGAGACCAGCCTAGGCAACATAGTGAGTCCTCCTCACTAAAAAAAAAAAAAAAAAAAAAAGGAATTAGGTGAACGTGATAGTGTGTGCCTCTAGTCCCAGCTACTTGGTAGGCTGAGGTGGAAGGATCACCTGAGCCCAGGAGGTCGAGGCTGCAGTGAACCATGACTGTGTCACTGCACTCCAACCTGGGAGACAATGAGACTCCAACTCAAAAACAAACAAAAATCCAACACCTAAGATCCAATAGTTGTGTGATATTTGAGTACATGGGCTCATTTCTCTGACCTGTTCCTCAACCAGTAAAATGAGGCTAATGGTAACATTTATGTCACAGTGTTGTTTAAAAGATCAAATGAGATAATCCTTACTAAACTGAATACACTATCCAACATACAGTGGGTACTGTACTCAATAAATGGTAGCCCTCATGATCAAACCAGTGGGATCAAATAATGTCAGCACCATCTCATAATGTACACATTTAAACCTGTGCAACAGATTCAACACTGGGCAGCTTCAATTTAGGACTGTGTCAGGCTCTGCCCCACCAAAAACCTGGCTTCCTCAAAAATTTGTAAACAGCAACAAAACCGTCAGGATACAATGCATCTTCTCCATCTAAACTGCTCCTAAACTGCCAGTTTACCCTGTCTCCCAACCCCCAAGATGACAGAAGCAGCCTTGCTGGCAAGACTGTCCACGCGGCTAAATGTCAAGGAAGTTGAAATCCTCTCCACTTACTAACTAGATGGCAAGTTCATCTAGTTATGTGGAAGAGAGTTCACCTGGCAACTCTCTTCCACAATTCTATCACTTCCGGATCAGCAGGTATTTACAACGCTTTTGTGTTTCCAGAGCAATGGCAAAGAAAATCGAGTATAAATCTATATTGTCCTGCTCGTTCAAGAGGCAGCATATTTAGGGTGTTCAGTTCTGGGGCACAACAATCCCCAAACATACGGTCACATGGAGAGGCATGTCCTGTCTCTCTTGTTCACCCTGCGTCCCCAACGGGTCTTATCGATCCGATGTATTTCCATCTGTAACAGATGGCTGCGATCAATGCTCCATCACCACTAGCTATCTGCTTAGCCACATTAGCAAGAGGGAGCGTCTAGAGAGCACATGCTCTAGGGGTTCAAGGTCTCCCCGGGTGGGGTCAGCGCCTCGGCGGCTGCAGGCCCCGGAGAAAGGTCGAGGCGGACCCGGGCCCGGGGACTAGGGGCGAGCGAGGCGGGATGGAAGGCAGGGTGGGCGCGTCCCCACGTGGCAAACTTACAAGCCTCGGAGCACACAGGGAGACAAGGTTCCAAGAGCAAAAGAAGGAAGAGAAGAAAAGGGGATTGAAATTCCAGGAGAGGAAGTCCTGGGGTCAAGAGTTTGCGGGAAGATGGGTGAAAAGAGAAACGTTCAAGAGCGGCGGAGGGAACTTGGAGGGCCGCAGTCTCGGAGAGCGGCGAGTCTCGGCCCGCGGCGGCCCCCATCCCGCGTCCTCACCAGTACAAGGGCCACGGCAACCAGCGCCGCGCCAAGCACCGCCAGCTGCAGCAGAAGTAGCGCCATCCTCCATGCCGGGGCCGCCCCGCGGCCCACCCTATCCTGCACCTACACACACGCGGAAGCGCGCCCGCGAGGCTCCGCCTTCCGCCGCCAGAGAGACAGCGCTGCCCACGGACCAACCGCCTCCCGCAGCGCCGCCGTGTGTCCGGGCGGAGAACATGCAGTTCCCGGGTGTGTGCGAGGCGCCCAGTCCGTGGAGAGATAGGTGTTGGGTTCCAAAGGGTTGCCAAATTTAGTAAGTAAAATACGGGAGTATGAAGTCCAGATAAACAACTAAGAATTTTTAACAGCCTTATTATCGAGCTATTAACGTGCGGTGCAATTCACTCATTTAAAGATTTTTGATCTATTACACTAATTTTTAAATGATGGTAAAATAAAACAAAATGTGCCCTTTTAACTATTTGAAGTGCACAGTGCAGTGAGTGGCATTAATTACACTCACAATGCTGTGCAGCCATCACCACTATCTATCTCTGAAACTTTCCCTGCTCCCCCCAACTTCTGGTAGGAACTAATAGTATACATTACTTGGGGCATACTCATACTAAGAAAATTACCGTGTTTATCTGACATTCAAATGTAATCGGGTGTCCTGTATTTTACCTGGCAACCCTACGTAGGAGTGAGGTGGCAGCCATGAACCACGACATAGTCTAAACACAATCTGATCCTTTGAAGTCAGCTCAGGGACCTGCCGAGTGTAACCTGGTGCGGAGGAGCGCACGGTCATCTCGTGGTTCTCAGGTGCTGGAAGAGGCAAGCCCAGGACCCAGGCTAAGACACAGGCGGGAAAAAGACGCAGAGACATTGGAATAATGCTCCCACGCAATGCTTGATTTTTCGCTAAAATCTCTCTTTTTCTTAACTATTGGCATTATTCTAACTACAGTACCAGCTTTTTTCCAAAGAGGGACAATTTGTCACCTCTCTCATAGCAGATTCGTCAAAATAGGTGTATGACAAGAAAACCTAGAAGGGCGCCTGGCTAGGGGAGGTCGATGCAAACGAGTGCCGGTGAGCACTCTCGTCGCAACCCGGCCTTAGTCGCATTCTGCAGCGGGAGGGCGCGGGCGTCGGTGTCGAAAGTGCCCCGGCGAAGCGGGCGCGAAGGGCGGGGGGGAGGGGAGGAGCGCGCAGGCGCAGACGTGCGAGCAGGAGGAGCGGCGCAGGCGTACAGGCGGGAAGATGGCGGCCGGGTTCAAGTGAGTGTTGGCTGCTGCCGGGCCGAAGTTGTGTACCGTGGCGCGTGGCGGCTCCCTTTAACCCTTAGCTGGTATTCTTTCACTTGGAGGCCGACCCGCCGGAATCCCACTTGCCGTGTCGAAGCAGGCGACTGGCGGTGGGACCTGGGGGTGGTCGTAGTGAAAGGAAAGGCGTCCTCCCAGTGTAACTCGCGTGGGGAGTTCAGTACCCGCGCTGCGAGCGCCTGTGAGCTTGGCGCGTGGGGAACGTGCAGTTCCTGGAGACGCAGTTGTAATCTTTTAAAGATTATTGCGGCCGAAACACATGCCGCCGGGTCTTCTCTCCCTTTATTTTAAAAGGGTAGTTCTTCGTCGGAAGGTTTTACTTAAAGCCAGTTTTGGTGCCTCTAGTGAAGCCTATGGACTTTCTGAGTGAAGTATTTAATGGATAAGATAAATAAGATTCCACTTTGGGAGGCTGAGGTGAGTGGATTGCCTGAGCCCGCGGGTTCGAGACCCACTTGGGCAGCTTGGCGAGACCTCATCTCTACAATAAATCAAAAAAATAGCCGGGCGTGGTAGCGCGCGTCTGTAGTTCCAGGTCGCCGGAGCCCAGCAGGTCGAGGCTGCGGTAGCCGAGAGCCACTGCACTCCAGTCTGGGCGACAGAGTGAGACTCCAACTCAAAAATAAATAAATAAATAATAGATAGATAAATAAGATTCTAAAGGAAACCCATTATGTTGAAGTAGTTACCTTTCTATGTGTATAAACTCCAGATTGATGATATAGCTATACACACACACACTGGTTTTAAAATTAACTTGAACAAGATCTAGTGGCGAGTCTAGTAATTTCTGGAATTCCAAAGTAACAACGAACCTAAACATACCTTCCACAACTATAAAGTGAAAATGAAATGTCCATGGTTTTTGTGGTGGTTGAAGTTGCAGTACTGCTAATATTATAATTGTTTATTGCCTACTGTCATAGTTGAAAAATATGCTAAGTTTCAGTTACAGTGAAAATAAAGATGTAACTTTTTTTCCATCTCCTGAATTGTCTACTTAGATGTAACTTTTTTCATAATCACTACATTAATCCTTGCTTCAGAGGCAGAATTATTTTAACACCTGGATTAATCTGCCTTTAAAAAAGTCAAAGGGCTGTGGACTCCAATCTTGTAGTTGTTGAAAGCAGAGTTAAGGACAATTGAACGTGATTACTACTGCAGGGGTTTCTACTTTCTGTAATTACTTTTAGTTACAAATTGATTTATACTGCATCATCACACTATTAAGATCTTTGCTAGCTTCTGGAATTATGTTAACTTACCTCATTAATTTATCTCAGATATATTTTTAATGTGTTTCAGAACCGTGGAACCTCTGGAGTATTACAGGAGATTTCTGGTGAGTATAGGTGGTTATGTACATGTTAGATCTTTTGATAACATATCCTTTTAATGATAAATTTTAAGTAATTTAAACTTATTTTAAATTTAAAATAGTGAGGTTTAATGTGTTTCCCCAGATGTGGGTAGAATCCGTAATAGATACTGTTAGGGTACGGACAGACTGGGTGAGGGTCCAGAAGTGAGGCGTGGTGTGCAGCACCGCCAGGGCTGGCAACCCGGAGGTTCGCGCTGGGAACCCAGAGATCCGAATAAATTGCAAAGAATTGCGACACACAAAAAGGCTAAGAAAGAAAAGTTTACTACTTAAAAGTAAATTACAGAAGAGAAAGAAGAGAGAAGGTGGGGGAGGGGGACCAAAGCCAGGAAGCATTGGCCACACCAGACTCTAGCAAGGCAATGGCCGCTGGTTGCTTGTGGTTGAGTCCTTTTAACGGTTCCCCTTGATGGGGGGAGATCATTAAAGTGATTGGGTAGTGGTCTGCTTCCACATCATCACAAAGGGGCAGACAAGTGCAGGTACTGATGATGTCAGGTGATGGACAGCAGGCAGATGGGTGGATTAGTCTCATGATTGCTGCCATGGTGGGGCTTATCTGTGTCACCACAGGGCTGATTAGGTTAACCCTGGGTGGGGAGTGTGATTCCTGCAAGAGACTTGTTAGGCATTTGCAATTCACAAATTCCTTGACCAAAGGTGGGGTGGTTGTTTGGGCTGTCCTGATCTTGTATTTGAAGGAGATTTGCCTAGGGGTGATGGGATACGCTGCTGGTTGTCCTGCAGTAGAATGTCTGAATGCTTGCTAATCGTTACACTGAGGCAAAAAGGCTAAAGAATAAGCTAAGTTTCTTCTAGGTTTTATAGGTACCTTTCAGATACCGTGTAAAATACGTAATAAATTTTCATATAAATATTTATTTAGAAAGAGAACTGCCGTCCTGATGGAAGAGAGCTTGGTGAATTCAGAACTACAACTGTCAACATAGGTGAGGATATAAGTTTCAGTTCCAATTGGATGATATTTTTTTCTAGTGTCTGAGCCAGTTAAACAATTTTTCAGCCAAATTCTACCATGTTTAAGGAATTTGATGATTTTGTGTCAAGAGATTTTTATCTGTACAGCAGCTCTGTGACTGAATGAAAATGATTATCTCAAATTCTAGGACAGGTAAATGATTCTTAAAATACTAATTTTAAATAAGTTATATCATTTAAAAATCAACTTGAAATAGATTTTCATAAGTAACTGAGATGTGTAACAAGGTAAATTGTATATAGGAAACTAAGACAATTATTTATTATTGTTGTATTTTTGTGTGTGTCAGAGTCTCACTCTGTCACCTAGGCTGGAGTACAGTGGCACACTCATGACCACTGCAGCCTCAACCTGTTGGATTCAGGTGATTCTTTTGCCTCGGCCTTCCAAGTAGCTGGAACCACAGAATGTGTGCCACCATGCCCAGCTGATTTTTTTGATTTACTGTAGAGACAAGGTCTTGCCATGTTAATTAGGCTGGTCTCAAATCCCTGAGCTGAGGCAATCCTCTCACCTCTGCTTCCCAAAGTGTTGGGATTACAGGTGTGAGCCACCATGCCCAGCAACACTTAATTATTAGATAATTCTGTAGCTCTTTTCCTTTTGAATATTTTTCATTTTGCTTATCTTTTCAGGTTCAATTAGCACTGCAGATGGTTCTGCTTTAGTGAAGTTGGGAAATACTACAGTAATTTGTGGAATTAAAGCGGTAGGTTTAACATATGCCCTGTTGAGATTTGTTAACCAAATTAGCTTCATATATTTACTAGATTGTATTATATGCCTATAATTCTACTGTTAATAAGCAGTTGGGTGTCAATTTTTTAGTATTTGTTTAAATTTCCCAAGAGTTTTCAGCTGTATTACATAATATGACCCAAGTTGAATGATTCGATTATAATTTTTGAACATTTGTCAATTGTGCCAAAATGATACAACTTTAAAAGTCTTTGTCACCTTTAATTTTTAAAGAATTTGGTATATCATTTGAGAAAGTGTAATTTGTATACATGTATAGAAAATTGAGATGGTTCAGAAGAAAATTTTGAGGGATAGCTGCCATTTACTCAGTACTTGCTGTGTTTCAAGGTACCTTATTAGGAGTTTTGCAGAATTATCCAGTTTAATTCTCAGAGCAGTCATTTGTTATTTCTCTCCGTCTCTTGTTTTTTGATGAGATTCAGTACCTTGTACATATACACAAGGCTCGTTAATAGAACCTATACATAAATCTAACTCCAGAGCCTTTGCTTTTTTGGCTACACTATGCCCTGTATTAATTAACTTCAATTGAGATTCTTCCTTGGTAAATTTGGGGCTGTAGCTTCTTGTCAGATTTTTTTTTTTTTTGGAGTTGGAGTCTCACTTGGTCACCCAGACTGGAGTGCAGTGGCATGCTCCTGGCCACTGCTGCCTCCGGCGATCCTTCCGCCTCAGCCTTCTGAGTAGGCGGAATTACAGGCATGTGCTACCACGCCCGGCTGATTTTTTGATTTATTGTAAAGATGAGGTCTCGCTGCCCAGGAAGGTCTTGAACCCGCGGACTCAGGCAATCCACTCACCTCAGCCTCCCAAAGTGCGGGATTACAGGCTGAGCCACTGAGCCTGGCTTCTTGTCAGGTTTTATGCCAGGGACCTAATGCCATTATCTTGTTTGACCCTTGTTAACATTTCCTAGGAATAGGCACGGTTTTCTCCCTGTTAGACAGGTAAGGAAATTGAAGGCTAATGGGTAAATAACTTGCTCAGTCACTTAGCCAGTAAGTGGGGGTCTGACATTTGAACTGAGATAGTGATTGCAGAGCTTTTGCTCTTGACCACTATGCTAGTAGTTCCTAAATCTGGCTGTACTACCTGGGGATTGAATTCAGATTCTTGGCTACTGAATGAGGAAGGGTGGGGCAGAAACTCAAGTAGCATTTTCTAAAAGATTCCCAGGTAATCTTGATGAGCAGCACTGTAAGTTTAGTCCACTGTACATTTTTCAAATGTAGAGTTGTGTGTGAGCAGAGGGGCTATCTTCTGTTACAGGAAAGAAATCAGGACAACTTTTAGGGAGAATTGAGACCTAATATATGTTTTAATGTATGGGAAAAAATATAACTTTTGTTTTAGCTACGCATGGGACTCTTACAGAGACCAAAAAAATATATAAAGTTACCTTGCAGAGTTATTGTGAGGATCAGCACCAATGTCCTTCCAGCCCCTGACACAATTCCTCAAGCATGGTAGGATGATGTGGCAGTTAACTAGCTAAGATGGGCTTAGATAGAACCTCCCATAACTGGTTGCTAAACTCTTCACAGTTTTTTAATAGCTTCTTTCAATAGAAAGCATTTCTTTGCTTTTATAGGAATTTGCAGCACCACCAACAGATGCCCCTGATAAAGGATATGTTGGTAAGTTACGTGGTTTTGTAACTTTTATACAGATACTTCACATTTAGTAATAATTGTAGTTAAGTCCCAGGAGTTGAGTTGACATAAAAAAGAAATTTATCTCTAACATTCGGAATATAGGAATGAAGCACACTCCCCAAGTTTTCTGTATCTTTGCTAGCAGAACATAGCATAATATAGACTTAAAATTTCACAAGTTTATCCTTTATCAAACTTGCTTGGTCAGTGTGTATACATTCAGATGCCTGCCAAGAAAATAGAATGTTTTGAGTTGGCATCTCACTCTGTCACTTAGGCTGGAGTGCAGTGGCATGCTTGACCTGCTGGGCTCAGGCGATCCTTCCACCTCAGCCTTCCTAATAGCTGGAACTACAGGCACATGCCACTGCATCTGGCTCATTCTTTTATTTATTGTAGAGACGAGGTCTCACCAAGTTGCCCAGGCTGGTCTCGAACCCCTGGGCTCAGGGAATCCTCTCACCTCTCCCTCCTTCCCAGAGTGCTGGGATTATAGGTGTGAGCCATCATGCCTGGCAGAAAATATAATATTTTTTAGTCAAAGAGCTGTCATTTGCAACATTTTGTTCCACAAAGATTCGTTTTATACCACTACGCAAATTTTTTTTTCATGTAGACCATTTGTTCTTTATAGTAGGAGTCAACATTTTTCAAATATAAAGAGTTGTGTGTGAGTAGAGGGGCTATCTTCTGTTATAGGAAAGAAATCAGGACAACTTTTAGGGAGAATCGAGACCTAATATATGTTTTAATGTATGGGAAAAAATATCACTTTCATCTTATCTACGCATGGGAGTCTTACAGAGACCAAAAAAATATATAATGTTACAGTGCATTCTACTTGAAAAACGTATCCATGGCCACAGTTGCCTTTGTGATGAATTGACAACTCAATAAGTAGAAGTTAAAAGGTTAGTTCATAGCTGCAGAGTATTTCTTTCAGTTCCTAATGTGGATCTACCACCCCTGTGTTCGTCGAGATTTCGGTCTGGACCTCCTGGAGAAGAGGCCCAAGTGGCTAGCCAGTTCATTGCAGATGTCATTGAAAAGTAAGACTACCATGATACAATTTTATGATCATTCATTTTCAGATAGTTTTTGACCTTTCATTTACTGTGTTCTCTGTCATTAAATCAAGTTCACAGATAATTCAGAAAGAGGACTTATGCATTTCTCCAGGAAAGGTAAGAGGAGTAGAGAAGCTGTAAGTTTTTATTCTTGATGTGTTTTCTGTGGTAAAAAGTGAACAGGGAAATTAAAATGACTAATCACAATAACATTAAATATGGTTGTCATAGGATTTAAATGGAACTCAGTTTTAAAAATCAGTGGTGTTGTATAATTATCTAAACAAACTGTGTAGTTCATAAAAAACAAACAAGCTTGACTAATTTATTGCTTATCTGGAAGCTGCCTTTTGAGCTAATATTTTTTCCTATAATTTTTAGAGAAAAATTCAACCATTTTTTATTCCTTACCACAGATTAGTTTCTGATGCTACTTATGTGTTTAAGGTGAATCAACACAGTAGGGAACAAGAATCTGTTTAACAACTAGAACAGGTTGATTAGAACCTAGAGAGACTTTTCCTATTAGATCACATACTGATATGTTAGCACTGTAAAACCTAAACATTTCATGTATTAAATTGTCTGTGGGGAGATACATTTTAAGTTTAGCTAAGGCTTTCAAAAGCACTTCCTTCATCTGCTAACCTATTGACAAGAATGGAATTTCTGCTATGTATATAGTTCACTTGAGAGAAATGGAGATGTTTACATTAGCTTAGTAGTCAAAAGCCAGCTTTCACCAAACCTGTCTGCTTTCTTTTGGTTTTCTACTTTACAAAGGTAAAGCATTTTTATAACCAAGGGTTCTTAAGCTGAAGCAAATAGCATGTTCTACCCACCAGAAGGCGTTAATTTATTTTTGTGTACTCTGTTTTAGCTTGCTTGGGTTCTATACTGTGATTTCATTTGCCTTGACTATGATGGAAACATTTTGGATGCCTGCACATTTGCTTTGTTAGCAGCTTTAAAAAATGGTAAGCAGCTAAATAAAAGGCAATATTCCTAATGGGTCAGAATGTGTTTTGTGAAACTTAATACACATTTGGTGTCTTGCATGTGTTTCTAAATTGATGAACATAATACTGACACAACTTTCCAAGTATACTTGTAAGTTTTATGTTTTCTAGTACTGCCTGCCTTATAGAGTGCTGTATTGACCATTTATTTGGGTTCAGATTTCAGTCCTTTCCAAAATAGCATTAATAAGAAGGGACAAGAGTAGGACCAGTCACCTACAGGCTGTGTGATTGACGAAGATCTGCAAGTATTCTTTTCTAAGTTCTTTATGTGATGTTGCTAAAAGGAGTACAGTGGATTTTATTGTTTTTACTGTGAGGTCATGTAATAGTAAAGTTTCTTAGTAAGGAGTCTAGGCAGACTGATTTGTTATGGATTTCAGTGACTTGTGCATATTCCCTATCATTGCATTGTTGAATTGATGATATAACTGGAGATAGAAAATGTAGTCATCATAGCAGTATTATAGCAAAGTGGTTAAAGCAAGGACTTACTTTGATTCCTGGCTCTGTCACTCTGTGCTACTGTTTCCTTATCCATTATAAAATGGAGATAACTAGTACAAGAGTGTTAATAAATGAATACAATGAGAATGTGAAAATGCTTATAATAGTACCTGGCAGATAGAAAGCGGCTAGTGGCCAGGCTTGGTGACTCAGCCTGTAATCCCAGCACTTTGGGAGGCTGAGGTGAGTGGATTACCTGAGCCCGTGGGTTCAAGGCCAGCCCGGGCAAGTTAGTGAGACGTTGTCTGTAAGATAGATAAGATTAGATAGATAGATAACTAGATAGATAGCTGGACGTGGTAGTATGCACGTGGAGTTCTGGCTACTTGGAAGGCTGAGGCAGAAGGATTGCCAGAGCACAGCAGGTCAATACTGGGGTGGCCATGAATGTGCCACTGCACTCCAGCCTGGACAGTGAGACTTGAACTCAAAAAAAAAAAAAAAAGAAAGTGGCTAGACATGTTTTCTATTAACATCATTTTAATGTCAAAGCCAGATGCAGTGGCATGCACCTGTAGTCCCAGATACTTGGGAAGCTGAGGTGGAAGGATCTCCTGAGTCCAGGAGTTCGAATCCAGCTTGGGCAACATACCAACACCACATCTCTTAAAAATTTTTTATTTCAGGCAACCCCCTCAGGTCCCCTCCCTCTGTGGGAGCTTTTCTGTCCTCTCAATAAATCCTGCTTCTTTATAAACTTTTAAAAAATTATGTAATAAGTGCTAGTTAGGAATTAATGACAAGTTCTGAGAAAGTGTTCATATCCACTATATTTACCTTAGTTCTAAGATACTTTTAAAAAGAGAATGTTCTGGACAAGTTAAGCAGAGGGAAATGTAAATTAACAAAGCATAGAAACCATTCATTTACTGAGAGACTTTTACATATTTGCCTTTTTTCTAGTACAGTTGCCTGAAGTTGCTATAAATGAAGAAACTGCTTTAGCAGAAGTTAATTTAAAGAAGAAAAATTATCTGAATATTAGAACTCATCCAGTTGCAACTTCCTTTGCTGTGTTTGATGAGTAAGTTAATATATAAAGAAAATGTGTATATTTAAGGTTAAGGTAATGGATTGTTATTCAGCCTTCTCACTTTTCTGGAAATGCCTCAGGTGACCCTGCATCCTAGTTTGCCCTGGACATGTAAGTTTATGTGTGTTGTCCCTGCACGGTTATTTCTAGTTAACTCATTCACTTTCATAAGTATCCTATTTTGGACAATCAATTCTGTGGCTCACTTACCTGTTCCTTGGTTTACTTATTCCTATGTAATATTAATTATTTCACTAAAGAATTACCTGAAGCTACCTATGCTATTTGTCAAGGACTTTACTCACAAATTGAAGAGCAAAGTTTCTTTAAAAGTACTAGATTTTAGGTTGCTGTTGATTATTCTGGTTTCCTACCAGTTCTATTCTAGCTCTTTTATCTGGTATCAATACTTAAACTAAAATGCAGATATATGCTTAATATTTTTTTTTAAGTAAAATTTGTTCCGAGGATAAACTTAACACTTCTTCTTTTTATAGCACTTTGCTCATAGTTGACCCTACTGGAGAGGAGGAGCATCTGGCAACGGGAACCTTAACAATAGTAATGGATGAGGAAAGCAAGCTCTGTTGTCTTCACAAACCAGGCATGTTCCTGCCACTTTAGTCCTAGATATATGTAGATGAAAACTCTGTGAGCTGTACATTAGGGAGGGCCAAATAGAATGTAGGATATTTTACTGCTTAAATATAAGTTTATTATCATTTGCTACCTCAAATTACTTACATTTTTATGTTGCATTTCAGTGGTTCTTAAACTTATAGCATACATCAGAATTACTTGGAGGTTTTCTTAAAATGTAACTTGCAAATCTTGAGGCTGTGCCCGATTTACCTTATCCATTTTTTGTGTTTGTTTTATAATTTGGCATGATGTTGATGTTTTTACAAAGTAAGATAATGAGAGATTAAGTGTTGGCACAATGGTTTTTCTTCAGGTGGAAGTGGGCTGACTGGAGCTAAACTTCAGGATTGTATGAGCCGAGCAGTTACAAGACACAAAGAAGTAAAAAAACTGACGGATGAAGTAATTAAGAGTATGAAACCCAAATAAAAAGCTACCACTTTTTGAAAACAATTTGTAAAAACTATATTTGTTACACTGTGCACAAACCTTTTATACTAAATAAATATAAATATCAAACCACATTCTTCTGAAAGATGTTTCTGGTATCCCTTACTTCCATATATATTATGTACAGTGAAACCATTTTTTAAAAATCAATGACTTAGGCAAACCAACCCTAGTCTGTGAAACCATTTCCCTGTTTTTATTTAAAAATCATAGGGTTGTGCTTCTGTATAAAGTTTGTACATCTAGCAATGCAAAATACTGACACAAAAAACAAAAACAAATGATGTAGAAATTCAATCCATTTGATTCAATGCTCTTGTGTTTTTAAAAAAGAAAAAAAAATAATGCAAGACTCAGAATTTTGGAGTTGTTGGCATGCCTCTCTTCATTTTACTTTTTGACTGGCTGCCTGTATGCTGATGACGATGTAGCTGAGCTGTTTGTGCTGCTGCTGCTGCCATAGCCATTTGATGCTGCAAGAATCGCAACTGCTGCAAAAGGGAGGGGAAAGAAAATCAAGTTATGTTAAATATGGACAGCGTGAAAAGGTGCTTTTTCTGAGAGTGACGAAAACAAACTGAAAGGGAGAAAGCACCAAGATAACAAAAAGGGACTATACCACATTGAGACAATGCACAGTCAAACAGCACCAGTGGCACAGAAGCCTGCTGAGGGCTTTAAAAATGATTCTTAAGTAAACTTCAAAATTACTTCTGTTACTTTGCCCTGCCAGTCTATATCGCAGTAACTCAGCAACTTCAGTTACCATTATTTTTGTATAATGATAGTTTATAGCAATACAAAACCACCCTGTATATCAAGACAGTCAACTATAATATGCTGACTTCTAAAATAATGGTATAACATTTTTCTAAATAAACAGGTATGACATTTACTAATAGGAACACTTTTTCTGTGGTATGATATTAGAAAGTTAACAATTGGCACTTACAATTGTCTATTTCAAAATATACTGCAAACTTAAAAAATGTATGTTAATGTGCCACCAGCACTTCATGAAAGATTTTAAATAGGAAAAGAGTCTAGCTTAAATGTACAGAATATATTTAGTGCTCCAAGTTGACTGGCTAATATGTCAGACTTTTAAGTAAGATTTGCTAAATTATTCACCAATTACTGTATAGTCTTAAAAGACAGTAAAGTAAAACTAAAGCAAGGTATTTTGAGGTACTTTTGGAGCTAAGTATCTTTAAAAATGTAATCAGAGTGAAGTTGCTGGATTACTTGTATCTGTTGCTGCTGCTGTTGAAAGGCAGAGGAGAGCTGGAATCTCTGCTGAGGAAGGCTTTGCTCAGGTCTGTTCTCGGCAGAGCCAAGCTGAGACAACACTACAGAGAGGAGAAGGGGAAAGCAGGCCAGTCAAAAAGTGTGAAGGCTACCAGGGTTAGAAAAGGACAACACAGAAAATGAAATAATAGAAAAGTTAGCAGTATGATTAATCTTAAGTATCAAATAATAGACATTTCAGAATAAATTTAGAATAGTCTTCTGTTAGTTGAGGTTATCACTGATTATGAAACCTTCTGGACACGGAAAGAGAAGGGAGTGCCATGTGTGCCAAAGCACTTATGTATCCCTTCCTCTCTTCTGCATCTCAATGAAGTAAGATACTGGTGCTATTTTGTTTAGAAGTCTGTCTGTCTTGTACAATGTAAAATAGAGTACATTATTTTAAAAGTATAACCAACAAAGTAGGAAATGGGGGATGGGAGAAATTCAAGCTATCATAATGACAAAACTGGTAGACAGTTGCTTTAAACAAAACTCAATGAATATCAGACTATTAACAAGAGGTACACTGAGACTATTATATTTTGTGCTGAGTGGGACCATAAAAGTTCACTCATTTTACAGAAAGAAAGTTTAAGGCCTACATGATTTAAGTCACTCTGACTCAAAGTCATAAGTGGCAAGTCTGTAGGTAGGAACATTCTCATGACTTTTCAGCCTAGAGTTCTTTCCACTAAATTACAGGTATTTTAGGAAATTTATAACTTATGTGGTAAAGGTATATAATTATAAATACCCACTTGGAAATTAGTTGGCTCTAAGTTAGAACTTAATATAAAGAATTACTTATTTCTGAAATAAAGAACTTGATTATTTTAAAAGATTTATAAATTCAGACACTAGGAGTAGTATAAGAATTCTAAAGGCATCATAGTAAGTCTGACAACACAGTCACCCAATCCTCAAACTCTATCACTGTTGTCTTATATATGTGGCTTACTGATTTGAACTAAATGTGAAGTCAGAATTGTCAGTTTATAAGATAATATTCATTAAAAGGCTCATCATTTACTGCTGAAGTGGTGAGTACTATGTTACTGGTCATTAACATTTAAGTTATTAATGCAACTACAAGCTACTAGAGTGAGACAAAAGGTAATGCAATCTAGAAAAATGCAGTCTCGATAACCTAGGAAAATGGAAAAGTTATTAAGATAACTACTGGCACACACTGAAAACAGCTTTGGTAGCTTCCAGTAAGTTGGATAATTGCATAAAATTTTGCCAGTAATTTGTAACATAAGGAAAACAAAACTGCTGTAAGTATAGTCAAAGCTTTTTTGATTAATGTCGATTTAATGAAAAAAAAAAAAACCCAGGCAGCCATTGTTAATCAACTTAGTAGTTCACACATAATAACTACAACTTCTCCTCATTAGAAAATATTTAAGTGCTGAGATACCAAATGGATGAGATACTTTTAGTATAAAATTCAGCATATGAAGTTATGAAGATACCTACCAGCTGCCTGTGACTGCATAAAACTTCCAACTCCCGTAAGGTTAATAACAGCAGCTTGCTGTGCAGATAAGGCCTGTTCTTGACTGGTTGAACCTTGTTCAGAACCCTAAATGAAAAAATAATTAACAAAACGGAAAAGCAATTTTGAGTTGGTGAAAATAAATTAGTATTTTTTCCTGTATGGGAAAAATACTAAGAGTGAGTCTTGTAAAAAAAAAAAAAGCCAAAACAAAAACAAGCTAAAAAGATATTTAGAATATGTGAGAATAAATTTATGATCCTTTGGAAAAAAAAAAACTTTCAGAATTGAACCTGTATTTATGTTTGATGCTATATTTATAATTCCTAAGGCTTTTACAAAGCTTCATTAAAACAATTTTTTTTTTTTAACCCAGGTCTCCCCTCAAGACGGACTTTCACTCACTCAAAAACCCTTGCAATATAAATGTAGTACTGGAACTTCTGGCCAGCAGATTAAGTCAAAGTAAAAAGCATACAGATTTTATTTATTTATTTATTTGAGTTGGAGTCTCGCTTTGTTGCCTAGACTGGAGTGCAGTAGCCGCTCCCAACCACCACAGCCTCCACCTGCTGCGCTCCAGCGATCCTTCCACCTCAGCCTTCCAAGTAGCCGGAATTACAAAGGCGCGCTGCCATGCCCAGCTAATTTTTTATTTATTGTAGAGATGAGGTCTCGAACCCGCGGTCTCAGGCAATCCACTCACCTCAGCCTCCCAAGGCACGGGATTACAGGCTGAGCCACCGAGCCCGGCTTGTCATGTTTTCTTAGTGTTGGCCCCCCCTTACCTTGGGGAGGTGAATCTCCTCTTTCTCTCTCTCTAATTTACTTTCTAAATAAACTATATCTTCCAATCCAAAAAAACCAAAAAACAAAAAAGAATAACCTCAACTTAATAATCTAAGCTTCCACTTTAAGAAACTAAAAACTATAATCCAAGGAAATGTTCCAGAAATGAAGAGGACCTGAATCTACACATTAAAAGGACCCATGGAAAAGACATGGAAAGAAATTCTGACACAGATCCAAGTGAAAAGAATAGGCTTTAAAGATAAATACAAACCATTCAGGGTCTCTGGGCAAAATGATTAGACAAATAAAGCAAGATAATTAAATTGGCATCAGACTTCTCAAAAACATACAAAGCAAGTCAACAGTAGTAAACATTTTCAATAAATTTAAAGAAAGAGACCTAAAACTATAGGACGACATTAAAATTAAAAATGTCATACAACCAAAAGGGTGAAACGGCAACCCATGAATGGGGGAAAATATCTGCAAATCATATATCTGAGATATACATACACACACACACATACACATACATACACACACACAAAGAGAGAATGTATAAAGAACTCCTTCAATTTGGTAATAAGAAAACAAATAACCTGATTAAAAATGGGCAAAGGACCTGAGTAGATTTTTCTCTAAAGAAGATAATACAAATGGCCAACAAGCATATGAAAAGCTGCTCTATATCACTAATCATTACGCAAATGCAAGTCAATACCAATGAGATGATTGCCTCACACCTATTAGGATAGCTATTATAAAAACAAAAACAACCCTCCCCCCACAACAACCAGAAAATACAAAGTGTTAGTGAGGATTTGGACATACTAAACCTTTGTGCACCATTGGTGGGAATTACATCAAATGGTACAGCCGCCACAGAAAAAAGTATGGTGCTTCATAAAAAAATGACAAACAAAATTATCACAGCAATTCAACTTCTGGGTATACATCCAAAAGAACTGAAAGCAGAGTCTGAAAGAGATAATTGTACACCCATGTTCAGAGCAGCATTATTCAAAATATCCAAAAGATGGAAGCCTCCCAAGAATCTACCAATGAATGGATAAACAAAATGTGGTCTATGTGAGTATTATTCAACATTCAAAAGAAGTTCTGACATGTGCCACAACATGGATAAACCTTGAAGACTTTATGCTATGTGAAATAAGACACACAAAAGGACAAATACTTTATCATTTCACTTGATGAGGTTATCTTGACCAGTCAAACTCATAGAAACATAAAGTAGCAAATATACCAATGTGAACACTAATTAAAAATGTATCTAGTCCTATCAGATAACTGATACTCTTTTCAGGAAAAATTCTCATTTAAAAAATGGCTTAACTCCCTTTAAAGGCAGATGACATCTTTATCATGCTTTCAAATACACTTTGATATTTCATACTTCGTTTCTTAAAAGCACCAAGTGAAGTTAAGATAGTCTTACTTCCACTTTAGAGCAAATGATACCGAGGCTGAGAAACAAAAATGGAGTTTTCCTTTGGGAGGCTGAGGTGAGTGGATTGCCTGAGCCCGCGGGTTCGAGACCCGCCTGGGCAACTTGGCGAGATCTCATCTCTACAATAAATCAAAAAATTAGCCGGGTGTGGTAGCGCGCACCTATAGTTCCAGCTACTTGGAAGGCTGAGGCGGAAGGATCACCGGAGCCCAGCAGGCGAGGCTGCGGTGGCCAGGAGCGGCCACTGCACTACAGTCTGGGTGACAGAGTGAGACTCCAACTCAAAAAAAAAAAAGAAAAATGGACTTTTCTAAGGTTCCACAAGTTAGCAACTAAAGCCACGTGTAACTGATACAACTGGTAGAACATATAAATATTCAAATTTTGAGATTTGATTATTTTCAGGGCTTCTGCCACTAGAGCATGTTTGCTTGTTAAAAATAAGATTAGCTAAAATTGGAAAATCACAGCAACACGATAACATGTTTAACTATATCCTCTGAGTTCTCTTTCTCATAACTCATGGAAAGTTTTTGATAAATTTTTCTTCCTATGTTCTTCCTATTCAATTCCAAGATATTATAATAGCTAAGGGGAGGAAGAAACAGGGAGTCATTATTTATTAGACACAGTTTCAGCTTTGCAAGATGAAAAAGTTCTACAAATCTTTTGCACTGTGTGAATACATGTAACATACTAAACTGCCCACTGTGATTAAAATAGTAAAATCTATGTTTATTTTACAATAAAAAAATTTTGAACTGAAAGCAAATAAAAGATTTTATATCGAGCCAAGCAATCTTTAATGTGTTAAGAATTTTTTAAAAATAGTTTTGAACGCACCCTTCCTGAAGAATCTATACTAGAGGATGAGCTTTATCCAACCAACACTTGACTAGGGAAACTTGGGCAAAAGGACTGATGGTGAACATTTCATGTAATTAAACTGTGAGCTAGAGAAACTCTGGGGGTGGGACCCAAAACTCTTTTTTTAAAAGTATTTGAGCCGGGCTCGGTGGCTCAGCCTGTAATCCCGCGCCTTTGGGAGGTTGAGGTGAGTGGATTGCCTGAGCCTGCGGGTTCGAGACCCGCCTGGGCAGCGAGACCTCATCTCTACAATAAATCAAAAAATCAGCCGGGCGTGGTAGCGCATGCCCGTAATTGCAGCTACTTGGAAGGCTGAGGCGGAAGGATCGCCGGAGCCCAGCAGGTCGAGGCGGGAGGCCGGAAGCGGCCACTGCACTCCAGTTTGGGCGACCGAGTGAGACTCCAACTCAAGGTTTATAAACACTTTTAGTTCCTTATAGTTCTTACTCAATTTCATTCTGTTTGGCAGTGTAATTATTTGTTTTTGTTTGTGTTCCTACTGCCCTGTCTTTCATGATAATAGGGACATTTCCATTCCAATAGCAATAAAATCATATTACATAGGCCACTGGGGCAGAAAAACCTGGGTTTGAATTCTGGCTCTGCCACTCAATGCATATAATAAGCAAGTCAGCTATCTGAATCTAATGCCTACTATGCAAAATCCAGGTGGCATCATTATCTGGCTGTTGTATTAGAAATGTACACACAATAATTGATAGGCACTACTGTTCACAAAAACAGTTAAGGACATGTTTGTTTCAACAAATTATATAAAATGAAATATGTTTGAAATACATGAAAAAATATTATACATTCTATGGCAAAAGCATATGGAAGACTGAAAGCCCTACCTGCTCCCCTGGCTGTTGAGCACTTGAAGTTGTGGGCTGCTGAGGTTGCTGTGGTGTAAACTGAGAGAGCTGCTGCTGCTGCTGCTGCAGGGTGTTAAAATGAGCGAACCACCTGGAAGCTATTAAGAATTTAAACAAATATTAACCAATTTCACATTATTTTTATATAAAATATTCCAATTTATTTATTCTACAAATATTTTGGATTATCTATTACGTGTCAGGTACTCTTCTAGTCACTGAGAGAAAACAAAATGAAAACAAGTTGCGTGCCCTTAAAAAAAAGATTCAGAAAATTTTTTTTTTGAGTTGGAGTCTCACTCTGTTGTCCAGACTGGAGTGCAGTGGCCGCCAGCCTCGACCTGCTGGGCTCCGGAGATCCTTCCGCCTCAGCTTTCCAAGTAGCTGGAACTACAGGCATGCGCTACCATGCCCAGCTAATTTTTTGATTTTATTTTTGTAGAGATGAGGTCTCGCCAAGCTGCCTGGGTGGGTCTCGAACCCACGGGCTCAGGCAATCCACTCACCTCGGCTTCCCAAAGCGTGGGATTACAGGCTGGGCCACCGAGCCCGGCTTAGAAACAATTTTTAAGTACTTAGGGCTCCCAAATATGTTAATACTCTCAAATATAAATCTTTCTGCTTCAAGTTAATAGCCATCCAGATTTACATTTTAAATTTTACTCTTATTATACATTAATACAAAATAGCATTAAATGTATTAAAATGTATTAAAAAATATAAACAAGAAGCTTGTCAATCAGAAATGTACAGTAAGAAAACCCATTGTTCAGTTGGGTGTGGTGGCTCATGCCTGTAATCCCAGCACTTTGGAAGGCCAAGGCAGGAGGATTGCTTGAGCCCGTGAATCCAAGACCAACCTAGACAAACACAGGGAGACCCTGTCTCTTTAAAAAAATTAAAAAATTAGCTGGATGTGGTGGCATGCCTGTAGTTCCAGTTACTCAAGAGGATGATGGCTTGAGCCCAGGAATTTGACTGAGGCTTCACTGAACCATGATTGTGCTACTGCACTCCAGCCCGGGTGACAAAGACCTTGATTCAAAAACAAAGAAGAAAATCCCCCAAATTTGTTCTAGCTTTGCCAAAAAAAAAAGAAATGCATGAGTTTTTATGTAATGTAGTGAGGAATTACACAGCTAAAAGCAAAGTGCATCAGATGCCTATCATTTAGTTTGGAGCCCATTATTTTCTCTGTCATTCTGGATCTAAATTAATTCAAATGGAAAGAAAATTGATTTAAGAAGCATCCAGAAAACTTCAAGTTAAAAGTTAAAACAATACTTTTCAAATTCACAAGAAAACAAATAGCTTTTCCATTTCAAGCTATAGGAATTTAAGCTATATGTACTTTGAGGGCCACAGGAGAATGGCCTCCAAAATATCTACTATAGAACTCTGTATGCTAAATCCAGCACAGCTCATCATTAGCTAAATTTGGACACAGCACACAGCAAATGTTCTTTCCTCAATCAGTAAGTAATAAATGTAGAAAAATATAATAAACTCTTAAGGTAGCTTTGTCCTTATTACTTATTATCAGTGCTATAAAGGATTTCCACTCCTCTGAACACTGAGACTGGACTAGGAGCAGTGGTTCATGCCTGTAATCCCAGCACTGTGGGAGGTGAAGGCGAGAAGACTGTCTGAGCCCAAGGGTTCGAGAGCAGCCTGGGCAACTTGGTGAGACCTCGTCTCTATGGTAAATAAAAAAATTAGCTGGGTGTGGTGGTGCACATGTGTAGTTCCAGCTACTTGGAAGGCTGAATCAGAAGGATGGCCTGAGTCCAGCAGGCTGAAGCTGTGGTGGCCATGAGTGTGCCGCTGCACTCCGGCCTGGGCAACAGAGTGAGACTGACATACACACAAAAAATCCAGATTGATCCCTGAAAGGAATTCCAAAAGCAATATGCAGGAAAGTAGGTTAAATAAACTGATGTGGTCTGTGGTGTTGTCCATTTCACAAGTACATGTTCTGCAATTACCATCTGCAAATACTAACACTATTTGTACCTTATATAAGAAATAAGTTTTAAGTTTCAGCTGTAATGAAGTTCTCAGTTTGTTACTCCTGAATACCAGGTTGGTTAACTTGTCTGATATAATTTCCTGACAGTCCTTAGCTCTGCCATTTCTTATCTCTGGATCTTTATATGCACATTGATCTTTACATTCTCTATAGTTAATCTCAACTATTTTTCAAACTACTAGCTTAATGCCTTATTCTTTCTTTAAATGACAGGACCTGGCACATGACTTGGAATATTGTAAATTCACATGTTCTAAATTGTCCATCTTTTATCTCTCTTTACGAATATGTTGACACTGATAAATATGCAACAAAAGCAGAGCCTCATCATTAGATACATACTATACTCTAACAAACATTTATTGAATGACGATTAGGAGACTGCCACTGTGTTAAGAAATCACACTCTCCTCAGAAAAGGAACACATACCTATTTAAAAATCTCCACTGAAGCACAAGACCTCTTGTAAGCAAACAGTATTACATATATGTGCACATAAACTATCTGTTGGGAGAGCAATTATTTTGTAAGAAAATGCACTACTACTATCTTGGCAGGTATCTTCCCTGATAGGTGTCAGTTCTCCCCACTTGAACCTAGTTCTTGATTAGGCAGAATTACCGGTGCCAATGAAATCGTGGTATATAGAATACCAATTCTTTCACCTTATCCACCTGACCACACAAAGATAGCAACAGTAACCACACCCTTAGAAGATTTTTTTTTTTTTTGAGTTGGAGTCTCACTCTCTGTCACCCAGACTGGAGTGCAGTGGCCGCTCCCAGCCACCGCAGCCTCGACCTACTGGGCTCTGGCGATCCTTCCGCCTCAGCCTTCTGAGTAGCTGGAACTACAGCTGCACGCTACCACACCCGGCTCATTTTTGGTTTATTGTAGAGATGAGGTCTTGCCAAGTTGCCCAGGCGGGTCTCGAACCCGTGGGCTCAGGCAATCCACTCACCTCAGCCTCCCAAAGGTGCGGGGTTACATGCTGAGCTACTGAGCCCAGCTTCGTTAGAAGATTCTTAGCAGACCTCAAAATTTCAAATGTTCATATATATAGATACACATTGTTTAGGAAAAAAAAAAACAAACTATAAAAACTTTAGTTAAAAACATTGTTTCAGGTTTACCTGGAGTAGATTTAAAGGCCTGAGACTGGAAGTATTTTTTAAACCAAATGGAACACCTGTTAAATAAAACTCATGGTTATAATAGAAAACTTTATTACACATAAAATAATTTACTTTAGTATTATGTACTTTCTGAATAGATATGCTTATTTTCCATACTTTTAAAATATCTTACATTTTAAAAACAAAAAATTTTAGTATTTATCAATACTAAAATTTTATTCAAAGATACAGAGCACCAGATGTACATTATATTCTACATTTCAGACAGAAACTTTTTTTTTAACTATTCTGACTGCTGGCTGAAAAAAACAGTAACCAAGAGTTATATGAATACAAGAGTAAAACAAATCTATCACTGTTGTATAAATACATTTCAGGTACTGTCATCTATTTTCATTTCTCAGTACTATAAGGTATACTACGATAATTGCATCTCTAAGAAATGGTGTGCTGTGTGTTTTTTTTTTTTTTTTTAACTACAAAAGCAAATATTCAGAATGCTACAGAATGCTGAATTTTGAAAGTCAGGAAACCGTGCTGTTAATTCTGAGCTTATTTCTAAAAATGTGCATTGCAGCATTAGGGCATATCTTAAAGCTAAGGGTGACAAACTTTTCCATAAAGGGTCAGAATGTAGGCTTTGTGGCTCACATATGGCCTCTGTTGCATATTCTTTTTGTAAACCCTAAAAACATAAAAAACATTCTTAACTTAGACTGCTGACCTGGTCTTAAAATATGTGTATATTTTGCTCACTACCAAAATATACCAATTTGAACACTAATTAAATATACATCTAGTCCTATCAGATGACTGATACTTTTCAGGAAAATTTCTCATTTATAAAATGGCTTAACTCCCTTTAAAGGCAGATGACATCTGTTATCATGCTTTCAAATGCACTTTGATATTTCATACTTCATTTCTCAAAAGCACCAAGTGAAGTTAAGATAGTCTTACTCCCACTTTAGAACAAATGATACTGAGGCTAAGAAAGAAAAATGGACTTTTCTAAGGTTCCATAAGTTAGCAACTAAAGCCATGTGTAAATGATACAACTGGTAGAACATGCAAATATTCAAAATTTGAGACTTATTTTCAGGGCTTCTGCCACTAGAACATGTTTGCTTAAAAATAAGATTAGTTAAAATCGGAAAAATCACAGTACATGATAACATGTTTAACTATATCCTCTGGGTTCTCTTTCTCATAACTCACGGAAAGTTTTTGATAAATTTTTCTTCCTATGTTCTTCCTATTCAATTTTTCCTTGAGTAAGAACTGAATTGAGTTGTTCCAAGATATTATAATACATTATTTTAAAGAGCATTAAAAAATAGCAAAAGTTGTTATAAGTTAATGACTAAAAAATAAAACTACCACCACTAAAAATGATGACAGCAAATATTCTTCAATGTTTATCATGTCTCAGGCATAATTTAAGCACATCATCTGTACCTACTCATTTAATCCTCACAAATATGATTTAAAGTTACTATTGCTATCCCCATTTTATTTCTGAGGAAAACGAGGCACAAGGTTAACTTTCCCAGGATTATGCAAATAGTGAGTTTTACAACTGTGCTTCACCTACTGCAGTCTGTCTCAAAAAACTAGGCTTTTAACTGTATACTCTGTTGCCTCTCCTGCACAATATACATTGTCAAATGCATTTATTTTCTCTAGAACATGACTACATTGGTTGGAAAGCAAAAGACAGTAATTTACACAGACTCATAGCCTTACCATGTTTCTTCACAGAAGTTGACTGCCAAATATCAGAACTTAAAGGCTTTTGAAATGAAATATCTGGGATATAATACTTCATGAAATAATAACATTAAGTGCCTTTAGAAATACTCTTAAAATAACTTTTTTATTTTAGCATGTACTTTGATTTTTTTGAGGTTACTATTTCCAACATTCTGACCTGCTTGAGAAGCTGCTGGCATTGCACTAGGCAATGCATTTGGTAACAGACCTCCTGAGGGAAGAAGGCTATTCAGGTTTATTCCTGCAGGAGTTATGGCACCAGTGTTACAGCTCAGCATGGGGTTTGAACCACTCATCAAAGCCTGGGCCCCACTGCAGGAGAATAAGACCAAGCATTAAACTTGCACTGTGAAAGGAAAAGTCAGCCACACAATTAAAAAAAAAAAAACAAAAAACGACTAAACAAACATAATTAGCTATTTCTCTGTCTTAAATATCAACTTCTAGGCTCAGTTTCATCTCAAAGCCAGAAAGTGACAGCAAGTTTGGCTAAAATGAAGTACTGTGTATTTAACAAGTTTGAAATATAATTTGAAAAAGTGTTAACCAAGATATTAAAGATGGTAACACAGGACAAATAGGAAAATCTAAGCTGCCGGCAATAATAAGTATCATCTCAGTGCAGTTAATAGCCGTATTATCTAAAATTAAAATGTACATGGTCGGGCAGCTTCTGTCCATATCTAAACTATTCTCTTTCAGTTTCAGTAATATGCAACTTGTCCTTAATTTCACAAATAAGAATTCAATTTAGATTGGTGAGACTGTCTTAAAAAAAACAATTAGGATACTGATGCAAACTTACCAAACAGAGCCCACTACATTGATGAAGTTTAGTCCAGTAGAGTTTGCCATGACCTGGGTGGCCGTGTTTCCTGTAGTTATAGATGTTACCATGGTGGAAAGAGGAATGGTCGTTACAGGCATTGCCTGGCTCAGAGACCTTTGCTGCTGAGCAAACTGAGTTAACAAAGTGGGCTGAGGGGTGAAGCCTGAATCTTGGGGAGTAGGGGTGGCTGAAGGGGTACTAGGAGTTGAGCTCTGAGCATCAGGAGGGTGTGGGGTCGATGAAGGGGTTGGTGTAGGAGTAGATGGCTTAGGAGTTCCAGATCCTGCTCATTGAGAAAAATAAAAATTGCTAGTTTGTTATAAATGGCCAGTTCTTTTTAAAATAAGGTTAATGGAATCTTACTTAGCACTGACAATTTGTTCCAGTTTTTTTAAAGCAGTTAACTGCAAGTGTTAATTTCTACACATGAAACATGAGTGTTGCTACACTCAATTACAATTAAGGATGCAGTATATCACCTATAAATCCCATTAGAGATGCTATCACAGTAACAGTAAAATATACATTTGTATTCTACCACAATACCCATTTAAAAGTTAGTTTCCTACATGCTGCCTTTGGCCTAAGAAGTTCAAAAGGAATTCAAATTAATTTGTTATTTACTATTTCACTAATTCAATTACTTCATTTAAAAATACTGCTTATTTAGTGTAACAGTCTGAGATAAACTGTGAACATATTTAATAAATTACATATGGTTAACAATCATATTTGGCACCTAAATATACATGTTTAATTCCTAACACATCAAGTTTATCCTGACAAACAAATTTACAAAAGAAAGTAATAAAGTAAATATTTAATAGATAATACTGCATCTTTAACAGTAACTGTGTACTTCTGTTTAAATGTAGAATGTATAGAAAATCTGTTGTGAATGAAGTATGCACAGTTTATCAATTTTTAAGAAAAACAAAAACAAAAAACAAAAACCAAAAAAGTAAAACCAAAAGCTCTTGAGGTGTTTTCTTTTTTAGCTTTCATGTCCTGCAGAAAGAAAGGAAAGAAATGTGAATGTCCAGAAGCTGTCACTCAACCCTTACTTAAAGTAACAACTGTGTGCAGTAGATTACCATAATCCATACCCACAACATAAGAAGTGTGAATAAGACTTTCAGAAAATTTATATATTTTTCTTTGTGCAAAACAAGAAGGCAGAAAAATTACACCTTTTGAGCTATCAAGATGAAGATGTTCATATCTAATGCGAAGACCACCCTATCACTGTGCAGTGTACTCAAACTTTCAGCACACATCAGTTATTTATAAAAAAAATCTAAAAAACTGGAATGGCTTTTTTTCCCCCAAATTGGTACCTAAAATATTCAGATATTTATTATTTTGAAGAAATTCTACCAAACTAATGTTAGCATTCTTGCAAAACTCTTGATGGTAAAAAAAAGTATTCAGTAGTAAAAATTATACTTTAGTATCTTCAGAATAATGCTTTCTGAATCATCACATTTTAGTAACTAACAACAATTTATAAAAGAGTGTAGGAGTGTTTTTGAAATACTGGTTTTCAGTTTATTGTATCACCACCTTGGAACTAGTTGGCTTCTTACATATACAAAGATAGGAGCTGCAGCAACAACTCTTATGACATTTTTTCGTATTAGCCGCACAGTTTACATAAAATGTAAAATGATCCTAGGGTACACTGGAATAAAAAATATTTTGAAATCTTATTGCCACATGAAACTACCAGATTTTTTTAAGGAGATGTGGAGGCTGCAAGTATATAAGAAAGGTATACACAGAGTGCATACACAGATACAGAAAAACAAGTACAATTACAATAGAGACATAATACATACAATCAACAAAAGCTCTGCCTGAAGTTTCTCACAACTTATACATTTTGGGTACACAGTACATTCAGATTTCACTATTCACAGGTCAAAAAGGGTCTTAGGAAACACTAATGCAAAGCTTATGAAGACTTAATGAAGAACTTAAGTTATAACTCACTTTGTGATGAGCTGGCAGGTGACAGGGCAGCTGGAGAAAGCATGCCAACTTGATTGAGATCCACAGACGATTTCCGAGAAAGACTTGGTGGCTTAGAAGAAGGAGGAGGAGTTGGAGATTTAAGAAAGCTGCTTGCCTGCTGTGGTGTAAAATAGTTACCTAGAAGAAAATAAAAGTCATTTCCTAGGTTTATAATTCAAAATTCTGTGAATTGTAAATATCAAAATGGGGCAAAGTTGTAAAAAGAGATCATGATTGTATGATGTATCTTACTCTAAATTATATAAGACTAAGAAATATAATACCTGAGGAACTATTTCCTGAGCTTGAGGGAAGTTTGATGGGTGGGGGTCGATGTTTTACTCCCTTCCCCAATACTGAAGACTGAACCGACACAGTCTCAGGCTGCTAAAAGACAGTGACAATCAGCATACTTGTTAAAATCAATACCACTATAACTCCCAGATGAAAACACACAATTTGTAACTCTGCAAAGTACTTTTAGTTGTTCTAGATTACATATTAAGGTTATTACAGAAAAACATAATTTCACATGAGACCCATGAAATATACTATAGTACACATAAAAGGAAAAGATTTCTGAGGAACAGTCTGAGAGAGGAGGAGTAAGAAGAGAGCAGAGTGTTCACCTTCTATACCTACTGGTTAAAGGAAAATAACAACTCCAGATATCTAGAACACAGGTTTTCATTATACTTTTTTTTTTGAGTTGGGGTCTCACTCTATCCCTCAGGCTGGAGTGCAGTGGCACAATTACGGTTCACTGCAGCCTTGACCTCCTGAGCTCAGGCAATCCCTTTCACCTCAGTCTCCTGAGTAGCTGGGACTACAGGTGTGTGCTCAGCTAATTTTTTGATTTTTTTGTAGAGATGAGGTCTCAGTATGTTGCCTAGGATGGTCTTGAATTTCTGGGCTCAAGCAATCCTACTGCCTTAGCCTATCAAAGTGCTATAAGTACAGGTGTGAACCTGGCCTCATACTTTTCTACTTGTGTGTATGTTTAAAAATTTCTATTATAAAATGTGAAATTTAAAAAGTTAAAGTAAAACCAAAACTAAACAATATCTCCACCCTTCAAAAAATGATCCTCAACATTTCTCAGATTCCTTGAGAAACAACTAGGCACAAAAAGTAACAGTAATGAAACACACTTCAGCTTCTTTCCCTGGAGAAAGCTGACTCAGACTGGCTGAGCCACTGGAGCTGTGTGACATCTTGACTGGACATTTAGCTTCATTCTGGACCAATTCCTGGTACTGATTGACTACCCTAGAATTTAGGAAGAAAGAGGTAAGTATTAGGTAACTCTGTTTTAAATACAATTTATATAGGAAATGAATAATGATTATTAAAATGGGCAATAAAGTTTTATTAAAAATTAGTAGAAAATTAGAATTAGGTAATTTACCTTTGTGTTAAAAGTACATTCTTCTAATCTTTTCATGACAAGATAATGTTTAAAACATTTTGTTAAATAATCTAACAATATACTTTCAAACTTATTTCTAATACAGAAATTGAAGGGCATATTTAACTAACAAGCAAAGGAAATACCGCCTTTCTCTTAAAGTACTACCTAGAAATCATCTTCCTTAGCTACAGTAGGTATGGCTAAGTGTTTTTATTGAAAATAAAACTATCTTCAACATTTTATTTTTTCTTCTTATCTCTATGAAAAAAATTCTAAGTATTAAAAACATGGGAAAACACAAGCCCCCCCATCTCATCCTACAAAAATAATCTTTCATAATAGGTTGGTGTATCACATCCTTTCAAGCATTTTCTTAGAATCAATGGAATTTTAAAGTTGGAAAGGACCTTGGAAATTTTACTGTCCAATGATATAACTTTACAACTGAGGCCCATAAATAGTAAATGGTATATGTTCAACCAGTTAAGGGAACAACAAAATGTTTTTGACTCCTAATGGAGTACTTTCTATCCTATAAGGGTAAAAAGTTTTTCATATCCGCCTTGACCAAAAATAAAGTCGCAAATATTTTTACCTCTCAGCATCAGTCTTTGATCCAATAACGAACCTAAAATGTTTAAGAATAAAAAAAAAGAAAAAAATATTAGGTAAGAGCTGTCTTAAATCCAAGGATTACTTTTGAAATCTTCCATATTTAGTCACAATAATTTTATAAATTGATATTAAGTCTACCAAGATATTATTTTAAAAACTTCAAAATACATTTAAATGTATGAAGCAATGACCAAGTTTTGCATGCATTAAGAAATAATCATGTGAATAATTTGGCTGATTTAACTAAGGAAGATTTATTTGGGCACAAAATCTACTTATCAAAACATAATTTGGGCTGAAAGTAACCAAGTGCTATACACCCTTAAAAATGTCAGTCCTACAGCAAAATTACTGAACTACCTAATGTGCAAGGTCTTTGACCTTCCTCTCACTTTAATCTTTGATTTGAGAAGTTATAAATGTCACACAGCAAGGCCTTAGAATATATTTCAAGCCAGGAATATAATTTATTACCAATTCAAATAAAATATCCTTACCAAGTCTTTTAAAAGAGTTTGATATTTATATAATTTCTTAACAGATTAAAATAATGAGTATTTTCAAATTACCAATTTGAATGATCATCTGTGGAGAAGCTGAAATATACAATGTAAAATAAAAAAACTTGGTTAACACAGCTCAAATTTTAACTACATAATTATTAAATACAGTATCTTACGAATATGGAAAAACAATCAGAAGATAAATACATCATGCAGCATTTTTACAGTGACTCTGACATAAAGGTAAAAAATTCAGTTCTCTTAATGATAAACAAATTAGTCAGTTTGCTTACAGACGAATTTTTTTTTATGATACAGCACATATTAACCTCCTGTTCTAGAAAAAGTAAGTTAGTAAGTTTAAAATGACCAATGTATGTCTTTAAGTGAAAGATTTTTTAAAAAAAACATAAGTAATCCAAATATATGATTCCTGTACTCTGTACACAACAATAAAAACTGGTAATGTGAGAAAATTAGCTGAAGATTCCCAGACTGCTAGCTACTATTTCCTCTCATTGACTTTTATCTAAGTATTCGTGAAGTTATTCTTTTAAATCCACCTTTCTACTGTAGTTTCAACTATTTTGTGTAAGTAAAAGCTTTATAAACAATTTAACATGGACCCGGTCTCTGTTCTTTTCTGCAGAGCTCCCTTTTCTTTTCAAAATAACATCACTTTGATTAAAAAAATCAAACTAATAATAAAACTAACAATCAAAACTACTAATACACAATAGTAAATATATTCCATACATTTTGAAAGATTAATTATATACATTTCTAGGGCCAATACCTATGTTAAGTACTGAGTCTGTGTCCATACACGCAGTGTTGATATACCAACCATCTTTTAACACATATAGTAAACTTGCTTCCCACTTATACATACTCTGCCTGGACACCTCATGCTCACAGATAGGTTAAAGTCATAACTGCCATAAATATACAAAGGAGGGCATCACAGGCATATCCTTCAAAGCAGGCATAAAAATAATTACACCATAGGTATTCTTTAAAAAGAAATTATTATTATTTTAAATAACTCTTGAACAGCATGGTATTAATGATTTAAGTTCATTTAGCCCTTTGCACTCAGAGACATCTCATGGATCACCTACCAACAACTGGACCATACTTTTTTACAAAATCGTGAAAGACGAATCACTTCATATTAAATAGTACAGTGTTAGAACCAGTTCTTTTATTGTAATGATACTGGGTTTATAATGGAATTTTGTACATTATTTATGACAAAAAAATCAAAATTTTATATATTTTTCAAACGTGGTAACATGTGAAACAGTCACCAACATGTATTACAGGTTCACCGAAACATGTTGCACAATAATAATCTGTTTGATGTCTCCCACCTGGTATTTTTCTATTCAAGTAGACAATGCAGGATTGTTTTCTTCCTCTCACATTAATAATATGCAATTTACTGTCCAGTCTGTTGTCTGAATATGACATGGAAGGACATTCTCTTTCTACGTAATGCCAGCTGATTTTTTAACATTTATATTTCATTATTTTAGGTGTTTTTGTGCAACTTGAGTAGAAAACTTCAAAACAACATACAATTTTGAAAAATTTACACTGGCATAAGTTTGTCCTGTACAATCACCAGCAATCTCTCTATGTTCCCTGAGAAGGGACATTCACGTAGTTGCTAGATTTACAATGTCCCCTCAGAGGGGACATTTGAGTGCAAAGGGTTAGATCTACTGCCAAATCTAATTGGTATATTTAACTGCCAAATGAATTCCCAAAGTGAAATTCTGTTTGTTGAGTTGGGGTCTCACTCTGTTGCCCAGGCTGAAGTGCAGTGGTATGAGCACAATGATCACAGCTCAAAGTAGCCTTGACCTCCTAGGCTCAAGTGATGCTTCCACCTCAGCATCCTGAGTTGCTGGGACTACAGGTGTGTGCCACCACACCTAATTTTTTTATTTATTTATTTTTTTTGGTAAAAAAAGATTTCACTATGTTGCCCTGGCTGGTCTTGAACTAATGGGCTCAGGCAATCTACCCACCCTGGACTCATAAAGTGCTGGGATTACAGATGTGAGCCATCATGCCCAGCCAGAAAATTTTTATTCATTAATGGATCAGTAGTTGCTAGATAAGTTCTGGATGTCTGAATTTTGTCAGTTATATGTATTTAACAGAACTCACTGTGATGGAGACATCTGGCTGTCATTTTCCTCTTCTGCTTTACATGGTTGTATTTTACCATAGTAAAGTGGATCACCAAGTGATTGCAAGATAGTTAGCTTTGTTTTCTGATACTGAGTACCAGCTTCACATTCAAAACATAATCATCTTTTACATCCTGAAAAAGATATAGCATCACAAAAAAAAAAATCTTCTCAAATAAGCAAGCAATGAGAATTAGTCTGATTAACATGTCTCTGGCATTATGAACACATGGCATTTAGTCTATAACGATGTTTAAGATTGCCTAAGAGAGCCGGGCTCGGTGGCTCAGCCTGTAATCCTGGGCCTTTGGGAAGCTGAGGTGAGTGGATTGCCTGAGCCTGTGGGTTCGAGACCCGCCTGGGCAACTTGGTGAGACCTCATCTCTACAATAAATCAAAAGTTAGCTGGGCGTGGTAGCGCGTGCCTGTAGTTCCAGCTAGTTGGAAGGCTGAGGCGGAAGGATCGCCGGAGCCCATCAGGTTGAGGCTGCGGTGGCCGGGAGTGGCCGCTGCACTCCAGTCTGAGTGACAGAGTGAGACTCCAACTCAAAAATAAATAAATAAATAAATAAAGATTGCCTAAGAGAATAAGGAACAGGATGGTCCTTTAAAAAAAAAAAAAAAATATATATATATATATATATATATATGTATATATATATATATAAACACACTAAATGTGTATTTAATAAAGCATTAACTTATACTATGAAGTATGAGCATATATATGACAGTATATCATCAAATCCATGATGATACATATTAATATAGATATTGGAAATCATAACAATAAACATTTATTAAACATTGTAATACCTAAAAACTTTACAGGTATTACATCATGTACTCTCTTTACCACACCCTGATGACCAGTACTATTATCTCTATATTAGAGGTCAGGGAACTAAGCAAAGAGAGTTTAAGTGACTTGCCTATGGTCACACAGGGAGCCAACGGCCTGCACCCCAGCTTGCACCCCTGAACCTCATGCTTGGAAGGGCTGTACAGGATTCTTTTATACATGGTACTTCAGAAATGAGAGCTCCAGTGGGGTATTTAGTTAATTAAACTTAAGAGAAATATGGCAGAATTTCATACGGGACATTGAGTTGCAAATATATTAAATAATGTTAAGAGGATAAAACTTTGAAAAGTAGATGTTTTTATTTCTTTAGTCTGCTTTTGTTACCATACATACAAAATATCTCTCATTATTTCACTCCTAGGGTTCACCAACTTAATATATTATGCCTATTTCTCTCCTTTCTCCTTTAATGAGAAAAACTTACATAGGATATTCCTGTTAAGAGACATCCATAGAAGAATTAACTTGAAACAATACCCAAAACAAAAGGTAAAATGCCGCTCTGCATTAAAACTGCTCTTTAAAACTTAAGCTACACTTTTATAAATAAATAAAATAACTATTCCTTCTTATAATTTGCTGAACCCCACTATAAAGTTTTTGTTTTTTTGAGTTGAAGTTTCACTCTGTCACCCAGGCTGGAGTGCAGTGGCATCCTCCCAGCCACTGCAGCCTCGACCTGCTAGTCTCAGGCGATCCTTCTATCACAGCCTTCCAAGTAGCTGGAACTATAAGCGTGCGCTACCACGCCCAGGTAATTTTTTATTTAGAGACGAGATCTCGCCAAGTTGCCCAGGCTCGGGCAATCCATTCACTTGAACTGGCGGGCTCAGGCAATCCACTCACCTCAGCCTCTCAAAGTGCTGGGATTACAGGCTGAGCCACCAAACCCGGCCTCAAAAAGTTCTTTAAGGAAAAAAAGGTCCCAAGTAAATGGCAACTGCACTTTATACTTAATTCAGATATCAGATTAGAAACAGCATCAACAGAAACAAAGGCAATGATGACTTACGTGAGCTGGCCAGACTGCTGGCTGTGAGTCATCGGATTTGATAGACTTCTCTACTTTAGCATATTTCTCCACCTAAATAATTAAATCAGTAGACACCAGATAAAAGAAATCAGCATTCGGACCAAAGAGAAGAATATAACTCAACAATACAATACACTTGTTAGCATAAAAATTCTCGAATCATGAATATCACCAACTACTTAATAAGTACTTTATAATTCTTTGATGTGTTCAGTTAAAATAACTTCAATTAAAAAAAACTAAATGAATAAATGTAATAAATATAGCTACTTTTCTAAACCGTGCCCCTCCCCAATAAGTTGCCATCATGTTTGTCTTTTAGAATCCTTCTTTTAGAAAAACTGAAATGGCAAAGAGATAGTAGGATCAGGACGCTTTCCTTTTGGCAGGGTTTTTAAAGGACAGGAGTTACCATATAACAATCGGAACAAAACTGAAAGAGACTAGGAAAGATATAATAATAAAGTTGAAAAAATTTTGAACCTTTTCCATTTTCTAGTCAGACTTGGGCCATATATTCTATATATGTTCTAAGCATCTGTGTGAATCAAATATTCTTATCTTACTGGTAACTATACTCTTAGGAGTAATTAGATTCATCTGATCACCTGTTAAAAATGCAGATTTTCCAGCCAGGCAAAGTGTCTCAGCCTGTAATCCCAGTACTTAGGGAGGCTGAAGTGAGAGGATCGTCAGAGCCTGGGGGTTTGAGACCAGCCTGAGCAATTTGGTGATACCTAGTCTCTACAGTAAGTAAATCACAAAAACTAGCCAGGCATGGTGGCATGCATCTGTAGTTTCAGCTACTTGGAAGACTGAGGCAGAGGGTTTGCCTAAGCCCAGCAGGTCAAGGCTGGGGTAGCCGTGAGCATGCCACTGCACTCCAGCCTGGATGACAAGAGTGTGACTCCAACTCAAAAAAAAAAGAAAAAGAAAATAGATCTTCATGTCTGTCCCCTGGAGACCCTAAGCAAGTAGGTCTTAAGTGGGGTTAGAAATCTATATGCGTAACTGATAATCTAAGTGGTTATGATTAAGCAAGACTGAGAAGCTTTGTATTATAGCCTTGCTATAAAGTCAAGTCTGTGGAACTCAGCACCACCTAGGAGCTTGTAAGAACCTGACTTAATGAATGGGAACCTACAATTTAACAAACCCTCAAGGTGATTTTTATGTAAATTTAAAGTTTAAAAGTGCTATCCTTCAAAGCCCATCCTTCAAAGCTGGATTCCACCCCTCAGTTTTACACTAAACTTCTATTCTTAGGTCATGCCCTTGAGGAATGGAATATAAGCTACCAAAAGATAATGTGGCTTACTTCCTTGAGTTGTATATATGGTCTACTGATGCTTTCAGCTTTGTACAATTTTTTTTTTTAAACCACAGATAGTAAGAATAGTACAGATGCCACCCCGGAAGGGGTGCAAGAGAAGAACACAAATCTGAAAAATAACTAAACAAGTATAAAGAGTTGCTGAATAATAATAAATAAAAAAAATAGGAGAAAGAAATAGCAAAACAGAATATAGGACCTCTCATTAAAATACTCCTCTCCTGTCCAAAACATTTCTAGTTCATGTATATATGGATCAGTAAAGAATACTATCCATGGTTCCTAATCTTGATCACTGCTTTAGTATTATTAATCTTTAAATATAAGTAGTGTGAGGAAAGAAGACATTTCATGTGTATTATATAACACATGCCATACTTTTGCATATTTTGAAGTTATTTTTGTTTACTAACCCTGTTCTAAACACAACTATATTAAGGGGCTATTTTCTCACATAACTTAATGTGAAAGAAGAATACACCACTTATATAACAAGTTGATTTTTTTTTTAATTGTTTTTTTAAATTGTTGACTAAAGGTATATTTGAGCTACCTAACAGTAAAACTCAGGAATCTTAGATGAAAAAAAAAAAACAATTCATGAACTGACTTACATCCACTTCAGAAGGTATGGCCAAATTACATGGACTCCGTTTCCACATATCTACACACTGAAAAATTAAGAACAATATAAACACACAAAAAATTCAAAATAAGACATGCTCTGTGGCATAAAAATAAGCTTCATTTAAAATACATACTTACATTTCCGGCTTTAGAAATTTTGAGGTCATAATGCTGACCTGCTTTTCTTTCCTTTCTTTTTTGTAAGAAATCAAGTAATTTCAGCTGAGGAGGAGGTGGACAATGAGACAGATCCTGCTGCCGATTCAGAGAGGACCTGGAATATCTCTTGAAACATCTGAAATATTGAGATTTGAACTAAACAAAACTAATAAAAGTAACTCATAATATCTGTGGGTTTAAACTAAATGTGATATTAAATCATAAATGTCTATAGAATATTACCACATGCTAAGCATGCCCTAGACACTGCTGAAATAAAAAAGAACAAGACAAACAGAATTCTCACTACGATGAAGCTATCAAGTCCAGATGGGGACAAGACATTCACAAGTAAACAGATAAAATAACTTCAGTAGCAATAAACAGGAAAAGAAAACACAGGACTGTGGAGAGTAAGGGATAGGGAGGGTAACATTAGGTAAGGGAAGAGGAGGACTTGCTGAAGAAATGACATGTAAGTCAAGACAGGAATGATGAGAAGAAACTAGCTATGTAAAGATCTGGGGAAGAAGGACAACTTCTGGCTTCCAGTCCAGGCATGTAAGACACTGGAAATTACCACTCCATCTTCAGGTAAAAAGCTAAATAAAATGAAAAATTAATTTTTCTTAGATCCATCAAAAAAGTATGACCATAGGGAAAATCACTGCCCCCAAATCTGCAGAGACCAACAGTCAAGTAGAGTACTGTGGCTTGTTGGAGCACAAGCTCCCTTGAGAACCAGTGCCAGGGTATGGAAACCTGAAATGTAACTGATGAACTGCTAGAGGCTCAGCATGGTCAAGTCTGAGGGATCAAAAACTCCAGGGAATCCAGTAAGAGGGAGTCAATTTCATGAATTTAGTTATAAACTGACTTCTAAAGCTATGATCATATTTTACCAAATCTCAAAAATAAACTATAAATTCTTTCCTTAAAAGTGAGATTAATAAAAATTAAACTCATTGCTGGATATCAGGAAGTAATAAAGAAATTCTACTATCTGTTCATATGTGCTCTCTTCTCAGCTTTCCCATCTTGGTAAACATTATATACTTAGAGGAAATTGTTATTTACAAGACCGCAGAAAATGCATCACTTCAATATAAAGCAGAGAGCATTTAAAAAGTGTAATGCACAAAACACATACAACCATTAAAAATCTTATTTTCAAACTTAAAAAAATCAGAGAAATTATGCTCTGAAAGAAAAATTTACAGCTAGTTGTCATGTCTTTTGATTCATGCTTCTACAAAGACAATTACCGTTTCATCGGGCGAGTGTTCATCTTTTGCTTGTTATAGAGAAGTCTGTTTGTAGTGCAGGTTACTGCTATAGAGGGATCAAGACACAGTGGTTCAGCTGTAGCTAGGATCAGTTGGCTCTCAAGTAATAGTTTGTCTTCCTGAAATGTGTTAAGAGCTTATGTCAATACCAAATTCAAGATTTTCAAATATGTAATCATACATATCACTTAATCTAGAAATATTCCCTGGAATTCTGCTAAGGGCTACAGTCAAATATAATATTTTAAGTTCCAATGTGAGTGTGTAAACATTAGAAACTTAACAGCATAAAGAAATTTCTAATGGAAATTCAATATAGGCATACCATGTTCCTGTGTGCTTCACAGATACAGTGCTTTACAAATGAAAGGTTTTTGGCAACCCTGTGTTGAGCAAGTCTGAGTGCTACTTTTTCAACAGCATGTGGTCAGTTTGTGTCACTATGTACATTTGGTAGTTTTTCAATATCTCAAACTTTAGAAATTATTGTCTATTATGGTGATCAGTGATTAGTGATCTTTGATGTTACTTCAATTATGGAACACCATGAAGTACACCCATATAAAGCAGTAAACAATCGATAAATGATGTATGCGTTCTGATAGCTCCACTGATCGGCAGTGCCCTCTGCCCCATCATTCTCCTTTTCCTCAGGCCTCCCTATTCCCTGAGACACAACAATACTGAAATTAAGACAGTTAATAACCCTACAATTGGCTCTAGGTGTTCAAGTGGAAGAAATAGTTACACACCTTTCATTTTAAATCCTAAGCCAGAAATGATTAAGCTTAGTAAGGAAGGCCTGTAAAATTTGATACAGGCCGAAAATTAGGCCTCTTGTGAAAGTTAGCCAAGTGAAGGAAACTTAAAAGTGCTACTCCAATAAACACACAAATGGTAAGAAAGCAAAACAGCCTTATTGCGGTTAATGGAGAAAGTGTTGGTGGTCTGGTTAAAAAAAAAACAAACAAAAAAAACTAGTCACAAGATTCCCTTAAGCCAAAACCTAATTCAGAGCAAAACTCTCTCTTCAATTCTATGAAAGCTGAGAGAGGTGAGAAAGCTGCAGAACAAAAGTCTGAAGCTAGCAGAAGTTGGTTTATGAGAATTAAAAGGAGAAGCCATTTCCACAACATAAAAGTGCAAAGTGAAGAAGAATGCTGATGTAGAGACTGCAACAAGTTATCCAGAAGATCTAGCCAAGATACTTGATGGAGATAGATGCCTTAAACAAATGGCTTTCAATGTAGACAATACAGCTTTATATTAGAAACATCTGAAATCTAGAACTTTTCATACCTGGGGAAAAAATCAGTGACTGGTTTCAAAGCTTCAAAGGACAGGCTGACTCTCTTGTTAGGGGCTAAGGCAGTTGGTGACTTTTAAGTTGAATTCAATGTTCACACTGACCATTCTGAAAATCCTAGAATCCTTAAGAATTACTACTCTACCTGTGCTCTATAAATGGAACAACAAAGTCTATCGGATGACAGCACACTGACTTGTTTACGGTATAGTCTACTGAATATTTTAAGGCCACTGTGAAGACTTGCTGCTCATAAAAAGATTCCTTTCAAAATATTACCGCTCACTACCAATGACCTAGTTACCTAAGAGCTCTGATGGAGATGTTAAAATCATGGAGATTAATGTTGTTTTCATGCCTGCTAACACAAAACCCATTCTGCATCCTGAGTCAAAGTGTAATTTCAACTTTCAAGAATTATAATTTTAAAAGAACATTTCTTAAGTCTACAGCTGCCATAGTGATTCCTCTGATAAATCTGGACAAAGCAAATTAAATACTTTCTGGAAAGGATTCACCTTTCTAGACGCCATTAAGAACATGTGTGATTTATGAGCGGAGGTCAAAATAGAAACAATAAGAATTCGGAAGAAGTTGACTCCAACCCTCATGGATGACTTTTAGGGGTTCAAGACTACAGTAGTGAAAGTCACTGCAGATGTGGTAGAAACAGTAAGGGAACTAGAATGAAAAGTGGAGCCTAAAGATGTGACTGGATAGGTAAAATCTCATGATAAAACTTGAACAGATGAGGAGCTTCTTCTTACTGATGACAAAGAAAGTGGTTTCTTGAGATGGAAGTTACTCCTGATGAAGATGCTGTGAACACTGTTAAAATGACAACAAAAAATTTGAAATCTTATATGAACTTAGTTGACGAAGCAGTGACAAGGTTTGAGAGGACTGTCTCAAATTCTGGAAGAAGTTCTGCTGTGGGTAAATGCTATCAAACTGTACTGGATGCCGCAGAGAAATTTTTCATGAAAGGAAGAGTCAACCAATGTGACAACCTTCACTTCTGTCTTATTTTAAGAAACTGCCACAGCCTTCCCAGTCTTCAGCAGCCACCACTCTGGTCCATCAGCGTCATCTACAAGGAGACAAGATCCTCCCCCACCAAAAAAATTATGACTTGCTAAAGGCTCACATGATTGTTAGCATTTTTTGGCAATAAAGCATTTTTAGTTAGAGTATGTACATTTTTTTTTTTAGACATAATGCTGTCGTACACTTAACAGACTATAGTACAACCGACTCTGGAACATGGGTTTGAACAGCACAGGTCCACTTATACCTGAATCTTTTTCAATAAAAGTTACATTGAGTGTGCCTGCCTCACTTGCCTTCCCTTCTACCTCTTCCACCTGAGACAGCAAGATTGACCCCTCCTCTACCTCCTCTTCTTCCTCAGCCTACTCAATGTGAAGATGAGGAGGATGAAGACCTTTATGATGATCCATTTAAAGAACAGTAAATGTTTTTTCTTCCTTATGATTTTTTAGTAACATTTTCTTTTCTCTAGTCATCTTTATCGTAGGAATACAGGATATATTACATAAAACATACAAAATGTGTGTTAACTGACCGCTTATGTTATTGGCAAGGTGTCCAGACAATAGTAGACTACCAGTAGTTAAGTATTAGGGAAGTTAAAAGTTATATTTGAATTTTTTGACTACGCTGGGGGTTGGCGTCGCTAACTCTTGTGTTGCTCAAGGTTCAACCGTATAGTGCAAACATAACTTTTATATGCACTGGGACACTATGAAATTCATGTGACTTGCCATATTAGCTATACTGCAGTGTCCTGGACTCGAACCCACAATATATCTCTGAAGTATGCCTATAATTTGCACAAGATACAAACTGGTAAAATTTGAAGACTATTCATTAATTCAATAAATGACTTACTGAGTACTTCCTATGTGTTAGGCACTGTTCTAGGAGTTAGGGATAAAGTAATGAGCAAAATAAATACAATCTTCTGCTTTCTCAAAACGTACAGGGTCATGACGGATTATAGCACTTTCAGTAACTGCAAGTATTAGTCCTATTTTATACTCAACCTAACTACATAACAAGAATAAAAATGACCATACTAATATTGTGCAAACTCTATATACCCAATTCCAAAGTACATACAGGCTGTTTACTGGTATTACATAACTTACTTGAGTCCTATTATTTTGTTTAACCTCTAAAATATTTTAATAGCTTTAAAGTTTTTAAAGTCAAGTGAGTCACTTGATAATGCTGAGTAAGAATCTTTGCAAAAAAAAGAAAAAAGTGCTTCTTCCAATAGTTTCAATCAACTTTTAATTATGAAAAATGTCAAACATACACATGAATATAAGTGTAATGACATCTATATACCAACACCCAATTTTATTTCTGGGTGTCCATACAACTTTTGGTTTGGTCAGTAATTTAAATATGTCTCAGGTGTTATGCCTTCACATGGGAATACTTTAGCATGCACTGATAACTGACAATGAACTTTAATATCCAGTCCATACTTAAATATATCCCACTGTCCACAACAGCATATTTTCAGTTGGTTTGTTCAAAGTTGAACTCGAACAAGGATCATCCCACATTGTATTTGGTTTTTGCATCTTCTTAAGCATCTTTTTTTTTCTGTAATGATCACTTGCTCCCATTTTTTTTTTCTCATGCAGCTGATTTGTTGAAATTGACCAACTGCTTTCTCATATCATCTAATGGGATCTGACTGGCTGCTTCCTCATTATGTCACTTAGTTTATTTTATCCCCCGAATTCCCTATTAACTGCTAGTAAGATTTAGAGACTTAGTTTAATCCAGCCTTGATTTTTTTGTATGCAGGAATTCTTTGTTGGTACTATTATATACTGTCTCTTGCATCACACTAGGAGGTACACAACGACTGACTGTCCCACTTTCAGATCAATGGCTTTAATCAGATCTCTGCATTATAAAATTTCCCATGAACCTATCATCTAATGGCTTTTACATTCAAGAATGACTGCTATCTAGATTCATTGCTTCATCAAAACTTTCATATTGATATTTTTTACGTCCATCATTTCTTTTGGACCTATTAGTTGGAAATTTTCTAAATTTTCTCAGTTACTGCTCACTGCCTAAAATAAAGTTCACACAGGAATGGCAGAATAAATACTACATTCTCTCCTTTATCAATCCTCAGACTTAAGAAACTGATCACCTAGAAAACTCTGAAGGTAACCAATGATTTTGTCTTCAAATATTCTTTTAATAGCTTTTACCCTTTTTTGTAGATGAAAAATTAGCCCAAACTAAAACACAACACTTCACAGTTACTGATGAACTGAATCTCACTTGATAATCACATTTCACAGAAAAGATAATTTCCATTACTAATATTTTCTCTGATTTAGTAATCAGTCCCCTTTACAATAACAGAAATAACTTGAATACTTTTGTGAGTGGGTATAGCTCATGTATGAGGGGCTTTTGAAAAGTTCATGAAAATGAGTATTATGAAAAAACTTAGCATGGATTTAAAAATTTATTTTGCACCAATATAAACTTGTAATCCCTTGTTATAACATGTCTGAACAAGATCTAGTTTGAGGCACTAAGAAGGAAAAGACATCAGTTTGAAAAGAGCCCCTATTAGAGCTACACAAATGCTCCCAATATTTAAGCAAGAACAAACATTAAATTTATGGTTAAGTTTGAGTGGAAGAAAGAACGGTAAAATCATTGATGCTTTATGAAAAGTTTATAGGGATAATTCCCCAAAGAAATCAGCAGTTTACAAATGGGTAAACTCATTTTAAAAAGAGTCAAGATGATGTTGAAGATGAAGGCTGCAACAGCAAATAATTCACATCAATTTGCAAAAAAAAAGAAATTCATCTTGTTCGTACCCTAATGGAAGAGGAGAAATGATTAACAATACCATAGACATCTCAGTTGGTAAAGTTGAAAAAACTTTCCACTCAATGGGTGCCAAAACTACTGCATCCAGATCAGCCACAGATAAAAGCAGAGCTTTCAATGGAAATTTTAAACAAGTGGGACCAAGATACTGAAGAATTTATTTGAAGAATTTTAACAGGAGATGAAACATGGCTTGACCAATATGATCCTGAAGACAAAGCACATCAGAGCAATGGCTACCAAGAGGTAAAAGAGGCCAGACAAAGCAAAAATGGACTAGTCAAGAGCAAAGTTCAAAGCAATAATTTTTGGGGATGCTTAAGATATTAATATTATGCTGGTTGACTTTCTGGATGGAGGAACAAAGAACAATAAAATCTGCTTATTTTAGGAGTGTTTTGGGAAGTTAACCAAAGCTTTAGCAGAAAAATGCCTGGGAGACTTCACCAGTCCCCCTCCACCAGGACAATGCTTTCCCTCATTCCTCAAATCAAGCAAGTGCAATTTTGTGAGTTTTGATGGGAAATCATTAGGCATTAACCTTCCAGTCCCAATGTGGCTTCTTCTGACTTCTTTTTGCTTTTTCATCTTAAAAAAATCCTTAAAGAGCACCCATTTTTCTTCAGTTAATAACGTAAAAAGGCTGTATTAATATGGTTAAATTCCCAGGACCTTCAGTTCTTCAGGGATGTACTAAATGGCTGGTATCATTACTTAAAAAAGAGTCCTGAACTTGATGGAACTTATGTTGAAAAATAAAGTTTATATTTTTATCTTTTAATTCAATTTTTCCCACAAACTTCTTGAAGTCCTCTCTTATATCAGTGAGCCAGAACTGGAGAGTTAGTTGGCTATTTTCCTAGTTCCAGGGTAACCAGTATAAATAGGAAAGAAAGACAGCCTATCTATTCTATCCTGCATGACAAAAAATTATTATCTACTTATAGCCATGGTAAAAACAAAACATTTTTTGTTTGAGATGGCATAAAGAACTGAGTTTCACACTGAACATATAAGTTAACATAGTTCCAAGCAACTTGAGAGAAAGAGACCCTTAACTTCTAAAGTCCATAAAGGATCCCAGTTTGTCACAAAAACATGTCAAAATTTGACATGTGAATAAAAACATGAACAGAAAATTGCTTTTGCTTAACTTAGAAAGTTATGTTTCATCCTGTATTTTGTCTGCTTGGGATTAAAAAACAAAACAACTAACCTGGGTCCATTTATGGTTATCACTTGTTATTGAATGTACATCACAGATTAAAGTCTAGAAGAAATGAAATTTAAAAACTTATTAAGCTATGCACAAACATATGAAGACATTTAGTAAATAAAACTCCAACTAAAATCTAAAAAACTACTTAAACATTCCTTACCTGCATCGTTGGACGTAAAAGAATGTGCCTACTTTGGTAACCAGGAGATTTCATATTACTGGACTGCCTGTAGTCACGTATTTCTGCTATGACACATCCGCAATGAAAAATATTAACCTGTTTTAGGTAAAAATACTTAAGTAAATGTCATTTTTCAAAAGCCTAAATTAGTGGGTTTTTATCACTCATTTCATATTCTTTACACACATGCAATTGATCATGCACATACTCTTCAATAGATTTCCTTGGTAAATTTAACACTGTATAAACCTTTTAAGAAGAATTATTTTATGTCACTATAACTTGAAGCAATTTGAAACTAGCCTAGTTATAGACTGGCTTTGGAATCTACAAAGTCAACAGATTGATTTGTGACATTTACATATTATTAAGGTTATGGGCCTTAGAATTGCTATTCTTCTTAAGCTCACTGGCTCAGGTATACTTTGCTAACTCGGTTGCTGTTACAAATTGCCAATCAACCCCTATCAGAGCTCTAGTTTCTAGATATAACGTCTGCTTAAATTTTCAGAAATAAAACTTAACCTTTATTAATAAGAGGAGCAAAACTAACTATAAAATTCAAATGAAAAGTATTGTTTCCTGGTCCTTTCTTTACCCAAATATAAGAACGCTTATCAATGAAGTCTTTTTAATTATGACGTGACGTAGTCATTTATAGTACCATGTTTTTCAGCCATTCAGACCTTTTAGTGGGTACTGTCACCTCCATGATATTAGCCATTTTTATCCTCATTCTTTTTAACGAATATTTACTAAGCAACTACAATGTGCACTATGTGCTAGGCAACTATCTAAGAAACTTCGAAGATACATGGATGAGACAACACTTGCTCTCAGTGTGAGAAGACGGGCAACAAACGTGAACAAACCAATAAAATTTTAGATAGTGATGGATGCTATAAAGGAAATGAAATAAGGAGGGGCTAATTTAGATTGTAAGCTCAGATAAAAACCCTCTGAGAGAGTGATGTTTCTGCTGAGATCTGAGTCACAAGAACGGTAGATCATTCCAGACAGAAGGAACAGCAGATTAAAAGGTCTTTCTATAGGCATAAGCTTGGAATGTTTTAGTATGGAAGAAAGGCAGGCTTTGTTGGAGTGTCATGAGTCAGGATGAGAATTAGGAGATGAAGACAAACAGGAAAGCAGGGGTTTTGTCCTGTAAGAGAGCACTGGAGAACTTCAAGCAGAGATATCTGCATTTTGTTTATCGTTCTTTCTTTTTGTTTTTGTAAACTTAATCTGGCTGTCCAGGAATAACTGACTTGTGGGATTTTGGAACAAAAGCAGGGGGTATGGCAAAATAACCATGGCAGGTCATGACCATGTTTTAAAAAGAGAGCTGACATCTGCTGATGAACTAAATGTAAAAGGTGAGGGTAGGGTCACCCATTAGACTGAAGAGACTGGTGGTGAAACTGGTTTGGGAGGCAAAACAAAAAGTTCCATTTTTATCTTGTTAGACTGGGGAATGTATTATCTATCCAAGTAAATAAACATGTAAGTTAGGCACTTTGGCAAAATGACCATGGTGAGGCACATGAGCAAGGAATTTAAGTAACATTTAAAAAACTCATGAAACTGGTTGAGATCATTCGAGTAAAGGTTCTTACTAAAGAATAAGCTGGGCATGGTGGTGTGTATTTCCCAGCTACTCAGGAGGCTGAAGCAGGAGAACTGCTGGAGCCTAGGAGCTTGATACCAGCCTGGGCAACCTAACGAGACCTTGTATCAAATACACATACACATAAAAGTGAGACTAAAGAAGAATAAAGAACCCCCAAATGTGCATATATTTATGTATATAGCAGAGATGACAACAAAGAAGATTGAAGGATTAGAGAAGGAAGTTGAAAGCCAGGAATGTGATGTCGCAGATCAAAAGAAGGGCATTTCAAGAGAAAAGTAGTTATTTGCACTTAACGTTGCCAAGAGAACAGTTAAGGTGAGAACAGAAAAGTGACCACGTGATTTGGTGCAATGAGGATCACTGGTAACTTTGACAAGAGCAGCCTCTGTAGAATGTTATAATGCCAAACGAGGTAAGTGGAGGAAAAAAATTGAATATGAAAAAAAGGAGATGATTGTGGACAATTCTTTGAGCAGTTTTGCTGTCAAGAGGAAGAGAATTATAGAGCAGTAGCTAGAGAAAGACACGTGGTCACGAGATGATTTTTTTTCCTTTATGTTGAGAGATCCAACCTGAAATCCAAAATGTTCTAATAAACACTTAGAGTATCACGGTGGTGCTCAAAAATTCTGATTTAAAAGCATTTTGAATTTTCAGATTCGAGATGCTCAACCTGTAGTAGTTTGCTTGCATTCTGTATTTAGTAGAGAAAGAAAAATAGAATAGAGGGAGGTTATAATTGCAAGTTCTGGAGAAGGAAGGAGAGGATCCAGAAATCAAGTGGAGGGAAAAGATGCCTTAGGAACATGGCATATTTCATTCATCTTAACAGGAAGGCAGGCAGGAAGTGTGGAGAGCCGTAGGGATGCTAGTTGACTGGTGCTAGAAGAAAACAGGAGTTTTGTGACAGTTTCTTTTCCCTCAGTGAAGTACAAAGTATGGCACAGTTAAGTCAAGGCAATAAGAAGGAATGAGTACAGGTCCAGAGAGTGCTTACCTAGGCTGGCTATGATGAGACATACAGATGTAAAGGCCAGTTTCTGGCCAAGTGAAAAACTTCATAAATATTCAAAGTTGTTTTTTTCATAATTTCTTGATTGTAACTATAGGGAAATTTCCAACTGATGAGCTAACTGTCATAGTAATTTTAAAAGAACTAAGTCTAGAACTAAGTACAGCATAAAGGTTAAATATCCCACAATAAATCAATTTCCATATAGCTAAATAATGTCTCATTTCATTTTCTGAACACTGTTGGGAACACTGGTAAAGATCAAATATCACCTATCACAAGACACTATATACTTGTAAATATCTGTATATATACATATAAGTGTGACACACACACACACAAATACTATATACATATAACAAACAAGGACATTTTAAAGAGAAAAATTTTGTACCTGAGATTTTTCTAGGAGATCAACCAAAATAGGAGGTAATTCTTCTGCATCCAAGTATTCAAGCAATTCCCCTTCCTCATAAGGCAGTCGGATGGTCTCAGAATCTTAATTTTAAAACATAAAGTTTGAAAATGATCAGGCTCACTGAAAAGTTTAGTTGTCTAAGTTAAATGACTTTTCATAAAAAAGTAATAAAACCAAAAGGCTCTACCCTAATGTCCTTCTTTATTTAAATCTTACAAATAAATCACATTACATTATTGCTAAAATATAAATATATTTAAAATAAACTGTATAAAATTTCATATCATAAAGAAAAAAAAATCTAACACATTATGGAAAAACATCTGATATAACATCATAATCCAGCTGAGCACAATGGCTCATGCCTGCAATCCCAGCACTTTGGGAGGTAAAGGTGAGAGGATTGCCTGAGCCCAGTCATTTGAGACCAGCCTGGCAACTTGGCAAGACTTTATCTTTACCACAAAACCAAACAAACAAACAAACAAACAAACAAACAAAAAAAAACACAATCTAAATCACAGCCAGAATCAAAATAATCAGAATCTGATAAAATTCCAACATCAAAGTAAATGAAGTTCACTGAGAACCGGTTAATCAGGAAATCAAAGTGATAATTTGGCACTTCATTTGAAAAATGGTTGCTTTTAGAACAAAATTCTCTTGGTGTTACTTTAATTATCAACACAAGAAAAAAACCTGAAACAGGTGAGTTCCTTGTAGAACTCATATCATCAAATTTTTAGATGCCTTTTTAGTGAAATCTAAGCATATTTATATTTTTAAATTATTTTCATATTCACATTAATAGAAATACATCTAATATACAAAAATTAATCAAAAGGCAGTAAGTCCGCTTAATTTTCAAGATTTCAGACTCACAAGTATATCCAAAATGCAGAAGGAAAACATACTTTAAAACATACTTTAGAACATCTTATACTAATGGATACTGGAGACTCAGAAGGGAGAAGGAGGGGAGGGGAGGAAAGACAAAAAAAAAAAATCATCTATCACGTACAATGTGCATAGATGAGGGTGGAGGGTACACTTAAAGCCCAGAAGAAAAACTATTTGTATTCCCTAAAGCTATTGAAATAAAAATGAAAAAACATCTTATACTATATTAAAACATAAACAGCAACAAAATGAAAGAAAATTTAACAATCATTTAAAAGTTATGCCTTTTATAATTTAACCTCAAAACACACATCAGAACACTTTTCAAATGCATATTCAGGAAGGATAACTATTACAGATAGAAATTTCTAAATGGAATCAAAATCTGCTTTTATCACTAAGTCATCGCAGATCTGAAGGGCATATAGGTAAATAACTTTTTAAAAAACAGCATGTTCTGCCTGGCAGAGGTAATTTGTGGCAGCTGTGCTCTGGAGGGTCTTACCTGATCCATTTTTTCCCCTGAGCATCAGAGAATATCCTTCATTTCCTGGGTATAGATTGACCACTAAGCATGACAAAGTCTCTTGCATAACAAGCTTCTCTAACAAGTTCACATTTCTTCTTAATTTCTGCTTTAAAAAGAGGCAGAGCTCATGAAAATAATTCAGTATAACCTTAACAAATAATTTAATAAAATCAGACCTGAAGTAATCTTTTAGTGTTCCTTTCACATTATGTTCCAGAATATATGGTGGGAAGGTTCACAAAACTATAGCCACTATGTATGAGACAGCTATGTAAACTTAATTTTGATTTACTACTATGTTTTATGCACATTAATTTATATAAAAAATTGGCAATCTATAAAATAAAAATATGTATTTAAATAAAATACAAGCCAGGCACAGTGGCTCACACCTGTGATTGCAGCACTTTGAGAGGCGGAGGTGAGAGAATTGTCTGAGTTCAGGAGTTCAAGATCAGCCTGAGCAATATGATGAGACCTCAACTCTACAGTAAATCAAAAATTAGTTGGGTGTGGTGGCATGTGCCTGTGGTTTCAGCTACTTGGCAGGCTGAGGAGGAAGGATCACTTGAGCCCAGCAGAATGAGGTTGTAGTGGCAGACAGCATACCAATGCACTCTAGCCTGGGCAATAGAGTGAGACTCAAATTCAAGAAAATAAATAAATAAAATATTTTAAAATGTAAATATAAAAAATACAGATGGATATAATCAGTTTCTATTAAGTGTAAGTCTAAATGAAGAATTTGGAGCATTCTTTTTGGTTGTAGAGTAACAAGTGCACAATTCTTATTTATAGCCTAAATAAGACACAAGCTCAACAGTTCTGAAATGTTGAACCTAAAAACATCTAAGAGTTGGTCAGCCTTGGTGGCTCAGCCTGTAATCCCAGCATTTTGGGAGGCTGAGGCGAGTGGATTGCCTGAGCCTGTGGGTTCGAGATCAGCCCAGGCAACTTGGCGAGACCTTGTCTCTACAATAAATTAAAAAATTAGCCAGATGTAGTAATGCGCGCCTGTAGTTCTGACTACTTGGAAAGGCTGAGGCGGAAGAATCGCTGGGGTCCAGCAGGTTGAGGCTAGGGTGGCTGTGAGTGTGCTACGGCACTCCAGACTGGGAAACAGAGTGAGACTCCAACTCAAAAAATATATATATATATATAATTGTTAAGAGGAAGTAAATAATTGGATAATTTTCTCTAAATTCAATTACAATTCAATTCTAAATTTAACAGCACCTCAGAAGGCACTTTGTTTTAAAAAACCCATCAGGAAATATAATGGATATATACAGCAAAATCCATGACTTTAAAAATTCATATGATTTAAAATAAAACCCATTTATAGATATAACAAATCCTTTCATCAACTCTTAGAAAAGATATGTCAAAAGAACATTTATTTTTACAGGATCTCAATAAACACATAGGTTTTCAGTATCTCATATATATTAAATATAGTATGTTAATATATACTAAACATACACATACAGCCATATATAGAAATTATAAATTCTTGATCTATCACCACAGAATCAAAACACTAAGCAATCTGAAAATGAAAAAAATGCCTAACAACTTTTAACCACTTTAATATTAAAAAAAACTAGTAAGGAGAGATCAAAAATTTTAGTCTTTTCAGTGCAGGAAAAAATTCTCATAATTTGACTTAAGACAGAATTAGGCAAATTCTGACAGTACGTATACCTCTTCAAGAGAATTAATTGGCTACCACTAAGTTGATCCCAGTTACACTAGAGGTTGGAAAATTTTTCTTGAAAGGCCAGACAATACTTTAGGCTTGTGTGCCATGTAGTCTGTGTTGCAAATACTAAACTTGCCTTTGTACCTCAAAAGCAGCCCTAGATGATACATAAACCAACAGGTACGTTGGGTTCCAATAAAAATTCATTTACAAAAACAAGCAGTAGAACAGATTTGGCTGGTGGGCAATGCCTTGCTAACCCCAATTTCGAATCTTCAAGTATGTATCTCTCCTTAATTCTTTTTCTGAGGCAAAGAACATGTACATTATATTGACTGTGGTTAATGGTTTCACAAGGTGTATACATCTGATATTCACATGTCAAAACTTAAATATACATTTAAACATGTACAACTTATTGTATGTCAAGTGTATCTACCTCAATAAAACTTATAAATAAATCTTTCAGTATGTTTTCCATAAGTCTAACAATCACTTTTCCTAATGTAAAGATTTTAAAGGTTAGACACACTTCTGGAATTCCACTATTTTCTGCCTAATGGTAAAATAGTATTCATTTTTAAATTAAAGATAGACAACAGAAGCTCATAGACCTTTAAGGCACTTTCAAACCTGAGGATTCAAAAAATATCAAGAGTCAAGCCAGGCTCGGTGGCTCAGCCTGTAATCGCGCGCCTTTCTTTGGGAGGCTGAGGTGAGTGGATTGCCTGAGCCCGCGGGTTCAAGACCCGTCTGGGCAGCGGTACCTCACCTCTACAATAAATCAAAAAAAATCAGCCGGGCGTGGTAGTGCGCGCCTGTAATTCCGGTTACTTGGAAGGCTGAGGCGGAAGGATCGCCAGAGTCCAGCAGGTCGAGGCTGCGGTGGTCGGGAGCGGCCACTGCACTCCAGTCTGGGCGACCGAGTAAGACTCCAACTCAAAAAAAAAAAAAAAAATCAAGAGTCAAGGCACAGAGGTGCATGCCTATAATGCAGCTACTTGGGAGCCTGAGGCAGGAGGATCACCTGAGGCCAGGAGTTCAAGACCAGCCTGGGCAACACAGCAAGACCTTTGTCTTAAAAAAAAAGAAAAAAAAAGGGTATCAAGAAACCAATTTCCATTACATTTCTACTGCCCATAACTTTATGTTAAATAAAAATGAATTAAGTTAAACTGGCCATGAACTCAATTTATAACAAAGTTTACCTTTTATTAACTTCCTACATATCCTATAACAGTTTTGACTTTCCAGTGGAAATCACCAGAAGGAAACAGTGTCCTTTTCTCCTGTCTTAAGTGTACAAATCACTTCTTAGGGGAAAAAAGAAGTAAAAGATAATATATACCATGGCTTTGCTTATGACCTCTAAGTGAGATATTCTGTTACTCAGTAAACACTGTTACTCTACGCCTACCTCATCAGGTGATCTCTGCCTGGTATCAGACTAGCCAGTATTCTGGGTCAGCTGAATAATGGACTAGAGTCTGGTTAAAAAAAACGTGAGATCACTAACAAAAAAATAATTAATTAAATGCTTCAAATGTAACTCTTCCAAATTTCTCTCTTTGTCTACATTTCAAATGCCACAATACCATAAAAAATTTATACTTACCTTAACCTCAGGCTCTTTTTCACATTCTTCAATATACAAGTCATACAGTTTTTGAAATACAGATTTTCTAAAAAAAAAATTTAATAAAAGACAACATACTAGTGTTATTACAGCAATCATCATGAATCAAATGTTATTTTAATTTTTTCCCTTAATTTTTACAGACTTTTCCCCAATTTTCCAAACATTGTGGTGGAGTTAGATATTATCATTAACATCAACTTAGAAATTCTTAATATACACAAAGAACCTAACACATTTCTAGCTTTGTGACTTGTACAAATGCAATAAACAGTGGCTATCATGAGAGTTCAACGGATCTAAGATGTTACTGATAAAATAAGTATTCATACCTTCCACTTGATAGGTATTTCCTTTTAGGAGGTCTCTGTCGGGCACTTTCAATGACATACTAAAAAAGAAAAGTTTTTGAAAACAGCTTGCTTTTTGCTTTCATATATGGACAACTGTATTGAGTATATCTCAATCATATGTAAGGTTAAAAAAAGCTATTCAGTCACTTAAGTCCCTGATTTATGTCAAATTATATCTTGTAGGAAAAATGGCAACTTCCAAATATATGTTACAAACAAGTGAAATTTAATCTGCACTAAAACTTAGCACAGTATTTAACTGTCCTAAACAAAATTATACAGTTTCACAACTGTGATTTCATAGGTCAGAAATATTTTCAATACATTTTATGGTTGTTCAGAAGATGCTTAATGTATGAAAAATCATATATCTAATTGTAAGGATTCTATATTTTGTTTTAGCTATTTTATCCTTTGAATAATCAGAAAACCTGTCAAAACAGGAAAACATAATTTTAGAAATTCTATGTTCTTGTTCATAGAATTTTATTCTACAGCATTATTATCTAAAGATTCCAAGTAACAGGTGATGTAAATATTACCTGGTATTTTTACATATTTACAGCAAAAATTATTTCTATACTTGTCCTAAAGTTATATTAATGTACTCCTTTGAAAATTACATACAAAAATCTTTTAAAAGTGAGTTTTTGTCAATTAAAGACAACACTATTTCAATACGTAACTTAGTCACGCCTCACCTCTGCACGATCCAAAGCTAGTTCTAAAGCTTGTTGCTGTAAAAAGTAAATAGTGTATTTGGTAATATTAGTTACTTTCACCAAACAATAATTAAATACACATTTAACATTTCTAATTATTTAAATCTGTTTCATTTCTAAAACAGGTCTAATGTATTTTCCTTTATTTTTCTCCTCCACCCCACTATATGAACCACATAAGTAACAAAGAAAAAAAATGGCAGTCTGGCTTACCTGGTTATGGCAACAAACTAAATAAGAAATGCTAAAATGGTGTCTTTGGTCAGTGATTGTGAGGCTGACATAGGAGAGAGCTGAATATGGTGGCTACCATCACTTTATAAACTTTAATTTGTAAGAGCACCATTCAAGAAAATATATTGGTCATAAAGTATGTAATCAAAGTGAAACAAAGACTACTCTCCTAATCTGTTAGAAAACTTAAAAACTGAGAGTAGGGTAGTAGTGGTACCTTACAGCAGCTTAGAAAATCTTAAAACGCTAAAGCAAAGAAACTATAATGAACATCTTTAGCTCAGAAGGAATGTACTTAGAAGGAATGCAATAAATGATGGCTATCATTACCATGTTCCAATGAATTTAAGATGTCATTGCAAGCATGCAACATTTTCAGTAACATTTTAAAAAGCTGTCTCAGCAACATGGCAAGACCTCGTAGCTACAACAAATCAAAAAATCTGCCGGGCGTGGTGGCATGTGCCCGTGGTTCCAGCTACTTTGAAGGCTGAAGCGAAGATCACCTGAGCCCAGCAGGTTGAGGTTACAGTGCAGTGGAATGCCACTGCACTCCAGCCTGGGAAACAGACTAAGACTCCATCTCAAAAAAAAAAAAAAGAGAAAAAAGACAACAAAAAGGCTGTCAATTATAATTGTAAGATGCCATTAATTATAGACTCATCATCAATTCATTAATATTAAAATTAAAAAAGCATCTTAGAATTGATGAAATATAGCATTATTACTACATGTTAAAGTTTGAGATCTAGTAACAGATCCCTATTCTTCATCTACTTCTAAGAGACCCTTCTTTTAAGGCAAAGAGGGAGAAATAAGAGAAGGTACGATATATCCTCGTTTGTAAGGGTTTCTTTTCTAATGACACATATGAATAAAAAGTACAGGTTAGAAACAAAGTTGAATGGCTATAACACTAGTGATTTCTCTTTCTAGTTTTTTGTTTTGTATACAATGTAGAGTTACAGTATTTTTCATTCAGTGACATTTTAAATTTTCATTCATGAGGACCTAAATTCTTCTATTTTATTTTGAAGATTCCAGTAATTTAACCTATCAAGCTGCACATGGTAAAAACTCCTAGCACCTGCCAAAACCCTAGGAGGGTAGAGGGAATAACAAATATTGCCACCTTTTGGAAATCACAGGAAGTTTTAAGTGAACCCTGCCACTCTAGGTCTAAGGATGGAAAATTTGTATGATTACACAAACAGTTGGCTTTTAAGACTGCAATAATAACAACCCACATTATCAAATGTCTAAATATAGTAAGTGAAGAAAGTAAAATTTGCTATCATTTCAAAAGGTTCAGTTATAATAAGTCTATATCAATTCACTTTATTAAACAAATCTTGGCTGAGCAGAGTGGCTCATGACTGTAATCCACTGCTTTGGGAGGCAAAGGTGGGAGGACTGCCTGAGGCCAGGAGTTTGAGACAAGCCCAGGCAAGCAAGACCCTGTCTCTACCAAAAAAAATCTTACAAGGAACAGAATCCCAGTGAAACTGGTTCCCAGGATTCAAGATAAGATTCCAGAATATAACCTATTTTCCAGGATGAAAATAACACTAGATGTATACTCTTGACAAACACATAGGTTCTTTTAAATTTTGGTCATTAAACTTTAAAGTAATTTTATACTCAAAAAGTATAATAAACACAATCAAATATATCTCTAGAACAATTTTAAATAGTCATCTCAAGTAAATATTTCATCTTCTGTAATGTAAACTTCAAAAGGTCTTGTAAGATGTATCTGCATATGTAAACACAAGCATCATTCATTCACTACCTCCTTTACATACTTAAGAAGGAAATAATTAGATAATAGAGATGCAAAATATAGAGTGAGATCAGAACCTCATTGTGACAGTTCCACTTTTCTCTAATAGGACAGGGGTTAATAAGAAATGAAAGAAGACAAATATCTTTTGAGGTTTGTACTGCAGAACAGGGGTTAACTGAATGAATGATAAAGACATAACGATCAATGTTCATTTATTCTCTGTCCTTCTTTAAAACATTAGAACATATTTTCTCCTTCTAGTCTTTAATTTTTTAATGGAAAAGGTGACTATTTAGTGACTAAGTCAGTAAACAGAAATGTACCATTAAAAGACTGGCACTTGCTCGATTCAGCAGCACATAAATAAAAATTGGAACTAAAATAGGATAAAGAGAAGATTAGCATGGCCCCTGCACAAGGATGACATGCAAATCTGTGAAGCATTGCACAACATAAATAATAAATAAGTAAATATAAGAAGGCTGGCACTGATGCTGCTTAAAATGTCACATGCAATGAGCAAGTTACATTTGCTTTTAAATTTAAAAAAATCTAAATAAAGGGGATCTTTAAAAAATGAGAAACTGCTGCTCCCCAAAGCTATTTGTAGTTATACCTATCCTCCTTGACAATGATTTAGAATATGATAAAAAGTAAATATTTTTAATACTTCATAAATGTAAGGACAGATAGATGGATTATCTATGTAACTTGGATACAATCATAACATCAATTTGAGAGGCTACATATTTTATAGTGAAGATTTTACATATGACTGCTAAACAACTTTCCAATTAGGGATAATTTGCACAGCTTACAAGAGTATTTCTGAATAACAATATAAATATCTTTATGAAGATGAGGGAAAAGAACATTCTAAAACACAAATCTGAACTTACTGAGCTGGAGCTTACCATTGTGGCACAAAATATGGGTCCAAAAAGAAGAGAAAACTTATGTGTGTTGAAGTAGGGTGAAAATCATGTCTTGAATATCGATCTTAAAGTACTGTAAAAGTAAAAACAATAAACCCCAATATTAACATAAGGCTAATAAAAGAAAGAAATGAGATTACATATTTAATAATTAACAAGGAAAATTACTTGAGGCACACTGCTTAATAATGTGTAACAATAAAATTCATGTATCACAACCTAGCCACTCTAACTAGGTAGGGCAAAACATGCTTGCAAGTTAAAATCATTACTCACTTTCTCCAAAAATATTCAGCATCCCTGGAGAGAAAAGAATAATGTTTTTGAATCTTTTCTCTACCACCACTGTTGCTATTCTCATTGTTCCTTTGAATTATTCCAATAGCCTGCTCACTGGCCTTGATCACATAAGTTCACTTTATAAATCATAGATTTCATCACGCCTGCGGATACAAAATCCTCTGATGATACTCCTCCAAATGCCCCAGGCTACATTTTCCAGATGCAGCTTCTATCCCTCTAGTCCCTCCCCTCCTCAAGCAAACTAGACACTCCTGAAAGCCCTCTTTCCTGTAACACAAGAGTTCTCATCTGTGAAGTTTTAAACAGTGGGGTGCCCTTGACAAACCTCCGAGAGATTCTGGGTCACAGGGATAAGCATTTTGAGGGCTTCTCCAGGTGAAGCAAAGGTACTGCCAGGGTTGAAACCCACTCTGCCTAGCACAGAGAAGGTGCATAATGTTTACTCTGAGAGTAACGACACATAAAGCTTATTATTTATCTAACTCCATGTAACCACCACTTGTCTGTCTACACAGCTGAACCAAAACACCCAGGCATAACAGTTTTGTTTTGTTTTTGGTGAGCCCCAAAACTTAGGTTTTTGTCAGTCCAAGTTAAAAAAAAAAACCGAAAGAAAAAAATTTTTTAAAACCAGGTTAAGCTCCTAATACATCACAGACACAAGTTCTAATAATAATCATTTTTAAAAAATGAATAAGATATTAATCCTATCCTTGAAGACCTCTCATAGGAGGTTAAATTTAAGTTTAGGTTAAAGTGAAAAATTTCTGACTACTGGATTTAAAGGTGAAGATATACTAATTACAAGCAAAATGTGACGACTTTAAGGATTCTTGTCACTAAACTGGGGAAGGAGTTTAGTAACATTAACTTACTTAGGTTTTTCAGGCAAAAACTACTAACTTCATAAATATATCTCTTACAAAGCAAACATTATGACTCTATGCAAAAGATATTAAACCCTGTGAGAAAACCACTGGAATCACATTATCATCATCGTCATCTCCATTTTACATAAGACGTTCAGAACAAGTGACATTCCCAAGACCACTTACCTAGACCGGTATTCAGAATTCTCTCAATTTCTAATCCTTGGTTCTTTGTAATAATTCAGCCTTTAGACCACTCAAACCAGCGCCCGTTTTTAGGTTTTTTAAAAAAGTATTTATTTATTTATTTTATTTTTATTTTTTTGAGTTGGAGTCTCACTCTGTCGCCCAGACTGGAGTGCAGTGGCCGCTCCCAGCCACCGCAGCCTCAACCTGCTCGGCTCCGGCGATCCTTCCGCCTCAGCCTTCCAAGTAGCCGGAACTACAGGCATGCGCTACCACGCCCGGCTGATTTTTTGATTTATTGTAGAATGAGGTCTCGCTGCCCAGGCGGGTCTCGAACCCGCGGGCTCAGGCAATCCACTCACCTCAGCCTCCCAAAGGCGGGGATTACAGGCTGAGCCACCGAGCCCGGCAAAGCAAAGTATTTAAATTAAGAATTCGATTCTGCTCAGAGACTCATAGAATTCTTTTTTCCTTAATTTTGATCTAACTTTATGTCATGGTGATCAATCATACACTGTCCTCAATCTAGGCAATCACTTTATATTTTGAGTCCTATTAGGGACCTGGACGAATTATACCCAGAAAAACGCTGCTCCCTCTTCCAACCCCCACAACTATGCGGCGGCTACTGGCTACTGGTGGCTTCCAGAGGCAGCTATTCCCCAAGTTCATTTCTGAACGCCCGGTAAACATGGTGAGGAACAGCAATTAATTCATTTCTAATCGCCACCACCAATTCCACTGATTTCCCTGATCGACCTGAGTCTTCCAACAGTGCGAGCTTCTGTAACAACTAAGGACTTACCTGTAAAACGCCGCCGACCCCAAAGCGAAGCTGCCAGCCTTTATTCAATATGGACACCAAGAAAAACCGCCTCCAGAGAAGCGCTACGCAAAATCCTTGCGAACTGCTGGAAACACCTGTATGTGGAACCCAAAAGTCAAACTAAAATTAAAAGTCTGGTTTAGCAGCACCGCGAAATGCAACGGAGGTGTCCGCTGCGGGGAGAGCTGGCTCGGCCCGCGCCTAGGCCCGCCGGGGCTTTGGGGACACAGTCTTCCTCCGGCGACTCCAGGAAGCGACCTGCTCACCTCTGACCTCTGCCAGACCTTGCGCGCCTAACCCGCCGGCTTATCAGCCGCGGGAGCGTACCACTCACCTGCAGTCGCCCACCTGCGTCGGCTGCCGCAGCCCAAAGCCCCGAGACCCGGCCGCCGGCTCGGCCGCAAAGCCAACCAGCCCACAGCCTGTTCCGGCGTCCGCACTTCCGACTGGCGGGCAGGGCCGGGGGGCGGGGCGGAGGCCGGAAGGGGTGGAGCCGGTAGGGCGGGGCCACGGCTGGGCGACTCTGGCGCCGGGGGCGGGGCGCGTTGTGCTGTGCGAAGCCTCTGGGAGGTTCAGGTGGGATGCCAGGTCCGGCCTGCTAGCGTCTACTCAGGCCCAGCGTTCACATCTATGCAATGGGCAGAGGGGTGTAGGTGTTATTTGGGGGAAAGGCGACCCTGTTTAATTTCTAGAGTCAAAGAAACTTGGAACTAGCTTTCTTTTTGCCCAGCCCATCCACTTGGAAAAAGAGCGACACCGTTGCCTACCTTTACTACTCCCATCCTTGCAACCTTCTATAGCCTATGAAATTATAGTGGGTTTAACGTTTTTTAAAAAATCATCCCTGGCCGGGCGCGGTGGCTCACGCCTATAAGCGCAGCACTTTTGGGGGGCTGAGGCGAGAGATTGCCTGAACCCACGGATTCAGAAATACGGTTTCTGAATTTTTAGAACCCGTCCTCTGGATGATTTTTTTCTTTTTTTTGAGTTGGAGTATCACTTTGTCTCCCAGGCTGGAGTGGCCCGCTCCCGGCCATCGCAGCCTCGACCTGCTGGGCTCAGGCTATTCTTCCACCTCAGCCTTCCAAGTAACTGGAATTACAGGCGCGTGCCACCACACCCAGCTAATTTTTTTATTTATCGTAGAGATAAGGTCTCACCAAGTTGCCCAGGCTGGTCTCGAACCCGCGGACTCAGGCAATCCTCTTGGCTTGGCCTCCCAAAGTGCTGGCATTACAGGCTTGAGCGAACGCACCAGGCCTCTGAGTTCTATTTCTAACCCCCTAGGTCTGGCCTCTGTTGTCCTTTAAAGTATCACTCCCGTGGTTTCATTCTGGTCTGCTGTATTCTCACCTGAATAACCGAAGTTCCCTGCTACCTGTGCTTCCTGCCTTCTATCTCATTTAGTGTCTCCCACTCTCAATCTTGCTCATATTGTTGCTTAAAAGAAGTCTTTTTTCCCTCATAACTTGGAAAAATTGGACAAATGATACATGAAATAATTAAAAAATCAAACTGCAAAAATGCATAGCAATAAAAAAGTGAGTCTATCATTGTAATAACAGCTCACTGCAGCCTTGGACTCCTGGAATTACAGGTGTAAGCCAATGCCCCTGGGCTAAAAGTGGTCTTTGCAGGTAGTTTGGATCCTTAACTCAGAGCCTGCTGAAGATTATTGCCCATGCTGGTCTTGAACTCCAGGCCTCAAGCCGTCCTCCCATCACGGCTTCCCGAAGTGCTGGGATTTACAGGCGTGAGCCACAGAACCCAGCCTGTCATTCAGTTTTAATAAATTTGTACAAACCATAAAAAATCCCCACAAATCTAAAAGGAACTAAATTTCCATCAAAAAGTGACTTGAATAAATCATGGAAGGGCTGCATAGTGATGCAATCTGTGGCTGTAAAAAGGAGTGAGGAATCTCTCTCTGACATATGCAGTATTGTGATGTGAAAAAAGCCCCACACCTGTACTAAGCCCTGGTTCATCTTAGTGGGAAAGTAGATTGCAACCTGGGCATTAGTAGTGTTCATAGCTACCAAATTAGTCATAGTTTCTAGGAATTTCAGCAGACAGAGCTAGGAGACAAATGTAAATATAAGTATAAATAAAAATATAGGCCAGGTGTGGTGGCTCACGCCTGTAATTTCAGCAATTTGGGAGGCTGAGGTGGGAGAATTTCTTGAGTCCCGGAGTTCGAGACCAGCCTGAGCAACATAGTGAGACCTTGTCTCTAAAAAAAAAAAAAAAAAAAAAGCCTGCATGAAAAACAAAAAATTAGCCTGCGTGGTGGTGTGATGTGCACCTGTAGTCTCAGTTACTTGAGAGGCTGAGGTAGAAGGATCACCTGATCCCAGGAGGTCAAGGCTGTAGTGAAACATGATTGTGCCTACTCACTCCACCCTGGGCAACAGAATGAAACCCTGAATTTAAAATTAAAAAAAAAAACTTAAAAAATAGGAATATATGATAACACACATGATATATCATAATATAAATCATGAACTCCTATAGACAATTCAAATAAAATTCAATATTATAGGGTTTTTATTAAACCTCTTGATCTTACATCTATATGGCCTTTTTTCCCACACACTGAAAATGCTGGTCTCCAACTGCATCAACATAATGATGCATTGTCTTACCCCATGTAACATTTACAAATCTCAGAATAACATCAAGACTACCACTAACAATATATCACTGAAACATTAAACACATTTTTTGAAGACTATTTTTGTCCTTAGAGTAAAACCACTAGAGATGCAAATAAAAGTTACATGCTTAAGCCATTTAAACTAATTTCTTTCTAATTGGTTATGTCAAACACGATACAGAGATATCTTTATTTTTGCTTTTGTTTTTAGGAATTGTGCTGTTTGTAATTTATTTTTCTAAGGTATGTGAAATAATTGTATGGTTGCAATTCAAATCTACAAAACAGAGTTAAACTCAGTGAAATCCAGCTTCTATTTTTGTTTCCTCATTCGATCTTTTCGTCCTCTATAGTAGCCATCTTATTTTAGTTTTCTGGTTTATTCTATATTATTTAATGTAATATGCAATACAATATAGATAAATATATAGATGAATATCTATATTCCCTGTTACTAATACTAATTAAAAATTGGTAAATAAAGGGATGAAATTAATCTTGTATCCTGTTTTTTTTTTGTTTTTTTTTTTTTTGAGTAGGAGTCTCACTCTGTCGCCTAGGCTGGAGTGCAGTGGCATGCTCATGGTCACCACAGCCTTGATCTGCTGGGGCTCAGATGATCCTTCCGTCTCAGCCTTTCAAGTAGCTGGAACCACAGGTGCGTGCCACCACCTCCAGTTAATTTTTTAATTTATTGTAGAGACGAAGTCTTGCCATGTTGCCCAGCCTGGTCTTGAACCCCTGGACTCAGGCAATCCTCTCACCTCTCCCTCCCAAAGTGCTGGAATTACAAGCGTGCATCACTGCACCCGGCTATATCCTGTTCTTTGAACTGTGTTGTACCTCAAGGGATTCAGTTAATTGAGTAGTAATTGTTACTTCCCCCGTCTTTATTTTATTTTAAATATGTGGAGTACAAGTCAGGATTAGGATAATTGGTCTATGTGTAGGTCAGTGTTGAAGTTGATGAATGGAAGGCAATTGTACTCTTTTTTTTCTATTTTTGCGTAAATTTGAAATTTTTTATAATAAATATTTACTGTAGTTCCACCTCAGATGTCTTACTTCTTTTCCCCAGGGACCTCTGTTAACGCCATGTTTATTTAACTTTCCATTCATTTTCTATGCATATACAAGACTTTGTGTGTACATACATGTTTCTGATGCATAACCTTACTTTTTCATACAAATGGGAAAAAAAGCATACCCACCATTCTGTACTTTTTTTTTCCCCCATGACAAAAAATATTTTGGAATTCTTTCCATATCCAGCACATATTTCTGATATATGCAGTCATTCTGTTGGATGATTGTACCATAACTGGTTTAAGATAGATTTTTATTGTCGATATTTAGATTGCGCTTTGTGTCTTGTTGTTACAAAGAGTCATTCAATGAATATGCTTATACATAATTTTTGTTCCTATATGAGACTGTATCCATAGAATAAATTGCAAGTATAAATACTGCATCAAAGGATATACATGCTTTAAATTTTGTTAGATACTTGCAGAATATTCCTTTATAAACTTATACCAACAAACACATCCAAGAGTATTTATTACTTCCCTCTGTCACCAAAACTCTGTTATTAAACTCGTTGATCTTACCTGTACAATGTCCACTTGAATACCTAATTCTGAATTGTACCCCAAATCTTTTTTATTTTTTATTTTTTGAGTTGGAGTCTTACTCTGTCGCCCAGACTGGAGTGAGTGCAGTGGCACACTCACAACCACCCCAGCGTCAACCTCCTGGGCTCCAATGATCCTTCTCCCTCAGCCTTCCAAGTAGCCGGAACTACAGGTGCACACTAGCACACTCAGCTAATTTTTTATTTATTGTAGAGACGAGGTCTCGCCAAGTTGCTGGACTGGTCTTGAACCCGTGGACTCAGGCAATCCTCTTTCCTCGGCCTCTCAAAGTGCTGGGATTACAGACTGAAACACCAAGCCCGGCCTGTACCCCATATCTTTAAAATAAAATATATTTTAAAAAACTCTTTGATCTTGCCAGTCCATATGGAAGTTTTTGATTTAATTCACATTTTAAAAATTATGGGTGAAGGTGAACCTTTTTTCATATCTTCATGACATCCTTCCTCCCTTACCCATTGTTGCCTTATGTGTTTCTACCCAAGTGTTGTAGCTGGAAAAAAACACGAACCTTTCTTTCCTGCTATCCTACTGTGAATGGGTTCAGTGCTTCAACTATGGGCTCCATGACTTCCTATATCATCACTTGTTCTGGAATATAATTGTCTTTCTCCTTTGTTTGGTCTTGAGTACTTAATTCTTAACTTTGTTTCCATTGGCACAATGAAGCTATCCGATAAAAACTGAATTATTAAAGGGCTGATAATCTGTATTGCATACCACTAACATCCAAATTAACGTGATATTAAATACTCATTTATTATTGCAGTACATTTCTCTGGGTGGTCTTGGTTCAACCCAGTTCTTTCCACTTTCTCACTTGTAGTTCTCAAGAATAACTGGTGGCTCATGCCTGTAATCCCAGCACTTTGGGAAGCTGAGACGACAGGATTGCTTAAGTCCAGCGTTCCAGACCAGCCTGGGCACCATAGCGATATCTCATCTCTACAAAAAAAAAAATTAGCTGTGCATGGTGGCGAGTGCCTGCAGTCCCAACTACTAGGGAGACTGAGGCAGAAGGTTGAGGTGAGCAGTGATTGTGCCACGCACTCCAGCCTGGGCAACAGATGAGACCCTGACTCAAGGAAAAATATAACTTTAAAATGTATTAGAAAAGCAATAGCCTAAGTCAAAGAAGAATTGTCCAGACTTATTTCCAGCCCCTTTCTCCCAGAATAGGATGTCCTACAGTATTTTAACCCAGTGAATCATGTTGCCCTGGGTTATAAAACCCAGGGCAGGCTGCTTTCTAGGGCCCCTCATCTGCAGTACACGTAGACGCCTGCCCTGGTGGCTTTCTTGATCCTTGGAGGACTAGGCTTCTATTTGCAACCAAGAATTTCAACCTTAAAATGTATTCTAAACCTCTTCTTTAGCTTTAGCTTTAAAATTGTACTTTTTAAAATTTTGAATTGGCATCTCGCTCTGTCACCCAGGCTGGAGTGCAGTGGCAGTCTCACGGCCACTGCAGCATAGACCTGCTGGACTCAAGTGATCCTTCCGCATCAGCCTTCCAAGTAGCTGGAACTACAGGTGTGCACCACCATGCCAGCTAATTTTTTGATTTATTGTAGAGATGAGGTCTCATCAAGTTGCCCAGGCTGGTCTTGAACCCCAGGCTCAGGTAATCCTCTCACCTCGACCTACCAAAGTGCTAGGATTATAGGCACGAGCCACTGTGTCTGGCTAAAGTTGTACTTTAAACATTTTTTTTTTTGAGCCAGAGTCTTACTCTGTTGCCCAGGCTGAAATGCAGTGACATGCTCATGACCACCGCAGCCTCGACCTGCTGCGCTCAGGTCATCCTTCCGCCTCAGCTTTCCAAGTAGCTGGAACTGCAGGCATGTGCCACCATGCCTGGCTATTTTAAATTTTTTTTATTTTTTATTGTAGAAATGAGGTCTTGCCAAGTTGCCCAGCTTGGTCTCGAACCCATGGGCTCAGGCAATCCTCTCATCTTGGCCTTCCAAAGTGCTGTGGTTATAGGGGTGAGCTCCTGCACCCAGCCTTAAACACTTTTCCTCTCTCTCCCCCTCCCCCTAGATAATTCATTACACTGTAATGCTTATCAAACAATATGCTTTTTTAGAAATTCTGGGGGCTAATCTTAAAGCACGCCAGACATAGGGTCTAGCTGTGGAATTCTTCTCCTCTTAGGGAGAGCCTCAAGGAAGTTAATCTGCAATGAAGTCGCAATCAGGGTGACACCACCTAGGCTCCCGAGACTTCTGGAGGCTCAGCTTAGAACATACGTGGTATGGGCCTCAATTGTGGCACCCCCCTACCTGAGGAGAGTCATGATGACTGATTCACCACCAGGCTGCAGTCAAGATGACGCCAGCTAGACCCCGCATGGGTGATTACTCAAGACAGCTACCGGAACAAAGCCATGTAGATTCTACACTCCACTCCACTCCTGCATGTTTCCCATACCCATTTTCCTTTTAAAACCATCTCTGATCAGCCTGAAAGTTTAAGATAGTGCTTGAAACACTAGTCTGTCATTTGTTCAGGAAGCCAGCTTCTTGAATAAATCTGGTTTTCCTTCCACCAACTCTACTCTCAAGTTTGACTCCTAAAAGTGGTGAGCACCTGGGCCTAGGTCAGGTTACATGTTGTCCCTTGCTGCCTATCTGTAAGTAGTAAACCCACGTCATGTAACTTGTGTGTGAGTGAGTATTCTATCTTACTGGATTTGTACTCTACATTACTTAATTTATTTAACCCTCATAAGAACCCTACAAGGTAGGTATTATTATCATCCCCATTTTGTAAATAGGAAACTGATGCTGATAAACAGTAGAGCCTGATTTTGAATCCAGGGGATTTGATTCTGGAAACAATAATCTATTTTTTTTTAAAGTAGGAGTCTCTGTCACCCAGGCTGGAGAGTGCAATGGCATGCTCATGGCCACTGCGGCCTTGACCTGCTGGGCTCAGGTGATCCACCTCAGCCTTCCAAATAGCTGGAACAACAGGTGCGTGCCACCATACCTGGCTAATTTTTTGATTTATTGTAGAGACGAGGTCTTGCCAAGTTGCCTGGGTGGGTCTTGAACCTGTAGGCTCAGATCATCCACTCGCCTCGGCCTCCCAAAGTGCTGGGGTTACAGGCATGAGCCACTGTGCCTGGTGAAAATCTTAATCACTGCAGTTTTACTGCTACCCATTAAAAATTGTTTATTGAACACAATTCTCAGTGTGTCCTTTCATGTAAATCCTCACAGCTGTATGATTACAGAAATACCTAAAAGAAATACTCCCTTCTTGACCAAACTTTAGTCAGGCTCATCTGAGCCCTCTTCTTTATTGGACATTGACCTTGGGCCCCTGCTTGTTCTCCTTGGATAGCCCAGTTCTTAGCAAGAATCCTGCTAAATCAGTATAGAGAGAGTCTTTTATCCTGAATATCTGAACATTCCTGATATCTGATCACCCAAGCCTGCCTTCAGCAAGAATGCTATTAAGTCAGTTTAGTAAGAATCCCCCTAGTGTTACTATCTCCTTTTTGTAATCTTTGACCACCAACCCCCTCAACCTGCTCCTTGGCTATACAACCTCACCTTTCCTCATTGTATTTGGAGTTGATAGTCTTGACGCTTACACTAATTGCTATAGTCCTGAAAAAAGTCTCTCTTATCATTTTGACAAGTGTCAGAATAATTTTTTCTTTGATGATAATTATTGAGCATGTGCTATGCATTGTTCCAAGGGCTTCACATTTAACATTCACAACAACCCTACAGGAGAAGTACTATTATTACTCCCAGTTGGCAGATGAAGAAGATGAAGTTTCAAGAAGTTTATAGGCTGGGTTTGGTGGCTCAGCCTGTAATCCCGTGCTTTGGGAGACCGAGGTGAGTGGATTGCCTGAGCCCGCGGGTCTGAGACCCGCCTGGCGACTTGGCGAGACCTCGTCTCTACAATAAATAAAAAATTAGCTGGGCGTGCTTGTAGTTCCAGCTACTTGGAAGGCTGAGGTGGAAGGATCACTGGAGCCCAGCAGGTCGATGCTGCGGTGGCCAGGAGTGATCACTGCACTCCAGTCTGGGCAACAGGGTGAGACTGCGACTCAAAAAAGAAAAAAAAAGTTTATATAAATTACCCCAGATTACACAGCTGATAAACTCACAAGGCTGTGCTCATAATCTCCGCACCCTACTTCCTACAAATGCCCTGTCTTTTCTTACAGTGACTCACAGTGGATGTGCTAGAGACCCACCTAAGCCTAGCTATGTCGGGCACTTGTGGTGCATATTGTTCATTGGGGGCCTTACTGTCCTTCTGTGATGCTGTCAGGGCTGTTGCTTTAGGCTCTGCCACTCCCCACCCGACCCACATGAGTGTGTCCTCAATTTTAGAGTTGAAGGCTTGGCTACCTGGCTCTGCTCTGAGTGAAAATGATTTCTTTTTATGAATGTCACTTGCTCCCTCCTTCCCCAATGCTTGCCTCTGTGGTGCCATTGCCACTGCTGTCACAGTTTCTTTTCTGGCTCAAGCTATTCCTTCTAGGTCAGGACAGACAAGAGTGCAGGGAGAGAAGGGCTGTAGCAGTATTTGAGGGGACCTTGCCTTCGGGCCAGTGAACAACCTGCCTGCCTGGTGTACCTGATGATGGTGGTAAGAGGAAGGGAAAACCTTGCCTTCTACCTGACTTACCCTGGCTGGCTGCTTTCCCCACTTCCAATACCCAGATCATATTGTATCTCCCTATTCATTTTTTTGGTTGTTGTTGAGTCTCCAGTGTCCACAAAATAATCTGCATCCCTAATATGACGTTAAGGCCCTCCGTCTGATTCCATCCATGTTTCCAGACCGACTCTTCCAGTATAACTCCTTTACATCCAGGTGTCTAATGAGCTGCGTTGTTTGCCTGTCTAGTTATGAACTTTCATTTTTCTCTGTTTTCTGTAAACAAAAATGTGTGCTCTTACCTGACATTTTCTTTTTCCATAAATTTGCCTGTTGAATCTTACACCAGCCTGCTATGCCACATAAATATAAACAGTGCTGAGACACCTTCTGGGATCTCCCCCAGTTGGAATTAGTTTTTCTCATCTCTGATGTCCCCAAATGCTTTATTTTGAACAATATGGCCCAAATAATGTCTCGTTAAGTTTCCCTCACTTCCCCTAAATAAACTTTAGATAGGGTTTTTGTTTTTGTTTTTGTTTTTCCTGAGTCTAGGCTCCTAACCTTACTTTTCCTTAGATATTTACTTTTAACAAGTATATATCCTGGGCAACATAGTAAGATATCATCTCCACAAAAAATAAAAAAATTAGCCGAGTGTGGTATTTACTGAGTAGTCCCAGTTACTCAGGAGGTTGAGGCAGGAGGAATGCTTGAGTCTAGGAGTTCATGGCTGCAGTGAGCTATGATCCTGCCATTGCACTCCAGTCTGAGTGGCAGAGTGAGGCCCCAACTCATTTAAAGACCCGGCTTCAAAACCAAAAAAACAAAAACAAACTTTCTTTACTGCCTTGACATGTAAATTTGTTAAAATGCCTACTGACAATTCAACAACTCAGAAATGTCTTTCTTAAGGACTTGGATGCCATCTCTTTAAAATGTAATCATCAAGGAAGATAGAGCCCCTGTCTCCAGTTTCAGTGGGAGGATAGTAGCCAACTTCAGTGGGTGCCTAGCTCCAGGTTATAAAAGCACCTTGGCTAGAGGCGGTAGTTCATGCCTGTAATCCCAGCACTTTGGGAAGCCAAAGTGGGAGGATCTCTTCAGCAGGGAGCCTGGGCAACATAAAAAAAATAAAGTACTCTATATCCTGAAGATATAAGAAAGTTTGCTTTTTCTTTGGGTAAGGCTAATTAGCACAGATGATCTACTATCCCATCTGAGTAGGGGTACCTCAGCTCTTAAAACTTCTCCTACTAAACTTCTATACATCATCAGAATGAAGAGGTAACAGATTGCAAATCATATCTGATCTATTATATAAAGCACTTCCACAATTCAACCATAGAAAAGTAAGCAACTGTTTCACGGGCAAATAACTTGAATAGACATTTCTCCTGAGAGGATGTACAAGTACTAATAAGCACATTAAAAAGTGTTCAACATCACTAATTATTAGAGAAGTGAAAATCAAATCAAAACTACAGTTATATACCACCTCACAGTCATTGGGATGACTATCATCAGAACAGAAAATAACAAGTGATTTGAAAGATGTGGAGAAAGCTAGATATTTGTACATTGCTAGTGAAATATAAAATGGTATGACTGCTATCGAAAACAGCATTGTGGTTTCTCAGAAAGTTTGACATAGAATCACCATGTGGTCCAGCAATTTCACTTCTAGGATATATACCCAAAGGTGAAAGCAGGGACTTGAACACTGGGCTTGGTGGCTCATGCCTATAATCCCAGTACTTTGGGAGGCGGAGGTGAGAGGATTGCCTGAGCCTGTGGGTTCTAAACCAGCCTGGGCAACTTGGTGAGACCTCGTCTCTACAATAAATAAAACAATTTGGCAGGCATGGTGGCACACACCTGTAGTTCCAGCTACTTGGAAGGCTGACATGGAAGGATAGCCTGAGCAACATGAAGCTGCACTCCAGCATGTGTGACAGAGTGAGATTCTGACTCAAAAAAAAAAAAAAAGAAAGTAGAAACTTGAACAGATATTTGCACACCAGTGTTCATAGCAGCGTTATTCACAATAGCCAAAAGGAGGAAATAATTCAAATGTCCATCAACAGTTAAACAAATAAATAAAATGTGGTATATATATGCAATTAAATACAATTTAGTCCTAAAAGGGAATGAAATTCTGATACAAGTCACAACATGGATGAAACTTGAAAACATTATGCTAAGTGAAATAAGCTGAACACAAAAGGACAAATATTGTATTGTATGACTCCATTTATATGAGGCACTTAGAGTAGTCATAGGACAGAAAGTAGAACGGTTTACTAGGGGATGTGAGGAGGGAGGAATGAGAAATTAATGGACGAAGTCAATAGTTTCTGTTTGGGATGATGAAAAGTTTTGGAAATGAATACTGATATATTTGCATAACATTATGTGTATATTCAATACCACTGAACAGACATTTAAAATGTTAAACTTTATCTTATATATAATTTTACTGTAATAACACAAATATTTTAAAACCCCCAAACTCCCACCTCTCCTCCTTTTTGTTTCAGTAGAGTTGAGTTCACATTATATTCTAGTCTCTCCCATGTATTTCAATAGCCTTAAATAAAGTCTTTTTTGCTTGTTTCACTTTGTCCAGGGCAATTTTTGCTTTGACAGTGTGTTTCCAGTATCACACTGAATGTACTGTGTGTTGTATTTAGCTTCTTGAGCACATATCGGCTTCTCTATGAGTGCTTAAGCCTTTTGAGGTCAGGAAGTATGTTGTGTTCATATTTTTATCATCCTGAATACATAACCAGGTGTCCTTCCAAATTAAGATCGCAAAAAATGCTGAAACAAATGCAGTCGCTTTCTTTATATATTGAGAGTCTGCTTGTGTGTAGTGACATCTTGTGGCACCAAATGGAATAGTCAGTACTGTATTAATACTTTCTTTGAACAAATAATGATCTTTCCAGAGATCCAGATCGTGTATATATTCTTTAACATTTGCTTAAAATAAGCATTGCTGCAGTCAGAAGGCAACAGGTTAATGACATTTCTTAATGATACTTTTGTCCACTCTGGCAGAGCCTACCGGGAACAATACATGGCTGGATCACCACAGCCCCACCTGATCTGGAAACTCACCAAACTTCAGAGACATTCTCTAAATCAAAACTATTAATTTATTAATAATTGGCAGAAAGATAATAGTTTAAATCAAGGAAAAGGAGATGGAGGGTTGGTTGTAAAGGCAAGTGAACCTTTGCAAAGGCAAGAGAACTTGCAAAGATCCCTGATAAATGTCAGCTGCATTGCTAATTTTCTTAATGAAGGAAGATTTGGGGATTGAAAAAATATTTGGAGTTGCTGGTGTTTTAGTGAATATTCAATTTATTAAAATTAGAAGCTTGCAAATTTAGATGTCTTAAGCCTTTAAGCGCAATGTAGTGATTTTATTTTTATTTATTTGTTTGTTTATTTTGAGTTGGAGTTTCGCTCTGTTGCCCAGGCTGAAGTGCAGTGGCATGCCCGTGACCACTGGAGTCTTGACCTGCTGGGCTCAGGCAATTCTTCTGCCTCAGCCTACCAAGTAGCTGAAACCACAGGCATGTGCCACCATGCCTGGCCAATTTTTTGATTTATTGTAGAGATGAGGTCTCGCCATGTTGCTCAGGCTGCTCTTGAACACCTGAGCTCAGGTAATCCTCTTGCCTCGGCCTCCCAAAGTGCTGGGATTACAGATGTAAGCCACCACGCCTGGCTTGTGATTTTATTATAAATTTAGTTTTGATTACGATTTCTTTTTCTAACACCTTGGGGGATTTCCAAGTACCCTAAAGTTTAAAACCACTATACTGGTCATGTGTAATAATTTCATCACTTCTATTTTTTCTAAATAAGTAGAGTTTCTAAATTAAATTAATGAGTCACTAACTCTTGAATTGTCTCAGGGAGACCATCGAAAGGAAGCTTGATATCGGTGACATGAAACTCCATAGCATGTGCAGTTCTCATTGGCATAGGCTCTTTCTTTCCCAGCACTGGTTTTAGGAGAGTGTACTTTTCCCCAAGGATAACCCTGATAAAAAAAGAAAGTAAAAGAAAAGAATAATAAGGCAGGCATTGAAAGCAGAGTAAACCGGGCTCGGTGGCTCAGCCTATAATCTCAGCACTTTGGGAGGCTGAGGTGAGAGGATTGCCTGAGCCCGCGGGTTTGCGACCCGCCTGGGCAACTTGGCGAGTTCTCATCTTTACAATAAATCAAAATAATAATAATAATAATAATAATAATAATAATAATAATAAATTAGCCGGGCGTGGTAGCGTCCGCCTGTAGTTCCAGCTACTTGGAAGGCTGAGGCGGAAGGATCGCCGGAGCCCAGCAGGTCGAGGCTGCGGTGGCCGGGAGCGGCCACTGCACTCCAGTCTGGGTGACAGAGTGAGACTCCAACTCAAAAAAAAAAAAAGAAAAAAAGAAAAGAAAAACAGCAGAGTAACACAGTGGTCCCCTTGCAGAATTTGATTTGGACCTTGCCTCAAGGCAAACTTATTGAACTGGTATTGATAAAACTGGCCTACTGTTCTGTGAACATCTCTAGTATTTGTTCTGATACACGTTTGCATCTACTAAAAGATAAACTTTGGCTCATTAAAATTTTAGTGTTTATCTGAGCAGACAGCAATTCATGAATCCGGCAGCTCCAACCCAGAAATGGTTAGAGGCTCCCCCAGAGGTGGCTGAAGGGAAAGCTTTTATAGGGTGAAGGTGGAAACAGCAAAGAAATTATTTGACTGATAAAGTTTGAGCAATTGCCTTATTGGTATTATTCCAGTGAGAAATTGAAGACAATATAACCAATGCCCAGGTGGTCATCTATGATTGACTGAGATTAAGTTTCATTTTCTTTTAAATTCTAAGTAAGGTTTCAGTTTTCTTATGTAGGTACCCAGAGTATTCGAGCCACCTCAATCTAATGGCCTCTCATTTTGTGCTATTTTAATACATCTCTAATGCTTACTGCAACATGGGTGCTCAATGTTCATTCATTCAATAATTAGTTATTGAGAGTCTATAATATACCAGGTATGCTTCTAACTGTTGAGAACAGAAGTAGTGATCAAACAGATACATATACATGACTTGAGAGAGATATGTCCTAGTGGGAAAGACAAATAAACAAGAACACTTGCAATGTTATATGTGTTTGTGTCCTCCAGGCAAAGACCACTAGGAACACACTTGTGGTTTAACAACTGGGACTTACTACTTGTTGCAGTGAGGAACAACTGTCACCAAAGGGAATGGCGGGGTGGCTCAGTAAGAGAATGTTAGAAAGAATCATGTATGATGTCCACTTGTATACCTAATCCTGAATTGTACCCCACATCTTTAAAATAAAAAATGTATATGTAAAAAAAGAATCTATTATACAATTTGGGCTTTGGAAGAATAATTTTGGGGAGGTCTTAATGAAGGAGTGCTTTGCTTTGGATTGAAAGTTGTCAAGAAGTGGGGACAATTCTGATTGGACATCTCAATAAATCTTACCTAAAGGGAGGGCAAAGTAGATTGAGGATAAAACTGTACATGGTAAAGAAGCAGCAGTTATGTCAGGTGCAGTGGCTCACGCCTTTAATCCCAGCACTTTGGGAGGCTGAGGTGAGAGGATTGCCTGAACCCAGGAGTTTGAGACCAGCCTGGGCAACTTGGGGAGATCTCGACTCTAAATAAATGAATAAGTAAAAATTAGCCAGGTGTGGTGACACACACCTGTAGTCCCATCTACTTGGAAGGTTGAGGCAGAAAGATTGCCTGACCCCAGTGGGCTGAGGCTGCGGTGGCACTGAGCGTGCCACTGTACTCTAGCCTGAGCAACAGAGCAACTCCTACTCAAAAATAAACAAACAAACAAGCAAGCAAGCACAAAGGCCCTGTGCAGTGGCTCATACCTATAATCCCAGCGCTTTGGGAGGTCGAGGTGAGAGGATTGCCTGAGCTCACGGGTTTGAGACCAGCCGGGGCAACTTGGCAAGACTTCATCTCTACAACAAATCAAAAAATTAGCCAGGCATGGTGGTGCATGCCAGTAGTTCAAGCTACTTGGAAGGCTGAGGTGGAAGGATAGCCTGAGCCCAGCCCTTCAAGACTGTGGTCGCCGTGAGTGTGCCACTGTACTCTAGCCTGGGTGACAGTGAGACTCCAACTCAAAAAAAAAAAAAAAAAAAAAAAGAAGCAGCAGTTACTGATTTTAACCAAGAGAAAAGGGGTGTTTGGTATTTTGTGGGTTGCACAGTGACCTTGTTTTTGTCTTACTTTATCATAATCTCAAGTGTCCTTGTCTTTTGTTGATAGTCAGTGAGATTGTTTATGTACAACAGGAGAGTACTGCCTAGCTGTGAGCCTCACATCAATTTCCAGAAGTCAGGGACTTTTTCTTTATCAGGTAATGTTAAGTGTCACAAAAAAGAAAAAGAAAGCAGGGAAAGGCATACAGGGAGTGCTGGATGAAGAGAGGCAGGAATGATGTTGATTTAAAAAAGGATAGTCGGTAAGGAAGCAGGCAACACGTGAAAAGGTGGGAAGAATGGAATGACAGGAGGAGTGGGAGAATCTCTGGCACATTCAGGAAAAGGAAGAGACCAGTGGGGCTCAATGGTTTGTTAATAAAGATAAAAGGAATAGCTCAAATGAAGATATTGCTGCTAGAAATAGAGAGGGTCTAACCCGGTTCCCCAGCACTAAATAGAGTTCAAACTGATTTTAACAGGCCCTAAGGGCAAGATTGGGTCATTTTTTTGGTATGCTAAGTAGGTATTGGTTCAGAACTGGAGTAGTCTAGACTGGCTTATTTTTAAGTCAGGCTTTGGAAGGCTTTATCTTCTCAGCATTGTCTAAAAGCAGTTGTTCAAACGGGTGAGGAGCTTTGTGCTGGCACATAGTGACTACTCAAACATTTGCTGAATGCATTTACCTGGTCATGGGACCACTCCCCCTGAAGAGATTCCACATAGATAACCTGAAATCATCTTCAGATGTGTGGTTTACATGACAACATAAATTCTGAGTTACTAAAATACTCCTTCCAATCTGTCCCTAGATGAGCTCTTTCATAACAATACTAAAGCAAATTTAAAACTTTTTCCAGCAGTAGCAGGATACTGACAGGGTGGGGTGGGGGGCAAAACATCAATAAGGCCCACACTTTACCTGTACGATGACCACTTGTATACCTAATCCTGAATTGTACCTCACATTTTAGAATAAAAAATAAAAAAAAAACTTTTCCTGTATAGATTCTCATACATGTTACTCTGATTTGAACTTTTCAACTGCCTTGTGAAATGGAGTAAGAACTTTAAGTTCTCATTTTATACTTGGTTGGACCATATGGAATTGCTGACATTTGACCATCACAAATGTCAATTAATAATGAACATTTGTATACCTAATCTGAATTGCACCCCACATCTTTAAAATAAAAAATTTAAAAGTTAAAGCGAAAAACAAACAAACAAAAACAACAACAAAAACCCAAAATGGTAATTAAATGTAATCCAACCTAAAAGGCGAGGACATCAAGGAAGTTAAGATAGGCCAAGAAAAGTTAGTTACAGAGTCAAATAACTCCTGTATTTATGTGTCAAGCTTAGACTACTCTCTGGATTCCAGACTCATCCAACGTCTCTTGAATATCTAATAAGCATTTCAAATTTAGCATGGGAGAAGCTGAACTTCCAAATTCCCTCATTAAACCTTCTCCTCTCATCTTTCCTATCTCAGCCAAGGGCAAATTCATCTTTCCAATAGTTCAGGCCAGATAACTATGGCCATCTTTGAATCTTCTCTATTTTTCACATCCCACATTTAGCCATCTGCAAATCCTATCAACTCTACTTTTTAAATAGAGCAAGAGTTGGATCACTTTTTACTACACAGCTTCAAGCAACCATCTTCCCTATCCTGGGTTATTGCAATAAATTTTTCATTGTTTTCACCACTGTCCATTGACCATCAGCTTTCTATACAGAAGCCAGAATGCCCTTCTTAACACTCTTCTGCTCAAAATACTCTGATGATGTCCTATCTAATTAAAAATCCTACAAACCCCTCATTACCCCATAACCCCACTGCCTTCCTGAGCTCACTTCTACTTTGTCCCTCATTCATCCCACACTGGACTCTTTGCTGTTCCTAAACATATCAAACACATTTCTGCTTCAGTGCCTTTGCTTCTGTAGTTTTCTCTACTTGTAATTATCTTCTCTAATATTTGCAAAATTTCAGGTATCAATACTTTATATCTGTAAGAGATAATTTTTAAGAGGAATCATATTAATATCACATCTTAAAAGTGAACCATAATCTCATCATAATATTATACAATATCCAGAGTTTACATGTCTTTAGTTTTCATAATTAAAAAAAAATTGTTTGTTCACTTGATCTTAGCCAAAAGACTGAGAAACGATAAAATTTTCTTTGTCAAATCAGCATCCAAACAATGTCCATACACTGCATTTACTTAATATGACACTTTTAATCTATGTGTCTTGAGACACTTTTAATGTATAACAATAGTGCTTTTAATCTATAACAATTCTCTCTCCCACCACTTTTTCCATGTCATTTATTTGTTTAAGCCAAACCAAACCAAACCAACTTGGTCTTTTGTGCAGTGTAATTTTTCGCATTCTAGACTAGTTACATTTTTATTTCCCCAAACTGCCTATTAGACCTAGAGGCTAGATGAGATTAAGCTTGACCTTTTTTGTACAAATATTTTATCAGTGGAACTGTATTTTGCCACATGCATTACATTAGGGAGGTTATAATGTTGAACTGTCTCTCTTTGTGTTATTAAGATTATTCAGTAGACTCAGTTATTGAATTAATTCAATTTAACCACTAGAGGTTCAGGACTTTATTTAAAAATAAATACTGTATTGGACTTCATGAAGCATCTAGACTTAATATTTGACTTGTAAGAAGTGGGAAAATCTTTATAAATGAAATGTCATTATTAGAATTTCTGGATACTTTTTTTTTTTTAAGTATATGCATGTTGGTTTTTTAAAGATCAGATATAGTTTTTCCAATACAATTATTCCATTGTTAACCATTATCATTATGCTAAAATTATGTTTTCTGGATTTACATTCTCCTGTACCCCAGACCAGTAAGTTCGTTTGTATGCTGCTTTAACTGAATACAATACTCTGGTTAAAATGTAAAGGCTAGGACAGTGGGAAAAATGCTGGTGAAACCAAACATGGAGAAAAGGAGAAGCAAAGGAGAGGAAGAAGCCAAGTAAATTCACACAACCTTGCTCTTGGCTGGGAAGTCCTTTGAGTTCAATTATGTTCTTCAGTTTAACCATATTAAGAATTTTGAACTGGGAAGCTGGCAGAGGTAGAAATGTGTTGTTTACATTTTTCAGAAGTGGGACAAACTTAACTCAATAATATACCTATGATAGCAAACTACTGGCCAAAAACCTAATGCCAAAACAATAGATGAGTATGATAATAGCAATAATACATACATTTTTAGCATTTCATCTTTTCTTCCGTCTTTTCTTCTTCCTAGAAGGATGGAAAAGCAAAACATAGACTAAACCAAGATAATCCGGGATTTGGATTCTGACACTTCCTTATTTTGGCATGTTATAACATGACCACTTAGAATGACTGTTTACCTCTATGCAAAGTAGGACCAACAAAACCTAGAGTTTCCCAGGGGGTGGCAAAGATTGGGATTTCTTCTTATTTCTTTTGTTGCTTCTATTTAATCTTCCTTGTTGGATCCTATACATAGTCCTGACCTCATTTTTTAAAAATTGTTGACTAATATTCCACTGTACAGATATATCACATTTTATTTATTTATCAGTATTTGGCTACTTGGTGTGTTTCCATTTTTTAGCTATTTTAATTAATGCGGTTATAAACATTCATGTACAAGTTTTTGTACGCACATGTTTTCATTTCTCTTGGATATATATCTAGGAGTAGGGTTGCTGGGTCATATAGTAACACTATGCTTAAACTTTTGAAGAAATGCCAGACAGATTATATTATTTTACATTCCCACCAGCAGAGAATTAAGGAATTCTAATTTCTCCACATCCTTGTTAATATTTGTTGTTACTATTTTTATTACAGCTGTACTGTAATAAAATAATAATGAGTCATACTGTAGTTGTAAAGTGCTATCTCATTGTGATCTTGATTTACATTTCCTTGATGGCTAATGGTATTGAACATCTTTTCATGTGCTTATTGGCCATTTGTTTATCTTCTTTGGAGAAATGACTATTCAGATCTATTGCCTGTTTTAAACTTGAGTTCTCTTTCTATTGTTGAGTTTTTAGAGTTTTTTAAATTCTGGAAACCAGTTCCTTGCCAGACACGTAAATTGTAAATGTTTTCACCCATGTTGAGGGTTGCCTTTTCATTTTCTTAATAGAGTCATTTGAAACACAAAAGTGTTTAATTTTGATATTGTTGAATTTACCTATTTTTTTCTTTTGTTGCTTGTACCATTTCCAAGGTCACAGAGATGTACACCTGTTTTTTTCTTTTAAAAGCTTTATAGGCCGGGAGCAGTGGCTCACGCCTGTAATCCCAACACTTTTGGAGGCCAAGGTGAGAGGATTGCTTGAACCCAGGGGTTTGAGACTAGCCTGGGCAACTTGGCGAACCTCATCTCTACAATAAATCAAAAAATTAACCAGGCGTGATTGCATGTGTCTGTTCCAGCTACTTGGAAGACTGAGGCAGAAGAATCACCTGAGCCTAGCAGGTCGAGGTTGCAGTGGCTGTGAGTATGCCACTGCATTCCAGCCTGGGCGACAGAGTGAGACTCCTACTCAAAAACGAAAAAAAGACTTTTATAGTTGGAGCCTCTAATTTTTGTCTTGAAAACTGTTGATAGGAGCTTAAGATTTAGGTAAACTATCACACTCGTCCCACAACTTATTGGTTTGTAAGTAAATGTTTAACAGCTGACTCTAAAAAAAGTGTAAGTATATCTGTGTGTACACTAGTTATTATAAATTTTAATGCTTAAAAGGAAGTATAGCATGCAACTTACATATAATAATAAAATGCATTCTATTGAAATTTCATATTCCACTTTATTACCACAAATGCTTTCATTGATTTTTGTCACTTATATCCATAGGCAACCTGTAATTACAGTTTAACTATGACTTGACATATTGAGTTACATTCCAATTTATTAACACTTTCCCAATAAGCTTTTTGTTATTAAATCCGATATGTGATTTACTGCTAAATTATTTCTTACTCTGTACAAGTTATTATTATTATTATTTTTGAGTTGGAGTCTCACTCTGTCGCCCAGACTGGAGTGCAGTGGCCGCTTCCGGCCACTGCAGCCTCGACCTGCTGGGCTCCAGCGATCCTTCCGCCTCAGCCTTCCAAGTAGCTGGAACTACAGGCATGTACTACCATGCCTGGCTAATTTTTGATTCATTGTAGAGCTGAGGTCTCGCGAAGTTGCCCAGGCGGGTCTCGAACCCGTGGGCTCAGGCAATCCACTCACCTCAGCCTCCCAAAGGCGCGGGATTACAGGCTGAGCCACCAAGCCCGGCTTGTACAAGTTATTTTTATTAAACTGAAATATTTTTCAACTTTAGCACAAATCACTTCCTGATCTGTAGTGTTTGCCAATTTTCATGGCATAAATACTCTCATCATTATTGCTTTCAAGTCATTAACATGACGTCACGTAACACAGAGCTGGGAGGAGATGCACAGTAGCACACCAGTACACAGTATTTACACCATATAGATGCAACAGAAACACAAATAGAATAATTGAAAATGTAATGATGTACATTTATCACTGAAGGATTGGTTCCAGGATCCCTGAATATACCAAAATCTGGAGATGCTTAAATCCCTAACATAAAATGGTGTAGTATTTGCATATAATCCATGTATATTTTCTAATACACTTGAAATCATATCTAGATTACTTATAATGCTATGTAAATGGTTGTTATAGTGTATTTTTAAAAATTAGTATTCCTTTTTATTGCCGTTCTGATACTTTTATTATTTTTTTTCAAATATTTTTGATACATGGTTGGTTGAATCCATGGATGCAGAACCCATGGATAAAGAGAGCTGACTGTATTTAGAAAGTGATGCATTTTAAGTATTTATTGCCTTTTTAAAAATTATAAAGATGTGGGGTACAATTCAGGGTTAGGTATACAAATGTTGATTATGCAGGTACCCTTGTTGATGAAGTGTGTTCCTCCCTCCCAAGCAGTTTCCCTCAACTGCTAATCCCACCCTCCCTCCAGTTCCCCACTACTGCCAATCCCTTTCTTATAGTATTATAATTGTTCAAGTTCCACTTATGAGTGAGAAGATGTGTACTCTGTTCTTTGTTTCTGTGATAGATGACCGAGTATGATTGAGTCTAAATCCATCCAAGCTGCTGTGAAGTCCATATGTTTGTCCCTCTTTATGGCTGCATAATATTCCATTGTGTATATGTACCACATTTTTTCCATGGACAGCATGGTTGGTTCCATGTTTTTGCTATTGTGAACAGAGTGGCAACAAACTTACGTGTGCAGGTATCTTTTTTGTAGAATGATTAGAGTTCTTCCGGGTATATTCCCAGTAAGGGAATTTCTAGGTCATATGGAAGGTCAATTTCTAGTTCTTTTAGAAATTGCCCACTGTCTTCCAAAGAGGTGCACTAGTTTGCATTCCCACCAGCAGTATGGAAGCGTTCCTTTTTTCCACATCCTCGCCAACATCTGTTGTTTGTTTTATTCATGATGGTCATTCTTACTGTTGTTAGGTGGTGTCTCAATGTGGTTTTGATTTGCATTTCTCTGATGAATGAATGATGCCTTTGTTTTTAAATATAATTTAATGAATAGTAAGTTTATATAATTTAATTTTTAATAATAGCTATAGTTAGTGACTGGAATGTGAAAATTCTGAAAATTTAATGGCAAACTCTCAAAAGCCTATATAAGCCAGTTCCAGAATACCAATGGTTCTCCTCTTCCCACTGTCTCAAGTCCACCATGCATATCTTGATAACAAAGGATACAGAGAAGATTTTTGGATCTGATGTTCAGTGTTTTAATGCCATATCTACCTCCACTTTTGGGGCTATGTTGACTCCTAAGAATATTAAAGAGGGTAGAGAAAATTTAGTTCTTACCAGTAATTTTTGTTTCCACTTTAAATATTTATTGGCTATTCATAGGCTATGGCAGAGTTCTGTACTTTATAATTACTGTGAATCCAAAGAATTCATTAAAATGCAGACTCTAAGAGCTCACACTGCAAAATTCTGATTTTGTAGACATAGAGTTGGGGGAAAGCATCCCAGGATGCTTACACAGATGTTTTTTGTGCTCTGAGAAACATTTCTCTCATAGTGATGGGCAGATGAAGGTAAGATGAATTCTTCTAAACAGGTTACTTGTCAGTACTGCTCTCAAGAAGCCCAAAAAAGTTGAGCTTATACATTAAGCATAATTCAAGTATGGAGGTCTCAGCTTTTAACCCTACTATATCTTTCAATTAGTTCATTCAGGAAGAGATTTTCTCACGTTTTTCTACCTAATTTAATTCTTGAACATCAGTTGATAAATTTAGAAACATTAAAAACCCATTCTTACCTAAGTGTCACTAAATTGTGACTCTAGAAGAGTAGATTCAAATCTGTTTCTATTGCCATATCTCTAGCATGTCTATCTCTATCTCTGTCTTTGCCTTTAAAGTACATGCTTGGTCAGTTGACCTGATGTTGTGTATTACCAAATATGATATAATTAAAAACTGCCCTTGATATGAAAAAGAAAGGAAAGGAGTGTAGGGTGGAAAGAATGGAATATTCTGACAGATTTTTAGGTAAGTAATCTTCTCTCAAGCAATAAATCTTTTGCTTGATTTACTTTATTTTAGTTAAGAACTCGTTTGTATTTAATCTCAGCCAGGAGCAAGGACAATTGGGCAATCACACTATCTGGATGTAAAAACAAGAATTAATAACATCACCAAATTGACATTTAAACCCTAAACATTTCACCATCATTGTAACATATTTTCATATATTTTAAATAGGAAAGATGACAAATATGGCCTTGGGATCTACTATAAGAAAAGATTCTTTTAATAGATATGCAACTATTATTATTATTATCCACAACCATGCCTTGCCTCCTAAACCATATTGAATTATTGTAAGCCTAGCTAATTGTTTTTAAGAATTTCTTAAATAGTGAATGTAAAATTTTTACTTTTTTAAAGGTAGAAGTTTTAAAATTCTCTACTATTCTCCTTCCCAACAAGTTCTTGAAGTTTCTTTCTATCTTTTGTTTTAAGTATATCTTTTCATTAAAACTCACATAGCATTAAAACTTTGGGTATAATTTTAATTACTTAGGAAAAAATTCTGGACTGTCTGATTTGTTATCCACATGTATAAGGACATGCTTAGAAATATTTATAGTTTTGGTTGTTGTCACAGTTGTTTAGAGAAGGAATAGGTCAGGTAGGGAAGAAAAAGAAATGATGTATTTTACCAGCTTTATAATTTACTAAACATCAGATTAATAAGAGATTCTAATGTTCTATAAATAGAAATAAAGCCCACTATAGAGTTTATATGTTAATTGGATAACTAATTTTATTCTGTCCATTAATGTATTCATATAGTGAATGAAAGAGAAACCACATTACATTTTTAAAAACCTGGCTCTTGGAGTCATGGAGTAATATCAGATTGAGTTAATCCTTGCTTGTAAAAATTAAATGAGGTTTATGTTTCTATTTGTCTATCTATCTGTCTATCTATCTATCTATCATCTATTTGTCCATCTATTCACCCATCTATCCATCCTATCCATCTATTCGTGCAGAATGAATGAGTTGAAAATAAAACATAACCCATGTTTTCAAGAAGCTTCTAGTCTAGTGAGAAAGCAGAAAGTAAATCAGTGGTCCCAGTTCAATATGATTGTAATATGCACAGAAGCTATGTTAGTACAGTGAAGGGAGTCTAATTCAGACAAGGTTGGAGAAAACAGGAGAGAGCTCAGAAAGGTGAAAGTTGCTCAAGACCATATGGTGCTGACCAAATGAAAAATGATTGAAGGTCATTTTAAGGAGAATAAATTAAATACGTGATAGCCAAATGGCATTACAGTGAACTGCCATATCTGCAGGTTCTACATTTGTAGATTCAGCCACAGATAAAAAAATATTCAGAAGGGGTGGTGGGGAGGAAAAAAATTCAGAAAAAAACAATAAAAAAGAATAATACAAACAGTACAAATAAAATAATAATGCGTATAGTGTAACAACTACTTTCACAGCATTTACATTGTATTAGGTATTATTGCTACTCTAGAGATGATTTAAAAGTATATGGAAGGATGTACATAGGTTATATGCAAATACTATGCTATTTTACATAAGGGACTTGAGCATCCAAGGAGTTTGGTATCCTTGGGGGTTCTGGATCCAACCCACTGGGGATACCAAGGAGGATTATACTCTAAAAAACTGACCAGATATACCTGAGGGGTAAGGCGGTTTTGCCAAATATGCAGACAAAAACAAAGCAAAATAAACAAATATGTAGTTAACACTTGTATGCAAAGAAAAAGAAACCATACTGATTCATATTTTCTTAACAAAATCAACCATTCAAGTGACTCTGGCAGATGAATGAGATCTCTATTCTCCAGCTCTACTTTCTGCCAAGAAAGTTACAGTAGAAATTCTCTTAATTTCAAATTAATATTTTAATTTAAACTTTGAATATCCTTGATAAATGGTGGGTTCTTTGTTGTCACTGATGTATTCAACTTTATATAATATCAGTCCAGCTCAGTGACGTATCTTGGTCAAATGCTCACAAAGAAAAATGTTAATTATTTTGAATAGAGAGATTTGGAGACATCTAAGAGTATGCAAATAAATTGTTTATGAGAAGAGTACTTCTAGAAAAAAATTATCTGAGTTTTAAAATTATGACCTGAGTTAGGATATACTACAGTCAAAAATATATAAAAATATATGTGGAGTAGAAACTAAAAGAGACTAGAAGCACTGACTCCTGATAGTAGGAAATGAAAAGGCCAACAATTTATGTTTTGAAATAAAGTGGATTTACTTTGGCTCTGTGGTAAATAATATTTTCTTTTCTTTTTTTTGAAGTAGGGGGTAAATGCCATGCTATATGAGTAGATGTCTAGGTCCCTAGAACAACAATAAATGAACATTTACAACGAGGTAGGAAAAAAACACAGAACTTCCAGTCAGAAGACTTGGATTTAAGCTTTATCTTCAGTACTTATTGGATATATGACCTTGCTCTTTATCAAGAGGAGTAAACTCTGACCCTTTTTCTCTTATTCACATTTCTAACCAAAAGGTTTGGGGAGTTACACTCGATAAAGACTCATCAGATGGGATTTTATTATCTTATTACCCTATATACTGAAGTTTGTTTTCCTAACTCTGGAATAACGTCACATAAGGAAAGAAATCAAAATATTTCATGAATGCAAATCTGTCTTTTGGGGAACCTTGTAAGACACTTATCTATCCTCTCTGAAATCTGCCACATACAGGACTTCACCTGAATATCACCTACATATCAAGAAACTTGGAGTTTTCCTCCTCTTTATCACAAGACAGCACCTCTACTGATTTCCAGAATTCCTTATATAGAAGCTACACATTGCCTGTCAAGAAATCCTTGAATCTACCTATAACCTGCAAGCCCCTGCTTGGAAATATCCCACCTTCCTGGGCTGAGCCAATACAAATCTCTCATATAGTAATTTATGTTTTTTTTGTAACTTCTGCCTCTCTAAAATGTATATAACCAAACTGCAATTCAACTACCCCATATCCATATTTTCAAGACTTCTTGAGGCTGTGTCTTGGGTCACTCACACTTTGTTCAGAATAAACTTCTTCAAGCATATTTGGGTGAACTTGGAATTTTGACTTTGTCAGTTACTTGGTACCCAACGTGGGGGCTCAGAGAAGACTTCAGGAATGCCAGAGGAGTCGCTGGGACCTGGAGCTAAGTACCAGCAGGGGTCTATTGCAGCTCCACCAACTTTGTGCTTCCCCTCAGGTTGTCCTCGTAAGTCCTGCTGAGCCGTGAACCTCCTCCTTTGGTTGATATCCCTGGTCCATTCTGAGCTAGTTTTCACTTCCTAGGAAATTGTTTGGGATCCAAAAATTTAATTCTAGTGCATTCTAAAGGGCCGTTTTTACTGCCTTTTCTCTCTTCCTCAGAGGAAAAAGAAAATCTTGATTGGCTTGTCTGCACGTTTGTGCAGGGAATTGAATTGTCATTTTTGTAGAGACATGAAAGACTGAGTTCTTCAGCTTTTAAGAGAAAGGGAATTTGTCCCTCCCAGCTGAAAGGTGTCCCTTGGTGACTGGGGGCCCAATGGGCATGTCGGGGGGGGGTTTGACCACCTTTAATGTGTAGTGGCCCAATAAGGAATCAATCCCTCAATAAAATTAATTAAAAGAAGGCTTGTCCAGGAAACATGTGATCACTTGGCATTTTCAGCCCTCTTGGAGATAATAGACCTCCAGAGAGAAAAACTGTGATATGAAAGAAGGCAGAAACAACTCAGTGATAACATACTGTGGAGTCCCATCCACAAACAACATACTCCAACCCACAACACAAAACCCCAGGCCACAGTTTGTTCTTCCTTTTTGAAATAAAACCAAAACAAAAAAAAAAAAAAAAAAAAAAAAAACCAACAAAAAAAGGAGGAAATAAATCCTCCAAAAGAGAGAAAAGGCAAGGTGAATAGTCTCCTTCCCCAGTTGTCTTTAAGTTTGATAATTATGGTGTTTTTACTTGAAAGTATTTATGTGGATGGGGAGATCTTACTAATGATAACTGAGGTCTAAAATTTCCAAAACGAGGAACTCTAATTTTGGATATACCCAAGTTGGTTTTCTTGCACACGAAACTGGAGAAATCATATTCCTGAATAAAGGAGAATGAATGGGAATTGTACTTTAGTGGCACCTAGAATCATCCAAAAGGTAATGATAAACTTGCTTCCCTCCAGGAAGTTAATAAGAAAATATTTGAGACTGTCTCAGAACTAAAGAAACTAGCAGAAAAACTGCTTCTGAAATTAAGAATGCGCCAGAAATTCTCTCTCCGTCTGCCCCTTCCAACCCTCTACTCTCTGAACTTCCTTGTCTTGACAATATCTTTTTTCCTCCTCCTTTCCCTATTCTCTCACCTCAAGCTACATAGGAACCAGAAATAGCTGGAGAAGACAAAACAGTATTTTCTCCTTTTAGGATAAAACCCACAGAGAGGGGATCCTAGCAAATTGTATATACCCTGGACCAAATCAGAGTTAAGAGTCCTAGTATCTGGATTCTCTGACCCAATTCAAAACCCCATAGGGTTTGCTAGCAAATTCTAGTTAATGCTACAGATCTATGATCCAGGGTTTTCTGACTTATATCAGCTAATTGAGTTACTGTTTCCCCCCAAACAGCTGAAGAATGGTTTAGGATAGCAGGTTGGTAGCAGCCTTTAGAGGATTTTGACAAAATAGATGCAGCTAGGAGAGGAATGCAGGGAACTTTGCAACTGTCTCTGTGAGACTCTACCACAGATATTCCCCAAAGTTATAGATTGGGCAAAGGCACAACAATGTAAAATATACCCAAATGAAACTGTGTCCAATTTTTACATCAGATTGAAAAGAACATTCAAGCAACATTTGGGGATACCCCTTGAAAACTTTGAGCTTGGTAAAAGTGACACCTTACTAAATTCTTAATTTATACAAAGCTCAGATGGTGAGTTAGCAACCTTGATAAAGATACGTAATGTGGCTTGGGCTTCTTTGCTGACTGGTCAGTTAACCACACTAGTTGACCAATTGTCATAAACAAGAAGAAAAAGGAAATAACCTCCAAAATTATGAGTTTGCAACTAAAGCAGCTTAGTGACCAAGTTGAAAGGCCATGAGGGTTTCATTCTCCCCTAAGACCCCAACAAGCCAAAGAGGGAGAAATTTGCCACTCTTGCAAAAAGAAAGGGCATTTAAAAAGAGATAGCCAAAAATTTAAATGGATGCTTGCATAAAAGGGACAGAAGGCTTCAGAGGAAGGCTCCAAAATGACTCAAAAATCAGAATAGGGATGCTCCGAGGACTAGAGAGTGTTTTTCCTCTGCTTCTAATGAACACCTTAGGAGAAATAGAAATATTCACTAATGGAGAAAATACCAGAGCCCTTGTCAACACTGGCGCCTCACTACCAATCTTCAACCCTACTTTAATTAAACCATCCCACCCCCAGAGTAAAGGAAAGGTCCAAATGATAGGGGTCTTGAACCCAATTACAGCTTTTATATCAAACCCCCTTCAATTACAATTCAGAGAACTAGGATGGTGACACATCTTCCTTACAGTAGATGGCGCCCCTATACATCTGCTGGAACAGGATTTCCTAGCGACCCATAATGCACACTTCTTTTCATAGGAGAGAAAAATGATTCTCGGTTTGGGAGACACAGAAGACTTTAAAAAGTCCACATACACTATGATGCTTTCTAAAGTTAACCAAGAAACCAAACAGAATGATTGGAGCCTTTTGTATCCAAAGTACTGGATTCTTTTTTTTTTTTTTTAATGTCCCAGGGGGGCCTCTAAAATGTTGTCAGACCCAACGGGGGGATGTGTGATCTGGTGTCGCATGAAAGATGCAAAGAATTGTATAGCAGTTAGATTGGAAAATATAGTTTATTTAGAAAGTAAATTAGAGAGAGAAGAGAGAGCTTTACCTCCCCGAGGTGGGGGAGGGGGCCAAAGCTTAGGAAAACATGGCCTGGCCACAGCTCTAACACATGGCCAGAACATAACTTAGTAAGGCAATGGTGAATGGAAAGAAAGAGAGATTGAGATGTATTTACTTCCCCAAGGTAAGGGAAGGGGCTAAAGCCAAGAAACACGGCAGCCATAGCTCAAAGAGCCACGTGGACACATCAGAGTTTGTTAAAGCAATGGCCAGTATTGGATTCTTTATAGATAACCATAGATAAATTTAAATTCCTGCCAAATGTAAAGTGATATCCTCTTCATTCTGTGGCCTTATTAGAAATCAAATCAATAATTCAGGACTATTTATTTAGACAAAGCACTCATCAAACTTTGCACAGCCCTTAGAATACACAAATTCTCCCAGTTAAAAAACCAAACAGGAAAGGTGGAGATTCGTTCAGAACCTAAGAACTATAAACAAAATAATAACTCCTAGACATCCTGTTCTTTCTCGCCCCCACACCTTACTATCCAATACTCCTACACTGCCAGCAACTTCTCTGCCACAGACTTATGCCGTGCTTTCTCCAGCATATCTATAGGGCAGAATAGTCAATATCATTTTGCTTTCACTTGGAAGATCGCCAATATGTGGACAGTTTCTTCCCCAGGGTTATTCTGAGAGCCCTACTTATTTTTATTTTTCTCAAATGTTGAAGGCAGATTTAGAGGATATTGTGTCCCCAAATGAATCTGTCCTAATTCAGTATGTGGGTGATTTGTTGCCGTGTTCATCCTCCCTGTCAAAATGCAGAGAGAGGACACTGTCCATCTATCACAACAGCTTGCCCTGAAGGGACACAAAGTATCAAAAGATAAATTGCAGTGTTTCCTTCCACAAGTTAAATACTTAGGACATATAATTTCCCTGAGAGGGCTATTTATAAACCCTGAGAGAGTCTCTGCTCTTATGGCCTTTCCCATGCCCAAAACAAAAAGACAACTAAGAGTGTTTCTAGGATTAACGGGTTATTGTATAAGTTGGATTCCAAATTATTCATTAATGATTTAGACTTTATATAAAAAATGGAAACAGATCCAACCAGACTCAGTCTACTGGGAAGAAAGGGAAAAACAATACCTAGAGGATCTAAAAAAAGGCTCTCACTCAAGCGTCTGCTTCAGACCACCCTGACTACAGTTTTCCCTTTGTCCGTTTTGTACAAGAAATAAATGGAATTGCTCTAGGAGTATTAATGCAAAAATATGGTGGCAACCACAGGTCAATTGGTTATTTCAATCAACAATTAGAGCCAGTAGTGAAAGGACATTCCCTTGTAAGAGGGTCATATCAACTGCACCCATCTTATATAGACACATTGAGGAGCAGGGCATGGTGTCTCATGCCTGTAATCCCAGCATGAGCAGGAGGCAGAGGCAGGAGGATTGCATGAGTCCACGGGTTCGAGACCAGTCTGAGCAACATGGTAAGACCTTGTCTCTACAATAAATTAAAAAAGAAAATTAGCTGGGCTGATGGCATGTGCCTGTAGTCCCAGCTACTTGGAAGGCTGAAGTGGAAGGATAGCTCGAGCCCAGCAGGTTGAGGCTGTGGTGTCCGTGACCACGCCACTGCACTCCAGCTTGGGTAAGAGTGAGACTCCAACTCAAATAAATAACAAACAAACAAATAAATAAATAAATAAAATTAAAGAATGTGTCCTGGGATTCCTACCAACCATTTACACTTCCCACTCTGTGGAACCTCTTGTAAGCTCTCACTACACTTGACACTGTTCTGTCAGTCGCCTTGCCTCCTATGAAGTACTCATGCTTCTGTCCTTAACATCACTTTAAAATGTGGTAACACATCTTTAAAAAATTTTTTTAATTATTTTTATTTAAAAAATGTGGGGTACAATTCAGGGTTAGATATACAAACATTGATTATGTAGGTACCCTTATTGGTAAAGTGTGTCCCTCCCTCCCCTAGCAGTTTTCTTCAACTGCCAATCTCTTTCTTATAGAATTATGATAATTGTTCAAGATCTGCTTATGAGTGAGAACATATGGTACTCTGTTCTTTGTTTCTGTGATAGGTCACTGAGTATGAGCGACTCTAAATCCATCCAAGTTGCTGCAGAGTCCATATGTTTGTCCTTCTTTATGGCTGTATAATATTCCATTGTATATATGTACCACATTTTTTTTAAATCCAGTCCAGCTTCAATGGACAGCATGGTTGGTTCCATGTTTTTGCTATTGTGAATAGAGCTGCAACAAACATATGTATGCAGGTATCTTTTTTGTAGAATGATTGGGCATATTCCCAATAGGGAAATTGCTGGGTCATATGGAAGGTCAATTTCTAGTTCTTTCAGAAATTGCCGCACTGTCTTCCAAAGAGATTGCACCAGTTTGCATTCCCACCAGCAGTGTAGAAGAGTTCCTTTTTCTCTGCATCCTCACCAGCATCTGTTGTTTGTTTTATTAATGATGGCCATTTTTACTGGGGTTAGATAGTATCTCAGTGTGGCTTTGATTTGCATTTCTCTGATGATGACTGAGGCTGAGCACTTTTTCATGTGTCTGTTGGCTGCCTTCTTTTTTTATATCTTCTTTTGAGAAGTGTCTATGCATCTTTTGCCCACTTTCTAAAGGGGCTGTTTGTTATTTTCCTTTCGGCACATTTGAGTTCCTTGTAGATCCTAGATATTAGACCTTTGTCAGATATACAGTTGGCAAATATATTTTCCCATTCTGTGGGCTGTCTCCCTGCTCTCTTGATGGTTTCTTTTGCTTTGTGGAAGCTCGTTAGTTTGATGAGATCCCACTTGTTGATCTTATTTGTTAAGGTCTTGGCCTTTAGGGTTCTGAATTGGAATTGGTTGCCAGTTCCAATTTCCATAAAGGTGTCTTCTGCATTTTCTAAGATTCTTATAGTTTGAGGTTTTACACTTAGGTCTTTGATCCATTTAGAATTAATTTTTGTATATGGTGATAGGCAGGGGGTCTGTTTCAATCTTCTGCATGTGACCAGCCAGTTTTCCCAGTACTATTTACTGAACACGTTCTCCTCTCTCCAGTGGTTGTTGGAGGCTTTGTCAAAGATGAGTTGGTTGAGAAATTGAGGCTTTGCTTCCGGAATCTCTATCTTGGGTAACACGTCTTAATCCTGCTACACTGCTTTCCCTTCTAGGTGGACAAGAAGAAGCACATGACTGCAGTCTACTAAAATACTAATATATATTTTTTCCCTAGGAAAGATTTACAGGAAACTCCCATTGAAAATGCTGAATTATTGTGGTTCATGGTTGGGACAATCAGGGGCATTACTGGGCAGGATACACCATCACTTGCACAGTACTCCAAGGAGTAAAATCAACCTAGATGGCTGAATTAAGAGCATTAACTAGAATTTGCCAATTAGCTGTGGGAAAAGTGGCAAATACATATTCTGATAGCTGATATAGTTTTGGAGTAGTCCATGATTTTGGCATGCTGTGGAAACAGAGGATGTTTCCTCACCTCATCTGGACAACCCCGTATGAAATGGGCATCAACCCCTCAAGAGAAACATGTTCATATTATTATAAGTGGGATCTGAGGTATCTATGAAGCAATGGCCCACAATATGTAGTGTACAATCCAAACACCTGTGGAAGGTATATAGTCCCTCGAATTTATAGATATTTCTAGGTTAAATGTGACCTCAGATCCTGTATTATTAAACCACAGGCACCAAAACTGAATGAGGATTCTGTGATCAAACCGGTCAGCATTGGGACCATTGTAAACAACATGAGAACACTTCCCATGGTCAGTAGGTGGGATCTTTTAGCTAATAGAACCACGTGGCATCCTATTTCTCTCTCAGACTGTGAAAGCAGAATAGGAGAATGGCTGTGTCCTGAAACCATTTGAAACCCCATTTCTCCCAATTATGGCCCCTAATATCCACCCCCATGGGACATAACATTTGGTATATGGGAAAGAACTGCTTTTGGGAGAGACAACAAAATGACAATTGCAATTATATGACTTCTGTAACAAATCTTCTTTTTCTCTCCCAAATACCAGTATATGGTGCAACACAAAAGTGGTGGGAAAAATTGATTTGTCAACTGTAAACAAGCCCTATGGCAATTTAGACATTGAAGACCAGGCATTTCTCAAGCTTAATTTATACCCTCCATAGGATGTTATACCTATGGAGACAAGTTGGTCAGAGGAAAAATTAAATTTTCTGGATTCTGACTTCGTGTTGGTCCTACAATCCTCAAATAATATTTATCATAAGGTTCAGATGACCCTTGATAAGGAAAGTAAACACATTGTAAGTCTGATTGAAGAATAGGATGCTATTTGCAGGAGATTATTTGGTTGGTTAGGCTGTCTTCTGCCCTCTAATTCCACCTATAACTCTCTTTGATACATAGTCTTCACCATTTTTCTGGCTCTTCACTATGTTATCATTATGTGATTATGTGTCTCTTATAAATGATATGCCAGATACAGCATATTGAGGAATGGATCATGATAACTCCTTAAATAGATCTGATCCAGGATGTTTTTTTTTTCCAGACTGAGTCCTAGGCCTGACTTCCTCTTACCCTTAAACAATTGGCTATAATATCAGCTCAAACCATGTCCATTTCCCATAATCCAACATCACTGATATTGAAACTAGTGTCAGGCCGGGTGCGGTGGGTTACTCCTATAATCCCAGCACTTTGGGAGGCTGAGGTGAGAGGATTGCCTGAGCTCACAGGTGCGAGACTAGCCTGGGCAACTTGGTGAGACCTCATCTCTATAATAAATCAAAATATTAGCCGGACTTGGTGGCACATGTCTGTTGTTCCAGCTACTTGGAAGGTTGAGGCGGAAGAATCCCCTGAGCCCAGTAAGTCAAGGCTGCAGTGGCCCTGAGCATGCCACTGCACTCCAGCTTGGTCAACAGAGTCAGACTCCAACACAAAAAAAAAGAAAAAAAAAGAAACCACTGTCACCAAATAGACAGTTCTAGGAATGTGCCTCCTAGTGTATAGAACCTCACCAGGTAAACAAAGTAGATAATCCTAGAAATGAGCCTTCCTAATTACATGTGGGACCTCCTGCTGTTTATTGGCCTTCACATACATTCTAAGGAATGATTTTGGGCCAAATGGGGAGATTGAGGACTACACTCTGACCTTCATTCTCTTATCCATTCTCTTATCTAACTATGAGGCTTAGGGAGTCATGCCTGATAAGGACTCACCAGGCAGTTGTATTACCCTACTACCCTATATGATGAAGTTTGTTTTCCAAACTGACTTTGGCATAACATTACACAACAGATATAGAAGGAAATGAAAGTATGTTATGACCTGGAAAGCCATCTTGGGGACTCCCAGACTCCAGGCACTTATCTATTCTCTCTGAAGTCTGACACATATAGGACTTCATCTACATATCAAGAAACTTTTAGTTTTTTTGTTTCCTTATCTCAGCAAGATATCGCCTCTACTAATTTTCCAGATTCCTTAAACAGGAGCTACAGATTGCCATTCAAGAACTCCTAAAATCTGCCTATCACCTGATTGGAAATGTCCCACCTTCCCAGGCTGAACCAATGAAAATCTCACATATATTGATTTATGGATTTTTGTAACTTCTGCCTCCCTAAAATGTATATAACCAAATGGCAATTCAACCACTTCAAAACTCATGTCCTGGGCCTGGGCATTAAAACTTGACTCAGAATTAACCTCTTCAAGCATATTTGATTGAACTTGGACACTTTTTGTGTTGTCAATCATTTTGGGTCTGTCTTTTGTCACTTATGAAAAGAAAATAACTGTCATCATCATCATCATCACCATCATCATTAAATTTCTCACAGGGTGATTAGAAGGAACAAATATGGGACAGTGCTTTGTAAAAATAGTGAAGTTGTCAGGAAATATCTTCTTGGCTCTGGAAAATATCCATCATGTTGAGAGCTTCTCTTCTGTAACTTAAATTCACATTTTACTGAGAAGGTGTAGCTCATCCTAGGCAGTAACCCAGGAGACAGAAGCATAGTCACCCAGTGTCCCTAACTCCTAAGAAAATAATGAAATGGCTGGGCATGGTGTCTCATGCCTGTAATCCTAGCACTTTAGAAGGTGGAGGGGAAAGGATTGCCTGAGTCCAGGAGTTTGAAACCAGCGGGGGCAACTTGGCAAGACCTAATCTCTAAAAAAAATAAAAATAAAAATAAGTAAATAAATTAGCCAGGCATGGTGACACATGCCCGTAGTTCTAGCTACTTGGAACTTGAGGCGGAAGGATCGCCTACACCCAGCAGGTTGAGGCTATGGTGGCCGTGAGGATGCCACTGCACCCCAGCCTGAGTGACAGAGTGAGTATCTGAGTCAAAAAAAAAAATTATCTAGGAGTAGTGATGTGGGCCTGTAGTTCCCACTACTTGAAAGGTTGAGATGGAAGCATTGCCTGAGCCTAGCAGGTTGAGGCTGCCGTGGCCATGAGTGTGCCACTGCACTCCAGCCTGGGTGGTAGAGTGAGACTCGAACTCCTCAAAAAAAAAAAAAAAAAAGAAAGAAAAGAAAGAAAATAATGAAACGAGGCCAAGATAGGATATACAGAGATAGTGCGGGAGTTGCAAGGACTGGGAAGAAAATAACATTTCTGGAGTTGGTTTCTAAAGATAGAAAGGATCAGGCAGGGCAAAAAGCTGCCCCTGGTTCCTTTAATATGGTGGACTCTGTAACTGAAGAGATACGGTTGCTGGATGTTCTAACTTTGGAAAGCAGCCTTGTCCCAAAATATCTTCCTTGACATATTTGGATTACATGCAGATGGTCCAATGGTAAGAAATTTGTTGAATAAACAATTTTGTTTTAAAATTAAAGCAGCTCCTAGAATATTTAAAGTTGGGAGATACCAAATTAATGACACTTCCGTGCTCATACATTTGATAAGAATCCCCCCTCCGCATTCTGTCAGGTTCCTAGTTCCCAAGAAGTAAAATTCAATTGTTATTTTCACTTTCAAATGACTTTTTCACAAAAAACGCTAAAAGTTCTAGAGATGGTTTATATTGTTAATGGCTATATGAAATTTACAAAATAATGGTGTCTTTAATATTAATATTTGCATAATTAGTTTAAATAGTATTAAATAGCACATGATCAGTCTACTAATTTTATTTTTTATAATTTATTCAACCAACAATTATTTAGACAGTACTATTTTGTATAGCAATTGTATTGTAGACCTAAGGCTGGAAAGTGGAGCTTTTGTCTTGATGTATCAACTATGACATAATTCCATATTTGGTAGAATGGGTCTATGTATAAAGAATAATTATGAACAAAGGAGAAGATATTTGCCTTGGAAAGCATAGGAAGGTCCTTTCTCTGAATGTATGAAAATCAGAAAAGAAAAATGGGGACTCATGTGTGTTTCATGAGTTATACATTAAAAAAAAATACAAAGTCTGTTAAGAAGGTTAAGGGAGATTAACTGTTAGGTAAGAAGATTATCTTAACATTGAAAGAGATTTGAGCATGTTTGTATTCCACCAGAAGCAAGAGTGATTTCATATACCAGAAAAGAAAATCTTTGCTGTCATTTAATAGGGCTCCTGAGTGTGTTATACAGAAGGGATTTCAAAGAGTAAACAAAAGTGGGAAGTAAAATAGCCTGCGAGAATTCCTTGAAATGACTGATGGATAAACACTCTGGTGTGCTTGTATTTGGAATTGGGAATATTTTAAGTACCTGGAATTTAGTTAATCCTGTGTCCTAAAGCAGTAACGTCCTCCATATTAGCATAGCAACCCGAGGAAGCCAAACAAAGACAGACTGCCAACACTGAGTCTGAGTCAGGGCTTCCTTTGCATCAGAGTCACAGAGCTAAAGCTGCCTGTATTGAGATTTAAGCAACATATCTTTCCCTTTAATTGTTCCATACAGAACTCTTAATGTGAAAATGGGAAACCCAAACTGGAATATGGGAAACCTATACTGAAATATGGGAAATCTAAACTGTACAGGGGTCATCGCTTCTCCCTCTTCATTGCCTGATGCCTACCACAGTGCTTTATTCACTGTAGCTGGTCAATAATAAATAATAGTTGATGGTCAAGGAGGTAAGAAAATGGCTAATCTGACCACTTAGGGAACTTTCTGTTCAAGGCACTAATGTTAAGTCTAGTTTGTAAAATCTGTACACAGTGGAGAAACAGGATCAACATTACCTATATTAGGAAATAATGATATAGTCCCTATCTCTTGGGACCAGATTGTCTTAGAAACCTAAACTAGAAGTTATAAAATACTCTATGATGAGTTTTGTAAGAGAGGAATTAGCATGGTCTGTTAAAAAACACCTTGTAAATGTAAAGGCTGTTGAAGACTGAATGAATTATCAAAAGAGGTTGTAGAATTTTTCTTTTATATGAGCTTTAAACTTACAATATGGATCCTTTTGTTATAACATTTCAGAACAATCTCTGGCTTTGCACACATGGGTATCCTAATTTACTTTTGATGACCCAACTCAATCTTACTTTCTCTAAGAAGCCTATTCTTACCCCTCCACACAGATTTGACCATTTCATCTTTTGTGTTTTTACTATCCCCTCATGTCATACTATCACAGCACATGCAACATTTTGGGACAATTTTTTGTTTGTGTACCTGTCTCCCTTTACTTCTCTGAGGGCAAAATGCCTTTTTCATTTATCATCTGCATTTCAAGTTTCTAGGTCAGTGCTGGCAAAAAGTAGACAATCAGTATTAAATTAATCCCCTTCCTATTCCATTCTAGCTAAATTCGTTATCTCATTGTTCTAGGAACTCACCATGAGCATTCCCATTTCTTGTGTTTTCCCTTATTTATAATAGCAAGGGAATATGCTATTTTCCTTATTTTGGAGTTTGCTTTTCTCCTTTCTGTTTGTATGAGTCTTATGCATGTTTCCAAGTCCAGCACAAATTTTGTTTCCTTCATAGAGCCCCTTGGAGATTAAGGGCTTGTTTGAGTAGTCATTCTTTCCTTGGAAATTCTTAGGTGTTTACTTACAGAGTTCGTGTATTTTAAAAATCATGCATGTCCTATGACTACTCAACTAGTTTGTGAGGATCTCAAAAAAAGGGACTGCGCCTTATTTCTTTCCATTGTCCTAAGCCTAGCACAGTGCTCTATTCAGAGTAGCTGGTCAGCAATAAATGATTGTTTGTGGTAAAGGAGATGAGAAAATGGTTAATCTGATTGCTTATGGAACTTTATGTTCAAGACATGAGCGTTAAATCTAGTTTGTGAAATCTGCATACAGTGGACAAACAGAATCAACATTTCCAATTTTATGAAAGAATAGTTTAGTCCTATCTCTTTTTTTTTTGAGTCAGAGTCTCACACCCATGCTGGAATTCAGTGGTGTGCTCATGGCCACTGCAGCCTCTACCTGCTGGGCTCAGGTAATGCTTCCACCTCAGCCTTCCAAGTAGCTGGAACGACTAGTCCTATCTCTTAGTTAGAACTCTTGGGGCCAGATTGTTTCAGGATTCAGAATTTTTCTTATTCACTGTAGGGCCTGGGGTAGCACTTCCTGTTAATACTGCATAATATGTGGATAAATAGACAATAAGAACTATAAATACCTTTTTTTTCTGAGTCAGAGTCTCACTCTGCCACCCAGGCTGGAGTTCAGTGGCACGCTCACAGCCACCACAGCCTCGGCCTGCTGGGCTCAGGAGATCCTTCCGCTTCAGCCTTCCAAGTAGCAGGAACTACAGGTGTGTGCCCCCATGCCTGGCTAATTTTTTGATTTGTTGTAGAGATGAGGTCTTGCCAAGTTGCCTAGCCTGCTCTTGAACCCACAGGCTCAGACAATCCTCTCGCCTCCGCCTCCCAAAGTGCTGAAATTACAGGAATGAGCCATCTCACTCAACCTTATAAATACCCTATGTCAGTTCAAATCAGACTTTAATTAATAAAATAAACCTTGATAATTTGAATTGCATAGATGAAGTCAAATTATTTGCCCGATAATCTACATGTCATATTGTTGACCTTGTAAATTGGATATATAATAGTCTAAGATTTAGCCTTTGCAGTTTAGTTAGTTTCCATGGGGAGATGCTATGTTAATACAAATGTTGCAAGAAGGCTATAAATCAGGATCTCAGTATTCTGCTAAAAAACATAATTCTTGGAGTTTATCTAACATATACATATTGAATCATTTATATAGCTTAGCTATTTTTTGGTGAGAATTCTGGCAAGAGTTTTTAAGGCTTCTAGTTCAACACAAGCTACCCATTCAGACAGAGTGGATTTAAAAGACAATAAGCTTGTAAATGTGGAAAAAATCTTTTAGTTGATAATCTCTCAGGAGCACACTGCTGCTTTTTCTATTTTTTAAGTGTTTAAAAAGGATTTAGAAATTAACTGTTTCTATTTGATCAGAACTATATACAACATTCTTTATTGGCAATCTCTACTTGGCCAGAATTAAATTATATTTTCCTATCCAACACACACAGATTTAGTTGACCAATCCCTTTTGGTTTGTATTTAGGCCAGTTTATTTACTCACAACAATGAAGTCACTGTCATATGGAAAGTTTTAGTGTGTTATTTAACTAATACATTGGAACAATAAAACCTAGATAGCATTTTTATCAAGTTAAAACAGCAAACCACATAATGTGCTCCTTTTCACTTTTATCATAAAATTGCTCCCAGAATTTGTATCATAAAAATCTGGGTTTTTTTAATATGATGATTTTCTTTTTAAATATAAAAAATAAACTTTGACAGGGTCGACCCCACAGGAATAGTGACTTGAATGGATTTTTAAAAAACAGCTTGAAGAAGATCAACTTAGAGAACTGAGGAGAGGGATTGTAAGTGGTCGGTGAGGAGGAAAAGGAGAAGGGAGTACTGAGTGGTAAGGCTTCTTAGTCCATTTCTACTGCTATAACAAAATATCTTAGACTGGGTAATTTTAAACAATAGAAATTCATTGCTCACAGTTCTGGAGGTTGGAAAGTCTACTATCAAGGTGTCAGCAGATTTGGTGTCTGGTAAGAGCCCATTAAGACTTCTATGTGTTCTCACATGGTGAAAAGGGAAAATGGACCCCCTCAAGCCTCTATTATAAGGGCACTGATCCCATTCATGAGAGTTGAGCCCTCGTGGCCTAATCACCTCCTAAAGATATTGAGTTCCAACATAGAACACCAGAGGAACACCAAGGTTCAGACCATGGCATGAACTGGGAAGGTGGAGGAGCCAGAATTGACTACAATAGATTTGTGAACACATTTTCACACATTATCAGGAGATACATGATAAAGAGCAACTGAGAATTGTTTTAATCACACCTGAAAAAGGATGTGACTGTGAAAATAGGAAGACAGCATCTGACTCAAAGGGACCACGAAATGAGAAGCAACAGATCTTAATAGTGGATCAAATGTATTTGGCAAAAGAGAGAGAGAAACTTTAATAGAAATGGGGAAATTGGGAAAGAATACTTAGTGGTCAAGGTAGGTGATATGCTGTCTTTCTATAAGTTTCAGGTTGCTTACAATAAAACACTGGTTTTGTGTGTATATGATGACCTGACCATGAAAGAACAAGTTGAGCAATGTTGACAAACATAAGGTGATCTTAATTCTGTATTGGGGACAGGTCAGTCATTCTGCCCAGCTGTGTGTCCACACATCCCCACAAATTACTTGAAGGTAGCACAGTATTTAAGATAACTCAAACAGTAGGCGCACTAAATATTGACTATTTGCGAAACTTGTCACAGATTCAGTTAAATTACACGAGAAAGAAAGTGCATAGTTTCTGTGCCACTATAAATTGTATTATAGTGGTGAAATAGTTTACCTTCCCCCAAGTGAATGAGGAGTTGCTATGTGGGAATAGAGGTAAAGTGGTCAGGGCTGTTTTTCTTAGAAATGACAGAAGTCTATCTTGAACCAGTTTAGGCAAAGGAAGAGAATGTATCAGTTCACAAAAATGAAAAGTCCAGGATTTACTGCTTCAATCATGGTTGTCTCCAAAATACTCAAATAATGTTGTCAAGCATTTGTTTCTCTTTTTCTGTCTCTTGGTTCTCTTTTCTTTTTGTTGGTTTCACTTCTCTGCCATCAGGCTATCTTTTCAAATAATAAAGAAGATGGTCCCCAAGTATCTTCACACCTAAATTTCCCTTCTAACTCTAAAGTATTCTCTGCAATTTCTGCATCCATATCAATGTCTCAAAAAGCAAAAACAAAAACAACTCTGACCAGTCTTGCATGAGGTATGTTTTTACCATGAACCAATCAACCATTCATTGAGACCTGGGAAATAGGAGACTCCGAATGGCAAGCCTGAGTCTTGAGTCTGTTCCTGCAGTGAGAGTGGTGAGGTCTGATGATTGGCAGCCTCCACTGGGATTACATGGAACAAAGGAAATAGGACTCCTGGAAGGAAAGGTTGTGGAGTAGAAATAAAACACAGGAGGGCTGAAGTTATTGGTAGTATAGAAGCACTAAAACAAAAATAGCAAAATAATACTGGTAACTGGGAGATGGGGAAGAGGAGGAACCTAATTAATAATGTTCATCAAGTGGAGAAGGATTTGGGCAAAACACAGAATCAGTAAGGACTGAGCCAAACCTTAAGGAAAGAAAAAGTTTATTTGATCACGTCTCTGGACAATGCTTGGGAATCTCTGGATAGATCAGCAGCCCAGAATGACAGTGAAGTTATTGATAGTTTTGATCTGTGGCCAAAAGACCTGGGCCTGACTCCAAGAATCAAGCATCTGGCTAATCTAGAAGTAAGACTTTGTTTTTCTTCCCTTTCTTCCTTTCTTTCTCCCTTCTCTTCTTACTGTCCTCCCCTTTTCTCTCCTCCTCTCCTTTCTTCCTTTCTTTCTTTCTTTCCTATGACACAGGGTTTCGCTCTACTGCCTTCCTGGAGTGTAGTCGCGCAATCATGGCTGACTGAAGCCTCAAACTCCTGGGCTCAAATGATCCTCCTGCTTTGGCCTCCCAAAGTGCTAGGACTACAGGTGTGAACCACCACACCTGGACTGACTTTGTCTTTCTTATATGTAGGTAGCACAGGCAGGTCTGTGCTTAATGGGACAGAACTTTGAGTTCAAATAAACAATATGATGCAGCAGATGATTTATGTCTAGTAGAGACAAATTAAAGTGCTAAAAGGAGGGGGAAGGACTTGTGAAATCACAGGCACTGTGAGTTTGGGGGGTCAGATAAAGAGTGAAAGGGCTAAAGACATCATAGGTGAATCCTGACTCTGAGACAAAGACAATTTTCTCCTTACCCTTTCTGTAAATTCCTTACTGCCACAGAGTTTCCTAACTTGCTCAACAGTTCAACAGATTCCAGGTCCTTTCCCATACCCACTTACAGAGATGGGGTACCTGGGAAGGCACATGGGAATCTGTATTTTTAACAGGTGCCTAGGCAAATCTAAGTTACTCGAAGACCCATGGTTAGATGAGGACACTTGATTCACACTGACTCTCAGGAAATGTATGGGCTGAATCTGAATGAACCAAGTCTGACTAGAAAATGGAAAAGTTTTACAAAGAGATGATAAGCTCTGCTATTACAACATACTCCCCAGTTCCCTTCCAGTTTTGTCCCTCTGCCACACAACAATACCCGTTTCATTAAGTATGGAGGCAGGGAGGAAAATTATGTAACTTATTTTCCGAGTGACATCCCTAAGTTCCCAATACTATTGCAGACTTTCCATTGTCAATTCTGATTGAAGATTAGGCTTTGTAGCATCAAGACTAATAACCTCAGGTCCTTAATCCTCTGTGCTCCCTCAGCACTATTGAAACTCCAGTCAACTAAGGGCCATCCCCAGTGACCTGTGGTAGATGTGGCAAGGCCCATGGGCATCTGTTCTTGGTGTGCCATAATGTCCTGGTGGGTTATGAATGAGATTCAGGTATGTTTCCAGATAGTGAACCCACAGTCCTCAGTGTGGCTGGGAGGGACCTGAGCTGCCAGAAGCTCTGGCGGTCACCATCAGCAGGGAGCAGCTTCTGGCCAGAGTTCTTCCAGGACCCACCTTAGCAAAGTGAAGCCTGTCAGGAGTCTCTATAGGTGCCAAGCAGGATAAGCAGCATATGACACTTGTGCTTCATCAAGGAGGCACTTTATCTCCTAGACATTATTTCAACAGCCAGTTGCAAAATATACCACCCCATGTCAAGGACAGGGAGCCAGTGAAGCTGAGGGAGGAATGCTAATGTGTCAGCCCAAGGTGAAGTAGGTGGAGACAGGAAGGCGATGGGGAGGCTGGACTGGAGCTCAGAGCAGGTACATGGTCAGGCAGTCAGCCCAGATCTATGTATAGGTGGATGATTTGCCCTGTAGTGGCAGGACAGATAAACTGTACCTCCCATGGAAAGAAAGAAGAGAAAGCTTATCTTCTTACCTCTTACATTCCATTGGTGGTGAGAGTTGGCCCATTGGGAGTTAACCTCTGCATACTTCCAAGGACCATCACCAGCCTTTTCAGAAGCCATTGGGGAAGCCAGATCCTATGTCTTACTTTGTGGTTCTTCTAAGTCTGGAAATGGTAGGAGCCAGAAATTCAAGGTGGGCAGAGATAGCCAAGTTAGACAGTTCAGCTATTCTGGGTGGGGTATGCAACTCTTGAAATGGTTCACAATAATCCTTACCTGCAGTTCTTCATGACCTTGTGTGATCACTTTTCCTGAGTGTGGGCTGACCCCAGTGATATGATTCTGATGAACAGAACACCGCAAAGTGGTAGGCTGCCCCTTCTGGGATTGCTGTATAAAAGACTATGACTTCTGCCTTTGCTCTCTCTGATAAAACTGCCACATTGTGAGATGTCCTATGGAGAAGTCAAAATGGCAAGGTACCTCAGTGAGGGCTCTGGACAACACTTGTGAGGAACTAAATACTGTCGACAATGGCGTGAGTGAGCTTGGACACTCCCTCAGGTGAGCCTGGATATAACTACAGTCCTGACACACATTAATTGCAGCCTAGTGAGAGATCCAAGGCCAGAGTAAACAGCCCAGATTCCTGATCCACAGATACTGTGAAATAAAAAGCTACTAGTTGTGCAGCAGTAGACCCCTCATACACTGGGCAAGCAACTCGTCAACCATAGGCATGGGATCACCAGGGAACCCTGTGGAGGTCCTTTATTAGTCTCCTTCTCACCTCTTCATATGCTTTCTGAGAAACATTATCTCTAAGGCAACAATTTCTTCCCTTTCCCCACATTCCTGATGGTTCTAAAATGGGAGCATAACACCATCAACACTTTCACCCATTTAGTGTCAAAAGGAGTGGTTGCGGGTGGAAGGGGAAAGAGCTGAGAACCTAGGACTGAGATTCTGAGAAGGTGTGTAAAATGTGTGTAATATATTGACTGAATTCCACATTCTCAGAGGCAGCACAGCATGGTGAAAAGATAATAGACTCCATAATCAGAAAGAAACGAGTTCAAATCTCAACTCTCACGAGGTGACAGGGTCAAGTTGCTGAAGCTGTCTTATCCTCAGTTTACTTTTCTGTGAAGTGATAATAATAATACTCTTATTTAGGAGGAGTGACTGAGCTATACATGTAGCAATGTAGAGGCTCACAACACATGGTCTTTATTGTGTTGATTGTAGACTTTGTCTTATTTTGTAACCTTGAACGATTTCTCCTGTTGAGTCTCTTTCCAATAGATATTTACTTGACTTGATGCTTCTGAGACAAACACCCTTTTTTCTTCTCCTATCTTTCTGGCTACCCCTTTTCTCTTGCTGAATACTACCTTTTTCTCTTTTTAAAAAAATTTTATTTTAAATATGTGGGGTACAATTCAGGGTTAGGTATACAAATGTTCATTATGCAAGTACCCTTGTTGATGAGGTGTGCCCCCCCTTCCCTGGCAGTTTCCCACTATTACCAATCCCTTTCTTACAGTATTACAAAAAATACTCAAAGTCTGTTTATGAGTTAGAACATGTGGTTCTTTGTTTCTCTGATAGATCACTCAGTATTGTAGACTCTAAGTCCATCCAAGTTGCTCTGAAGTTCATAATTTTGTCCTTGTTTATGACTGTGTAATATGACATCGTGTATATGTACCACAGAGTACTATTTTCTTAATTGCTTATTTGTTTTCTTCAAGATTCCATTATTAGTCTCCTTTTCACCCTCTTCATATGCTTTCTGAGCAACATTATCTCTAAGGTAACAATTCCTTCCCTTTTCCCAAGTTCCTGATGGTTATAAAATGGGAGCATAACACCATCAACACTTTTATCCATTTAGAAGCACCCATTTGGAAGCAAGATTTTATTCTTCACACCTTTAACCTGTCTTCTACCCAGGAGTGGGAATGTCCTAACTTTTCGGTGAGATTGGAAAAAAGGGCTTAGTATATAAACTAAGTTTATAACTCTAGTTTCCTAGAGTTAGAGTTTTTTCTCTCTCCCCCTCCCTTTCTGTTTCCCTTCCTCCCTCCTTCTTCTCTCCCTCCCTGTTTCTGTCCCTCCTTCCTCCACCTCTTCCTCTCTCTCTCTTTCCCCCTTCCTCTCTCTCTCTCTCTCTCTCCATGTCTGTCTCCCTCTTCCCTCCCTCACCCCTTCCCCCATCAACTTCCTGTTCCCACCTTTCCCTTTTGACTCTTGTGTCCCCAGGGCTCTGTCATCTTCTCTTCTCCAATATAATAAGCGCGTCAGGCAAGCCCTCACCCTGCAGGACAGGCCTGGAATTGCTCAGCTGTTTTGTCTGCATTGAGTAGGTAAGTTCAAACTTGGTTAAAACTAAAGAAAAGAAATATAAAGTCAGTATAAACATTATTGACACAAGTGCTTTTAGAATTCAAAGTGTAAGGCTGGTATTTACAATTTCATTTTAGATAAGGGAGATTAAATACAGAGTTTTGTTTTTATTCTCCCAAGGTTATAATCTGTAATATTGAGACTATGTTAACCTTAAGGCTTATTCAAATGTTTGTTGTAGAAAATTGTGTTGGCTCACTAAAGCTATAAATTTTATTTGTTATAGGAAATTAAATTTGCCCACCAACCTTGTGATAATTAATTCATGACTATTACCTCATTGACCTTACTAAAAGGTCTTATTTGTATTTAAACTCTGTAAATTCTCTTTAGCTAGGACCTCAGACTCTTAATCTAAATTTTCCTTCTTGCTGCTTGTATAGTTAAAATAAAATGCCAAATCTCATACTTTTGCACTTCCAAATGAAGTCTCAGTCTACTTTCTCCAACATTAAAGGTCATATTTTGGCCAGGCACAGTGGTTCATTCCTACAATCCTAGCATTTTGGGAGGCTAAGACAGGAGTTATCACTTGAGGCCAGGAGTTGGAGACCAGCCTTGAAAACACAACAAGACGCTGTCTAGATAGGTGTGGTAGCAGCACCTGTAGCCTTAGCTACTCGGGAGGCTGAGGCAGAATGATGGTTTAAGCCCAGGAATTTGATGTTACAATGAACTATGATAATGCCACTGCACTCCAGCCTGGGAGAGTGAGACCCCTACTCAAAAATAAAGCTGTAATTGATCCCTATTCGACTTTCCCCCCTTTTTTCCATATTTCTTGATTGATTCTGAATCTGGAGAGGAGGGAGTATAGTAAACTGATCCTTTAGAATCCCAGTAAAAGTTGAGTACTATTCACTTGGGGACTTGCTTTCATTGTAACATGCTACTTGGTAGTCCGGTATGAGGAGGGGATAAATAGCATCATTTAGTTCTTTTTGTTTTTTTGTTTGAGTCAGAGTCTCACTCTGTTGCCCAGGCTGGAGTGCAGTGGCACACTCACGGCCACCGCAGCTTTGATCTGCTGGACCCAGGCCATGCTTCCACCTCAGCCTTCCAAGTAGCTGGAACTACAGGCGTGTGCCACCATGCCCAGCTAACTGTTTTCTCGCCAAGTTGTCCAGGCTGTTCTCGAACCCCTGGGCTCAGGCAATCCTCTTGCCTCAACCTCCCAAAGTACTGGTATTTCAGACTTGAGCCACCATGCCCAGTCAGCATCACTTACTTCTAACACAGGTAGCTACCAACATTCCAGGAAAGAACCTGTGTTTTGCTTCTTTTTTGAAAGCAGGATTTATTAGGGCAGAAAAGCTCTCACAGTGGGAGGGGACCCGAAGGGGTTGCCCAAACCTGTGTTTTTTTTAAGGGCTAAGTTGCCTTTAGCCTTATAATGTTATGTAGCCTTACCAACTCTTGTAACTTCACACCTATTACACTCTCCAATACTTACTATATTGACTGTGACCTTGTGGATCCTATTCTCTTGTATGCCACCTTGCTGTTACACTTGCTCTTCTCTCTGCTTAGAATACTCAGCTCTTAAAGGCCACATCGCCTCTTGCGCAGTATTCTCCGCTCAAATGCCACCTCCTTGAGGCATCCTTTCCTGACCCTTACTCTCCCCTAACTTCCTAAGCTCCATTTAGTGCTTTATCTGAGCTTGTTACTTTGGCATGTGTCTATAGAACTCACTGCAGTATTATGATTAAGAATACAAAAATTCTTTCTGTTTTTGTTAACTAGATTTTGAGTTCCTGGGATGCAGAGATTGCAGGTTTCACTTTTTTAATGTTAGTGCATGGGTTGCTCTCAATGAATATTTTTGAAAATAAATAAATTGGATGAACGAACCCTGCAAGGGCAATGAACAACTGTTCTAGCTATGCACCAATATTAATTTATGTATTTTCGTAAAAAACTATATTAAAGATATTTTTACAGATGGAGTCTTGCTATGTCACGCATGCTGGCTTCCACGCCTGGGCTCAATTGATCTTCCCGCCTCAGCCTTGCGAGTAGCTGGTTTTAGAGGCGTGAGTCACTGCACTGGCTCCCACTTATATCTTTATGCTAGCATAATTTTTAGTAGTATCCCCTTTCACTCTCAAAAGTGTTCCACTTAGGGTGACAAATTCCTATGCATAGGGATTCTTGGACGAGATATAGAGGTGAATTGCTCTTTTTGCATCTAAGAGGATAATTTTGTCCTCAGGTTCTCTCATGAACAGAGACAATGATTATTATAAATTATAATAACAACAGTATTTTAATGATAATTTTCTTAATTACAAAATGGAGCTAGCCAACTGTTTTGTAGCATTCTATGAAGATGTGTGTATTAGTTGACTAGAGCTGCCATAACAAAAGCCTGGGTAGCTTAAACAACAGAATCTATCTTCTCACTGTTCTGGAGACTGGAAGTTCCAGGTAAAGGTGTCAGCAGGTGTTTGGTTTCTTTGGAGGCCTCTCTCCTTGGTTTGCAGATGGTCTGCCTTCTTGCTGTGTCCTCATATGGCCTTTCCTCTGTGTGCACATTCCTGATGTCTCTTCCTCTTCTTGTAAAAACTCAGTCATATTGGATTAGGGACCCACCCTGATGACCCCACTTAACCTTAATTACTTCCTTTCAAGTCCCTATCCTGCGCCATGGCTCATTCCTCTAGTCCCAGCACTTTGGGATTACATTCCTCTAATCCCAGCCAAAGGGATGGAATCCAAAGGGGAAGAAGCTTCAAGACCAGCCTGGGCAACATAGCAAGATTTCATCTCTACAAAAAATAAAAAAATATTAGCAGGACATGATGGTGTATGACTGACTACAGCTACTTGGGAGTCTGAGGTGGAGGAGGATCACTGGAGCCAGGAGGTCGAAACTGTGAGCCAGGAGCAGTGAGCTGTGATCGTGCCATTGCACTCTAGGCTGGACAACAAGAGTGTGACTCTGACAAAAAGAAAAAAAAAATCTCCAAATACAGGACATTGAAGGTTAGGGCTTCAACATGTGAATTTTAGGGGGACACATATGCAGTCCATAGTTTGTATATATGTGTGCTGTATGAATTTTTATATCCATATATACTAACCCATATATATGTATATATGTATATATATATATATATAATTAGTTTAAAATGATATGGTGATTATTTTTCAATTTTAAACAAAATAATGTAAATTGGTGGTAGGAGACTTTATTCATTCTCATACTATCAGATTACTTTCTTTGCACTTGTAAAATAGTCTTATTACTCTATAACAGATGACAATGATTTACTCATTTTAAATAATACATGAAACTTTCAGACTTTGTCAAGAGAGGTCCTTCTCAGGAAACCCTGCTTTAAAGACTTGCTAAAATCCTCTTTCCCATGGGGTGAGTAGTCCATAGCGCCAAGAGGACATGTGGGTACCTGGGACCCTGAGATTTCCTGCTCAAACATTCTCAAGCCAGACTCTGGGGACTCTTTGGGCCTCTTCTGAATCTCCATCCTTCTGCATATGGTCTGTATCACTGGTGAGGAAGCTTAGGGCAGTTGTTAACTAGGAAGAATGCTGCCTGTTTCTTACCTACCATATTCTGATGCGGGACTGCGAGGAGTCCTGGGCATGATGAGGCCATATATGGTAATAGATTCAATAATAAATACAGCATATTTTAATTAACAGTTTGTTGACTTCATTTTATACCTTTCAAATATTTAGACCTATGCTATACAAGCCTTTATTTGTTCTCTTGCTCCAGGTTTCACAAATATTAGGAGTGAGCCTTTTTACTGAGTATTTATTATTTGCCAGTTAAAATGGCAAGTGTCATTTATCCTTTGATCTATACAACAGCCAATTTGTAGGTCTTTTGCTGATCTCAGTTTATAGGAATGAAACTGGGGCCAAAGTCACCCAGCTCATAAGCAGAGTAGGGCCTGGAATGGAGCTTTGACCACAGAGACTGAGCTCTTAGCCCCTGTACCTTACTCGAGAGCCATTAAAACAGAGATCGTGATCCTCATTCATTTTTAAGGGAATAAAATAAGTCCATACTCATCAACCACAAATAGTGAGGCTGTCTGAAGATAATAACCGTCTGGGAATCTGCAACCAATTGTTCAGATTCCAAAATTTGCCCATTCAGACATGAGACTAATTATACAACCTGCTTGCATCATTCTGTAATTAGTTCTGCTTCCAGTAGTGTAACTGAACAATGGAAAGAATGGGTAATCTTGCTCAGATGGGTGTTTCTTCAAACGTTAGGAGCAAACGAGTTGAAGGAATCTATTTGAAACCCGAAAGGGAGTAGATCTCTATCATTTACCAAGTTGTTAAACGGTGTGTTGGCAGCTAGCTTTTTGTTTATCTCAAGATGGAATGATAATACTTGAGAATTCCATCAACACATATGAGATATAGTTTTACTTCTCATATTTAGAACGTAGAGTACTGGCAGGCAGGATTCACACTGTGCCTTTAAGTACTGAACATTAGAACAAATCTTTACTCGCACTGGAATTGCATCTGGTTTAGAACAAAGTGGTCTTCCTTTTTTCTTTATTGGACCTTGGTCCTAATAGAAACTTTACAGGTCTGCAAGCAAGGCTTAGTGGCTTGCTTGTTTGCTCATCATATTTATATTTTTTCCTACTGAGATTAGTTTGTAATTTGGAGAATGACATCTTTTTTGGCTTTTTGCATGACCACGAATGTCCCAGGCTCCTGATGATTTGTAAACCGCAAGATGCAGCAGCCGAAATGCCTTAGTTTAATGACAAACATGGGAAACAGTCTGATTTTATAAAGTACCAATTATACAAATATTTTACAATAAATGGTGGTCTTAATAATGACAATATTTCAGCCACATTCCCAATGTACTTATTCAAGAACTTCTTTGTGACTTTAAAATTCCAGGATATTTCAGCTCCTTTAAACATTTTTCTGATTGCCCCTAGTACTTTAGCTTTCATGGTATTGCTGAATAGTCCACCTAAGTAAAGAAAGCACGGAGGAAATCTTGAATCAGAGGTGGAATCTACATTGGAAATATTTTTTTCTTTTTTTTTTTTTTTTTTTTGAGTCAGAGTCTCACTCCGTGGACCAGGCTGGAGTGCAGTGGTACAATCACTGCTCACTGGAGCCTTGACTTATGGGCTCAGGTGATCATTTTGCCTCAGCCTCTTGAGTAGCTGGGACTACAGAATGTGTGCCATCATGCTCTTTTTTTTATTATAAAAAAATGTAGACTGGGTGGCTCACGTCTATAATCCCAGCACGTTGGGAGGCTGAGGTGAGAGGATTGAGCCCACAGGTTGAAGACCAGCCTGGGCAAATTGGCGAGACCTCATCTCTACAATAAATCCAAAAATTAGCCAGGTGTGGTGGTGTGTGCTTGTAGTTCCAGCTATTTGGAAGGCTGAGGTGGCCAGGAGAGTGCCACAATCTTCCAGCCTGGTTGACAGAGTGAGATTCCAACTCAAAAAAGAAAAAAAATTATCTAGGTACCCAGCTGCTCATGGTTAGGACCAGGCTGGGGAAGGATAAAAAGTTGTTGGATTCTGGATATATTTCAAAGGCATAGCTAAGACAATTTTTTCCTATATGCTGGAAAAAAGAGAGCGAGAAGTCAAAAATGACTAATGTTTAGATGAGTAACTAGGAGGAGGAGGGTACTATAAGCTGAGATGGAATCATTCTACAAAAAAGGCATCTGCACATGCATGTTTTTTGCAGCTCTGTTCACAATAGCAGAAACATGGAACCAACCATGCTGCCCATCGAAGTTGGGCTGGATAAAAAAAATGTGGTACATATACACAATGGAATATTATGTAGCCATAAAGAAGGCCAAACATGGACTTTGCAGCAACTTGGATGTATTTAGAGTCGATTATACTCAGTGATCTATCACAGAAACAAAGAACAGAGTACCATATGTTCTCACTCATAAGTGGACCTTGAACAATTATCATAATACTATAAGAAAGGGGTTGGCAGTAGTGGGAAACTGCTGGGGGAGGGGGGACCCCTCATCAACAAGGGTACCTGCATAATGGACATTTGTATACCTAACCCTGTATTGTACCCCACATATTTAAAATGAAAAAGTTAAAAGTTAAAAATAAAAAAAATAAATAAATAGAAGAAGTATAGTTTCTCAGTCAAAAAAAACACCAAAAACCAAAAAACTGAGATGGGGGAGAAGACCTTGGCAGAGCTTGTTTTGAGCAAGACAAGATCAGGAGTTTAGTTTTGCTCATGCTGAAATTCAGATGTATATTAGATATAGGTGCCTTAAGGAAGGATTGAGCCTAATAGGCATTAGTTTGAATTCAGCTGACTTCTCCACCCTAACTTTATCTCCCTACAAGGAGTCCTTTCACAGTCCCCTTTGCCCTTCAGCCTATCCTAAATATTTTCCCTTTCCTCACTTATGGGATTGAGATAACACAGGTCCTTCCATTACAAGAATGAGTGTGGTGGCTCAAGCCCATAATGTCAGCATTTTGAGAGGCCAAGGTGAGAGGATTGCTTGAGCCCGGGAAGTCGAGACCAGCCTAGGCAACATGGAGAGAACTTGTCTTTACAAAAAATTATTTATTTATTTATTTACTTTTTTAAGTCAGAGTCTCACTCTGTCGCCCAGGCTGAAGTGCAGTGGCATGCTGTTCACAGCCACCACAGCCTTGACATTTTGAGCTCAGGTGATCCTTTCGCCTCCATCTTCCAAGTAGCTGGAATTACAGGCATAAGCCACCATGCCTGGCTAATTTTTTTTTTTTTTTAGTTGTAGAGATGAGATCTTGCCAAGTTGTCCAGGTTGGTCTCGAACAAAGAAATATCTAATTCTTTTTTTTTTCTTCCGCCCAGGCTGGAGTGCAGTGGCATGCTTACAGCCACCACAGCCTTGACCTACTGGGCTCAGGTGATCCTCTCACCTTGGCCTCCCAAAGTGCTGGAATTATAGGTGCGAGCCACTGCGCCTGGCTAGCTAACTTTAGGAGAGACCAGATGAGCTTTCTGCTTCCAACCTTCCCATCTTTCCATCTGTTTTCCATAGAGGAGTCAGTGATTTCCATCAAACCTGGCACGTCATGTCACTCCTCTGCTGAAAACCCTTTAATAGTTATTCATTTCATTTATAATAAAGTCTGAGTCTTCTTTTACTTCTGATCTCATCTCCTACTTCTCCATCTTTTAGCCCTGCTGACCCTCTTACCATTTCTCAAATTCTCCAGGTGTGTCCCTGCTTCAATGCTCCCTTAACTCCATGTTTTTGCTCTAACTGCATTTTTTAAAAAGGAGATGATTTTATTCAATCTATTGTAATAATGAGAAGGTTTGTTAATGAGGGACATCTCAACGAAGAGAAAGGAGCCTGGGCACTAATATAGTAGGTGATCAGGTAGTCATGATGAAGGGTGGGGGTGAATCCTATCAAGCACAGGGTAATCTTTTGTAGTTCATCATTTCCCAGAACATAAAGAATGTATGAGGAATTTCACAACCATTATGGCTTTCCAGGAGTACAGGGCTTAAATAAAATGAAAGATGTGCTGGGTGTAGTGGTCCATATCTGTAATCTTAGCATTTTGGGAGGCCAAGATGAGAGGATTGCTTGAACTCAGAAGTTCAAGACCAGCCCGGGCAACATAGCAAGCCCTCATCTTTACAAAAAATAAAAAAATTAGCCTGGCTTCTGGGGAGGCTGAGGCAGAAGGATTGCCTGAGCCCAGGAGGTTGAGGCTGTGGTGAGCTGTAATTGTGCCACTGCACTTCAACTTGGGTGACAATGACAGCCTGACTTAAAAAAAAAGCAACATTATTTTCCCCCTCAACTATCAGTTGTTGAACAGCTCAAAGGCAGTCATAAACCTCCTGAGTGGGTACAAGAAGCAGTGTCTCAGGAATTCTTGTTGGCATTGTGGTTGTGTAACCAGTAGAACCATCTGTTGGAAGGTGGTAGCAAAGAGCAGTTATTTGTGGGTCCCGGAGGTCAGACATCTTTAAAAGAGGATGCTTCTTGTTTACAGTGATAATGGAAACAGGTCATCATGCACCAGTACTTTGCTGATGATTAGCAGAGCACATGACTACATCTAACACACCTCATGTGTACACCTCTTAAAGTGGCAGAAATGAGCATGCTCATTACAGACCCAAAGCCCTGTGTGGAGTAAACAGGATTGGAAGGCTATGCCTGGCCCTATACAAGTCACAGCACCAAAACCAGCTCTAGAGAGTTAACTCCTTTTTAGCATGAGTCTGAAGGCTCTGTCACATATCGGTTTCATGTTTCCCAGCATCTCTAGATGTAGGTGGTGTAAGTGTTTCCACTTAGGTTAAGGAAAACTTCTGAATTTCACAATGACCATAATTGCATGAAAATAAAGTAACAGAGATGAAAGCAGCTATAACCAAAGAGACATATATGAGTTTATGATAAAGGATATTACAAAGGATACAGATGAAAAGATGCATAGGGTGAGATATGTGGTAATTAATGCAAAGCTTCCATGTCCTCCCTGGGCATGTTACCCTGCAGGAACCTCCATGTGCTCTGCTATCCAGAAGCTCCTCAAATGGCATTTTGTTTTATTTTATTTTATTTTTGAGTTGGAGTCTCAGTCTGTTGCCCAGACTGGAGGGCAGTGCCATGCTCATGGTCACCACAGCCTCGATGGCAATCCTTCCACCTCAACCTTCCAAGTAACTGGAACTACAGGCACACACCACCACTCCCGGCTAATTTTTTTGTTTATTGTAGAGATGAGGTCTTACCAAGTTGCCTAGGCTAGTCTTGAACCCATAGGCTCAGGCAATCCTTTCACCTTGGTCTCCCAAAGTGCTGGGATTATAGGCATGAGCCACTGCGCCTGGCCCAAGTGGTATTTACTAAGTTTATATTTGTAGCTAGGCACAATACTCCTTATTCCTTCCACTGTGTTATTTTCCTTCATAGTAATTCTCTTCTGAGTGATTTACTTCTTTCATTTATTACTTGCCCCCACTAAAATGTAAATTCCATAACAGTATGAATTTTCAACTGATTTGCTCACTGATACAATCTCAATAACTAGAATAATATCTGGCATGAAGCAGGCTCTTTATAAGTGAACAAATGAAGATGTGAATGGCCTGTATTGGAACATGACTGTGGCCTTTTCTCTCCACTATTTAATGCTGTAACTGTTGTCCTAAGCACGAAGAAAAATAGCCATATCCAGATGGATGTATCAGAACATGTCTAAGACTAAATGTTAGTATAAGCAGATGAAAATTGTGTTGTATGATTTTATAAATTTTTCTGTGTAGTATCATGCTTCTGTTTTTTGTAATAGGGATAACTAAAATTGTCCATATGGGATTTTAGAGGCAAAGATAAGATTTCTGGATAAAAATTAATTTCAATCATAAACCACAGATCAATGGATGGGTTCAAAGAAATGCATGGGAAGCCCTTGGACATTTTTTTCGGGGTATATATGAACAAATCTGCCTGAGTGGTAGCATTGTGGGTGGTGGTACTGATACTGCTGGATTAGGGTGAAAAATGTGTATTTCTAAACGTCTGTGATTCTCTCTGATTGAAAAAATAGCACAATACTTCACTGCTCCATCTGGCTATTAGGTCTAATAATGGCCCTAAGAAATCATTGACACTAGAAGATGGTGATGAATGGAAAGGGTGTGAAGGACCCAGGAAGGTTCCACTCAACTTATACATGAATTAAACAGCCATCCTTTCTTCTTTTGCCCGTTAGGCTTACAAAAACTATAGCTGCCATTTTGCAATTTTTTTTTAGTTTCTTTACAATTTATGACTTGCCTGGATTTTTCATTAATATTTTACATGTTGAAGAACACAGTGTTTTAAGTCCTATGATTCTCCTGTGCCTAAACTTAGTTTCTAAATTATGTCATGTGTTGAGAATTGTAGCCAGGAGTTAAAACCTGGCAGTTAAAAACTTGGATTCAGTACAGGTTTTCTACTGTTCCTTGGAATCACTCAATATGACCTCTTGACGGGTGGAAGGCTCTCTTTCTCTCTTTTCTTTTTATAGTTCCTAGGGATTTCAAAGTTGGGAGGCCAGAGAAATACAAAATTGATCATGCGACTTTATTTGGAAAATGTGATTTTATTTCTACATATTTTAAATGGATGCTTTTTAAAAATGTGTATGATCAATGAGAACTTCTAAATATGTACGCATGCTTTTTTAAAAAATTGGCTTTAAAACATAAAATGTTTTATTGTCTTGTGTCTTCATGTAGTAGATTATAGTTCCTTTTGTTATTCTACAGAAGGTCCCCAATGGAAGAAGTTTAATGAGAAAGGATTCTAGAAAGATAATGAAAAAAATTTTTTTGCCTGATACTTTTGTTATAATGGAATTAAGCTTATAATTATTATAGTATATTCTGCTTGAAACATCCATTAGTGTTGCAGGGATTATAGAGATAGGAAAATCTCTTATATATTTGTTAATGGAAAATCATAGTAAAAACAAATCTCCAAATACCTGTTTGTAGGCAAGAACATAAGCACATCCACACTGGAGTAGATAACCAGTCTTTCCCTTCACATATATTCCTTTTTATTTTCTTGTTCTACCTTCCCCAAACAGAGACATTAATAGTAGTTAGAATGGCCATCTCCCAACATTAAAAAAAAAACCTGTACTCCTCAATGTGGTGAACAAAGTAGGACCTAGATAGAGTTTAGCTGAGTGGGCCATTGTGGAGTCTTTTTTTTTTGAGCTGGAGTCTCACTCTGTCGCCCAGACTGGAGTGCAGTGGCTGCTCCTGGCCACTGCAGCCTCGACCTGCCGGGCTCCGGCGATCCTTCCGCCTCAGTCTTCCGAGTAGCTGGAATTACAGGCGCCCGCTACCACGCCCGGCTAAATTTTTGATTTTATTGTGGAGATGAGGTCTCGCCTGCCCAAGTGAGTCTCGAACCCGCGGACTCAGGCAATCCGCTCACCTCAGCCTCCCAAAGGCGCGGGATTATAGGCTGAGCCACCGAGCCCGGCTCATTGTGGAGTCTTAAGTGGTGAGGCCTTCCGATTTCAGTGTGCTGTGTCTTCAACTTGTATCATCATTTTAGTGGAAAGCTGTAATTTAATTCTGGAGAAATGAGATTCATCTCCCAACAGGATTAGTAACAGCATTCACTACATTTCACTTTCTTCTTTTGTGAACTGTGAAGACACAGAATGGTAACTAGAAAATCAATGGGATTCCAGCTCTGGGGACAGATGAAATGATAATATACCAGTACAAAAGCACCTATATTTTGATTTACAAAGCAGATAATATTTTAAATCTGCAGCTTAATTACAGATATACTATACCATAACCTTTTGAAATGACAAGAATACACAAATATTTCAGAATATAGGTACAGTCTAAGTGTATAGTAAATAAAAGCACTGAGGAAATATATTTTGAGTTGGAGTCTCACTCTGTTACCCAGGCTGAAGTGCAGTGGCATGCTCATGGTCTTGGCAGCCTCAACCTGCTGGCTCAGGGGATCCTTTGCCACCTCAGCCTTCCAAGTAGCTGGAACTACAGGCACATGCCCGTCTAATTTTTTGATTTATTGTAGAGACAAGGTCTCGCCAAGTTGCCCAGGCTGGTCTCAAACCCGTGGGCTCAGGCAATCCTCTCAGCTCGGCCTCCCAAAGTGCTGGGATTATAGGTGTGAGTCACTGTGCCTGACCCTGAAGAAATATTTTGTTAGAGGGAGTTCAGCTTGGAACGGTTATTACCAAAGTTAAACACTCTTCTTTTATATAAACTATACTAAAAAATAGTTCTGTGGGACTGATTCCTGGCTAAAAAAGTATCAAATGGTTTACTGGTCAAGAAACAAATACCTTAACTGACAAGGGTGGATAGAAGAGAAACAGAGAAGATTTCTACCCTAAAAGTTCAGACTTACTAAGATTTTTTTCTGTAATTATGGTACTAATATATCCCTTAATGGCAGAATGTGTAATTATGGAATTAATTATCGCCGAAGTAGCTTTTAAATGAAAAAGGGAAACAAAAGCAAAAACAAGTGAATTCTGATGTAATCTGACCAAACACATGTCAATTTACAATTTCAAGTTTAGATCACAAAATAGTTACATTTACACCACAGGTTCCTGGCAGCATTTCTAGACAAATGTTCTTTTAATTTATCCTGACAGGCTATTCGTGAAGAAATTACACTATGTAAATAATTCTCATTAACAAATTTCCTTTCCCTTGGGTCAGAGAAAAAGAAATGAGCATTCTAATAAGACTGAGAGGGAGGGCAAGCACCCAGATCACTTAGAGAAGAGAGTGGGTGCTAGGGGTCACCAATTATTGAAACTCACAGTGTGGTGCTTTCCGAGATAAGTCAACTGCTTTTAGCCATTTCATAATTTTTTTTTTTTTTTTTTGAGTTGGAGTCTCACTCTGTCGCCCAGACTGGAGTGCAGTGGCCGCTTCCGGCCACCACAGCCTCGACCTGCTGGGCTCCGGCGATCCTTCCGCCTCAGCCTTCCACGTAGCTGGAACTACAGGTGCGCGCTACCACGCCCGGCTAATTTTTTGATTCATTGTAGAGATGAGGTCTCGCCTGCCCAGGCGGGTCTCGAACCCGCGGGCACAGGCAATCCACTCACCTCAGCCTCCCAAAGGCGCGGGATTACAGGCTGAGCCACTGAGCCCGGCTTCATAAGTATTTTAAAGAAAAACCTTTTGTAATCAAACTCTTTAATGCTTTCATTCTTATTCAGAATCAGCCCCAGTTAGTCAGCTGCAGAAATCACAATACCAAGTTCTGGTGATCGCAGTAGCAGGTATTGTGCCGGCAAGTCATTAAAAAAAGAAAAATGATAGTGCCTTTCCTCTTCAGACACACCATTTTTTAAAATAAAAAAATGAAAAAAGTTACAATACTAAGGCTTGCAAAGGAATACCACGTAGCAAATGGCTTTAAGCAGTCTATTAAAAAATTGGGGAGGTTTTTATTTCATAGTGAGTCACCAAGGTATTTTGTTGTTTAAAAATCAACCTTTCCTCATAGAAAGTTTTAAAATTTCTTTCTTTTTTTTTAAATCAATATTTTTTATTATGATATTGTGGGGTACAGTTAAGGGTTAGGTATACAAATATGCTTCATTCAGGCCCCCTTGTTGATAAGAGGTGTCTCCCTGTTCCCAGACAGATGTTTACTACCATTAGTCCCATCCCCCTTCCCCTCTCCCCCATAGTTTCCCACCACTGTCAGTCATTTTCTTATGGTAGTACTTTGGATGATGAAAGTTTTAAAATTTCTAATGAACTCGCAAACAAAAAGCTCCCATTTAAGAATAAGAACAAAATCCTGAGTCATTAGGGATATTTACATTGATTACATTTACCTAAGTAACATTACATGTTCAGTTGTAAGATGTTAACTAAATTTCTATGACAAATATGCTTAAAAAATACCAAGAACTTGATAGAGCTGATGTAGAGTCCTAAGATAATCTAGTAGCTACTAAGTAGCTTTCTTAAGTCTTCACAGGTAATTAGGCAGAATCTTTCGTATGTTCAAACACTGGGATTTTCATTGCTATCATATCAAATGACATGTAAACAAGAAGTCAATCATTTTAAGAGCGTTTTAATAAGAGGACAACTTGCAAACCCCAGGGATATAAAAACCCTAAGAATGCACAATTGCAAGCATTTACAACCATCACAACTCAACTGTGACTGAAAGACTGTTCTTCTGAAATGAGATCTCGAAGTACCTAGTTTAAAATAAAAAGTTTTAGCAAAAATTGGCTTATGCACAATGTCTCCACCAATTTGTGTATGCCAACCATTTAGTTACCTTTTCCACTTGAAGAAAATGCAATAGAAAAACCAGACACCGTGTTTCACTATCTCAGTTAATATTCACAATTACAGTGGCTACAACTTGGGATACAGCATCACCAATGCTGCCAAGTGTCAGTTCATATTGAAATTAAGTTTTTTTTTTTTTGAGTTAATGGTTGCCCACAGCCACTGGCTAGTGTACATACGAACTAAAATTTCTCGATGTGGGGAGAAACAAATGTTGCTCTGATCACCTGCTCTGCCTCTTTTCCTCAATCCATGCTTAGGAACCTTTCACATTATTCTTGGCTATCTCCGTCTGCTTGCCTGGGAGGGTTTGGACCTGCAGGCCCTGCCCACTGGAAGAGGCTGCCTCCTGTGCTGCTTTCTGCTTTAACATTGTCCAGTCAAATGTGTAGTCATATTGATGGTTCAGGGTCCTGAAAAGAATGCGAAAAAGCTGCCTCAGATACATGTAATCCGGGGCTTCCTCAAAACGCAGCCCACGACAGTAGTTTAAGTACATGGCAAATTCTGTAGGAAATCCCTTACATAAAACCTCAACAGTAGTGGACATCTTCTTTTCACTAATCTTTTCAAATTTTTGTTTCTTGGTTAGAGCCTTTAGTCCTTGCCACGGCAGGTTGGATCTATTAAAATACATCAAAACATAGCCTAATGATTCCATGTCATCTCGGCGACTCTGCTCAATGCCAAGGTGGGCATTGATGCTGGCGTATCGGACAGTGCCACTGAGGTGCTTATCTTCTCTGTACGGTATGTGTTGCCTTGTCCTGGAGTCTTTGTACTTTTTGGCCAAACCAAAGTCAATAAGGAATAACTTGTTACAGTGATGCCCGGTCCCCATCAGGAAGTTATCTGGTTTAACGTCTCTGTGTATAAAATTCTTTGTGTGCATGTATTCAAGTCTACTGATCATCTGGTCCGCCAACATAAGCACAGTCTTCATCGTGAACTTTCTCGAACAGAAATTAAAGAGGTCTTCGAGGCTGGGTCCCAGGAGATCCACGACCAGGACATTGCAGTCTTTCTCCTGGCCATACCAGTGCATATGGGGGATGCCCACCCCGCCCTGGAGAATCGTGTAGAGCTTGCTCTCGTACTGCAGCTGGGGGTGCTTGATCTTCTGAGATTCCAGCTTCACTGCCACTTCCTCGCCGTTGGCGGTGGTGACCGCCAGATAAACGTCCCCGAAGGAGCCAGCCCCGATCTTCCGCACCAGTTTGTATTTCCCGCCCACGATGAGTTCAGCCTTGGAGCCGCTGCTGCTCGCCATGCGGAGAGACCCGGGTGGAGGTTGGCCCGGCCGCGGCGACGCCCCTGACGGAGGACGCAGGTTGGCAGGGCAAGGCGGTGGTGGCGGAGGGCGGCAGGAAACGGCGCGGTGGAGGCCTCTCTCGGAGTTACGGCGCCCAGAAGGGGTTCCCGGGGGAACCTGATCGCGCGGTCAGGTTTCTTGCCGGGTTGCGCTCTGGGAAGGCCTCTCCCAGCGACCAGGCCGGGCAGACACTTGTTCCTGGGTGGCCGCTGCTGCCAAACTCTGGCGGCTGCGTCGCGGGCCGGAAGGGGGACGTGGCGAGCGCGGGCGGCGACACCGCTGCCGCAGCGCCGCCGTGGTCACGGTGCCTCCGCGGCCAACGGCGCGGCCTCGAGGGTCCCTGTCACCCCTTCGCCGCCGCCATCTTGGGATGCCGCCTTCCAGCCAACGCAGCGGCGAGGATTTTTTGAGAAGCCTGTGATTGTCTAAGTACTTTGTTAGGTGTTCCACCCACCTTAATCCCTTGAACTCTTACCGTGATCCTGTGACGTAGCTGTTGTTTTCCCGGATTTACCGGGTAAGAGAAGTGACAAGAGTGCACAGAGATGGCGGATGAGCGAGCTGGGATTCAAACCTGCCGAGGTTTATATGCCTCGAAGCTCACGTGCCTACAACTTCATCATGCAGAAATGGGAGACCTGGGTGGCTTTGATAACAAAGATTTTCTTGTTTTCAGGCTGATCATTGGCCCATCTACTGCCCTAAACATCATCTCTACTTGGTTTAATGTGAATCGACCTGCCATCTCTTGGGGTTTTTCTCTGCCATCTCAGTTGCTACTTCTTTATGGAGTTTAGTCAAGGACAGTTTACTGTTAAATGGAAATGCGTTTTTCATTTTTTAAGCTACCCCTTTACATTTTTTTCATGGAATCCTTTGAGTACAAATAGGGGTCCACAGAGAAGTTCTGGTAAAACTGGTAAAAATGAAGGATTCAAGTAAAATTTAACCAAAATATGGAAGAAAAGCAGACTCAGGCCATTCTGAGCATTTTTCTCAGAAGAATTGGGACCAGCACTAGCGCGAAAAGCTGTATCATTTTCAGATATTTCCCCGCTTCAGTGCTCTTAAGGGAGCCCACATCACAAATAACACAACTCCCAGGACAATTTTATTTCATGAGATACGGTGAGGAGATGGCTAGGAACTGAGTGTACTGCCACTGGGGCAATAGCAATAAATTTGGGAGGCAATGGCATAGGGGCAGGAGAGGGAACTGCGGCTTTGAAAGCAGCTATTCCCATTCTTCCTGACTCTCACATCATTCGTTCTATCTATGGTGAGAGAGGGAGTTAGTCTGAGGTATGGATGGGCATAGAATGCTATAAAGTGCTATAAAATATTTTAAAAGTGTTGTTGAGACAAATGAGTGTGGTGGGTAGAACTGTGTATTACAGGGCTTTGCAACAGAAGCAACCCCCAAATCTTAGTGGCTTACAACAACAAAACTTATTTGTCATTTATGTTTTATGTAGGCTATAAGTCAGCTGCATCTCTGCTTCCTGTGTCCTCTTTGTTCTAGAATGCAAGCTGAAAGAGCAGTCTCCTTAAGAGCATGGTGTTCTCATAATAAAGGGAAGTAACAAATAACATATTCTGTTGGACAAAATGCATCACATGGTCAGGTACAACGCTAGCGGGTGAAAATGTATACTCCTCCCACAGGCAGTAGTCATAGAATATACCACTGGCAACTTTTGCTATTATGATTCTGCCTTTCATTTTACAGAAGTGGAAACCAAGTCAAAGAAAGATGTTAAATGAATAGCTCAAGGTCACACCATTGACAAGTGTCAGAAACCAATTTGAAACTCAAGCCTGACTCAAGGTCGTTTCTCTTTATATTATACCAACAGAGAGAGAATGGCATTTCCTTTATTTATCCATCCATCTTTGCTGACATTTGCCTGGAGAACATTTGCCTTCTGATGACCTACTACAAAATTTATGATGTTACCCCAGTGCTCATTATGCATCATTTCCTTCCAATTCTTCAGTTAATGGCTTTAACATAAACTTTGAAATTCAAATAGTCTGTATGCAAGAGAAGTCAGTATTGAAAAAAAAAATCACAGATAGTCCATTCTTGGATGAAAGCTTGAATTAAAAAAATCTCCTTTTAAACACTAGAACTAATTTAATTGTAGCGTATTAAAACTTTGTTCTAAGTCTCATATTTCTTTGTACCAATAAAGGCATTGTCTATGAAGAAAGTCAAGTACAATTTATAATGGTGGTTGTGTGATCCTTCACCGATAGAGAATTTTGTGAACATCTCCAGAATGTGGAAGATCACCAGCTGAAGCGGTACTATAACCCTGAATAATCTTTAAGATGGAAATAAATCGAACTACTGTATTTTTAAAAGTTTTCTGGACATTGTGTGGGTTTCACGTATTATTTATTTATTCATTCAACAAATAGTTATTGAATGTCTCCTATTTGCAAGGCACTGTTAACTTGCCAAAGGTGGCATAGATATATAGAAAGATAGATTTAAGATGAAAATCCAGACTAGCTTGACTTCAAAGCCAGTATTTTTAGGCCCTACATTGATATCAAAAGCTAAAGGCCGCTGAATGCTGCGTGGCTTCACCATTGGGCAGATATTAGTTTTTTTCCTTTCCCTTAAACATTGTATGAAGTATTTTACCAATACCTTTTAAAGCTACTATTTAGTCTTGGTTTCTTTTTATTTTTAATATTTTTTTAGTTGGAGTCTCACTCTGTCGCCCAGGCTGGAGTGCAGTGGCATGCTCATGGCCACTCCAGTGTCGACCTGCTGGGCTGCGACGATCCTTCTGCCTCAGCCTTCCAAGTAGTCGGAACCACAGGCATTCGCTATTGCACCCGGCTAATTTTTTATTTATTGTAGAGATGAGGTTTCGCTAAGTTGCCCGGGCTGGTCTCAAACCCATGGGCTCAGGCAAGCCATTCTCCTTGGCCTACCAAAGTGCTGGGATTACAGGCTGAGCCACTGAACCCGGCCTTCGTCTTGGTTTCAAAATTGTCATTAAAATCGTTAATTTTTTTCTATTAATAGGTGACCCCATTAAAAGTAAAATGACGTTTACTGTGCAGAATTCAGCCCAGATTCAGATTTTGAGGGTCCTGACCTTACACAATTTTTTGTGACCTTCTTTAAGAAAAAAGGACATAAACATATAAAAGCAGGCATGACATCTTTAGCATAGGAAAAGAAATCACGACAATTCACTTGAGTGTTGGAGGTTCATATCTCTTTTTTTCCTAAACTGTCTTGAGGCAATTTACCAGAAATGCTTACACAGAAATGTTTCCTTATTGCAGTCTGACTTCTCCCCACCTAAAATGCTTCATAACTCCCCACTACTTCCAACATTGAGAGGGGATTTCAGCAAATTATGCTTTGTTAACTTCCCAGTAAGTCCACCTCTGGTCCTGGCAATTTAAAATGATAGTCAAATGGCACTGGTTTTAGTTTTATATGAGGTTTTGAATAGATTTTCTGGACTTCTTGTATCTTTTCTGGACTTCAGGAATCTTTTCCCAGGAAATGGAGATACTTTAGTAGGAATGGTCTCTTGAGACACAATAATTTCTAAGTAAAGAAAAAAATATTGGCCATAGGAATGAGTACATTATTGTTGTTATAGAAACAATTTGGTATGAATATAATCTTTTTTTGGGAATATTTAAATAGACTACAAAATACATGAAAATTTGTTCTTGAATAAATAATGCTGTCACTAAGAGATTTACTGAGGTTTATGTGGCTCAAATCCTATGTTCAGAATAACATTACCCAGAAAATCAATAACTTTAATTTTAAAAAATTCTGGAAATAACTAACTTTGTAGAAGGATTTAAGTCATTTTTTCCTCAAAGCTTTCTGGAACTGTTGGCACTGAAAGACAACGAGAAAGTACTGGAAATTAAGCTATTTGATGTAGTATCAAAAAAAACCCAGCAGAGGGCCTCATTGCAATGTACTGGAATTTCTATTTTGTTTCTCTTGCTCTGCGTCTGTTCACTCATTTTGAAACTTGCAATAAGTTTATCTGAAAGAAGAAAAACACTTTTAAACACTAATTTTATTAAATTGGGAATGTAGGGTGCAATTTCAGCCTTAAAAAATCACTACCTTTTTTTCTTGGTTCCCATGAATATATTGAAATTTCGACACCTTTCTTCACTTTCTTCCAGAGCAGTAAAGAATCGTATACCCTCTTTTTCTTTTTCTTGTGGACTGCCACTTTCTTTTTTAAGACCATCTAATTTGTTGGCAGACCATTATGAGAATACACTTATGCAAATTATGTTGCTTTATTTAAAGGTCAGAAAAATTACACAGAAGTAGTTCATAGCATAATATTACATTTATTACATCTTTCAGTTTCTTTCAGCTAATTGTGCTTAAGTTCTAACACAGCTATCTACAATAGCACAAAGAAAAAACTGTAAATTATAATTATGTCAGTTGTTCAACATGAATAAGGTTGAGTATAGGTGATCCATTAGTTTAGGCTTCCTTAATTATTCTATGGGCTCATCTTGTGATTAGTTTGACTGTGGTCAGGATGGACAATGAAAGAAAAAAATGAAAAGATTGGCTTAGTGCACTCTGTGTATATACATGCTTGCACTTAATCTCAGTAAATTTCCTTTTTGACAATTTTCTCTAGGAGAGAATGTCTTCAGCAGAGCACAGATGTTTTTGATGACTCTGGGTTCTGCAGTCAAATATATTTATTTTTGGCGCTTCAATCTTGTTTCTTATAATTATGTTCACAGAGATGTTTTAAATCTCATTCAACATCATACGCTTTCACTAATAGTACATTTCTAGAATCCTGTTTTTAAAAAATGATCCTAATCATCATTTGGAAAAGGCATGTTTTTGAGATAAAAGAGTTTCTAAATAATGAATTATTGTTTAATACCAGCTTTTGGAATCTTTGTGTTTTAAGGAACTTGAATAATTTGAATATTAGGGCATATAACTTCTCTTATAAACACTATATAGAAAAGGGCCAATATTTTATTGAGATTAGACGAACACTTTATTTTGCAGATATTTGTTGTCCACAAAACAAAATATTGATAATAAAGGCTACCCTTGGTGAGACCTCGTCTTTACAATAAATCAAAAAAATTAGCTGGGCATGGTGGCATATGCCTGTGGTTCCAGCTACTCTGGATGAGGCAGAAGGAGCTCCTGAGCCCAGCAGGTCGAGGCTGTGGTAGTTATGAGCATGCCACTGCACTCTAGCCTGGGCGACAGAGTGAGACTCCAACTCTAAAATAAAATAAAATGTAAAGTAAAGTAAAGTAAAATAAGCTACCAATTAGATAATTTAGAACATATCTTAGGATTTACTTTTCACGATAAAACATTGTATGTATATTTTCCAATAAAACATTATACAGTAATAAAACTGGGCAAAATTGTCAAAACATCCATTTAAGGGCTCTTGAAATTGATTAAAGTCATACTACAAATTGAGAAGCAATTATTCATGAAAGAAATCCTGAATGTAAGGTAGGAGCACTGGGAGTCCTACCGCTTGGAGCTTCTCCCGTCCATGCCCCTTGCACTCCACTCCAAGCTGGATCTGTTCAGGAGTTCATGAGGGCACTGCAGAACGTGAAAACCAGCCGCCTTCCTCCAAAAGGGGTTCAATTGGTTTGGAGCAGAGTGTGGAATAACCTCATACACTGGGATGTTGTCAGTAGAAATAACAATGTTGGTGGCAAATGAATGGTGAAGTCCAGTGGCTCTGGTAATTTGAAGTTGTAGTCCTGGTCGGGTCAAATAACAGACTGGTAGGGTAGTCTGACATTTAACAGGGAGATCTGGGAAATTAAATAGGCATGGAGAGTCTTGATAAGCTCTCCATACAGTTATACAGGGGAGACTGGGTGGGATCCAAATAACCCGCATGTCTTTGGCTAAGCATGAGACAGGGCACTTGCACAGAGCAAATACCCTCAGAAGAATTGGTGGGAAGTAGAATCTAGAGCAGACTTGAAAATCAATTGAGTCAATGGCAAAAACGTTCTTTAAAATATGAGTAGGCTAAAAGGCCATACTAAGGTTTTAATTTATTTTTATAAATTCTTCATGATTCTAAATATTTAATTTAGAAATACACTAGAATAGGAACACGATCTTTAATCCCTGATTGTGAATTTCTGAAATCTTTCCCCATTTATAGATTCGAACTCTCTGTTAGCTTTTTTGCCTCCTTTAACTTTAGAGGAATAATAACAATAAGGAACTTTGGAATATTAATAACAGCTAAGGTTTGTTAAACACCTATTATGACCCAGACGCTGTGCTATGACTTTACATCTTTTCTGTAATTTAATTCTCACAATGAACTCACACTGTTATTGTCTCCATTTCCAGGTGGGGATCTTGGAACTTAAACGGAATAAATAAAATTTCAAAGGCTATATCAGCTAAGATGTGGAGTAGGTGGAATGCAACCTGAGGTAGTCTGATTTCTGAATATATTCTTGAATAATACATTATATTTTCAGATGATGGTGCTGTAGATACAGATTATTTTTCTATGACTATAATAACCTGTTAGCAAGCAAATTATCTAATAAAGAGTTATTGGTACATTAAGGAGGTGTGTACTTTCACTTTCTAATTGAGTTTTGCTTTTAAAAAAATACTTAATATTAAAGAGAATTTTGAACAGACACAAAGCCAGATAATAAAGATCCTTCATGTACCTATCACACAGCTTTGAATTTTTTTCTATAAGTGCTAAAATTACTGCTTGATATGCTGGCCTTTATTGCAAGAAGGAAATAATCGTGGACAAATTTTTGTAGAGTAAGTGTCAGTAACTGTTAACTTTGCAATGAAAAGTTTTCAATAATGGATTTTACTATATCATTAGGTAGTAAAAATTTCCTTTTGAAACAGATACATACATGATACGCACTGAAAATAGACAACTCAGTGAAAACAACATGAGTAGCAGGAGGCGCGAGGTAGAAATACCTGTGGTTAATTTGGCATAATGAGGCAAACAACGAGACCATAGCAAGATGGAGCTGTTGAGTTTGTCTTGCTCACCCTGTACTTCTTTAAGGCATTGTGGATTTCCTTGGGTCTGCCAGCATCTAACAAGTAACCCACAGATTAGTTTTTTCCTTTAAAGACTTTATTTTTTAGAGCAGTTTTAGGTTCACAGAAAAATTGAGCAGAAAATACAGAGTTCCCAGATTCTTCCTACTCCCACTCTTGCACAGCTTCCCCCACCATCAACATCCAGCACTAGAGTGGTGCCATTCTTATAATCCATGAACCGTTGATAGATACATCATTATCACCTGGTTCACTCTTGGCATTGCACATTCTATGGGTTTGGACAGATGTGTCATCGTGTGTATTCACCATTAATGTATCATGAAGAGTAGTTTCACTACCTTAATAATCTAGGTTAGTATTTTGTTTATAACATTTTCTCTTATAAACGTCAGTATTGTCTTTTCCTGTATTTCTAATAATCATGTCATGGTTTTCAGTGACTTGTGGAGGAACTGAGAACCAGTGCCCTGAATCTCATCTGCAATTACTATAACCTTTGTCCAATAGTATGCGGCAGAGCTCTGGTGGTTTGTGGACCTGGAAGGAAATAGTAGCATGGTCATACTTCATTCTTTTAGCAAATCTACAGAAATATTTTGTTATATAGAACATTTAACTGCTTTATTTGAAACTTTAGGTCCATTGAATGAGATGTGATATTTTAAGCCATATGTTTCTGTAACAGTCCTTAAATTTCCAATGTCAAATGTATTTACAATAACTCTGGCACCTGACATAAACTATACTATTTTTCTGCCTCTTCTTTGGCCTCATTTTTCTGTCCCTATTTCAGTTGTAAATGTCATTGGTAAATCTTTGATTTATTTCTGGGAGGTTTTCCTGGCTTTTTGGCCTGGTTTCCTTAAGAGACTTGTAAGTGATGCATATCTAGACTATTTTCACTTTATTTGACAAATTGTTTGTATGAAAAGAATTTAGGATAATTTAGGCTACAGATGTCTGAACTGCTTTTTTCCTAGGCATCTGGTCTCCAGTTTGCCTAGAATCATAGAAATTTTGCATTTGCTTACTCCCACAAGAATTTTTTTGAGGGTATAATGATTGACCCTTTAATATATTCATTATTTTTTGTTTTTAAAGAAGCTTATAATTGTGTCAATTAGAGCTATTCTTTTTGACTCCTTAAATCTGGTGTGGGCAAGCCCACTGGTCAGAGTAGGGTTCTGGCACCATCCTCCGTCCACTTTATAGCCTAGTTTGTTCTATGTGAACATTCTGTTCAGTTAGAGTTCTTGCTGCTGAACCAGGTGGATGTAACTCAGTTTTAGCATAATCTACAGATTGCTTTTTGTATAACATTTTGTGGAACATTTACATGACTTTAAATGTTTTCCATTTTGAAGGGCTTAGAAAAGGCAGTGAGGAGCATCAGTTAAGAGTTCAGATGCTGGAACTAGAAACACAAGCACCAGCTCTTCCGTTGTAAGCTAAGTGATCCTAAGAAAAGTGAGCTTCACTTTTGTCATCTGCATAAAGGATGTATTAATAGCAAACTCAAAGTTGTAGCTAGGATTTATTGAAATCATGCCTGCCTGCAAAACCCTTAACTTGGTCTAGTACAGACTAACCTCTCTTTTTTGGGGGGTTGAAGTCTCACTCTGTTGTCCAGGCTGGAGTGTGGTGGCATGCTCATGGCCACCGAAGCCTTGACTTGCTGAGCTCAGGCAATCCTTCCTCCTTAGCCTTCCAAGTAGCTGGAACTATGGGAGCGAGCCACCACACCTGGCTAATTTATTGCAGAGATGAGGCCTCACCAAGTTGTCCAGGATGGTCTCGAACCCCTGGGCTCAGGCAATCCTCTTGTCTCTACCTCCCAAAGTGCTGGGATTACAGGCTTGAGCCACTGTGCCTAGCCCTGCACTAACCTTTCATTGTTATCTAGAAGAATACAAATGGCAACAAAGTACACTTGGACTTTATAACTACAAAGAATCTATCTACCCTCTGTAGGAAGTATTGGTGACAGAGGTGGTGGCACTGGTACTGAAGAGGGCAGATGGAGCTGACGCAGGTGCACAGGAGGTTGCAGTGGTGTCGTGGGCATCAGCAGTCACGGAGCTACAGAGTCAGAAGAGGCCACTAAGTTTGAGGAAGCTGTAGCGATGGATACTGGCACATAATAGCTCATGATGTCTTTAAAACAACCCTGTCAGTGGGGAGTTATTACTCCCAAGTTATAGATGAAAAACTGAGGCTCAGGTAAGTTGTCCTACGTGTCACACAGCTCGGAGGTGACAGGACCCAGACTCAGAGCTAGACTCCAACTTTCAGGAAAGGAGTTGGAAGCAACTGGCACTGCCTTGCTCACATGTCTCGTACGCCCTCCATCCAGCCTTAAGATCACAGCTTCATATCATTTTTTGGAGTGTTTTCAAAATTTTTCCCTTAAATTTGTGTAACACATTTAAAATTTTAAATTGTGTAACACATTATATATGTGTAATTTATGTATATGTAACTGAAACAGGAGGGAGTATACTGCGATAGTCCCCTTAACATGGACACCTCCTTTCCTTATTCTGCAATCTCCCAAGGATTTGCATAGACTCTAGGACAAAACCTCCATTTCTACTCCTGGGATGAACATTTGTCAAGCAACAAAACATGTTGTTGAAAGGCCTACTCTTCTCTGATGGAAGGGCTAGGTTGGATTACATGAAAAATTCTGGATTCAATTTTGCTTTTGTAAGGTTAATTTGGATGACATTATTGTGCGAAAGGACATAACTGGGAGTCAGGGGAAGATGCTTTTGTCTCTCTTCCTCTTTCTTTAGAGTATCATTCAGAGCTTTAATTGTTCTGAAAATCTAATATAACTCTCAAGAAAATAGGGTATTTTTCTGGCCTTTGCTTACGATTTTTTTTCTACCACAAAAATCTCAAATTTTAACAATCTTGCAGGGCAATCTTTGTCTAGAGTAGAGTCTATCTGCTAAATTTTTATTTCAGAAATATTTTGTACAAAGCTTCCCTCTTCTGCTATTGTAATGTTCTTATTAACATTCACAATTTCACTAAGGTATCTCTGGCTTTGGTCCTAGCAGCCTGGAAGCAGTGAGATGTGTACTGCCAGGTATATATCATAGAACATTTCGATACAACTGAGCAGAAGGCAGACTCTCATATGGAATCAAATGAAATAATAAAGGAATCCTGTAAATCTCAAAGGTCCCATCAAGATTCTTGGATAGAATTACTTAGACCTGGCAAATGGAAATACAGCTGCATTTTCAATGATTTAAAAAGCACTCGTTAAACTACTGGCAATGGCAAAGCAAATTAAAAGTTTAATATCATTTTTGGTTATACAGAATTTTTATGAAAATCCATAGTTCTTTCACATAATTGATACAGTGAAAAAACTTGGTTATAGAATGAAAAGTGAGAAGAGCTTGTTTAAGTACTAGGTCCTTTATTTAGTAAATATATAATCTTGGGCCAAACAATGTTCTGAACCTTGATTATTTTCTCCTAAAAAATGGGCATATAAATAATATCCTTATCTACTTTATCTGGTTTTTAGAGGACTTGAATGAGAAAATATGTATAATCTATAAAGTAATCTATAAATCAACCATGTTAATTATATGATTTCCAATATCTAGAGAATCATAAATCTTAATATTCTTTGAAAAGAACATTAAGAGAACATCCAATATATGCATCTTTTTGGTAACATTTAAAAATAATTGTCCTATCTTTGGTCACTTCCAGCAATGGGCTCAAACTATTTAGGATGAAAACCATTTCATATTTGGCAAGCATTTCAGGTTGGGCTAAACTAGAGTGCAGGAGGGGTAAATTAGGGTGCAGGGTGTTTATTAGGGAGTGTCCTCAGCATCACCACCTGAAGATGGGAGGGAAGGAGGCAGGATTGGACAGAGGTCATCATATGGTCCCAGTGAAGGCTTTAGCGGAACCCATGATGAGCTTGGGCCTTCAAAGGCTCCTCAGAGTTGTCATGAGTTTGGGCTGAAGGCCCAGGCATTTATATTTCTATCATGAGCTGTCATTGGCGGCTGGCTTCCCCTGGAAAAAGATGCCATCTTGGACAAAGCATTTTTTTCAGCCGAGGCAATCCCCAAGGAGGGTTAAAAACTGAGTATTATCTTCTGGTAGTTCTCCTGCAGCTAGTGGAATAAGTTATTTCTTCTTCAAGGGGATCTTGGGCAATACAGTATCCACCACACATGCCCTATAGATAAAATATTCTGCCTCATATTGAGTTGAGATCGTCCTCACTGTGACTGTCATGTAAATTATTATCTTCCGCATCAATTTCAAGTATTATCAATATTTTCTAACAGATAGTTCTTTATTCTGGTGGCACAAATGTTATAATACTGGTGTGTGTGTGTATGTGTGTGTGTGTGTGTGTGTGTGTGTGTGTGTGTGTGTGTACTACACATATATATCTCACATGTATATCATACACAAAGCTCAAATTTATACACATCTTCATAAACATATACCCACCTCTACTTAACACCTAGCTTTTAGTAATGATAATGAAATCACCTATTGGAGACAATAAAATGAATCTTTTTTTTCTAGGAGAACCAGATTGGAGACCATCAGTTCTGTTTTGGATGTATTGAGTATGAAGCATTTTCAAGATATTCAGTGAAAATGTTGGAGAACCATTTGAATGTATATATCTGGAACTTCAAAACTAAATCTATACTTGATATAAATAGTTGTGTGTTGGTGTTTATATAGTAAATGAAGCCATGCTACAAGGGCGAAATTGTGAAAAGAGAGTAAAGAGTAGAACAGAGAGGAAACACATTCTAGTAAGCATGTTTGGTTTGCTTTGGTTGCAAATTGGCCTATACAATCATTAAAAAATTGATTTTATTGCCAATATTTAAAAATCAGAAGATTTCGCATGGTCTAGATTTAAGCTACCCTTGAAAAACTGGAAGGTCTAGTGACATTTATTTTGTCTTTCTGCATGCTAGTAATAAACCAAAGCTGGGTTTCCCCTTTAGATGCTAGATTTTCTCTTCCTTGGCATGTATTAATGCCCAAGAAGTGTGCAATCACTGGTACAGTGTGGAAGTAAAAGGAGACTTAAGACTGAGACTTGAAGAACGTCAACATTTAAAGGCTGGTAGGTGAAGAGAAGTCTGGAACTAGACTAGTCTAGAAAAGAAGTCTAGAGAGTGAGAGGAGTCATAGATGCATGGGGAGAGAGAGATGGTTAGCAGCATAAAATTCTTCAAGAAATCAATACCCATTGGAGATGGAGATCATTGATCTTAGGGATAGTAGTTTTGGTGGATCCAAGGGAGTAGAAGCCAGATTTGAGTGGGTTGAGGAGTGACTGAGGGGTGGGAAAAAGAAGGAAAGAAAGAATGTGCACAATGCTTCTGAGAAGTGTAGCTCTGAAGATGAGGACAGAAATAGGGATTAAGTGGGAGAAAGTTAAGTTGAATTGAAATGGGGTGACTGAGGAAGTTGAAGGGTAGAGCGAAGAAAGGAAATAGAAGCATTCCCTGCATATCATTGTTTTAAATACTCCTTTTCACTTTTAAATGGTTTGAACTATATTCTGAAACATTAGATACATGAAAAATCAAAGATGTTAGTCCTTTATTAAAAGCAAACATGACCAAAGTATTTGGGTAGTGGACAGCTTAGTTTGCAGAGTTCAAATTGAAATGAAGATCTAAATAGAAGAAAAATAATTTTCTCCTTGAATTATTTAGTCCAATGTTTCATGTCCTCACTTTGTGTTGACTAAGAAAATCTTATCTGGCATGTTATTTAATTTATTTATTATTTGAAAAGCAAAGTCTTTTTTTTTTTTTTTTTTGAGTTGGAATCTCATTCTGTTGCCCAGGCTAGAATGCAGTGGCACACTCTGCAGTCTTAACCTGCTGGATTCAAGCAATCCTTCTGCCTCAACCTTCCTAGTAGCTGGAACTACAGGCATGTGCCACCAAGCCTAGCTAATTTTTAAAAAAAATTTGCTGTAGTGATGAGGTCTTGCCATGCTGCCCAGGCTGGTCTCAAACCTGTGGGCTCAGGCGATCCTCTAGCCTCAACCTCCCAAAGTGCTGGGATTACAGGCACGAGCCACCATGCCCGGCCATGAAAAGCTAAGTCTTAATTTAAGTCTCACCTATTTTCCAGATAAACAGTGTCTGGCAAAGAAAGGAGGAATTTTTGCATGATCCTAGTGCAAAGACAGATTATGTGCCTCTTTACACTATATAACACACAAAAAACCAAACTATTTCCTATATAGGGGATAGGAATAATGATATGGATTTTCCTCCTGTAAACTTCTCACAACTTCTTTTGTTGAACACATATATAATGGACCACACTAGCTGTAGCCCCTTGTTGACTCAGGGAAGGCACTAGAGAGCCAAGACAGTACTCCAAATGTTCCTGTGGCCCCCAGGGAGTGCTTCCCAGGTGCCAGCCTTAGTTCACTGCCTCATGCCACTCCCCTGGGTGTTTTGTTCTGTCCTTGGCATGGCATATGGTAATTGCTGGCTTGCTGATACTTTATCTCTCTTCTGGCAGATGGTGCTCCAGAGTCTAGTTTTAGCCACAGACCCAAAGCCCCCAGGGTGTGATGATGGAGGGTGGAGTGCAGAAAGAGAGTGAAGGCCCCTCTCTCTCTCTCTCTCTCCTTTGTATTACTTTCTGTTAGAGGAGTCATAAAGTAAATTATCTTAGGCCCCCACATGTCCAGAGGGAAGCAAGCTTTTTCTTTTTGCTTCTGCTTTTTTTTCTCCTTAGAGCCAGCTGTATGTATTCAGGGGCTAGATCGTAGGTAAAGCTTTCACTCCTATCTTTATCTTCTACCAGAAGGGTCATCAGAATCACATCTAGAGCTTCAAAATATGAACTTTCAGGTTTACCCACTGAATCATAATTTTCATAAGTTTTGTCCCAGGTATTTGCATTTTTAACACATTCCAAGGAGGGTTGTGATATATACTCTTGGTTAAAACAACTGTCCTGTGTATTCACACCCTTTGCTCCCACAGCAATCCCCTAAGTAAAGACAGGTATCACCTGGTCTTCATTTGGCTTTTGTGTGTGTGTGTGTGTGTATGTGTGTATGTGTCAGGGGAGCATTCAAAATCTATTTTTTAACATCAGACTATATCAGAAGGTCAACTACAGGGGTTTCTCCATAGATCATACCTTCACAAGGCATTATTACTTTAACAATAAGAAAGCCAATAGTGTGTTCTCTGTAACAATATCCACTTCACAGTGTAAACAGGTACTATTACTATGTTCACTTACAATTCCAGAAAGAAAGGCATACATTGGAAAAAAAATTGGATCCTAAAGTCACAGATGTAATAACTAAAAGACTGGCAGTCTTTTTTTTTTTTTTTTTTGAGTTAGAGTCTCACTCTGTCACTCAGGCTGGAGTGCAGTGGCATGCTCACGACCACCACAGCCTCAACCTGCTGGGCTCAGGCGATCCTTCTGCCTCAGCCTTCCAAGTAACTGGAACTACAGGCAAGTGCAACCATACCCAGCCAATATTTTTAATTTATTGTGGAGACAAGGTCTCACTATGTTGCCCATGCTGGTCTCGAACCCCTGGACTCAGGCAATCCTCTCGCCTCTACCTCCCAAAGTGCTGGGATTACAGGTGTGAGCCACCATGCCCAGCTGGTCTGTTTTGGAAAACGTATGAGTGATATTATTTCTTCTTCAAGGACAGGGTTGAGGAGAAACAAGTTTTGACTGAGAAATGAACTTCTGAAATAAGTAGAAGAGAGGAAGGATAGATACCTGGCAGATAATACCTGGCAGACCAGGGCCTAAAGTTGCCACCCTTTCCCTCTCAGCCCCTCATAATTTCCTACTCCAAGTTAAGGTAGGGGAGGAAACTGTTCCACTCTTTTTATTCTCCTATTAAAGATCTGAAAGAGGAAAGTGAGGAAAAGGGGATTCCACTACAGACTCCAAAGAACCAAGGGTGCACATCAGTCCATTTCCCTTTCTCTGCCTGAGAAGGGGTCTCTAAGACCCAAGACAAAAGAGTGCAATGCAGTCAAGGGACTATGCTTCCAGACCTTTTCTAGAGCCTTTCTGTGTAGTTGTTGCTGACAAATGATAACCGGACAAGCTAAGACCAAGGTCACCCCCACTACAGCACCTTCAAATGTGAATAGGTGTTCCATCAGAGCTGAGTGGCAGCTTTTGAATTCATTCCTCGTAGGTTTAGCTTGGAAATTAGAACACGGAGAGCACTCTTAATGCCACCACAAACTCTCCTACCCGCCGGTGCGGCAAATTGGAGGCTCTCACTGACAGCTTCTCCTCCCGCACAGGAGCTCCAACTGGGCTGAGAGCTCTCAGGGGCAAGCCAGAGGAAGGGCAGAGGTGGTCTTGCACAAGGCCACGCTACCCATAACCGCCGGCAGGGGGCGCTCGGTGTTGCACCTGTTGGAACAGAGAGGGACGTGCCCTTGGCCTTGTGCCTTGGTGGAAGCGCAGAGGCGGTCCTTATGCCGCAGCCCTTCCAGAGGTTCCACATAAGGGCGGCGAAATGCTGGGGTTGCCTGTCGGCAAAGACTCCATCAGGACATCCCCAGGACCACAGAGAGGAAAGCTTATCTACATTTGTTGGCTGGGGACGCCAGTCACTTCTGCGGTGTCCGCAGGGTCCTGGAGGAAGGGCTAGAGGGGCAGGGGAGACCAAGACCAGCACCCTCTCACCTGGGCCTCCGCCCCGGGATGGTCATCTTGTCCTGATTGGCCACCAGACTCGATCCACGTTCTATTAAGGGCCTTCCACACAGAGGGGGAAAAGTTCTCTGCCCAGAAGTCAGGGTCTTCCTCCTTCTTCATTACGTTGCCAGAGTGAATTTCATTGTTTGCTCAATGTTATTACATGCACAAAAGGAAATTTAAAAGGAGTCATAAAAATATCTTGAACGTCTAGTTGTTCCCACCGATACATCCATTCTTAGATTTAAAACAGGGCCCAGGAGTACTTCAGCAGTCACAACATAGGAAAATAGAGCCTATGACTACAAACATAAAAATTAGATGAGGCAGATAAAGCTTCAGCACCCAGGAATTGCCTATTTCAATTCTGTAGCCTTTGTGAAATACTTCGGAAAAAAAAATCTTCATAGTCACTTGCCATAAGTTGCATTAAGTAAAAAAAAGTTAGTATGTGAACCCCTGGTAGGAAACATACCACTCCATGAGTTTCTTCTCTAGAATGAAAACCCAGTTCTTCAACAGAGTAGGTACAGGGAATTAAATTAAGTCAATGTAGATTCCTCATCAAACTGACAAGCTTCTGCGAAGCTAAAGAAACCATCAAGAGAGCAGGGAGACAGCCCACAGACTGGGAAAGAAATATTTGCTAACTGTATATCTGACAAAGGCCTAACATCTAGGATCCACAAGAAACTCAAATGTGCCGAAAAGAAAAAAACAGTCCCATTACAAAGTGGGTAAAAGACATGAATAGACACTTATCAAAAGAAGACATATGAGCAGCCAACAGATACATGAAAAACTACTCAGCCTCACTAGTCATCAAAGAAATGCAAATCAAAGCCACACTGAGATATACCACCTAACTCCAGTCAGGATGGCCATCATCAATAACTCAGAAATAGCAGATGCTGGAGAGGATATGGGGAAAAGGGAACTCTTCTACACTGTTGGTGGGGGTGTAAACTAGTACAGCCTCTGTAGAAAACTGTGTGGCAATTCCTAAAAGATCTAAAAATCAACCTTCCATATGACATAGCAATCCCCTTCTGGGAATATACCCGGAGGAACTCAAATCACTCTATGAAAAAGATACCTGTGCAGGCATGTTTATTAAAGCATTATTCACAATAGCAAAAGCGTGGAACCAACCGTGCTGCCCATTGAAAGTGGACTGGATTTAAAAAATGTGGCACATAGTTGCAATGAAATATTACACAGCCATAAAGAAGGACGAAATTATGAACTTCGCAGTCACTTGAATGGATTTAGAGTCTATAATACTGAGTGATCTATCACAGAAACAAAGAACTGACTACCACATGTTCTCACTTGTAAGTGGACCCTGAACAATTATCATAATACTATAAGAAGGGGATTGGCAGTAGTGGGAAACTGCCCGGGGGGGCACACCTCATCAATAAGGGTACCTGCATAATAAATGTTTGTATACCTAACCCTGAACTGTACCCCACATATTTAAAATTAAAAATTAAAAAAAAAATTCTGCACTCAGGTGCCCACCCCTTCAAGTGTTCAGGAAGACAGAGTATCTAGAAAGTGTGGGAAGGACATAGGCATTCTTAGGGCTCCAACTGAACTGTATTTAAACAAGCAGTAGCACAAACATTGATTCCCTAAGGGCTAAAATAAATCCATTTGAGGTCCTAAAGTTGAAGGAATTTTGTCATGCTACAATTTCAGTTATTTTTTTTTTGTACATTCAGAAAGCAAAAGATGAGTAGAGAGTTAGGAGCATATAAAACAGAAGGGGGAGATGGATTTTTAATAATACAACCACCTAAAACAACATAGATTCTAGAGATTTTACTCTGTCTGCATTTCTCCTCCCATGAGTTCCCCTTTAACTTAGCTCCTCAATTAACTCTTTTTTTGTTTTTTTGAGTCGGAGCCTCACTCTGCTGCCCAGGCTGGAGTGCAGTGGCACGCTCATGGCCACTGCAGCCTCGACCTTCAGGGCTCAGGTGATCCTTCTGCTTTGGCCTTCCAAGTAGCTGGGACTACAGGCATGCGCCACCACGCCTGGCTAATTTATTTATTTATTTATTATAGAGATGAGGTCTCACCACGTTGCCCACGAACCTCTAGACTCAGGCAATCCTCTAGCTTCAGCCTCCCAAAGTGTTGGGATTACAGGCGTGAGCCACCGGGCTCAGCTCTCATTTAATTTTTATTTTTGTAGCCATAGCCTCTTTTTTTAGCAATGTTGTTTTCTTCCAGGAAGCAAGGGAACTGGGATTTGGGAACATAGTCAATAGCACCTGGTTTTTCAACATCAGCGGTGATAACTGACTGGGAACTCTCCAGCTTGGGCACAGTGGCGATATTCACAACAGAGCTGCCACCCAGGGAAACCAGAGGCTGGAAATGCTGCAGCTCTGAATCACAGAGATCTTTCTTACTCACCTTCAAAGCCACACTGCCGAAGAACACGCTGGTGTACCAGTTCCACAAAACAGGGTCCACAGTCACTGAAGAGGACAAGATTTCCTTGGGAAACATTTCTGAGGCTCTCCATTTGTACCTATCAGAACCATGGGGTTCTCAATGTCCAGTTTCCTTTCACAAAGTGTTTAGTTATTGTTTGCCCTATGTGTCATATAGTAGACCTTCAAGTTGCCTTTGGTGGTAAAAGCTTGCCCACATATGTTGCACACAAAAGGCTTCTTTCTGGTGTTAGTCAACTAGTGGATCTGAACAACACTAGTGAAAAGGAAGTTTTTTTCTACAGTGTGAGTAATCGTGTTGCTTGGCCTGTCAGTGTGACTGGGCCACTGACAAAGATGTTGTGCTTGGGGACATCCTTGAGGGTCTGAAAAGTGTGTCAGAAGCTTTAACTTTGAAATAGATTGCCTGACCTTGGATAAATGATAGGAGATTGCTCAGACCCTCCATCTCAGTGCAGTTGTTTTTGGAACTTTCAGCTTTGACCCCAGAATCGAGAGACTTGACTTAATGCTTTGGCTATTGACTGGGAAGAGTACCTGGAAGGACATGGTTTCCATGGCACCTGGACTTTGGCTGATACCCCTGGTCTCCCATCAATGAAGACAAGTCATTGTCAAACTGTTGCTCTTCACTGAAATGTTTTCTTGGCTGCTCTGTGACTGTAGGCCAAAATGGGGGCAGAGTCCACTTTCACTGGGTTATCTAGAAAAGTCATCATGATGAACCCTAGAGTAGGTGATACTGAGTGGATGCTGAGAAGAGGCTTGAGAACCTTCAAGGGGCTACAGGGGACATCCTGGGAGCTGATTTTTGTCTCCATCAGCTTTTGACATCATCATGGCACTTGTTACTGCCATTCTCATTCACCATCATTAATGGACTCAAGGGCCATAAAGTCACAGGGATTCTCTTGATATGTTGCTGCAACATATCCATGCTAGTAAATTTCTTTTGACTGATGGAACATGTCTTTATGCATGTGTTGGTTTGATGAGTCCCAAGGTATGTATTTAATTTGCCTTTGGTAAAAGAAGTTCAACCACAGAGCCTACACTGCAGTGATCTCTCCCTGATGTGAGTGTGGTTATGCATTTTGAAGGAGATTTGACAACTTAAGACTTGGTGGTAAATGATGCAAATGAGACATTTTGGGGATTGTGGTAGCCTTGTTGATGTTCTCTACCAGGGCTGCAATTTTGGGGTCTCTAGCTCAAGAGTCCCACTTTCTTGGAAGCCACCATCACTTTCTGGAGTCCTAGGCTACAAGTCACTGGGCGATGGGCTACCCATGAGTTTCTTGGGGCTAGCCTTTGAAGAGAGATTTTGAAGGGATCCCTATGATGAGGACAAGTTTTCTGTCTAAAGAAAAAACTTTATTCCTCTATGGTCACAAGTACAGAGAGTGCATAGGAGTTCCCGTTGCCTGCTGCCATTTTGTGCGAGCATTTGGCAAACAGCTGGATGTTTACTTTCCTCTGGGGATATCTATGAAGGAGCACCTTGAGGGTACCCCCGTTGGTGAAGCCATGAACACAGACAAAGTCCATGAAAAGTCTCTCTCCAGTATGGGAGTGGAGGTGGATTCACAAGGGGCTATCAGTTCCAAAGACCTTGCTTCAGTACTTGCACTTGTGCTTGTAGAGGATGGCCTCATCTTTGGATTTGATGTCTGCCTCAATGGCTTCCCTTTCCCTCTCTTGGATGGGTTTTATCTACAGGGGAGAAAAGACTCTTGAAGAGTACAGAGCCCAGGGCTTGAAGTACCAAAGCACTCAGGAGGCAAGGCATGACTACGTTCAGGAGCACTACCCGTCCCATCTGGTTTCAGGTCATAGAGTCTCAGCCCTGAGGCCAGACAGTTGGAGGTGGAAGGGATGTTGGGTTGAGGTAGCTTGGCTTGTTTCACAGCATCCAGAGACAGACCTTGGGTTTCCAGATTTCTGGCTGAGCAAAGCCATAGCCACAGAAACCTTCTGGGACATATGGCTGCCCAAGGTCCTCAGAGTATTGTTCTTCACCAAGTCTGGGTAGAGAGGGTTGGAGGCCCACATGTTCACCTGAATGTGGATCTGCTGGGTGTGCTAGATCTGCTGTAGCTGCTGCAGGCACAAGATCTATTCAAGAGCCTGTGGGATGCTATTCGTGTCCAACCTAAGGGCTGACAGTGAATTGAACTTCAATGATTCATCATCATCTTATAATCCCATAGTGCCGGAGGAGTCACATTAGTGTTTATCACTTTGCCTTTGGATAAACAGCTTATGTTCTGGGGTATAGGTGCTAGGGTGATCTCCGTCTTTAAGTACATAAACTCTGCTCTCAACTTCTCCCCTTAGCTCCCCTTAGCTGCTACAATTCTCCCTATGACAGTCCCTACTGCTTAGACTGCGTGGTTGTTGGCTTAGCACAACCCTGGAGAATTCCTTTTAAGGCACTGGCCCTTGCTGTTGCTCATGATGAGCACAGATGGATTTTAGTGCAATTTTTCTTATGTTTCAAAGACTCAGAGATGCTAAAGAACTCTGCATAGCATCTCTCACACATGTGAGTTTCCTCTCAATGAAACTGATTTACCATCGCTTCACCGCTATTTGTTTCAGCCCCTTTCCCTGGGTGGTTCATTGGAACACCTGGATTTCCTGCTGCTGGTGCCACTGGGCAGCATCTGCAAACTCTAGGGTGGGTTACTGCAGTTGCAGCTGGCCCTGGTCTTTCTCTGAGATGATGAGCTGAGAATTTGCCTGCTTGCACTTTGACACAGTGCAAGCATCTGGGTGCCTGGAGAGCTGCAGTTATTTGCCCTCTCTGCCAGAAATTTCTGGAGTTGGGAAATTTACCCCTCTTGGCTGGAATACATACTTCCCAGTAATTCCAGATGGTTTCTGTACTGACTATTAAATCAGCTCTTCTCACTTCTTTATCTCCTGTGATCAACAGGATTTTTTAAAGGTTAGGTCCCAAGAATAAATCTGAGTGACAGCCGTAACCATAGCTTAGAACTCTTACATCTCTTATCTATCTATCCATCTCCCTTCCTTTCTTCCTTCCTTCCTTCCTTCCTTCCTTCCTTCCTTCCTTCCTTCCTTCCTTCCTTCCTTCCTTCCTTCCTTCATCCATCCATCCATCCATCCATCCATCCATCCATCCATCCATCCATCCATCCATCCATCCATTCATCCTTCCAACCATCCATCCAACCATCCATCCATTGATTTATTCGTCCATCCATTCATCTATCTTATCTATCCATTTATGACACGTTCATTTATATTTATTGAGGACCTGCTAAGTGCTACGTATTGAGGATGCTATGGTGAGTGTGATAAACCTGGTCCTTGATGTCAAGGGGAAGAAGTCATTAATTACATGTTTCCACAAATATGTAATTATAAACTGTGATAAAGACCACAAAGGTGGATGTAAAATTGACAGGAGCTTCAGATCTGGGCTAGTGAAGTCAGGAAAGAGTTTGCTGAAGGAATCACCTTGAGCTAAATCCCAGAGGGTCAATAGATTTGCCAGGATCTTGAAGGTAGGTATGCATTTTGAATCCTTAAGTAGATTATCAGAATGTTGGATTGGATCAATATTTATGACTCTAAAAATTATTTAAATGTTTTCCTGTTATAATTTTTTCTCTTCATTTTACATTTATCTAAAATTATTTTAAGTAATTCAAACATAAAAATAGTTGCAAATACAGTACAAAGACTTTTTTCTTGTCTTGAACTATTTAAGTCTCTACCATGATGGTCCAGAACTCAGAATACTTTGTATTCTGAGGACATTATCTTGTATAAGCACAAGATGATAATCAAATTCTGGGAAGTGGCATTGATTCATTAGTACCTTCTAATTTAGAACTAATTCAAGTCTTGACAATTTCTCAGGTGGGATAGTGTTCAGAATCAGATGTTGCATCTACTTGTCAAGTCTCTTTAATTGGCTTCAATCTTGAACATTTTCTGTCTTCCCTTGGCTTTCATGGCTTTGTCTCTTTTGAAGATCACTGTTCAGTTATTTGGTAAAACATTCCTGCAGTTGCATTTGTCTGATGTTTCCTCACGATCAGATTCAGGTGATGCATGGAATTTGGCAGGAATATTGCAGTGGTGCTGAGTTCTTACTGCATCAAATATATTAGGAGACACAAGGTCTTAATCTGTCCTATTACTGATGATGCTCATGGCATTTACTTGAAGAAAGTGGTTTCTGCAGAATTCTATTCTGAAAAGTTATTTTTCCATTGGAATTAATATATTTTTGGAAACTATGAAAACATCCCATTCTTTATAAAACTTTTTGTTTAGTTATGTTCTTATTTATACCAGATTGGACTCATTGCTTCCTCTTTTAGGTAATGGGTTATAATCTATTACTATCATTATTTAATTTAATGCTCAAGTTATCTCATATTTGGCTGGCTTCTGTATCCTTTTGACATTTATTTGAACATTTTCTTATGTTCTGGTACAACAGAACGGCCCAAGCTTATTTATGTTTTTCCTATCACAGTCCTGGAATCAGTCATTTCACAGAAGATTCCTTTGCCTTTTACCAGAGTATAGTATTTAGTACCCATGGTCTAGTTACTAGATGTGCTCATTCTACCAGTTGTCACTGCTCCCAGACCTTGTTGGTGGATGGAGCTCATGCGCGGGCGCGCACACACACACACACACACACACACACACACACATACACACACACTCTTATTTCTATATCTACTTACAGTGAAAACCATGAGTTCACACTAATATTCCTGATTCCAACCCAATACCATTATTCTAGTTTTGTCTCTTTCCATATTTGAAATTCTCTTCTCCAACAGCAAGAAATCTGGCTCCCGTTATCATAACATTTCTACCTCTTAATACGCCTGTGTACTGCTAGTTTCCATTGTTACCACTACTGCCCTTTGTCCTCGTGGGTACCATCTTCAGCAGACTTGAGTGCCAACATCTTGAGCTGAGCTGCCACTCAACATGGGCACCCTCTACTCAGAATCTGATATTCCCCACCAGCTGTCCACACCTGCTGTGTGCACACTTCTTTTACCCACTCATGTTTTGACACTCGGTGCTGGGCTTCTTCTCTTCCTCTCACTCCATACAATACTTCTTCCTGTTCAGGGTCCAACACCCCTTTCTGGGCTGCCTTCAGTATGAATTCCTTCTTCTTTCCACTTGGGCTTTAACATGCCACACCAGGGGCCTTCTGCAGCGATACTCTCCCCAGTCTGCTCAGGATCTGGCATCTCACTTTTCTTCCTTCATCCTTCTAGGTGTTTGCTCTCCTTACTTTGCTTAGCCTGAACTCCTCATGCTGAGCCACTGTTTATGTGAAGACATCCTCCTCAGGTTGCAAGGGCTCCAGCACCCAGTAAAGACTGCCACACGCTCCTCACTCTAATCATGCTCGGACACCCTGCTCTCTGTGTAGCTCCCTTTCATTGATGGAGCTTTCTAACTTTTGATATTATCATATTTCTGTCTAATCCTTTCTCTATGCATTTTAAAATTTTGCTGATGACTAATTATAGGTTTTTTTTTTTTTAAATCCTGTTTATACAAACACCTTTTCTCAATCCAGGAAGAGTGTTTTATAAATGTGACTTTAACAACAAAGCAAGAACATAACATTATTAGTCTGCAGTTGCAGGTTGTTATTTCAGGGTAGACTCTTAGAAGAGGAATTACTAGGTCCAAAGCACCAGCATTTAATGTATTTTCAAATAACCATTTCAGAAAGGTTATGCATTCAATTGTTTCTAAATTAATTTATACATGTAATGCATGCCAATGAAAATTTCGTTAGATTTTTAAGAAGAGTAAACAATTTGATTTTAAAGTTTGTTTAGATGAATAAACAAAGAATGGCCAGAAAAATTCTGAAAAGGAAAAGCAGTGTGTGTATGTGTGTGTGGGGGTGTGTGTGTGGAAATTACCCTTATTAGCTTTTCTAATAAAAATAGTGTGATATTGGTGAATGAATAGAAAAAAACCCGATGAAACAGAACAGAAAATCCAGAAATAGACCCAAATGTATGTTAAGATTTAGTATATGAAAAGAGTGACATCTCAAATAAATGTCATAAGTGGTGTTAGGATAAATACACAGCTACATGGAAAAAGGTCAAATTGGATCTGTTCCTTACTCCGTATACCTGGATAAATTGCAAATGTTTCAGACAAGTAACTATACAAATGAAACCATGCAAGTACTGCAAGAAAACTTGAGTTTTTAATATGAACTAAAGTTAGAACCCTAAAACTCTGATACATTTAACTACCCTCAAAAATCTTTATCATAGCAAAAACATACTATGAACAAATAAAAAGATAAATGATAGCTGAGAAAAAATATTTGTTATTCATTTCAGTGACAAAGGACTAATAAATCTAAGAACAAAAAGAAGAAAATTACCAAAAACCCGGTAGAAAAATGGACAAAAGATAAGAGTTTACAGAAAAATTATGCAAGATGGATTTAAAGCATATGAAAAGATGTATTGCTCACGATAAGAGAAATGTATACTAAAATTACACTGAGATGCCATTTCTCAATTATCAGCTTGGTGAAATTCCGAAGTTTACAATATTTTGTTGGTGAAGTGTTGGGGAACATAAAATGGTGCAAGAGCTATGGAGGGAAACTTGACATTATCTGGCAAAATTACATATGTATTTCTGTCTTCCAATCAGCAATCTCACTTTAAGAAATCTATCCTAAAGGTACACTGATAAAAATATGATGTGTCAGGGAAGTGATAAAGCTTGGAGTCAACCCAAATGACCTTCAACAGGGTTCTGGTTGACTAAATTATGATATATTGCATAATATATCAGTAACTATGCTAAAGCAATGCTCAAATCACTCACAAAACCTTTGCTAAAGGAAGGTTTATAAGGAATGCATGCATTGTGTGTAGTACCGTGGAAAACACATACACACACACCTACACACACAGAATAGTACATAACCTTCATTTTACACACATAGTGGCATATCATACACATTTCTTTGCTTTTTGAAACTTCATTTAAAATATGTATTAAACATCATTCATTATATATTGGAGAATAAAAAACTTCCCTATTTTTTTGTTGTGGTTGCATGCTATTCCATGGCATAAATACATCACTATTTATTAATCAAATCTTATTGAAGAATTTAAATGGCTTTAAATAATTTATATTAAAAAATCTTCGTTATATTACTCTTTATGTATATAGACACACATAAAATTTTGCACATATGTGAGTATATTCTAGGCTACATACATTCTTAGAAATATTGATTTTTAGCATATTTAATACTCCCCTCTCATCCAGCATTTCAATATTGACTGTTTCTTGTTTAGATTTCAACTATAGTAATGCATTAAATCTTTGAAGACTACCTCTTAGGCGCTTCTTTTTTTTTTTTTTTTTGAGTTGGAGTCTCACTCTGTCTCGCCCAGGCTGTAGTGCAGTGGCACGCTCACTGGACACCGCAGTCTTGACCTGTTGGGCTCATGAGATCCTTCCGCCTCAGCTTACCAAATAGCTGGGACTACAGGCGTGCACCACTATGCCCAGCTAATATTTTGATTTATTATAGAGATGAGGTCTTGCCAAGTTTACCAGACTGGTCTCAAACTTGTGGGCTCAGGCAATCGTCTCACCTCGGCCTCTCCAGAGTGCTGGGATTATAGGTGTGAGCCACCGTGCCCAGCCAGTTCTTCTTTTTAAAGATAGTATAAAATTGTAGTAAAGACTGGGAGCAGTGTGTTTTGCTGTGTGTTTACAAAATTACCTGTGACCAGTTAATGGAAAAGGCTATGATCTATATAAGGAAAAATATGCAATTGCTTTTCATCTATGTATTCAAGCATTATTATTAAAATATAATAACTGAAATTGTAATGTGCTTTATGACAATGGGTGAAAATTTGGAAAGAACTAATCAATTTGTATAATCAATCTGCATAATATTGTAAAAGGGACAATAGCAAACTGTATTACATACAAAACTATACTTGATGCTTTGACACACAAAATGTAGACAGAATAGTTTCTATAAGTGGAACTTCTGGACAAAATCTCCATATGAGATAGGTAGCATAGATAAAATAAGAATTTTAAGCAATTATTTTGTGCTTTGTACTTGTCTTTCTGAAGGATGACTTACCATGGCTTGGGGGAGATTTAAGAGGTTTTTACATTTAAATAGATAGATTAGATATTGGCAATTATTACGAAGAAAGGAAAGTAGTTCACAGCATAGAAAATATCTTGAAAGGCTATGCAGGTTTTGTTCAAGACTCAGGATGCCCTGAACAACACAAGAAGAAAAGAAAGCTGGAGTAATGTGAGAACACAAAATCTGAAACTGAAATGCAGTCTGATATCCAAGAATTCTCATAAATCCTATTAACATGAACTTCACCTTATTTATTTTAATCAATGTGTATTTGTATATTGTATATGCTTGTATATGGATGTTTGATTCTTTCATTCCCCCAGACAACTGAGAAATACACTTCAGTATACAGTATTTACATGTCTTATAGCACATTTGCTCTATCTTGTATGTTTTTTCCTTTGTGTTTTAATACACCTAATTTTTAAGCTGTGCTTCTCTTTTCACTTAATAGTCTTTCCTATAATTTAAAGCCTTGAAATTGATGGATTTTTTCATTTTCAGTGTATCAACCCACCATACGAAGCCCTCTTTTTTTTTTTTCTTATTTGTGGAAATTTCTTGCTGTAACATTTTGGCATTCTTCCACACAATAAGCAGTTGTGTATTGTTGGCAAATGCGCATGCACCTAGTTCTGTTGAAATGTACCCTCATTGTTTATCTTATAATTCCTCTTGACCTGACCTTTCTCTTTGACCTGGCTTGACTTATCTGAGTGTGCTGGTGGTGCCAATTGCCTTCTGTTTGTGAGCCAAAGTAACAACAACAACAACAACAACAACAACAAACACATCAATTCTTCTTCCTCTAATACACACATATACACACAAATTCTTGGGGAAGTTATCATGTTGACTCTTCTGGGAGAGGGGATAGTTATATAGTTAGCACAAGGAAGTGGGAGAGTCATGACAGAAGTTAAATAGATCTTGCAGAACAAACAGCTTGATTCGAATGGTGAGCTACTCCCATTATATTCTGAACAGGCAACATAGTGTATTCACTTCTTTTCTTTTTATGTGGCAAGTGGCTACTTGTGTAAATAGAGGGGAGAATAGTCCACATCTGCCTGTTTCCAGTTCTGTGAGTCAGACTATTTTATATTGCCAAGAACCAGAAAAGTCTGGACCCATTGTTTGCTGACATAGTCCATGGAGTTCAGTTGGGAAATAGGAACAGCCACACGTTACCAAAAACGGAGATGGTGTGGCTTCCTCCAGCACACCAGTGTCAGCTAGGCTTACTTAAAAACTTACTCAGCTACACAAAATTGCGGATGAAATAAAGAGCATTCTCCAATTTCTAGCGTCATCACTATCTCCAAAAAACAAAGTTTCTTTTAGCAGCCCAGCACTGTATCAATTTTTTGCCAGGAAGAAAATGTTTTCAGCCTTCTGTGGCGGTCTTTTCTCTCCAGTCAACTGTAAATTCCTTTTGCTATAGTGTTGCCTGGAATATTACCGACCTACAGTGAACTTAATTTTAACCATCACATCACACTTCTTCCTTCTTCCCTTTCTGTCTTTTATTCAATACATATTGAAGGTGTATTTGCTAAATGCCATGCCAGGATACTCAGTAAAAATGCAACACTAGGATGCTATAGTCTAGATGGGAAGAAAGACATGTTAAAAATTAGTGAATTAAGCCGGGCTCGGTGGCTCAGCCTGTAATCCCGCGCCTTTGGGAGGCTGAGGTGAGTGGATTGCCTGAGCCAGCGGGTTTGAGACCCGCCTGGGCAGCGAGACCTCATCTCTACAATAAATAAAAAAAAAATCAGCCGGGCGTGGTAGCGCATGCCTGTAATTCCGGCTACTTGGAAGGCTGAGGCGGAAGGATCGCCGGAGCCCAGCAGGTCGAGGCGCGGTGGCCGGAAGCGGCCACTGCACTCCAGTTTGGGCGACCGAGTGAGACTCCAACTCAAAAAAAAAAAAAATTAGTGAATTAAAGTTGTAATATGTGCTTTAAAGGGAAAGTACAAAATAATATAAATGTGTATAACAGGAAGAACTAATCTACCTGCAGAAGTGACATTTAAAAGGAGACCTGGAGAGTGAGCAGGAATTACTGAACAAATGAAGGGCAGAATTTATGGGAGTTTTTTCAGGCAGAGGGAATGAAATGGATAAAGGCTCTGAGACCTAAAGGAACATGGTTAATTCAAGTCTAGCAAGGCCTGAACTCAGTGAATTCAGTGAGTCTGAGATGTAACCCAAAGGCAGATGGATCAGGGCCTTGTCGTCAGGTTAAGAGTTTACAGTCTATCCTGTTGTAATAGGGTGATTTTTAAGATTTATCTAATTATAGTAGGGCACTTATGAGATGAAAAGAAAAAAAAAACCCAAAAAACAAAAAACAGATGCAGAGCACACATAAATTTAGAAAGATTAAAATATTGTTCTAATCTTGCCAGCGATTTTATTTCTAAAAGTGAAATCATTGATTTACCTTTTATGTTTTGGGAAGATCTGTTTTTGTGTCTCAATTGTGGTTGTACAAGAGAAATTGATGTATAGACTTAACCATCATACTTCATTCATATCTGAGAAGTTGTACTACTGTTAGTGTTTTGAAATTAACAAAGCTTTATATCAATATACCCTAGGTTAAAAATTCATGGTCTTTTTATTTACATATGATTTAGTTCCATCTTTTTAAACCAGAAAATGTGATGATAATTATTTCTTTCCTTTCCCTTAGATTTAAAAAAGAGTAGAGACATTTCTTTGGGCCATACCCTTTTAATATTTTATCATTAAGTCATTAACTAATTCATTGTTCAGTCTTTTAATAAGTATTTATTGAAGTTGCAGGCACTGAGAATAACACAGTGATATAGATACAAGATAAGATTCAGAAAATAAGATTTTAAGCTAGGGAACAACACAAATATTTTGCTTTAATTGTGAAAACAAATAAAGGAAAATGCAAGTGCAAAAGATATTAGATTTGCAAGCCTGTAAGAGATAAAGAGAAACTTTTATAGAGAAAAATTTTACAAGCAAATTAAACCAATAAAAATTTGCAAGTTTTACAAATCACTATGTCTGCAGGTATGTTCCTGAATGATTAAAGAAGATTAATGAGGACAATTGTTTATTCAAACACCTTTTGAATCAAGATCTCACTCTGTCACCCAGGCTGGAGTGCCGTGGCATGATCACAGCTCACTGCAGCCTCAATCTCCTGGGTTCAAGTGATCTTCCCTCTTCAGTCTCCCAAGTAGCTGGGACTAGGCTCATGCCAGCAAACTTGGCTAATTTTTTTGTTTTTGTTTTTTTTAGAGACAAGGACTTGTTATATTGCCTAGGCTGGTCTTGAACTCCTGGGCTCAAGCAATCCTCCTGTCTTGGCCTCCCAAAGTTTTGGGATTACAGGTATGAGTCACCTCACCCAGCCTATTCAAACAATGTTTAATGTCAACTAATATAGTTTGTTTTGGAACCAAAGCCCTCAGTAATGAACACAGACCACAGCTCATATTTAATGACCCTTTTTATTGGGGCCCCAGTCTCTTTCTTCTGTAACATTTTTTTACCACTGTGGCCTTGCCAACTGCTGTACTTTTTCAGGAGGATGACTGCCATGGTTGATGGAAGATTGCTATGTTGAGAGATAGCTGAGAAGGCAGTTGTTAGCCTTATGACAGTGCACCTTTCACAGCATCATCACCAAAGTTATGAGTATGAATAAAGTAAAAACAAAACTGGTGGGTAGAATTTTAAGATGATTCTTAATTGTCCTTGCCTTCATCTAATACTCTACCTTTGAGTGTGGATGAAACCTGTGAATATGAGCCATCTACTCCTGTAATTATATTACACTCTATGGCAAAAGGAAAATTATATTGGGTGGGTCCAGTTAAGCCCTATAAGAGCAGAGAGTCTTCTCTGGTTGGTGTCAGAAAGGGAAAGTTCGAATTTCAAAGCAGTGGACACATATTCCCACTAGCCTTAAGGAAGTAAATTACATGTGCAGAGGGCCACTTGGCAGGGGAACAGCAGGGGGCCTCTAGGAACTGGTTGACAGCCAGCAAGGAAACAGAGACCCTATTGACAAAACCTCCAGGAACTAAATTCTGCCAACGTTGGGTTAGAAGGAGCGTTGAAGTGAATTTTTTTTTCTAGAGTCTCCACATGGAAACTCAGCTCCACTGACACTTTGATTTCTCTGCCTATGACGCCCTGAGCAGAGAATCCAGCTACATGGTGCCAGATTTCTGATCAACAGAACCGTGAGCTAATAATGGTGTGTTGTTTTAAGCTGCTAAGTTAGTGGTGATTTGTTGTGTAGCAAAATAAAACTAAGAGAAAACCAAAATCAAAATAATCTTTATCTACCTCTTATTTCCTTTGGATGTGATATTGTGCTGAGACTGGTCCTAAACTGCCGTCACCCTATTTGGCTCACATCAGGCAAGGGAGGGCTCTGCCAGGTTCAAGGGCAAGGTGACATGATTGGCAGTAGACTTCCATAATACAAAGGCAATTTATTTAGGAGAGGCCCCCTGCAAACCTTGCAAAATCTAGGAGTAGCTTAAAGAAGGACATTTTTCCACAAAAACTTTCTGAATGTGGCTGAGAATATTTGGGTTCCCTACTTTTTATCTTTAATATTTCTATGAACGTGGGGGTTTAGAATACTTAGCTGACTGTTTTAGTCATTCCAGGACTTGATATTACAATAGTCTCCCTTATCTACTGTTTCACTTTCTGCATTTTCAGTTACCGGTGCTCAAACGCTTCCAAAAAGATCAAATGGAAAAATCCCAGAAATAATAAATCCATAAGTTTTAAAATCATACGTGGTTCTGAGTTGCATGATAAAATCTTTTGCCATCTTGCTCCATCTATCCAAAACGGGAATAATCCCTTTATCCAGCATATCCACGCTGTAGGCACTCCCCACCTGTGAGTCATTTAGTAGCAGTCTTAGTTATCAAACCAAAAAAAAATAGTGTATACAGTGTTCGGTACTACCCATGGCTTCAAGTATCCTCTGTGAGTTTTAGAATGTATACCATACTTCACATTTTGACTCAAAGAAAATTCAATTATGTGACTCAAATAATTAAATTTTAATGCTCATTCCAGAGTAGCTGAGTGCTATTTGTTATTTATTTATTTGGTATTTCAATTTTCTTTCTTTCTTTTTTTGAGTTGGGTGTCATGCTGTTGCCCAGACTGGAGTGCAGTGGCATGATCACAGCTCACTGCAGCCTTGACCTCCTGGGCTTAAGTGATCCTTCCACCTCAGCCTTCTGAATAGCTAGGATTACAGGTGAGTGTCACCATGCCCTGTTAACCTAGGAAAAAAATTTTGTAGGGATAAGGTCTTGCTATGTTGCCTAGGCTGGTCTCAAACTCCTGAGTTCAAGCAATCTTCCCTCCTCAAAGTGCTGGGATTACAGATGTGAGTCACCTTGCCTGGTCATCTTTTACTTTTTAACTGGTGAGCTATAAATAATTGTCAAAGCCTTTTAATACGTTTATTATTATAGTTTGAATAATCAGAATTATATTTATTTTATGAAAGTTAGATTGAATAAAGAGTCCAAATGTGTAAAGTTAAACCTTTCTTGAGAAAGACCATATAATTTCTGTTAAAACTATTGAACTTTGCTCAAAAGCAGTCATAGAAAATATTTAAATGAGCCAGTCTAGATGGCTCACAACTGTAATTTCAGCACTTTGGGAATCTGAGGCAAGAGAATTAATTGAGTCCAGGAGTTCAAGATCAGGCTGAGGAAAATAGTGAGACCTCAACTCTATGAAAAATCAAGAAAATTAGCTAGGCGTGGCAGCACATGCCTATAGTTCCATACTTGGGAGGCTGAGGCAGGAGGATCGCTCAAGTCCAAGAGTTTGAGGCTGTGGTGAGCTGTGATTGAACCACTGAAATGCAGCCTAGGTGACAGAGAGGAGTGAACCTGACTACAAAAAAAAAAAAAAAAAAACAAAAAAACAAAACAACAAAAAAAACAGTAAATGAGTGGGCATGGCTGTATTCCAGTAAAATTTTATTTACAAAAGTGGGTGGGTATGTGGATGTGGGAGAGCATAGTTTGTAGTATAGAACACTGAGGATAAAAGGGTTCTCTGAGGCATTTGATTATTGTGAATCTAACGCTCATGCAGAAAGAGCCCTAAATTTGAGTAACAATGAACATAAATTATCCTATAGCTATCCTCTATACAGGATGAAAAACAACCTTTTGATAACCATTTTTCATTTACAGATCCACAAACACCAATAATGGAAATTTTTTCGTCAGGCACATATTTCTCTGTTAAATCCCCCATAATATATACAGTTGAAGAGCTTTTAAAAATTGGCCAGTAGCTTATGTTTCACATAAAATGTTACACTTTTATCTTGCAGTGCTCAATTTAAGCAATATGTTTTGATGTGTATTATGATCCCTGGGTCAAGGTGAATTGCATTCCCTTTCCTTCATGGCAACTAGCTGAAAGCAGGACTGATCCTTCTTGGGGCTGGCTTGATGAGCTAATGGATTCAGATGGTTTGCTCAGATAAGAAATTCTTTGGGGAAAACTCTCTGTAAGCAAAATACTTGAAGAGGTATGAGAAAGGGTAACAATTAGGCTATAAAAAGACTTCTTTCTCAATGGAAAAAAAAAGGGTCCCAGCAATGTATTCATTTCTTAAGAATCTGAATGCGTTAGACCATAGCATAAATAAAAAGATATTTTGCTCTTTGATAGCAAATTGCCTCATCAGACTCACAAATCTTGAAAAGAACCAGTCTTGAAAAGGTCCGTGTGTGTGTGTGTGTGTGTGTGTGTGTGTGTGTGTGTGTGTTCTCAGGATGGTGATAAACTGCTCCAGTAAAGTCTTTATAAAGAATTATGTGGAAGAGCTGGGCAGAGATAGTTTTCTTGGGAAACTGGACATCTGAGCCTTAGTGTTTCGTGTGGGAGCAGAATTCCTTTACCACACCAGCCTTCTTGCATTGTTTATTGTAGTTTGTAACTTCTCCTTTCACCAAGGGGGGACGTTTATGAAGGAGTTCACATAGCTGTTCTGATTTTTTAAGGCAAGTAAGACCAGCTGGAATATTCACTGTAACACACTTTATTTTGCAAGATTTCTGTATTCCAGTGAAAACTGGAAGTTAACAGTCCTCAGAGACAGGATTTAGATTTTGATTTACAGTCATTTACTGCTGCTAGAAAAAAATTAAACACATTCTGGTAGGGCCAGATCTCAATGAAAACACATCTATCTCTTCCATAGCACATTGATGAAAAGAAAGCTGAAGGATTTAAGACTTTTCTGAATTCCCTCGACTCTTTACTACTTATTAGTAACATGATTGTTATTTAACAATGTATGAGGTATTTTGATACTTGCTTTGATTTGTTTTTAATAGTCTAACTTCGCACGGCACCTTTTATTTCTGTACTTGCTGCTAACAAATATACACACTGTGGACAAGGCTGGCTTTGTTTATTTATAAAACAAAGTTATGTTTTTATTATGCTTGGAGTTTGTTTTTGAGCAGTTAAAGATAGGAAGTAATTAGTACTTTCTAATGTCATTTTGAAATTTCATGAAAAAAAAAGTATGTGATAGAAGATCGGTTTGGGGATCCAGTGGGTGAAATTCTGAATCCTACTTTTTACATGGAGCTAGATGGATTTCCCCTTACTGGTTTTGAGAGTGGAGGTGGTATATTTCTGAGTCTAACAATTGCTTCCATAATTTCCTGTGTGCTTTTGGAATGAATAACCCAGAAGACAGTACACCATTGAGAAAGCTGGTAGGAATGGACTTTTTCTTTTTCAATGAAAAAAACAAACAAACAAAAACTTTAGGGTCCCAGCAATTTATTCATTTCCTAGGCATCTGAATACATTGTACCATAGCATAAATAAAAAAGATATTTTGCTCTTTGATAGCAAATTGTCCCATTATCAAACTTGCAAATCTTGAAAGAATCAGTCTTAAAAAGATCCATATTAGTGTGTGTATGTGTGTGTGTGTGTGTGTGTGTGTGTGTGTGTGTGTGTGTGTGTGCCTACTTATCTCCTCACTCTCCCTATTTTGATTCTAATATGGTGGGAGAAAGGGTGTATACAATATGTCATTGAGAAAAAAATTGTAATTTGATTGCTTATTTGAAAGATGCAATTTCCAGCAGCACAGAGATTTGTTAGAGAAATATTAGAGCAATAATTCAGGTCTGTGAGATTAATATGTTCCTTGTTGAAGAATCATCCTAATGTCTGCTACATCTAGTGTTTTCTTGCTCTAGGTAAATCACTGACTTATACCAGATCTTGAGATTTAAGGACCATCTAGTTTAAGATGCTATGAATACAGGATTTTGTTATTTTCTTTATGGTAGAAATATTCAGTGTATCACGGATTCATATTTTTTAAGAGTTGGGAAACCTTTTTATTAAGATTTCTTTAGCCTATTTGCTGCTACTGACTTTTTTTTTTTTTTTTGGTTCAGAGAAGGTGAATTCCTTTAGGCCCTGTGAATAACTTTCCCAGATCTAGATCCAGAGATTATCTAATGAGTTCCTTAGAAAACTTTGGAACAAAATTAATACAAGACTTACTGAGTAACTAATGTAATCATATCTCTAGGGAAATAAACTGGCCCCTAACTTACTGGTTGGTTGCAAAAAGTTCTGGCAACGAACAGAAAGTAAGATAAACATCTATTATTTAGGAAAAAAAAACCACATCAGAAGCCCTTGATGTCCATATAAAACATAAACACTGGTGCTAAGAGGAGAATGGGAATTGAAGGGTAGGGAGGAATTAAGGGAAAGTTTTATTTTATTTTTTGTATGCATTTGCATTACAATTCACATGCTGTAAAAAAATGAGAGAGAGAAGATAAAATAAACTCAGAATAGCAGAGAGAAAACAAGTACAGGAAGTTAAAGCTAAAAGAGAGCTTCGGTTTTAAAATTTTTTTCAAAAGACATGACATTGCATGCTTGGCCATCATAATTTATTGATAAAGTTCATTGTTTATATTCATGAAAATCTGATCTATAAAATTCAAGATGTAGACTGGACCTTTGGTTTGTAAAAGCTTTTAATGGATTTTTTTTGGAAGAGGAACTGAGAAAAGAAATCTCACTAATGTGTGTTTAGACTATGAGTTGTGAAAAAGCATGTAACCATTATTGGAAGACAAGTAAAAGTAACATCAGAAGATTCATCTGTTTCAAACTTTGATGCATCAGAAGAAATTTAATCTTTGCTCCAGAAGCATTTTAAATAGTCATAGGATATTTTTTTCCATCAGACATTTTTATATTTGTGCTGAGATAATGCTTCAAGTATTTTGAGAGAACAGAGAAATGCTATGGAAAAAATGAACTGTATCTTCACTCTGTTTCTAAATCCTAAATGATCATAACTCATAGTCTTGGCCAGAATTTTGTTTTCTTAAGATTACTCGCTGCACTCATATTGATGATTTGATATAATAGATTTTAGTTTCACACATAATGTCAAGTATGTGTGTGTTTGTGACTTGAGTGTGTAAATCAGGTCTTTTGTGCTTTATGTGTTTAATTTGGAATCCAATTCTGAATGTTTACTGTAAGGTCTAGAATAATGAACTTTGTGAATGTACTTATTGTTTAACCAAGCCTGGGACAAGTTGTGAAGTAGAAGAAGTTCATCTTCATTGAATCTTGTCTCTTTCCAAGATTTTCCATCTATAGGGGTTTAACTACTAGGAAGTTCTGCCTCTGGCTGGGGAAAGAACATTGGGTTGCACAGAATGATTATCCTGGAGCATCTGCATTTGGAGGATGGTTTCAGAACCAGATTTTAGCTTCCTGTACTTATTTTCTCTATTCTGCTATTTTTGCTATTCCGAATTTATTTCGTTTTCTCACTCTCATTTTTTTACAGCATATGAATTGTAATGCAAATTCACACAAAACATAAAATAAAATTTCCCCTTAATTCCTCCCTACCCTTCAGTTTCCATTCTCTTCTTGGCACCAGTGTTTGCATTTTAGTGTGCAATTCTTTAAAAAAAATTAATGTACATTGACTTCCAATTTCTCTATCTTTTCATTTAATAAATATTATGCTATCATCTTTTTTCTCCCAAATTGCCATTTTTAAGTTAAACATATTCATCTGAAAACTGGAGGAGATACAACTCTTGGGATACAAAGATAGACTGAGTTTCAATTTTGTCTCCACTTGTCAGGCTACTCATTAAAACTCTCACAACAGTTTATGTTCTGGGAAACTTGTGAAACAATACAATGGGTTGAATGGTGTCCTCCAAAAAGGTATGTCCATGTTCTAATTCCCAGAATCTGTCAATGGTAGCTTTTTTTTTTTTTTGAAAAAAGGTCTTTGCAGATATAATTGAGTTAAAGGTCTTGAAATGAAAAAATAATTCTGGACTAGCTAAGTGGGTCCTAAATTCAATGACAAGTATTTTTATAATAGAGACTCTCAGAGGAGAAGGCAATGTGAAGACAGAGGCAGAGAATGGAGTGGTGTGGCTACAAGCCAAGGAAGCCAAAGAATGCTGGCTGTCTCCAGAAAGTCGAAGAAGCAAGGAAGGATTCTCCCCTAGAGCGTCTAGAGGGAATATTTTCAGCTAACATTTTGATTCTAGACTTCTGGCCTCCAGAACTATGAGAGGATAAATTTGTTGTTTAAATCACTTTGTTTGTGGCATTTTGTAACAGAAGCTGTAGAAAACTAATACAAATGCCAAACCCCAAAATACTATATCTCCACCATCCAGAAATAGAAGAAAATGAAACACAATTAGACCGAAAAAAAAAAAATCACAAAATTCACTCTGAAGTAAACAACATATTACTTTTCTTTATACAAAAGAATATACCAGAATCATAATTCTGGGCCACTGCTTTGTTAAGCTCTGGTGGTTTCACATGACTCTGTGAGCTATAGCCAGCATGTTTTCTTTGGTCCCCTCCCCTACTTTGGGGGTGAGTCTCTCCCCCTCTCTCTCTCTCTTTCTCTCTCTCTCTCTCCTCTCTCTTTCTCTCTCTTTAACTTACTTACTAAATACACTTTGCTTGAAAACTTAAAAAAATAATAATCCTACCAAGTTTTTATTTAAACAGTTGTATAATTATTTGGTTACAGCACTGAAACGAAAAGATATGTTTCTGGATTAATAAGAGAGACTTATTAAATAGCAACAACATACTAAACAAACACTATCTAACCCTTTAAAATAAACATTTGAAACAAGATTCTAATAAATTCACAAAATGGAAGCATCTTATTAAGCTTTATATTTATATAAGGTACATTTATAAAATACCACCTTAAAATTATAATTCTATCAAGTTTCCATTGAGCCATTTTATACTCGCTTAACTAACAGCAATAATTAAAAAATCAAAATTGCTTTAGAAGAGACACAAAAGAACATCTACCTATGGCCTTGGATTTAGAATTAGGCTCATTGGAAGACTGGATCAATTCTGGAAGTCATTCACTTCTGTATTCAGGTGTGGGATAGAAAACAAAATCCAGTGCTTGGTGGAAAGACTTTTCTTGTTTCCAGTGGATATTGTGTTAGGGTGGGGAAATTACTTGGTGGAGAGGATTCTTGGGAAGGTATGTACTAGTTTTCCAGGAGAGGAGGAAAGCTAGGAGGTATTCTTAGAAACTGTTCCCTGGCATCCTCTGTAACTTCTGACCTCTGACTGAAGGATGCAATGGAGGACCAGTGTTGGGTCAGGTGTGTCCTGCTCAGGTGGGAGCATTGTATCAGACATGCTTAATAATCAATATTATCTGTGGTGCCATTTTTACTGGATTCGATTTCTGCAGATGGACAGCCTTTGTTATATCATAGGAAGGCCTAATAAAACTCACACGTTCTGCTGGATCTGAGATTCTGGCAGTACACACAGCACCAGGATGAGTTCTGTACTGCACTTGCAGAGGAATTGCTGGATCAGGATAGAGTTGGCTGGATGGATGAGTTCTTTTCCTGTGATTTTGCTCCCATGAGGGTGACATCCCTGGATTATTGAGCCATCCCAATTGCATTAGTTTGCAAGGGCTGCCTTAACAAAGTGTCACAAACTAGATGGCTTAAAAAACAGACATTTATTTTCTCATAGTTTTGGAAGATAGAAGTCCAAGTTCAGGGTGCAGCAGGTTTGGTGTTTCCTGAGGCTCCTCTTCTTGGCTTGCAGATGGCCACCTTTTTGCTGTGTCCTCGTGTGCTCTTTTTTACGTGTGCATGCATTCTGATGTCTCTCTGTCTAAATTTCTTCTCCTTGTAAAGAAGGGTCCATTCTAATAGCCCCCTTTTAACTTCATCATCTCTTTACATGCCGTATTTCCAAATACAGTCACATTCTGAAGTACTGGGCTTAGAGCATCAACATAGGAATTTTAAGGGGACACAGTTCTGGCCATAACACCAGTCTACTGCTCACCTTAATACTCCCCTTTCTTTGGTGAAGAATCCAGAGAATTCTTTAGATCCAGATTCACGAGGAGACAATTTTTTACTTCCACTCAGCACTGAGGCTCACGTTATAGTTTTCTTCTTGCAATCAGATATGGCAGATATAGTAGATGCTGTAGTACCCTGCCAAGATTCTGAGGCCTTCCCACTTCTGTGCTTTCTTGCTGACTTCAATTACCAGTATTGAATGAAGGCTGTCCATGTTGCAAAAAAACTTTTTTCCTTGTGAGCATGCCAAGTTCATGCTGAGGAATTTGCAGCTCCTGGGAGTTGCCCTAAACCAATGACTGAGAGAAATTGGTATATAAGTATTCCAGTTTCTTTGGCTCTCAGATAGGATAATTCTGAGGCATGTATTTTATACCATTTCCCAGATATTCTTCAATAGGTTAAGCTCCAGTTACCCAACCCTACGTGGCATTTAGTTTGACAGCACACCCTTCACCAGGTATCTTCCCTTCTCTGTCTCCCATTCTCCTTTCTCTCCATCACTTACTGAATCTCTCAAATGATATAGTTACATTTGAATTATTTTTCTGGGTCTACTTTTTGGAGGAAGAACAGAAGCCAAACTAAGACAATTGATATTAGAAGTTGTTCTAGGAAGCAGATCTTCAAGATGGATTTTAGAATAGAATCACTTGACTGAAGAACAGATTCTAGAACAGGTTTCTAGAATCTGAGGAGGGCACTACGATATCTGCTATATCTGCCATCTCTTATTGTAAGAAAAAAAATATATATCTTGAACCTCAGTGCTGAGTAGAAGTGAAAAACTGTCTCTCTATGAATCTGGATCTCTGGATTACCAGACAGCCTGATTAGGTAGATCACTTCTGTGAGGTCAAGAGTTCATAGAGATCTTGGAGGATTTTAAGATTCTCAAGCCAATCCATTCTATAGATGAGAACCATTTTTTCCTATCAGGCCCCTAATTATAGAAAGAGACTTGCCAGGACTGTTATTCAGGCTTCTTTGTAATTCTATTACTCTCAGTCTAAAGCCAGGCCTGATTTTGAGCACAATCTGTTCTCCAGCTTTAGAAGATGAGAGCTTCCTTAAATCCTGCCAAGGATATTTTGTGACTTTTACACAATTTCCTCAGTTCATGGCTGGTTAGTTTGAGTGTGTGATTTTCTTTCTTCAGCACATCAATGTCATTTAAAAGCAAATTAGATTTAGACTACAGACTGAATCCATAGTTTTTGGAATTATCAATGTCACCATCTCTCAAATTCTAGAGATAGATATTGCACAAGAGAGGGCATGCCTTTTCATCTCATCCCATTCCAATTCACCACAGTAGCTTATCACTAACAATGGAGTCTTTGTTGCAATCTGAACATCAAGTGATTCTTTTTTTTTGAGTTGGAGTCTCACTCTGTCACCCAGACTGGAGTGCAGTGGCTGCTCCCGGCCACCGCAGCCTCGACCTGGACTCCGGCGATCCTTCCGCCTCAGCCTTCCGAGTAGCCGGAATTACAGGCATGCGCTACCACGCCTGGCTGATTTTTTGATTTATTGTAGAGATGAGGTCTTGCTGCCCAGGCGGGTCTCGAACCTGCGGGCTCAGGCAATCCACTCACCTCAGCCTCCCAAAAGCGCGGGATTACAGGCTGAGCCACCAAGCCCGGCTCATCAAGTGATTCTATTCTAAAATCTGTCTTGAAGATTTGCTTTGCAGAACTTCTGGGCCTGCAGAAGTTGCCAAGCCCTCTTACCCATGGATAGTAGTTATCTCTACTCTCAACCCTCCCTTGTTTGGACATGATTCAGAGGCCTCACCTGAGGCAGATATCTTGCAAGATAATATGCTTACAAATATACTTACCTCAAGATTTGCTCCAATCTCCTCTCTTGATATCTAGGCCTCAAACGAGACTCAATCTTAGCATGGCCCAGCTGGGGAAGAACTGTCTCTGATTTAGGAGGAAAGGAACTATTCCAGAGACGGTTGCAGGATTTAGCCAAAATATACAGTTAGGAACCAGGAAAGTGTGTCTAGAAATTTATCTCGAGAGTGCTGCGCAAGGAGTTACAAAATAAGGCTGTTTAAGAGACAGTTTTTCGATATTAGTACTCTCCCATGACTTAGGATATAATGTCCTAGAAAAACACCAGGAATCAGTCATAATCTTCTGCTTGTATGATGGAAGTGTTGGAACTGTCTTGGCATATTATTGAAGGAGGAGTCAAATGACTCAGAGCTTTGGGCACATTAGAATGGATTTAGTTTTTGCTGTGCTTTTCTGATATGCATGAATTTCAGTTATCACAGTTTAGTGAACTAATACCAGTGCCACAACAGTTCAGTTTCAACTTCAGTTACCAAGATATATTAACTGTGAATAATTGCACAAAGTACAAATGTTGCTTCCATCTCTTTGGTGTAAAAATCACTACATAAATAATAGATACACAGATGACTAGTGAACAGTCATGTCATCTTCTAAGGAGTCTGTAGGTAATTGATCACTGCACATCTGTTTAGTTCACAAATAGATGGAAAATGTATAGTTGTGTCATCTGCTTGTCTTCCAGTGATAAAGCCATGTGACATTTTATGAAAATGGATAATTGGAAGAGGGAATTGACCACAAAAAATGAAAGTGCAGCAAAGAAACAAATGAAATGTCAGGAGTGAAATTTTAATCAAATGTAAATGAGATTATAGAAGAAATAGCTGACTATGGGAATGTTGATTGTGCTATTATTTATGAGATGCTAGATGTATCATCCGAGGAACTTAGCGAAAGCAACCTTATGGATATAAATGAGAAAAGTGGTCATGACAAAAAGAATGAAAAGGATGCCAGTGAAAAGTTTCATGTTAAGGGAATGCTCAGAGATATTTCACCATACTGAAAGTAGAAAAGATAAAATACTGGAAGCAAATTCAAACTTAGAAAGCAGTGTGACAATTAGCCAAGGCATACAAAAAATACTTGCTTTATACTGTGAGTTATAGAACAGGAAGAAGGCAGGCACTGTTCAAACTACTCTTGATGAGTTTTTTTTTTTTTTTTTGAGTTGGAGTCTCACTCTGTCACCCAGACTGGAGTGCAGTGGCCGCTCCCGGCCACCGCAGCCTCGACCTGCTGGGCTCCGGCGATCCTTCCGCCTCAGCCTTCCGAGTAGCCAGAATTACAGGCATGCGCTACCACGCCCAGCTAATTTTTTGATTTATTGTAGAGATGAGGTCTCGCTGCCCAGGTGGGTCTCGAACCCGCAGGCTCAGGCAATCCACTCACCTCAGCCTCCCAAAGGCTCAGGATTACAGGCTGAGCCACCGAGCCCGGCTTGATGAGTTTTTTTAAACAAAGAAATACAACACTTTAATTTTCAGTGTTTTTAGTAGATAGACACTTAGTGAGGGTATTGTTTTACCTGTTTAAGCAAAGATGAAGAGCAGGTGATCCAAATGTTGATGCCAGTTGCCAACAACAGACAAAATTATGATCCTTAATCTAATTTTCAGATCTGAGGCAGTTCTCAGACTCAGCACTGATTGGAGAGATAGATGGGCCATCTTGAGGAAGAATTTTTCAGTGCCTCATTAAGCACAGACAGTAGTAATTTCCCTACTCTTTTCCTGAGTCATTTACCAGAGTAATTTTACACTGTCTATATACCTATGTATTTCCAGGACTGTTATACCCTGTTATACACTGTCTGTATACACAAGTATAATACATATTTTCAGGGCTGCTGGATACAGAGTCTGAACCACTACTGGTATGTTTTGAGAAAGTGGGTGTATGGACTGCAGGACTGTTATAGGTTGAATTGTGTCCCCTCAAAAAAAGATATATTGGAGTCCTAGCCTTCAGTACCTCAGAATGTGACCTTATTTGGAGATTTGGGTAGGCTTTAATCCTTTTTTTTTTTTTTTGAGTTGGAGTCTCAGTGTTGCCCAGGATAAAGTGCAGTGGCATACTCATGGCCACTGTAGCCTTGACCTGCTGGGCTCAGGCAATTTTTCCACATCAGCCTTCTAAGTGGTTGGAAAGACAGGGGCGCACCACTACGCCTGGCTAAATTTTTGATTTATTGTAGAGACGAGGTTTCACCAAGTTGCCCAGGCTGGTCTCGAACCCCTTGGACTCAGGCAATCCTTTGGCCTTCAGCTTCCAAAGTGTTGGGATTACAGGTGTGAGCCACTGTGCCTGGCTGGCTTTAATTCTATATGAACAGTGTTCATATAAAAAGAGAAAATTTGGACACGATGGTAGACATATACAGGAAAGATGATGTGAAGAGACACAGGGAATGTGCCTAGAAATCGAGAGTGCTGCACAAAGAGTTGCAGTCATCTACAAGCCAAGAAGAGGGCTGGAACAAATTCCTCCTGCATAGTCCTTGGATGGAACTAACTCTGTTGACACCTTGATTTCAGACTTATAGCATCCAGAACTGTGAGACTATAAATTTCTGTTGTCAAAGCCAAGCAGTTTTTGGCATTCTGTTGCAGTAGCCCTAGGAAATGAATATAAGGCCTAAGACCTAGGAAACTAATACAAGGCCCAAGTCCATATTATAGAGAGTTCAAGGGTTTCTGAGGTCATGTGCACAATCTCTGAGTCATAGTCATGATTAGCATATCTAGTAGAGGGCAGAACCTTCAGATTAATGACCTGATCTGCTGTCACAAGTCAGAGCTGCCATGCTAGGAAAGGTTATGTGGAAGCCCTTGAACTGCCCTTATTGCCATTCCAACCAAGAAAGAAAATCGGAAGGAATACTGCATCCAGGTGGACTGGAAAAGATATGAAATATCCTTAAAGAATGACTCAAGGGTGGTTGTCACCATCAGCACTACTTTTACCTCTGGAAAAAACAAAACAAAGCAAAACAATAGCAGATGGATTGAAGCAGATAATGTACCCTCTGAAAACATAGTCACATTTCCAGTTGCCCTGTTGGATGTACCTTTATCAGAACAGATCAACACAGCTCTTGCACTTGGTGTGCAGAAAATGATCGGGAGAATGTGTTCTTTTCATTCCTTGCCAGAAAATGAAGCAGTTCTCATTCATTTGGAAGAGACCAAATATGCTTTCATGACTTTCTCAGAATTATATTTCCTCTTTTGCTTTTCATTAAAAAATAGTAAAAAGGTAACTTGATTATCCAAACATTCTGCAGAAAGTTCATGCTGTTCTACTATTTTGATGACATGACACTAATTGGACCTGGAGAAGGAAGCCATGAGTATTCTGGATGCCTTGCTAAAACACGCATATTCCAGAAGGTGAAAGATAAAGATAAAGATTCAGAGGTTTGCCACATTGGTGAAGGTTTTAGAAGTACTGGGGTCTGAGGCATGACAAGACATCCCAAAAGTTAAAAAGCTACTGCATTTTTTTATTTTTTATCACTGAGGAAAATGCACAGTACTGAGAAGGTTGGTTGGTTAAGTATCTGGAAGGAATGAAATGGAAAGATGAATGACAAAGACATCTGGAGAAGAAGACTGTGGATTGACTAGTAGGAATGGGCACAAAGTATGTGGAGCTTTGTATCCCACATGAATACTTACCAGAGTCATCCACATCAGAGAAGGCATTGAACAATAGATGAGGAGGATGATTTGTCCAGTGGAAGTTAGCAAGCCTTTATTCTTGGTCATTCCAGTGTTTGCATAATGCAGGCGATGCACGAGCCTAGCAGGAGCCTAAGCTCCTTCTCACCAAAGCTGATATAGGTATGGCTACTGTAGAACGGTCAAACTGTCAGTGGTAAAAACTGATGCTGAGGCCTTGATGTTATACTATCTTTTGAAGAGACCAGACCTGGAGGTGTACTCATTTGTCCTTTCTGGATTGATATATTTTGGTTCTAAGTCTATCTTCCTTGCCATAATGCTTTGGTCAGTGTCACTATCAGAAGTATAGAGTATCTGATTTGCACTGTAGTTATCTCACATAGCTTCACCTTGAATCAAGGGGGCACATTTTTTTAGAGCAGAAAACAGGTTTATTGAGTATGCTTCAAGGAAGCAGCAGAGAGAGCAGTGATAAGGGAACCACACTTTTACCAAGGAGTAAGCACATGTCTGTGAGATCTACTTGTTTTACTACATCACTCAGAAGTTGTTAGCCTGAATGTGGAGAAGACCATTCAGAGGTAAACAAAGACATCAGCCTAGAGTTGTTGGGTGCTATCTTTAAAGATACAGTATGTCAGATTTAAGGTACCTGCATCAGATACCTTGAATCAATATATACTGCTGTATGTCCCTTAGGTGGAATAAATGTGTCTAGATCCCAAGGCATGGAGGTAGGAGTTACCTTTACATCGTTACTGTAGTTAACCTATTTAGGGGGAATGTGTGCTCTCTATCTCCACAACTTTAAGCTTTGTTGGACTTGAAGGCCAAGTTTCCAGGGGATGAAGTAATATTATCTATAAATTTAAGATTATAGCAGTGGCCTGGTCATTTTGGATTCTCTACACTAACAGACTAGAAGGTAAAGAAGGGCTAGTATATTGAAAGGACTTTGATTATCATGATGAGGCAAGATTGTTTTATGTGACAGGGACAGGAAGAAGCATGTCTGAAATTCAGGAGATTCACTGGGTATCTCTTAATGCCTTCAAGTCCAGTGATTATCATAAATGGAAATTGCACGGACAACATTCTGACAAGATCAAGGTACCCAGAACTGCAAACCTCTTAAGTATGAAGGTCTTGGTTATCCTGTTGAACAACAGACCTGGATGAGTAGATGGGATCTCCAGAGTGTAGAGAATGTAGAATGTATGTTAGAGGAGGGAGAGGGTAGACATCAGTTGTGCCCTCGGGACCAACTGCAACAACTAGTAGAAACTGCTGCTTGCACCAATACCAATCCTGTTGTATTTTGTTTTCTTTTTAAATAAAAATTGTGACTGGTTATTACTTTGAAGAAATAGTAGATACAGTCAGTTCCCCATCCATATCTCTGGGGAATTCAGCTCTTTTCCTAATATCTGCATCTGTGACTAAGGCTCTTTTTTCCTGCAGCTGTGGAGAGCTGCTTGCACATATGATACACTAAAAATGCTAGTGAATCAACAGTCCCTATATAATAAATGCCAGTGAATCAACAGTCCCCATAGGACAGACCCCAGGGAACAATCCTTCTAAGCAGGTATGTGAAAACCTGAGCGCTCTCTCTCCTAGACCCGGACAATTCTGAGGTGCATGTTTTCTCAGTTTCTTTGCAGACTTTTTGATTGTCTAACTGTGGTGGTTGGTTTGATAGCATCGCCCTTATAGAATGCCTTCCTGCCCCTGTACTATTGCTCCATTTTCTTACTACTGTTACCTGCTTAACTACTCATATGAACCCTTGTTAAGGGCCTGCTTCTGGGAGAACCCTAAATAAGACAGTTCCTAAAATCTTTACTTTATCCTTCAATATACATAGCTACAAATTGTAATGCATTTTTTTTTTTTTGAGTCAGGGGTTTACTCAGGCTGGAGTGCAGTGGAATGATCACGGCTCACTGTGACCTTGACTTACTGGTCTCAAGTGATCCTTCTGCCTCAGTCTCCTGAGTAGCTGGGAATATGGGTATATGCTACTGCATCTAGCTAATTTTTTGATTTTCTGTAGAGACGAGGTCTGTGTTGCATAGGCTGGTGTTGGACTCCTGGACTTGAGCAATCCTTCTGCTTCAGCCTCTCAAAGTATGGGGATTACAGGCGTGAGCCACAGCACCTGGCCTGTTATGCAAAATTAATGCGGATAAATCTAATACAAAATGCTTAAGATTTCTTCCCCCATTTTTGTTCTTAAACAATATCACATTTATAATGCATAACCAGAATATTATTTTTAGAAGTTGCATGAATTTTGAATTAAAAAACATTGTTCTGGTATTTCTCACTGTTAAAGATGATGGTGGGAGAGGGCCTATCTGTGTCTGTTTAGGCTATTATTTTGCCTTGAAGTTCAATGACATGACTTTCTGATTGTCTGCAACATTGTTTTCTAGTTGACAGAGATTGCCAAAGCTCAAATAAGGAAAGAGAGGGTGGAGAGGCAGCAAAAGATGGATCAAGCCCATAGAGTTGGGACTTAACATCATTGCTGTGAGTCACATCAATCTTTTTTTTTTTTTTAAGTAGGAGTCTCACTCTGTCTATCACCCAGGCTGGAGTGCAGTGGCACACTCATGGTCACCACAGCCTTGACCTGCTAGGCTCAGGTGATCAAACCTTCTACCTCAGCCTTTCAAGTAGCTGGAACAACAGGTGTGTGTCACCACGCCCTGGTAATTTTTTTGATTTATTGTAGGGACGGGATCTCGCCAAGTTGCCCAGGCTGGTCTTGAATCCCTGAACTCAAGCAATCTTCTTGTCTCTGTCTCCCAAAGTGCTGGAATTATAGGTGTGAGCTACTATGGCTAACCACATCAATCTTTTTAATGTCAAAAATTTAGGGTTAAGGAAGTAGTATACTTGGTAAGTAAAAAACTCAAATCAAAATCTCTCTCTTTTTTTTTTAGTAAATGGCTACACATATTCAAAGATAAATGATGATAGTAATATAAAAAAGAACCAGTATAAAGACTTCAGAAAAAATGGAAAAGAACAAAAACAAAATAGAGATGAAGAATATACCTCATATGAGCAATTATGTGGGGAAACTGAATGATAATTCACTCAGAAATAAGAATTCACTTCAGCTCGTAAAAATCAATAGCCTCAGCTGGGCTCGGTGGCTCAGCCTGTAATCCCACACCTTTGGGAGGCTGAGGTGAGTGGATTGCCCGAGCCCGCGGGTTTGAGACTCGCCTGGGCAACTTGGCAAGACCTCATCTCTACAATAAATCAAAAACTAGCCGGGCGTGGTAGTGCGCACCTGTAGTTCCAGCTACTTGGAAGGCTGAGGCGGAAGGATCGCCGGAGCCCAGCAGGTCGAGGCTGCGGTGGCTGGAAGTGGCCACTGCACTCCAGTCTGGGTGACAGAGTGAGACTCAAGAAAAAAAAAAAATCAATAGCCTCTTTCTGTACTAGTGAAAACAAGTAACAAGAAAATACATTAGGATATAAGAAGTCATTTGCAAAAGAAAATCAACTCTATCTTATATAGGAATTAACCTAACAGGGAGTGAACAAAAGTAAAATCTTAAAATTCAATTGAAGGACATAGGAAATATCTAAAAAGATGAAAATATACTATGCATATGTGATATACACACACAGATGTAGTCTATACATTAATGTATTTCCAACAAATTGCCACAATCGTGGACCCTACTGAAAGTGCAAGTCTAGGTAGCCATTTGTACTGTGTGAGTCCCAGTGCATGTGACACACCCTATCCTAAAGCCACCATTAGAATAATTCTAAAGAACAAAGAGAATCTGAATGCCACTCAGTAAACTTCTAATGATGTATTGTTTGTAATTAAGAAGGAATCTTCACAGGGACAAAACTATACTGCTCCGAGCAGTGCTGATTCTGTACTCCTATTTCCAGGAATGTTAGTCCTAGTGTGCAATGGGGTATGGCTGTATTTAAATTGGGAAGTGTTGAGGGCATGAGACAGTACTGGGAATGTAAGGGTGCAAGGATATATATGAAAAAGCTGGGAAGGAAAGCCTGGAACACATTTGAAAAAGAGACACAGAGACTACACAAAAGTCTGTCATGTCAAAATCAAAGTGATGATGAAAAAACCAGAAATATCAAGCAGTAAAAGAATGACAAAATGAAGGAATGAATAAGCCAGTAGTATAGTGGTAGAGATCTCAACAGACTGAAAACCAAAGGAGAAAGACAAAAGTAAGGTAAAGAGAGAGAGAGCAATTGGTTTCTAGAGATTTATCAGTTCCCCACTGATTACTAGTTAATGGCTTTATTTCTAGATCTTATATGTCCTTATAATAAACTCCAGTTTTCTTAAGATGGTCTGAGTGTTTTTCTTGCTTTTTCCCTTTTAAAGAAATAATTCTTCTTAATATCTTGGTACATTATTGTTATTGGTCAATGAAAAGCATTTACACATATTATATTTTACTTTTGCACTCCTTTATTTTTCTCTTTCTTAATCATATTTTTTGCTTTGCTCTTATCATTTATTTTCTTCTCTTGTCTTTTCTTTCATTCTCTTATTTGGCTTCTCAGATCTTCAATCCTATTCTAGCCCCTGAAGCCACCTAATTGAATACATTTAAAAATATATGTTCTTGGCCGGCCTCAGTGGCTCAGCCTGTAATCCCAGCGCTTTGGGAGGTTGAGGTGAGTGGATTGCCTGAGCCCGCGGGTTCGAGACCCACCCGGGCAACTTGGTGAGATCTCATCTCAACAATAAATCAAAAACTAGTTGGGCATGGTAGTGCGCGCCTGTAGTTCCGGCTACTTGGAAGGCTGAGGTGGAAGGATCGCCGGAGCCCAGCAGGACGAAGCTGCGGTGGCTGGGAGCGGCCACTGCACTCCCGTCTGGGTGAGAGTGACACTCCAACTCAAAAAAAAAAAAAAAAAAAAAAAAAAAAAAAAATATATATATATATATATATATATATATATATATATATATGTTCTTAAACTTCTTGTAAAATATGTGGTGTTGCATGTGTATGTATTTTTATTTTTCTTAAATGGCATTGGGCTATGAATTTTTTTTTTTTTTTTTTTTTGAGTTGGAGTCTCACTCTGTTGCCCAGACTGGAGTGCAGTGGCCGCTCCCGGCCACCGCAGCCTCGACCTGCTGGGCTCCGGCGATTCTTCCGCCTCAGCCTTCCGAGTAGCCGGAATTACAGGCATGAGCTACCACACCCGGCTGATTTTTTGATTTATTGTAGAGATGAGGTCTCGCTGCCCAGGCGGGTCTCGAACCCGCGGGCTCAGGCAATCCACTCACCTCAGCCTCCCAAAGGCGCGGGATTACAGGCTGAGCCACCGAGCCCGGCTTGGGCTGTGAATCTTATTCTATCTATTCTTTTACTCTTAATATTATGTTTTAAAGATCTATTCACATTGTTGTATATATGTTTATTTTGTTGCTTCTAATTTCTGAGTATTGTTTCATCGTATGCATTTACCACACTTATCCACTCACAAATGGGGGAACAATGATTTGATGAACATGCTATATTAGGCTCCCTTATTGACACGGTTAAGAGCTTTTTTCCTCCTTTTTCTTTGTATATACGTATCATGAAATAGAATTGTGGGGTCTACGGCTTATGACTACATAATTCTATTAAGTAATTTTATTATGTACTGCCAGATTGCTCTCAAGAATGGCTTAGAACAAGGGAGTTTTAATTTCCTTTTATTCTCTGTACGAAATTTCCTTTTATTCTCTGTACCATCAAAATTTTCTTGTTTTTGCCATTCTGATTGTATAAAGTAGCATCTAATAACTGAGTCAATGTATATGATTACTAAGTTAGGGCGTTATCTCATAAACTTTTAGGTTTATGGCATTAGGGCTTCATATTCTGTAAATTGCTTATTATATACTCATTTTTTATCGGACTTCTTGTATTTTTGTTTTTGATTTGGAAGAGTTCTGTAGTATGTTTAAATTATTAATCCCTTGTGGATTTTAGAAATTGCAAATATTTTTCCTAGTTTGTCATGAACTTTTTAAAAGCTGATTGTCATTGAACCGAAATATTTAATGCTAGTATAGTCAGTTCCATGAAGTTTAAAAAAATTCAATTTTATTTCTTGCTATTTTTTAGTTTTTAAAGAAAGGGGTCTCCTTCTGTTCTCTAGGCTGTAGTGTAGTAGCACCATCATAGCTCACTGTAACCTTGAACTTTTGGGTGCAAGTGATCCTCTTACCTCAGCCTTGGAGTATCTGGGATTACAGGATTACAATTCTGTGTTTTTTTTTTTTTTTTTTTTTTGAGTTGGAGTCTCACTCTGTCGCCCAGACTGGAGTGCAGTGGCCGCTCCCGGCCACCGCAGCCTCGACCTGCTGGGCTCCGGCGATCCTTCTGCCTCAGCCTTCCGAGTAGCTGCAATTACAGGCATGTGCTACCATGCCCAGCTGATTTTTTGATTTTTTTATTGTAGAGATGAGGTCTCGCTGCCCAGGCGGGTCTCGAACCCGCGGGCTCAGGCAATCCACTCACCTCAGCCTCCCAAAGGCGCGGGATTACAGGCTGAGCCACCGAGCCCGGCACAATTCTATTTTTAATTGTGGTAAGAACTACATAACATTACATTTATCATGTTAAATATTTTTAAATGTATAGTTCACTAATTTTAAGTATATTCACATTGTTGTGCAACAAATTTCTAGAATGTTTTTATCTTGCAAAACTGAAATTCTACACCCACGAAATGCTACGTTCCCCTCTCCAAGCCCTTGAGAAAGGCCTTCTGCTTTCTGTATCTATAACTTTGACTATTTTAGACACCTCACATAACTGTAATCATATAGTATTTGTCCCTTTGTGACTGACTTATTTCACTTAGCATAATATCCTCAAGTTTCAAACATGCTGTAGCATGTGATAGTGTCTCCTTTTTAAAGGCTGTATAAGCCATTGCATGTGTAGACCACATTTTCTTTATCCATTCGTGAATAAAGATTCATTGGGTTTTTTTCCATCTCTTGGGTATTGTGAATAATGGTGCAATAAATACGATATGCAAATATTTTTTCAAGTCTTTGCTTTAAATTCTTTGGGCATGTACCCAGAAGTGGAGCTACTAGATAGATCATATGGTGGTTCTATTTTTAATTTTTTAATGTACTACCATACAGTTTTCCACAGTGGTTATACCATTTTACAAGCCTACCAAGAGTGTACAATGATTCCAGTTTTTTATAACTTCACCAAAACTTGTTCTTTTTTAATTTTTTAAATTGTAGTTATCCTAATGAATATGAATGTGAAGTAGTATCTCATTGTTGTTTTGGTTTGTGTATCCCTAATCATTAGTGTGCTGTTGCCCATCATTTCTTGTGTTGATTGACAACTTACATATCTTCTTTGGAGAAATATCTGTTTAGTGCTTGTGCCTCATTTTAAAACATGTTATTTGTTTTATTGTTGTTGAGTTTTAGGAGTTAATTTTTAAAGCTTTACTGAGGTATAATTAACACACTTTTTTTAAATTTTAAAATTTAAAGATGTAGGGTACAACTTAGGGTTAGGTATACAATTGCTTATTATGCAGTTCCCCTTGTTTTTTTTTTTTTTTTTTTAGTTGGAGTCTCACTCTGTCGCCCAGACTGGAGTGCAGTGGCAGCTCCCGGCCACTGCAGCCTCGATCTGCTGGGCTCCGGCTATCCTTCCGAATAGCTGGAACTACAGGCGCATGCTACCACACCTGGCCAATTTTTTGATTTATTGTAGAATGAGGTCTCGCCAAGTTGCTCAGGTGGGTCTCGAACCTGCAGGCTCAGGCAATCCACTCACTTCAGCCTTCCAAAGCGCTGGAATTACAGGCTGAGCCACCAAGCCCGGCTGGTACCCTAGTTATTGACACATATTGTTAAGTAAATTTTTAGAATATAATTTAAAATTTTTCTTTTAAACATGATATCATATTCAAATATATTTCTGGTTTTTTTTTTGTTGGTGTAGAAAGAAAACTTTCATAGGTTGATACTGTTTCAGGCAATCTTAATGAACTCTTTAGTTTATACTAATAGTTTGTTTCTTGATTCTGTTGGGTTTTCTATGTAAATAATTGCATTATTGGCAGAGCATGCTCCTCTTATTCCCCCCACTAATTTTTTGACTTATAGTATTGACCAGGATTTCCAATACCTTATTAATAAGCAGTGACAATGGTGGACATATTGTCTTGTTCTTAAACTTAATGAACATGCATGAAGTTTCACCATTTAGTATAATACGTGAGGTGGAATTATTTTTGCATATGAATTTTATTGGGTTAAAGAAGAACTCTTCTATTCATATATTTCTGAGAGTTTTTATGTGAAATAGGCATTTAACAGTATCAAGTACTCTTTCTTTTCTTTTTTTTGAGTCGTGGTTTCTCTCTGTCACCCAGACTGGAGTGCAGTGGTACAATCACGGCTCACCACAGCTTTGAACTCCTGGGCTCAGTACTTCCTTCCTCCACAGTCTCCCAAGTAGCTGATACTACAGGCTCATGCCACCACACCTAGCTATTTTTAAAATTTTTTTTGTAGAAACGAGGTCTCACTATTTTGCTCAGACTGGTCTTAAAATCCGGGGTTCAAGCAACCCTCCCACTTTGATCTCCCAAAGTGCTGGGATTTCAGGCATGAGCCACTGCACCGGGCCTTACTTTCTTTTCTTGAGGTAGTTGTGTGAGTTTTTTTCTTTAATCCATTGATGTAGTGAATTACATTGATGGCTTTTCTGATGTTCAAACATCCTTGCATTCTAATATAAACTGTACTTGAACATGACATTTTAAAGGCATTATTACATTTGGTTAGCTAATAGAGATTTAAGTCTTTCAGATTATATTGATAAGAGAACACGTCTCATAATGTTCTCTTCTCATGCTTATTTAAAAAGAAGATTTTACAAGCTTCATTAAGTGAGTTAGATCATTTTTCCTAAAAATCTTCTATTCCTCATCCTTAAACTCTTGGTGAAAACTGACTTATAAAATCACCAGGTTTGGAACTTTTATTTGTAAGAGGAGTATTAGATTATCATGTCAATGTCTTTAATTATTATTACTCTTAGCACATTTCTATTTCTTTTTTGCATAATGTTTAGCATTTTAGTTTCTAACAAATGTAAGTCATTGTGTTTAGGTTGTCAAATTATCTGTATATGATACATTGTATATAATATTATTAGTATATGGTACATTACAAACATTATACATATGTTATTAATATTACAATTGCTGTTTTGTTTGTAATCATATCCCCCTTTTCATTCTATATCTGTTCACTTACACCACCTTAGCTTTTCTGATGTATCTTGTTTGAGGTTTTGTTACCCTATTGATCTTTATCAAAGAATCAGTTTTTGGTTTTATGATCTTTTCTCTCTCATTCTTTTATTTTGTTGTCTGTTTTCTATTTAATTAATTGATACGTTTGCTTTGCTTATTTTTGTCTTTCTTTTTTCTTTGAGTTTGGTCTGTTCCTCCTTATCAGATTTCTAAAGATAAATGTGTATGTCTTACTCCATTTGGGTTGCTGTACGGAATTCCACAGACTGCATGATTTACAAAGAGAATACATTTATTTCTAACAGTTCTGGAGGCTGGAAATCTTGAGGTCAAAGGGCTCCCATTCATTCAGAGTCTTCTTGCTGTGTCATAACAAAGCAGAAGGCCAAGTGAGCATGCGGGAGACAGAGAGAAAAAATCAGCTTGAATTTGCTTTTAAAACAAATACAGTAAACAAACCCTTAACTAACTCACTTCCACAAAAGGCTTTAATCATCTCTTCAAGGTTCCACCTCTTAATGCTGTTACAACGGCAGTTAAGTTTTGACATGAGTTTTGGGAAGGACATTCAAACAATAGCAGTATGCAATCATTCCTTAGTATCCAAGTAGGAGTTGGTTCCAAGACCTCCTGATGGTTTCAAAATCCACAGATTTTCAAGTTCTTTATATAAAATGGCATAGTATTTAAATATAACCTACACACATTCTTCTGTATACATTAAACCATCTCTAGATTACTTATAATGCCTAGTACAAAGTAAATGTTATGTAAATAGATGTTACATTGCTTGGGAAATAACGACAATAAAAAAATCTATACATGTTCAGTGCAGATGCAGCCACTGAAGGCCTAGCAACATTTGTGACCAGTAGTTGATTTAATCTGTAGATGTGGAAATGGAGTTGACTGTACTTCATGGCTTCTATTATCATCTACTTTCTGATAGTTCTAAAGCTATAAATTTCCTTCTAATTACTGTGATAGCTGTGTCACACAAATATTGATATGTGGTGTTTTTATTAACTATTTAAAAATTTCCTTTATTCTTTAACTAAAAGATTACTTAATAACATATTATTTAAGAGACACATGTTTTTATTTCAGCAATTCTTTTGATAATAAATTCTGCTCCTATTGTATTATAATTAGAGAATTTGGTCTGTATGAGGTTGATTATTGGGAATTTACTTAAAATTTTTCTTGTTGCTTAAAATATTAGAGATCAATAAAAAATGCTCCATGTGTGCTCAAAAATAATATATATTTTATACCTACTAAATATTAATTCTCTGTGCATATATTGATTTACATCAGTTACTTAAGTTATTCAAAACTTTTATTTCTTTTATTTCTTATTTTGTCAGTTTATTACAAGACTATGTCAAGCTTATAATTATTAACTTGTGCACTTCTACCAGTAGTTCTGTCAGCATTTTCTTATATATTTTGAGACTTTTTGTTAGATGTACACATGTTCATGATTCTTGATCTTTTTTACTTTTATTGGTATCTGATATTTCTCTTCTTCTCTTATAATTATTGTGTCTGACATTAAAATTGATGTCCTGGTTTCCTTTGAGAATACTGATTTGTTTGATGTTTTAAAAATATTCTTTTTATCTTTAGCTTTAAGAATTCTTCAAAAAAAATCTCTGGTAGACATATATTCATAAATTTATAATAAAATGTAATCTGATAGTCTCCATGTTTCAACTTATAAAGTTGACCTATTTATATTTATTGTTAATTATTGTCCTATCAAAACATTTCTGCCATATTAGTGTTTTTTCTGTTTACAGTATCATTATTGTTTCTTTTTTCTCTTGCATTCTATTGGATAGTTTTTTTGATTATTTGAAAATACTCCATTTTATTTTTATCTTTTAGTAATTATGCCTATTAATCCATTTTAATTTTATTTTTTCTTATCAATGACTTAACATTATCAATATATATATATAACTCTCTCCCTATCATAGACACATATTTTAGCACACTTGCATCTTCCATTGTTCTTCCTCTGTATTTTCTTCTATTCCACTCTTCAGTTAGTAATGCCCATAATTTTTGTACTAAGTTATCTTAAGTATATTTTTGTATATTTCTGACATTTGAGAAAACTCTCTAAATGTTAAGTTAAAAATCTCAGTGCGACCTCCAAAAATGTTAGGTCACAATCCCAGTGGGACCACCAAAATGTTAGGTCAGATCTGCCAGGGGGTGGAGGATATCTGCTATCTGGTGCTGCGCGAAAGATGAAAAGAATTGCACAAAAGTTAGATCAGAAAATATAGTTTATTTAGAAAGTAAATTACAGAGAGAAGGAAGGGAAGAGAGAGAGAGAGAGAGAAGGAAGGAGGAGAGGAGATTCACCTCCTCAGGGTAGAAGAGGGAGCCAAGGTTAAGGAAAACATGGCCTGGCTAGAGCTCAAAGAGCACACGGCTAGACCACAGTTTAGCAAAGCAATGGCTATGGCAGCTTGAAACTGAATGCTTTTAAACCTTCCCTTTGATGTGGGGTAGGTCTTTAAGGTGATTGGGTGGTGGTCTTTTCCACATCATCAAGAAGGGGCGGGTGAGCACAGGTACAGACTTTAAGTGATGGACAGCAAGCAGATAGGTGGGTTAGTCACATGATTGTTGCCATGGTGATGGGGTCTGATTAGGTTAACTTGTTTACAAAACAAGTTGGGGAGAGGATTGTAAAGCAATTATCAGTAGCCACCTCTGAGAAACCAGTTCTGTCTAGGCTTGTGATTAGAGGGCAAATTAGAGTGAACTTCTAGAAAAAAAATGACAAAGCTAAGCAATGTTAAAATGACTGCTCAGCCGGGCTCGGTGGCTCAGCCTGTAATCCCGCGCCTTTGGGAGGCTGTGGTGAGTGGATTGCCTGAGCCCGCGGGTTCGAGACCCGCCTGGGCAGCGAGACCTCATCTCTACAATAAATCAAAAAATCAGCCAGGCGTGGTAGTGCATGCCTGTAATTCCAGCTACTCGGAAGGCTGAGGCGGAAGGATCGCCGGAGCCCAGCAGGTCGAGGCTGCGGTGGCCGGGAGCGGCCACTGCACTCCAGTCTGGGCGACAGAGTGAGACTCCAACTCAAAAAAAAAAAAAAAAAAAAATGACTGCTCATTGGGTATATCAACTCCATCTTAGGTCCTTTCACTAAACTTCACCAAATTATTTTTTCATATATTTTATAGTATTTCATCTCTCATGGTTATTTTCCTTCTTTCTTTTTTTTGGGGAGAGTACTTTTTCCAAGACAGCATCCAGAAGATGTTGTGTAAAAAAAAAAACTCTTGAGACTTTATATATATAAAAGCATCTTCATTACAATCTCATGTTAAAATGATAGGTTTACTCGATATACAGTTTTAAGTTCAAAATTATTTTCTTTCAAACACTTTGAGAAAACTATTATTATTATTCCTACAATGCAGCTGGTGAAAAGTCTGATGTCAAGTTCATTCCTGTCCTTTATGGGTAATCTGATTTATTTCTCCAGATGGTCTAAGATTACTGCTTTCTATAGGAAGTTTTTCTCCTTTGGCTTTCATCATCATTTCTTAGAGTACTTATGGGAGGGAAGATAATTTCTTAGTGCTTTCAGTTAACCTGCAATGACTGTTATCTGCTATTCTTCTAATCTGGTTTCAGACATTTGTTTTAATGTTACACTGTGGTGTTGGGCAGGTGCTGTGTTTTATCTGTTGTGACAATAGACAGGTTAATGTAGCAGCGATAAAGAATAAAGAGTGAAACTAGAAAACTTTCCGTAAACCTATCCTTACTTTGCCTGTCAGATACTCTGCTCCAAACAGCTGTCTTCCCTTGCGCATACAATCCACAACTGCCTTGTTTTCTGTAGGGGTTTCTCACAGTCTGTTTTAGTTCTTCAGATTAACACTCCTTCTTAAGCCTGTTGGAGGAGGCAACAAGCAGCTAGCAGAAGTTTGTCACCATAAAAGAAACTTTCAGAATTTCTCCTTCTTTCCTCCCTTCCTCTCTCCTTCCTCCCTCCTTCCTTCATTCCTTCCCTCCCTCTCTGTCTCCTCCCCTCCCATTCCCTCTCCTCCCCTTCTTCCTCCTCCCCCTCCCCCCCCCTTTCTAATTGAAATGGTCTGTTTAGGAAACACATGATAAAAGACTGAAGCCATTCTGTTTAAAAATTAAAGGCAGGAGCTCTATGGCTCAGCCTGTAATCCCAGCACTTTGGGAGGCTGAGGTGGGCAAATTGCCTGAGCTCCTGGGTTCGAGACCAGCTCAGGCAACTTGGCAAGACCTCATCTCTATAATAAATAAAAAATTAGTTGGGCATGTAGTTCCAGCTACTTGGAAGGCTGAGATGGAAGGATCACCTGAACCCAGAGTGGAGGCTGTGGTGGCCATGAGCATGCCACTGCACTACAGCCTGGGTGACAGAGTGACACTATAACTCAAAAAAAAAAGAAAAAATTAAAGGCAAAGATGATCTCAGAATTCTGAAGGTCTAGTGTTACATTTCTTTGGATAAGTTGGCCCTGTCAATCATGTAGCTTTGGAGGAAAATAATAGACAGAATTATGTAGGATTAGGGGACACAATTCTCATTAATCTGGGCAGGCAAATCAATCACTGTGTTGATAACAGAGTGATAAATGGTGTAGCCAGATTACCCTTACCTTACCTTTCATAAGTGGTGACCATTTAAGTGGAGAAGATGAAGGTTAAAACAAAGAATTCCATTCTCGATGACAGAGATGATTGGGTCATTGCCAGAGACTGAGGTTTCAGATACAGGAAGAGGAGCTAGTAATATATATATACGTGTATATATATATATATATATATACATGTATATATATATATGTATATATATACATGTATATATATATATATGCAATCCACAAACACACACACAAAAGAACAAGACTGTATTGACTGTAGAGCTCTCTAGAGCATTAAAAAAATTTAACAGGGATATGGTAGAGATGCTTTTGTTGCTAGTGAAATGGAATGACAAAAAAATTCTAGTAAAGCTTTCTAACACTTGATGACTATTATGCCAAACGATCTAATTTTTAATAGAAAATAATTCAGAAAATCTGGTAGGTTTTTGATTGATATTGCTGTGCCTTTAGCTTTGCTTTGATTTGTTGTTTTGGAAGAAAACTACAAACTCAGTTTCAAGGATGTGTGTTAAACAACTTCAGATTTGAACTGTATACAACTACTACTTTTGTGTATGGTTTTCATTTGATGTTATAACTCTCTATTCTGCATAAGAATCACCTGGAATTCATTCCAGATGGGTGATTCTCAAAGACATTTTCAGTTAGAGCTCTAAAACTGTCTGACTTCCAGTCTTTGTAGGAGGGTTTCTTTAGTTCCAGTGAGCATTCTCCTCGAGTCCTGTGGAAGCCAGTTTTTTATTTCTAGTGCCTGGGGAGTTCATTCAGAGGAGACGTGTGATTTTTTTTGGAGATGGAAAACTTTACCAATGGGTTAAATTAAATTATTTTCACAAAGTGGCCCAATTAAAATTTACGTGTAATACACATACAACATTCTGTTCATGTACCCCTAATAGCAGACACACGCTTTTGCTGGAAATGAATGAAACATATGGGCACGAGCATGTTATCATTATATCAAAACAGTATGTTCATTACAAAATATTTGTTTCAAATATAGTATATGCTATAGTGCCATAAAGAGAACAGTTTTCCTGTCAAAATGTTTTTTATGGAGTTTATCTAGGGAGGGTAGTGTTCTAGAGAAATCGGTGTCAGTATTCTAGGGGTATCCTGTCCTTGGGGTGTTGCATATCTCTTGGTGCTCTTTCTACTTTCTCTCATTTTTCATTGTGAACTTACATTGTGATATAGAACCCAAAAAGGTTGATTCCATGATTTAATAAAAATAACACTAAGTTCCGGGGTTCTTTTTTCTCTGGCATCACGGATGTGTCTATAATTATTCACACTCATGATCCTCAATGCCTAGGTTTAGTCGGTCCACTGTATTTTTCACTCATATTCTGTGCACATTTCTGCTGTGTGACTTCAAGGTATCTCCTACTTGCAGTGCCAGCCTCCTTTCTCTTGATTTATTTACAGCTTATGAGTTCTATTTTAGGTGCCACATCGTTTTTTACAGAGTTCTTCAGTAAATCCAACTCTGTTTCTCTTCACTTTTTGACTGGTCATTCATTTATAATGTAGTTTTGGCACTGTGTTGTATGGAAAGTTGTATTATTTTGCATTGTGAATTATTTCAAATATATACGTCTCATTGACTCAAATAGTATAAATTCCTTGAGGGCAAAAATGTGGTTCATACATTTTTTATTAATACCTGATTTTCTTTTAATGTTGTAAGGTCCATAGGAGGTGCCACATTGTTGGCATTTTATTGGCACAGTTGAATTTTATTAGTCTAATATCAACTCTACCACTAACTGTGTGTTTTTTTGAATACAACTTTGAATTAAATTTATTGTTTATATTAATAGTTGTTAACTAATTTATATATTGATTTTTTTGAATCAGATTATCTTTTCCAATTATTTCTCAGAATTCTAATTGATTTTTATGGGTGATAAAGTGATATAGTATGAATCCTGCCTTTTAAGATTCTTCTTAAACTTCATCTTCCTGATCTTACCCATTTCTAACCTACTGCTTTAAGTTCTTTCTTCTGCACTCCCTTTCCTTTTATTCCCACCATAACTTTATTTATAGAAAGTACTATGTGGCCTTATAAATCTTTGTAACCTAATTATTCCTCTACCAGACTGAATTCATGAAGACAAGGACCAGTGTTTTAATTTTCTATTTTCTGTATCTATATTCAGTCATTAGCATAAAGGAGACATTCAGTAAGAATTTGCTGCATGAAAATCATTCTTTCAGCAATCTTATGGAATAGGTACTGTTTTTATAGAAATTGAGACTCAGAGAGAGTACAAGTGGCTTATCTAAATTCACACAGAAGCAATAGTATGCACAAGGATTCAATCCACAGTTGTGATTCCAAGTTCAAGTGTTTCTTCTACAGGCTGCCAAGGATAAAAGTGTTCTTCCCTCTGATATTCGGTCTTGTTTATAGGTTCTAATTGATTTATGATTTTGAAATTAATACAAATATTATTTATGTTTTCTTATGAGGCAAATTTCTGACAGCTTTATTGAGATGTAATTCACACAGCATACAATTCACCCTTTAGAAGTGTACAATTCATTAGTTTTTAATATATTTACAGATATATGCAACATCATCACAGTCAATTTTAGAACATTTTACCCAGTCAGAAAGAAACCCTGTAACCTTTAGATAACCTCCAATCCCAACTATCACCCTCCAGGTAAATTAAAAAAAAAATTGAATATAATTAAATTAAATTAATTAAATTAAAAATATTTTTTAAAAGATGTGGGGTACAGCTCAGGATTAGGTATACAAGTGTTTGTTGTACAGGTAAAGTTTGGACCTCTCTTTGGTCCCACTTTGCCTGATTTGAGATCAAGCACACTTATTGATGTTGTGTCTCCCCCACCTGAAACACCCTGATGGTATTCCATTACTGCTAATATCTTTCTTATAGTATTATGGTAAATGATCAGGGTCTGCTTATGAGTGAGAACATGTGGTACTCTGTTCTTTGTTTCTGTGATAGATGACTTGAGTATGATAGACTCTAAATCCATCCAAGTTGCTGTGAATTCCATATGCTTGTTCTTCTTTATGGCTGTGTAATATTCCATTGTGTATATGTATCATATATACATATTTTTATCCATTCCAGTTTCGATGGGCAGCATGGTCGGTTCCATGTTTTTGCTATTATGAATAGTGCTGCAATAAACATGCGTGTGCTGGTATCATTTTGTAGAATGATTTGAGTTCCTCCAGGTATATTCCAAGTAGGGGGATTGCTGGATCATATGAAGGTTAATTTGTAGTTCTTTCAGAAATTACTACACAGTTTTCCAAAGAGCTTGCACTAGTTTGTATTCCCACCAGCAGTGTAGAAGTGTTCCTTTTTCTTTGCATCCTCGTCAGCAACTGTTGTTGTTTGTTTTATGAATGATGGTCATTCTCACTGGGGTTAGGCGGTATCTCAATGTGGTTTTGATTTGCATTTCTCTGATTATTAGTGAGACTGAGCTCTTTTTCATGTCTGTTGACTGCCCATATGTCTTATATATGTCTTCTTTTGAGAAGTGTCTATTCATGTCTTTTGCCCACTTTTTAATTGGGCTGTTTGTTTTTTTCCTTTGGGCTCTTTTGAGTTTCTTGTAGATCCTGGAAATTAGGCCTTTGTCAGATACACAGTTGGCAAATATTTTTTCCCATTCTGTGGGCTGTCTCCCTGCTCTCTTGATGGTTTCTTTGGATTTGCAGAAGCTAGTCAGTTTTTAATGAGGTCCCATTTGTCTATCTTATCTCTTATGGCATGGGCTCTTGGGGTTTGGATCAGGAATTGGTTGCCAGTTCCAATTTCCATAAGGGTGTCTCTTGCATTTTCTCAAATTCTTATAATTTGAGGTTTTACGTTTAGGTCTTTGATCCATTTAGAGTTGATTTTTGTGTATGGTGATACACAATCTTCAGCTTGTAGTCAGCCAGTTTTCCTAGCACCAAGTAAATTCTTAAGGTGTAAGGATAATTCAAATATTTGTGTGCTGTGAGTTTAATGTTCTTTTAATAGCCTTTACTAGAAATTGCTTAAGTGTTGCCAGTAGGTTATTTCTAACATTTAACAGTAACTTTGTAGTTAAGTAATTTGGGCTGGGTGTGGTGGCTCATGCCTGTAATCGCAGCACTTTGGGAGGCGGAAGCAAGAGGATTGCCTGAACCCAAGGTTTCAAGACCAGTCTGAGCAACTTGGCGAGACCACATCTCTACAATAAATCATAAAATTAGCTGGGCATGTGGACTGTACCTGTAGTTCCAGCTACTTGAAAAGCTGAAGCAGAAGGATTGCCTGAGCCCAGCAGGTCAAGGTTGCAGTGGTCATGAACATGTCACTGCACTCCAGCTAGGCAACAGAGTGAGACTACAACTCAAAAAAAAAAAAGAAACTTGGAGGGTGAAATTTTAAGACTGAGTAGCTAGTCGAATGTTGTAAACGTGTGTGTGTGTGTGTGTGTGTGTGTGTGTGTGTGTGTGTGTGTGTGTATGTCTATAGTGGCTACAATATTTTCAGGCTACTTAAGTTTGAAAAAGTAATATTGTTTGTTTTAAATAATTCAGTGACTCTCTTTAAAATTTTTTTTATTTATTCTGAGATACTTTATAAGTTAATAGTATTGTGAATGGCATCATTTGTTTACAATTTTATTTTATTATTATGTAGCAATTTTTAAGAATAAATTCTTTTTAATTTTAAAGATTTAGGGTACATTCAGGATTAGATACATAAGTGGTCATTGTACAGGTAAAGTTCGGGTCTCCCTTGAATCTCTATTTCAGTTCCTCAGTGCAGAACATATAGTCTTGGTGCATTCTGGGGAAATGCACTGATTTCATATTAAACCCAGTATCCTCAGTTGTAACTCTACATCATAACATTGGGAAGTGATGGCCACTGGTTGTTGGCATCTGCCCAGTCTGCCAACCGTTGAGGTACGACTTGCTCCATCTGCCACCTGGGCATGCTCATCCTCCATTTCTGCAACCCCTGATCGAGCTCTGGTTCACATGCTGTGCTGTTCTTGTCTAAGGGTAAAGCCCTCAAGTCCTCTAGTTCCTAGTTCTAGGGAAGTAGGAAAATTAGGCTACATTCACAGTTCATACATCGCTCCAGACTTCCAGAGATCTGGTGGGTGACGGCAGACACTCTGCCTCTATCCCGTGTGCCTCAGCCAGCTTCTCTTCTACTCTAGGGGATTTTTATGACCCAGTTTATTTCTCTGGGTCTTTGCTAAGAAGAAAGCACAGGTTCTTTCTACCATTGTAATCCCAAACTCTTCTGGCACTTCTAATTTACTCTCTTACTTTTGAAGGTAACCTTAGTTTTGGTCTATGAAAGCAGGGAAGAGATTCAGGGCACTGAGATTATTCTCACAGGTGTCTACTTGTTTTGCTTTTCCTTCAATTCTTTTGGAAAACATGAGTGACAATGTTATGTGATGTGTAGGAAAACATATGTCACAGTCGCATTACAACAATATGCCTGGAAAAGTAAACTCAAATTCAAATGAAACTTACTTCTGTGAATGGAGAGAGAATATGATCACAGGGGTTGCAGCTCGACTGGCAATATTTAATTACTTAAAAATATAAATGAAATATGGCAAAAATATTTTAATGTAGTTTGAGGGTATGTACACAGGTGTTCATTATATGATTTTCTGTATTATCTGCATATTTGTAAAATTTAATGATGAAATTATTTTTTAAAGTGATAAAAAAGAGCTCCTTGTTTAGTTTGAGGAGGTGAGTTACTGAAGATTTAACCCCTGCAGAAGCCCAGTAATAATAACAGGCAGTGTGCTTTGAGTCCATAAGAGCACAGCCTGGCTGGGCTTGGTGGCTCAGCCTGTAATCCCAGCACTTTAGGAGGCTGAGGTGAGTGGATTGCCTGAGCCCATGGGTTCAAGACCAGCGCAGGTAATTTGGCAAGACCTTGTCTCAACAATAAATAAAAAAAATTAGCCAGGTGTGGTAGCACGTACCTGTAGTTCTAGCTACTCGGAGGGCTGAAGCGGACAGATCACCGGAGTCCAGGAGGTTGATGCTGGGATGGCCGTGAGTAAGCCACTACACTCCATCCTGGGTGATGGAGTGAGACTCCAACTCAAAAAAAAAAAAAAAAAGAGCACAGTCCACCACAAGGAAAGCAAGTGGATAGGATTAAAATATTGCTGTGGACTTATTAATTTCTTAAATAACTTGAATAGACATGCACTGAGCTTCCCAGATGATTGAATAATTATTGTTACTTACCAAAATAATTTTAACTTTTGCTGGTCACTTAGCCAATATATCACATAACTTTTGGATTATGACAGAAAACAAACTTATTTTTATCATTTGCAAGAGTATAGATTTTATACAGTGACAATCATGGCTTCATTGACTCATTCAGAAAATGTCTACTGTATATGAGGAGTGTGCAAGACAACATGATATTGGATCAGGCTGAAATTTTTTTCAATAATCCAGTAAACTTTCCAACACTCAGTGCCAATGATTTTGAATGAGAACATAAATTGATAACACAGGGACATACTTGTATTTAATTTGAATCTTCATTCCCAACTATCTTATTAAACATTACTGAAGAAAGGATAATTTGTCTTAATAAATTGGATAAATACCTCCTACACAGGTTAAAAAAAGAGTTTATGAGATATTTGAATTTATTAAGATTTTAGTTCATAGTATCATTTTGTTTAGTTGGTTAGAAATAGTGAATCATTTCTTAATTTTTAAGACTATCAATAGATACAGAAAAAGGAATAATTTCTAAATGTCTGGACTCCCTGTGTGCTTAAACAGAGAGAATAAGAAAAGTAGCTGGATGTGTCAGCAAGACTCAAGTCAAAACTTCTTGATTAGCATTAGAAAGTCTGAAGACTACAAAGACATAGCATAAAGTGACAAGTCCAAGGATGGTCTCAGAGAATAATGACAAACAGTTACCTAAGTTTACCTTCATATATAGAATAATTATATCATTTAATACCTTCTGAACATACATGAAATTGCTGTCCGGATCTGCCTCAAGCTCCTTTAACTCTGCACAATTATAAATTTCATTTCTAGTGAAGTGTACATGTAGTCAGTTGGAAATAATTTTTGCTTCCCATAAATAGATCACATTAAACCGAATTGGTACATTTACAGAGAGACCGAATTCAATAACATGATTTTTTAATATAAATTCTTCTGAAGTACAATGTGATGTTAACTGCTTAGTTTCTTACATGTCCAGTGCTGTCTGATAGGTTTTAACTTATGTGGCACTACCTGGGGCCCCGCAATGAGAATGATTTTTAGGTTAGGTCCTGGCTTCTAGGAAAAAAGTACAGGAATCAAGTGATTAGGGCTCATTTTGTGTCTGGGGATAGCAGGGACAGCCTGTCTCCTTTGGCCTCTCAATACTGACAGTGCCGAATAGATGCTGTTATTCACACTATGGTGGATAACACACTTTAGTTTTGATATGATTCTGTAGGTGAATTGCTTTCAAACAATGGGAGCTAGGAAAATTATTCTGAGGAATGAATAATAAGTATTTTGCTATATGAAATTATAAACAAAATATTGATTTTTAAAAAATCCCTCATTGAAATCTTGCTAACCCATCCCTCCAGCAGGGCACAAATGCTGTTTTCTTCATGAAGTCTTTTTTGATATCTTGCTGTACTGTGGTCTTTGCTGCAATGGACCAGAGTGACAATTCATTTGTATTCAGTGGCACTTTTTGCATTGTGCCTTTTATTATTATTTATATGTCCTTGTTCCCCACTATTTTAAAAAATTAATTAATTTTAAAAGTTGACAAGTAAAAGGTGTATATGTTTATAGTATACAACATGTTTTGAAATATGTACACTTTGTGGAATGGCTAAATTGAGCTAATTAATCTAAGTATTATTTCCCATACTTATCATTTATTGGAGGTAAGAACACTTAAAATATACTCTTTTAGAAACTTCCAATTATACAATACATTGTTATTAACTACAGTCACTATGACACCAATAGTTCTCTTGGATTTATTCCTGCTGTCTTCCTCATTACTTTGTAATGACAATACTTTCTGGCCTTTGCATAGTTTTGAACAGCTTTAAAAGTTGTTAAAACTTTTTATTTACATTATAGCTTTCAGTTGTCACATAGACATGATTCAAGTTAATTAGCCCTATTTCACTGATATAAGAAATAGAAGGTGGCACAGTGGACTAGTGTCAGAAGACTTGGGCTCTGTTTTCCACTTTGTTACATAGGAGGTTTACAATTGCTAAGAGGCCACTTGCACACTTGAAATTTCAGTTTTCTTTCTTGGAAAATTGGGACACAGTGCTGTGGGGTTTATTGCCATGAGGCATGAAACAGGGATCTGATAACTTTCAAACACCATTGAAATGTCATTATCTTATCATTAAGAGAATGTGGTTTCTGGAGGATAGGAAATGTTCTTTTTCATCTTTTTATTTTCCAAACACATAGAACAGCACCTAATGCACAGTAGGTGCTCAATGAATATTGGTTAAATGAATGAATGGGACAAAGATTGGCAAACTTTTTTTGTATAGGGCCAGATGGTAAATACCTTAGGCTTTGTGAGTCACATGACCTCTGCAACCACAGATTATACATACATGAAAAGCATGAATGTGTTTTAATAACATTATTTATAGACATTGAAATTTTAATTTCATATAATTTTCACGTCATGAAATACTCTTCTTTTGATTCTCCAACCGTTTAAAAACGTAAAAACAGTTCTCAGCCCATAGAATGTATGAAAACAGACAGGCAGGATTTATCTTACTAAGTCCTGGAATAAAATATGAATATCAGTTAAATTAAGCAATTGGATTGGCTTTTACAATTTATTATGAAAATTATGGCAGCATTTTTTTAATAATCTTATTTGAATAGACAAGAGCTTGGTCATTCACTTGTATAACATTGTGGCATAAGAATCATAGAGGGACCCGCCTGGGCAGTGAGACCTCATCTCTACAATAAATCAAAAAATCAGCCGGGCGTGGTAGCGTGCGCCTGTAGTTCCAGCTACTTGAAAGGCTGAGGCGGAAGGATCGCCAGAGCCCAGCAGGTCGAGGCTGCAATGGCTGGAAGCGGCCACTGCACTCCAGTCTGGGCGACAGAGTGAGACTCCAACTCAAAAAAAAAAAAAAAAAAAAAAAGAATCATAGAGGGAAAATTGAACATATTTTACTGGGTTAAATATAATTTTATTTTTCTTGTATTATGCTATGTAAAATTTTATCAAATATTGTGGACTTATAACTTATTTCTGGATTCATTTAGGTAGATTGGAAAAGGTTTGAAAAGGAAATTATGCATTGAGGAAACTGATGAGACAATAAGATGAGATAATCTTCTTGGTGTTGTAAAAGTCATGAAACTATGCAGACATGGTCCACTGAAAATTCACGCTATCTAATCTCATTTGGGTTCTTCATGCTACTTGTCAATTCTTTTCTTTATTCATTGCTTGTTAAATTCTTATAGCATTCCTCACAGCAGCTGTTTTAGATTTTCTACGCTTTCAACTTCCAATCTCATTGCCTCTCCCTCACCCTAAGCAGATGACTCTGGTCCTTATGGACATGTTGATCAATGGGAGCTCCTGCAGATTTTCTCCCCTTGCCCTCAGATAAGTTTGCTGCCACTCCTTTCCCATAACCTCATATTCCTCTTGATCTTCACTTCTTTTTTTCCTCTATCGCAGGGGGAAAAATTTGTCTCTTTCTTATTCCATGACAAAATTGTCCCATGCTCTCTCTACCATTATTTTTTCACGTCTTCCACAAAATTGCTTGATCAATGATTTTCTTTATCTCTTACATTAGTGTCTCTCTGTCTTTTAACTGGCTCTTTCACTTTTTAAATAGACATTCTCAGTTTTTCCAGTCTTTGAAAAGAGGGCTTATGTTGGTGTGATTCCATCCTGCGCAGCTGTTCTTTGGAGCGGTAGCCGTTTACCTCCGTCTGCTTTCTCTCCCACCTAAGTGCACACCACCACTCCATGGAAGATTCGATGGACATGGACATGAGCCCCCTGAGGCCCAAGAACTATCTTTTCGGTTGTGATTTAAGGCTGACAAAGATTATCACTTTAAGGTGGATAATGATGAAAATGAGCACCAGTTATCTTTAAGAACAGTCAGTCTAGGGGCTGGTGCAAAGGATGAATTGCATATTGTTGAAGCAGAGGCAATGAATTATGAAGGCAGCCCAATAAAAGTAACACTGGCAACTTTGAAGATGTTTGTGCAGCCAACAGTTTCCCTGGGAGTTTTTGAAATAACACCAGCCATGGTCTTATGGTTGAAGTGTGGCTCAGGACCTGCGCATATTAGTGGACAGCACTTAGTAGCTGTGGAAGAAGATGCAGAGTCAGAAGATGAAAGAGGATGAGAGTGTAAAACTCTTAAGTATATCTGGAAAGAGATCTGCTCCTGAAGTGGCAGCAAGTTTCCTCAGAAAAAAGTAAAACTTGCTGCTGATGAAGATGATGATGAAGGAGAAGAAGATGATGATGATTTTGATGATGAGAAAACTGAAGAAAAAGCTCCAGTGAAGCAATCTGTATGAAATACTCTAGCCAAAAATGCAAAAAAATTAAACCAGAATGGAAAAGACTCAAAACCATCAACACCAGGATCAATTGATGGGCAAGAATCCATCAAAAAAACAGTAAACAACTCCTAAAACACCAAAAGGACCTAGCTCTGTAGAAGACATTAGGAAAAAATGCAAGCAAGTATAGAAAAAGGTGGTTCTCTTCCCAAGGCGGAGGCCAAGTTCATCAATTATATGAAGAATTGCTTCCGGATGACTGACCAGGAGACTATTCAAGATCTCTGGCAGTGGAGGAAATCTCTTTAAGAAAATAGTTTAAACAGTTTGTTTAAAGTTTTCTGTCTTATTTCATTTCTGTAAAAGTTAATATCTGGCTGTCCTTTTTATAATGCAGAGTGAGAACTTTCTCTACCATGTTTGATAAATGTTGTCCAGGTTCCATTGCCAGGAACATGTTGTCCAAAATGCGCATTTCGTTTTTAAAATGGAGCCCCACCCTTTGCTTGGTTTTAAGTATGTATGGAATGTTATGATAGGGCATAGTAGTACCGGTGGTCAGACATGGAAATGGTGGGGAGACAAAAATATACATGTGAAATAAACTCAGTATTTTAATAAAGTAAAAAAAAAAAGAGGGCTTATTCAGCTTTTGTTCACTGATATCTCACACCAGCCAGCCTCTGTTCTAATTGGTGGAGCATCTGTTTTGATTGCTAGGGGCCCACAAACATCACCCCTTCATCTTTGCCTTAAAACAAACAATCAGCAAAATCCACACAAACTTAGTCAGCTCTTGAGTCTTCTGTGTAATTAAGCAATATCTTTTAGCTTAACCATTGTATGGCTCAAAAGTATGGTCTACATGAGATGCCTTTACTTTCCCATTATGACTTATTCCCTTCGTTCTTACAATTTGCTTTCTCGCGTCACTGTTCTTTTGAATCTGTTTTCAATAATCACCAGTGACCTTCCAGGGGATAAACAGAACAATACATTTTTATTGATAATGATCTTACTTTAATTTCCCAGCATTTACCCCCTTGAAATTTATATACTTGAAATTTTTATTCTTTGGCCTCTGGAAGAGTGCACCTTTTAAAAGACAGATTGTTCCTTCTTTGAAAATGTTGGTTCTCTCTTTCCTCCCTGCTCCAAAGGTTGGCATTCTCTGGAGTAATATCGCAGTCTCTCTCTTTTCTTTCTCTCTCCATCTAGCATGCTACCCAACACTATTCCATTTTATCACCTTTAAGCTTACAGTTCACTTGTCTTTCCAGCCCTCTCATTCCTAATGCCAGTCCTTCATTGTCAGGAGCCTGGTGGACATTTTTTTCTGAATGCCTTATAAGCACCTCAAAATCATTATACTTAAACTGATCTAATGATCTTTTTATTCAAATTATCTCTCACTCTATTAATTTAATTCCAGATTTTTTATAAAAGAAGCTCTCAGTAATGAATCTTGAAGCCTTCCTTGACTCACCCCTTGTTATTGTCTGCCATAGACAATTAATTCTCAAGTCCTAAAAAACACCTTTGGAATATTTCTGGCATCTTTTCCCCCCTTTCTCCTGCTATCACCTTAGTTTAACCTTTAATTACTACATACTCAACACATTGATAATGTTCTCTTTATTGGTTTTATTTCTTACAGAATTACTATTCTTCAATATATGTTGATACCTTTCTAAGTTTTGGTTTTTAAATTACTTCACTCTCAATAATAATTGTGAACAATTATGGAGGGTCATGTATAAGGCACTGTTCTAAGCTGTGGGGAGCACATGAGCGCTGTCCTGACAGCAGACCTCCAGCAAAGGCAAGGCCCCAAGCGAAGGCAAAGTCCTGCTCCGTTGCTTTGCACTCTAGCCTAAGAGCAAAGGATGCAGCCTGCTACACAGAACAGTGTTTGAGTCCACACATCCGGGTGCAGATAGTACAGATAAAGCCTTGGCAACAAGATAACCGCGGAACAGCTTGCCATTTAGTAAGCAACAAAATTCCATTATAGCTCCCTCATAGACCTTGAACTCCTCCCAACTTCCTTTGTGCTTGATTATAAAATAAACATGCTGAGCTAGTTCGAGGCCACTTCTCCTCCATGAGAGGAAGGTGTCCTACCTGGTCCCAGCTTTTCTTTATGTCTTTGTGTCTGTATTTTTCTTAATCTCTCACCGGCTCCCTCTCGGGTTTCCCAAGGCAGCTGAGCAGGCCGTGGCAGTTCTAAGCGATTTTGAGTTCTAAAGGGATAGAATTAATGAATCTTCACAAGAATCCTGAGAAGTAGTGAATGTTATTTAAATGTGGGAGACACTGAGTCTCCTGGAGTTAAGCAACTCACCCAAGATCATACAGCTTACACGATGTAGGGTCAGAAATCCAAGACTGCCCCTTCCCCACATTCCTCAATGAAGGATGCCAGTGAGGGGAGGGTAGTAGGGGAGGGAGGGGCAACACCTAGGCTCTAAGTACTACCTTATAATGCATTTTGTGGCTAACTTAGCTTTCAACTCTCTGGCCTCTAACTGCTTTTAATTTTCAGAAATATCAAATGCAAAACCAGTGTAATGGTTCATCTGTCCTATCATAATTCTCGTACATATGCACTGGGCCTTTGGTCTGCATAGTTCTATTTATATTGTTCTCTTTACTCCCATCATCCCTTCTTCCCCCACCAAGCAGTAAGTCTGCATTATAAAACCTCCCCGTTACCTTTTAACACTTACTTAAGCATTACTTCATCCAAGAGAGAACCTCGTCCCCTGGTTACTAATTGCAGTTATTTTGTTCACGTATATTCTACTTATCATATATTGGGTGATATTTAGAGCATTGATGTTTATGTCTTCTACTAGGCTGTCATTTTTGCACACATTAAATAGCTGTAAAACGATGAAATGGGTCTGATATATTTTCTGATTATCATTTTAGAAAATAAAAAAATTCAGTTGAAGAGAAACAAACAGTAGCTTTTCCCCTAAACATCAAACAGTCTCATATTATGTCGTCGTTCTGGTTTTTAGTCTCTATTAAAAGAAGTACTGTTACCACAAAAATGGAGATGTTCCCAGTAACTCTGACTGAATAAAGAGGAAGTACAGTACCAGAAATCTGGCATGAGAGCTTGGTCTCATGAAATGTCTGGTCCCAGCACTTGAGCTTTTTCATACCTCTTGCTACACCTTTGCAAGAGTGCCCATCATTCTCTATTAGCTAAATTGTTGGGACTCTACAATATTAGTTCCAAAAACACATACAGAACAGATGAAAACCAATACCACCAGACTAAACTCTATTGCAACCAAATCTTCCTGACAAATACAGCTGTCAGCTTTGTGGGATGAAGTGGTTGCAGGGATATACACAGTAAGACCATGAAGAAGCAGCAAACTAAAATGTTGTAGGGCTGTATTTCTCTTTTAGCTACTTCAAATGCAAATCACTTTTGCCCATGGAAAAGAGGTAGGATGTAGTTACAGAAAAATAAATTTGGACTCAGTTTTTCTCCTACTAAGCTCAAGTCTAGCCAAACTAAACCCCCTTTATGAAAACTCATATTGTCTTCTGATTTTACGATGTCCATGAACTTTCGAAGATTAATTTCAGGATGATAGCAAGAGCTGCCTAGCTTTAAGTTCAGAATGATAGCAAGAGCTACCGAGCTTGCAAGAGTCTAAATTTGCTGGCACTTATTAGTGCCTTAAATACCCAGCTAAGCATTTGTCCTGCATCCTGTGAATGCATTTTTGAGTGGGAGCTTCTTAGTTCTTTTCATATTTCTGACTTTGAATCAGCCAAATGGGCAACTTTTACATTTTATGAATTGTATGACAATCCAGGCAACTTGTAGTTTCAGTCAATGCTTGTTGCCACGCCATTTTAAGAAGTCTACTCTGTAAGACTGATTAGCAGAACTTATTGTCAGAGGGGGAATAGGCATAATCCCTCTTCCTATATATGAATTCAAGAGCTCCGATTCTGGTGTTAGATGATTCAGATGTTATGCCCCATACTGGTTGTTTTAACCTGGGATCTGAATTCTCTGTTTTTGTGTTCCTGTTTTGATATTCTTTTGACTTAGAATTCTAAGTTCAAAGGCATAATGTGAAAAAAAAATGGAAAGGTGCAAACAAAGGACGGAGAGTTTCAGAGGAGGGAAAGATGAACTTTGCGTAGAGACGAAAGTTAGAGAAAGCTTTATAAAAGAATCAAATTTAAGAGCAAGAAAGATGTAGTCTGATAGTGTACTTTGAAGTTAAAAGTCAGTGTTTGACATCACTTTAGGTATTTAGTAAGCTGAGAGGATAATCAACATAATACGTCCAGGAAGATATTTAAGGCCAAGTTTAAGTATACATGAATCCATACACCTCATAAAGCTGCTTTAGGCATTAGCCATTAGTTAAGAGAACACGTTTTTGTCACCTACCAGCATAAAAATACCATTTGTCTTTGGGGTACACTATGAAAAGGATATAAATCTTTAAAAAAACCAAAAAAAAAAACCAAAAACAAAAAACAAAAAAACAACAAACCAAAAGACACAAAAACAAAAACCCAAAAACCCAAACAAAACCAAAAATAACCCTCTACAAATTCTCCATAAGGATCAATATAAGTCAACATTACATTGTCTAAGAATAATTGCAAAGCACCTATCCTGAATGTATTTTTGCTACATCTTTCATTAGCATTGATTTTTTTTCTAGACAGTTCAAAGGATTATAAAATTCAGTCTGTACTTTAAATTAATTATGATTGAATTCAGCTGAAATAAATGCCTTCCAAGTGAGGTATGTGTAGAATTCCCTTTAAATACTGGAAGACTCAACAGCTTACCAGACAGAATACAGTGACCAATGAAATAAAATGTTTGTATATTTCCAAAGATTTACATCTTTAAATTTGAAAAGTTTTCTAGTTACAATAATCTAGGTGTCCAGGCCTCCTTCAAGGATATGAGATGTGGATTCATTAGGGAAAGTGATGACCAGAGTGTATCTAAGTGGTATTGAGCGCTGACTGCTAGGAGTAAGAGGGGACAAAAGTTGAAGACAAATCATGTTCAAGAGTGGTGACTAAATAGTCTATATTCATGACTAAAATAAAGAGACATAACAGAAGACTGAACAAAAGGTTGGGGGAGGGGTCTAGGAGAAGTGGACTAGAGGGGAAGGTTAAGTTGAGTAGTTCAATATAGATTTGTAGAGTGAGGCAATAAGTCTGTGGATCTTTCTATTGGATGCCTTGTCATCTCCAGCTAGTCTCTGATTAGATGAATTTCTCTCAAAATATCACCTTAATTAATGAATTTAAAACTCTTTATTATTTGACTCTTACATGCCTCACTTCTGCCACTTCTTATCTTGTAACTTACTTTTACTTAACTATTTATGCAGTTCTTACCTCTTTGAGAATCTAACCCTCCTCCTGGTCTTTGGTAATTCCTATTCATTCCTTATTAACAAGCTCAAGCAGCACTTCCTTTGAACTGGCTGTTCTAGGCTGACTTTGGTAATCCTTGATGTTCTTATAAAATCTTAAGAACATCTTATAAAATCTTATCAGTGGGTTTCAAGTTTTGGCATCCATCAGAATTACCTGAAAAATCATTAAATATAGAACCTACAGGGCCATCCAGGTTGCACAAGTCAGAAGCTCTGGATGCAGGACAAAGAATTTTATTTGTAGCAATTGCTTTGGTGATTCTGATATACATAAATAACTGAGGATACATCTCTGTGGTTATTATAGTTATTGTAATTATCTCTGTGTATATCTGCCTGTCTCAATTGACCATTATTTCAAGGAAGAGTCAACGTTTGGTTATCTTTTTGGTGTCCTTGGTACCTTGATATCTATTCCAAAGTCTAAAAACATCTCACACTGCTATATGTTCATTTAATTAATTAATGAACTCTTTGCATAACAATCATCAACCAGAGTGGGAGAAAAGACCAACTAACTGTTTTAGGACTTGAGTTGCTACTCTCTACTCAAGGAGGTACCATTTTATTTTTGGTCCTTACAGACAGGATATTAAAAGTGTAATTATTCCTGATTATATTTCATCTATAACCAGCTGGAAAACAAATAAAACAGAGTATACGTTGGTATTAGACTATTTCTTTGAAGGAAACTACAAAAGTTATTAATTTGGCCAAAAGGCAGAGCATTAAAGGGCATAGCGGAGTCAGTTATTCATTCTGCCACGAGACTTTTACATTTATCTTTGCAATTCAGAGACCCTGAGAATTATAAAGACTTTGTAAACCACATTATTTCAACCTCTTTTGTCATTATCTATTTTCCTTTTATTCCTCTTCCACAGATTATTTCATTTTCTCTTCTCCCTTCTCTTTCAGCTCTTTCTTCTTTCTCAATTCTCTCTTACTGAGCCACAATTCACAGTCATACATACTTTTAAATCAGCTTTGAGGTATACTTTGCATAAAGTAAAATGAGTCCATTTAAAGTGTACAGTTTCATGAGTTTTGGCAATTTTCTATGTCCACGTAAACACCACCACAGTCAAGGTAGAGGACATTTCCATAATCCTCACCCCATAATTCTTCACGACATTTATCTCTTTTGCCCCCTCTGCTTCTGGCAAACACTAATCTGTTTTCTGTTACCATAGATTAGTTTTGTCTTTTCTAGAGTTTCATAAAATTGAATCACACAATTTGTACTTCTATCACTCAGCATCATGGTTTTGTATTGCTGATGTTGTATGTCTCAGTAGTCCATTCCCTTTTATTATTGAGTAGTATTCCATTGTATGGGTATATCGCAATTTGTTTACTCATCCATCTTTTTTAACATTTGTGTTGTTTCCAGATTTTGGATATAATGAATAAAGCTATTATGAACATCTGTGTCTTTGTATAAGAAACTGCCAAACATTTTCCAAAGTAGTTGTGCCAGTTTACATTCCCAGTAGCAATGTGTGAGAGTTCCAGTTTTTCCACATTTTTGGTATTGTCAATTTGTATAATTTTAGTCATTCTAAGTTGTGTAGTGATATTATGGTGATTTTATTCTGCATTTCTCTGATGTTCAGTAATGTTGAACAGTTTTTCATGCTTATTGGCCATTCATATACATATATATATATACATATTTGTTAAATATTATTGCTTATTAAAGCTTGTATTCTCCTAGAGGAAGTAAATTATGTCATCCAGGACTCTATACAGGCAATGACAATTCAGAGGAAGTAACATGTTCCAAATGTGTCTCAATGATTCAGTGTAAACCTTAACTCAGCTGATCTTTCCAAGTAATTAGTTTCAGAAGGTGTCTGCTCTCTTCGACTAGAAGGATCCTCTATAAGGGCGTGTGCAGATTAGGGCGCTAGAGTGTCAGGCGTACAGTACTATTTTCATGCTTAAACTTAAACTCCAGGTGGTGGCGAGTTCAACGGTCCGGTCCCTCATTCCACAAAACATGACTACAAATTCATTTTCCAAAAGGTTTCTTTTTTACACTCAACAGGAAATAAATAATTAGATACACAGTGAAATTTACAGTCAGCTGCGTCACCTACCCACCACACTGGTTGTATTACCAGATCCTACATGTCAAGTCCAGAATTATTGTATTAATATAAAAACTTAAGTCATCATTAGACTTCTTAACTGAAGGAAAAGAAAGAAATTAAAAATGATCTACAAACATCTAAGAACACCTGAACACTAAACCAGACCTAAAACACCTTCTAAAACCTCCGCACGTCCAGACCAACCACCATTCCGCTAGATCAGACAATAGGACAGTGAGGGACAAAGCAGCACGGTTGATGTGGGCAACAGATTGTAAAAGGATCCTTATTTTTTTCATCTGAAGGAAACACAATGTGTCCACCAAATTAGGAAAAGTAAAACTTTTATTCCCGTCTGGTAGAAAAATCAGATGGGCAGATTAGCATTTTAGACAGATAACGTAAAAAATGGCAAAGCGGCAAAACAAGGTGATAATTAATCTCTTGATTTCAGTATTTTTAGAAGATTTTAACAGAATAAATGACAAAACTTATGATTTCTTATGTTTGCTATAAAGCAATAAGTGGGTAAGAAATATAAAGTGTCATATAGAGATATTAAATGACTGGATTTAAGAAACAAATAATTTCTGTTTCCCCCAAAAATCTTTTTTGTGGTAGAGTTTTTTTTTTGGCTTGATTTGTTGTTAAGGATAATTATATTTTGTATTAGTCTGACTGATAAACTGACAAAAAAAAACTCCTTTATTAGTGAATTCTACAATATTATAATAGAAAAAGTACAAGTGAATTCAGATCCATCTGGGTAAAAATAAACTACACAGAAAGTAAAAAGACAACACTCAACCCCTGGAATGACATGCTGGAGATAATCAAGCATCTATTTTTTTAACTCTATTTTTCAAAGACAAATGTTAGAATATACAAGAAACTGGTTTGTCCTTACTGTTTCTGTCCCTGTTGTTTGTTTCCATTCTGCCGTTCCTTGTGTACCAGTTCCTGCTCTTCCTGGTGCTCTTCGTAGTGAGAAAAGTCAAAGATGGAGGTTGTATGCTTGTAAGAAGCGAACATTTTCAGCACTTGTTTTGGTTTTTCTAAGGGCACCACTTGTGTGCCACGGAAGTCTGTGCCCGGTTTGTTGTCCTGACGCGCCGGAGCTGATTATGGGGCACATCCTTGATGAAAACCCATTTCTCATGGAACTGTCGCTTCCACTTGGCCTGAGACCAGACCCCGGCATTGGTGCCGTAGTCCACTGAGGCCCTCATCTCGGCCACCCCACAGAAATGCCAGCTCGCGCTGACACTGAAGAACAGGTAGATGGGCCCCTTGTTGCTCATGGAGCGGAGGGCGCCGTCCAGGCGCTGGCGGCCGTGCTGCACCGCGTGGAGGAATAGATGGAGAAAATGGGTTTGCTCTGGGAGTAGCTATTGGTGATGAGCACGCGCCGGCTCTCCAGATTCCAACCAAGGTCCTTAGCGTTGTAGCTGCGGGTAGCTTTCAGTTTTCCAACAACAGGTGGGGCGCTACACTCAGGGCGGGATTGGGCTGAGTATTTTCAGAAGAGCTCGCATCACTACCGGCGCCTCCGGGACGTGTCTGTTGCCAGGGGCGACCCAGCGCGTCTAGGGTGGCTCCTGAGGACCGTGCTACTGCGATTGGGCCAGAGGGGGAGGCTGTGCCAAGGGAGACTGAGCTACCTCCTGGGGCAGCGGGACAGACTGGGGGGGGGAGGTCAGTGCCTGCTGGGGTTCAGGGCTTTCCGCAGTGGTCACTTGCTATCTCAGCTGCCAATGCCAAGGTTGTGCTTTATAGGTGGAAGGGGCCTCCCTCCCTCCCGGCAGTCCCACTCTTTGTTCTCATTTTAGGCTGCGGTTTTTCAGGCTTGCTGACAATGGCAGCTCATGAAACTCTCATGAAACTGGCATGTTGGTCACATTTGTCCCACCATCGCTGGGTTGCCGGAAAGAATGGCAGTCTCAGGTCGACCACACCCTGCTCTTGACTGTTCATCCTGGGGCCTTGCTGAGGGTCACTGGGAAGGCTTGTCTGCCCATCTGACCGTGCTGCCCAGGGAGCTGAGCTGGTAGATGTAGCTGCTGTCCTCGAGACCCATTTGTCCCACATGCTGGCAACACAGTGTTTGTAGGGAAAAAAGTTAAACCTGTGCTGATACATATTGTTCCCCAGACCCCCCGGCAGCCACAAAACAGTATCGTGCATAAAGTGATGATCTCCATTGCTGAGCTGTCTGAAGGTGATGAGACATGGAATTGGAGGTCCCCTGCGCGGACCACGGAGCCTCATTGAGGGAGTAAGGAAATCCAAAGGACAGCAGGCAATAGCTGGGCACGTAGGGGTCACTCATTGAAGGGTGACTGTTTACACTGTTATGGTTACTCAGAATGTCAGGGCTCAAAGTCACTGCCATGAACTGTATTCCAAAGCAAATAACCGTTTTGTACTTTATTATTTTGTCTTTTTCTCTGCGGGTCCACACTGGTGGCTGACATGCTTCATGAACAGCCCTGTTTAGGGTAGGGCGGTGACCTCCAGCTTGGGCTTCTTGGGTAGGCCAGACCCCTCACCCCACTTGCTTAGCCTTGGTCCCACAGTCAACTCCCTGGGTGCTAGTGGGGACAAGACTATATAACTTTTAAGGTGACCTATTTAAATTTTTTGCCCTAATTAAATATATTTAATTTAGTTATCTTATTATGGAGTTGGAGTTCTTTATATATCAGCAATATGTAATTTGTTTGAAGTTTAAACGTGCTTTTTCTTGGTTCAATTATGGTAGACAAGTTCTTCATTTAACTTAACAGTTCCTATACTTTTTGCTTATGTCTAGCTCAAGCACAGTAGTTAGCCATCTGGAAAATCTGCCATAAGACTGGAAATTGCTGTAAACTGCTTTTTGATAACTGACTACTACTTTTGAAAAATACTAAACCCTGAGATAAATATTAGATAGTAATGTTACCAAGAGAAATACAGCAGTTGATGAGTAGCTTACACAAGTCAACTCTCCAACATGGCTTGACTAATTAGATAAACCATGTCATACAGCAAATAGAAAGAATTTAACTGACTATAAAAGCTAGGCAGCACATTCTGCAGTTAAATTGGGAAACAATATGATAATATTGAATTGCATGTCAAAATAAGTGAATATAAACCTGAGGTGAGAATGATTTTTCTCAGTCTTCTGAGTGCAAATTGAAGACATTGTGATGTCTCAGATTCTTATCACCAATGTCTAGATACAGTAGATTCTCAATATTTGTAGTAATTATGTTCTGTAAAGTCACTGCAAGCAATGAATTAGTGCAAATACTGAATTAACTCTTGAAGGGAAATACATGAACCCTTAGGGGGAATATATTAACTCTTGGGGGAATACATACACACACACACACACACACACACACACATTTACTTTTTCATCCTAAAACCTCATCCTGATTGATTCTGTTCTCTTTATTTTATAAAAGACAAAATGAGACTTAGAAGTATTAAGTGACCTATCTGAGTTCACTGCCATAACAGGTGCCAATGATGGGATTCAGATCACAGCCACTTGGCCCCAGAGATGGATTTTCTTGTGTCACCCTTTCTCTGCCCTCTGGCCATCTCTATATGAGAGCAGAAACAAGAAGGCAGAACTGCTGATATAAGCTGGATGTTTGTTCCTTTCAAATGTCATGTTGAAATGTGATCCCCAATGTTGGAGGTAAGGCCTGGTGTGAAGTGTTTGGCTCATGGGGCTGATCCCTCATGAATAGCTTGGTGCTGTGCTAGTGGTAATAAGTTCCTACTCTTTTAGTTTGCAGGACAGCTGGTTGTTTAAAAGAGTCTGCGACTTCTCTCACATTTGTTTCTTTTAATTTTTTAAAATTTATTTTAAAGATGTGAGTACAATTCAGGGTTAGGTATACAAATGCTTATTATGCAGGTACCCTTGTTGATGAGGTGTGCCCCTCCTTCCCCAGGCAGATTCCCACTACTGCCAATCCTGCTTCCCTGTCCCCCTCCTGTCAGTTTCCCGCTACTGCCAATCATTTTCTTACTACATTATGGTAATTGTTCAAGGTCCGCTTATGAGCGAGAACACGTAATACTCAGTTCTTTGTTGCTGTGAAAGATCACTCAGTCTATGCTTGTTTCTGCTCTTGCCATGTGACATGCCATTTCCCCTTGCCTCCTGCAGTGAGTAAAAGTTTCCTGAGGCCTCACCAGAAGCTAAGCAGATGCCAGTGCTATGAAGAACTGTGAGCCAAATAAACTTTTTTTTTTTAAAGTCAGCCTTAGGTGTTCCTCTATTGCTATACAAAAGTTACCTCAACTGGAAATCAGTGCTTTGGCAACTCAAATTTTTACTGCTCTGTGCATATCCGCAGAATGTTCCAAAATCTCTGGGAATATTGATTTTGGGGTTACAAATACATTTTAACAAGTAGGTGAATTCACAATTATGGAATCTGTAAATAACAAGAATTGCTTTTATGTATGAGAACACAGAAGCACACATCATACACAAACAAATGCAGTTTCTGGAGGAGTAGCAAAGGGGGCAGGCAGGATGGCACCAGGCATCTTGTCTGCGCAGTGGTGGGGTCATAGCTCACTGTATCTCGTCTTCCTGGTGCAAGTTACCCTACCATCCCAGCCTCTCATGTAGCTAGGACTACAAGCACACACTACTGTGCCCAGCTATTTTTTTATTTTAATTTTTTTTATGGGTACAAGGTCTCACTCTATTGCCCAGACTGGTCTCAAACTCCTGGTCTCAAGCAATTCTCCTGCCACTGCCTCCCAAAGTGCTGGGATTGCAGGCATAAGCCTCTATATATTTTAATATGCATATTTTTTAGCAGATAAAATTACCTTTTTCACTCTGTGTCTAACTGGATACCAGTGAGATTCTTTGATTATTTCCAGGTTGCTGGTTTATGTCATGGTTGTGTCTACAAGGTTAGTTCACTTTTTTTTGGGGGGGGGACAAAATGAAACAATCCATTGACTAACAAAGCTACAAAATCTGGGTCATGTAGACATCCAATAATTTATTCATCTATAATATAGCCTCACATCTCAAATTAAGTAAATGTTGGCAGACATCATCAGTCATATTGATATAATCTGAATTACAAAGTATAGAAGAGGTTTATAAGCTATCATATCTTTGGTTTTCTCATTTCTTCATTAGAGGTCATCAAAGACCTGTATAAGATGATTCCAGGTACTTCCATAGCTCAATTTGAGATATGAAGTAATGACACTTGGCAGAAGCAATAAAGCTATACTAACTTCACACAACTGTTAACAATCAGAATATTATTCCAGACAACTTAGACCTAGGAAGCAATTGGAAGAATCACAAATCACAATATTGGAGCAGTTGAAAAATTTTCAAGGTGGAAAATAATTTAGGTATAAAATCTATTGTCTAAGTTTATTCCCCTCAACCTTAATACTTTTGTAAATGAAAATTATTTGAAGCAAGATTTAAAGTTTTGACTCTTTCTAGAATATGCTGGCTAATTTGTTTGAATATTTTCATGTTTAGATCACTACTTAATAGAGAAAAATTAAGCCCTAATTTTTCTTCTTGTTAATATAGTATTTATATTTTGAATAGGGATTAATTTTATTAATTTTATCTTCTAATAAACATGTATTTAAAAATATATTTAGGCTGGATGTAAAGGCTCATGCCTGTAATTCCAGCACTTTGGGAGGCAGAGGGAGGAGGATCTCTTGAGGTCAGGAGTTTGAAACCAGCCTGGGCAAGAGAGTGAGAAGTTGTCTTTATGAAGAAAAATTAAAATAAAAAATATTAGCTGGGCATAGTGGTGTGTGCCTGTAGTCCTAACTACTTGGGATGCTGAGGTGGGAGAATAACTTGTACCCAGGAAGATGAGGCTGCAGTGAGCTATGATCCACCACTGTGCTCCAACCTGGGTGACAGAGAGAGTCTCTCTCTCTCTCTATTTCTCTCTCTCTCTCTATGTATGTATGTATATATATATATATATATATACACATATATATATATGCATGTATTTATTTATACACACACCTATATGTATTTTCAATTTATGTTCTGTAATATGCTTATATATTTTTGGATTTTAAATGTATTAAACATTTAATTTCTGGTAATTGAAATCTGTATAGTTTAAACTAAATTATTTTGTTGGCTTGTTGTTTTAAAAATAAAAGTATTACCATGTCAATGTATAAGTCACGGGGTATAGAAATGCCATGTTTTACCTGCAGATTGTCTGATAATTTAATTTGATTTAGTAAATATTTACTTAGTATTTTAAGAGACATTTGAGCCAGGCTTGGTGGCTCAGCCAGCCTGTAATCTCGCACTTTTGGGAGGCTGAGGTGAGTGAATTGCCTGAGCCTGTGGGTTCGAGACCCACCTGGGCAACTTGGCAAGACCTCATCTCTACAATAAATAAAAAATTAGCCGGGTGTGGTAGCGCACACCTGTAGTTCCAGCTACTTGGAAGGCTAAGGCGGAAGGATCACCAGAGCCCAGCAGGTCGAGGCTGCGGTGGCCGGGAGCGGCCACTGCCCTCCAGTCTGGGCAACAGAGTGAGACTCCAACTCAAAGAAAAAGAGACATTTGTAGGAATTAGAGATATAAATATCAATAATGCGTTATCACTGGCTTCCAGAGGTTTATAGTCTAGTAGGAACATTGTACAAACCATACTATACAATTGGCAAGTGCTCTATTAGTATCACAAGTATTTACATTTGTTATACATCTCCTGCTAGAGCAGCAGCTAAAAATATAAGTAAATCTTACAGTGGAGAACTTTTAAAAATTCATGAAGCTGGGCTCGGTGGCTCAGCCTGTAATCCTGCGCCTTTGGGAGGCTGAGGTGAGTGGATTGCCTGAGCCTGCGGGCTCGAGACCTGCCTGGGCAGGCGAGACCTCATCTCTACAATAAATCAAAAAATTAGCCGGGCGTGGTAGCATGAGCCTGTAATTCCGGCTACTCGGAAGGCTGAGGTGGAAGGATCGCCGGAACCCAGCGGGTCGAGGTTGCGGTGGCCGTGAGCGGCCACTGCACTCCAGTCTGGGCGACAGAGTGAGACTCCAAATCAAAAAAAAAAAAAAAGAAAAAAGTTCATGAGACACAGAATGGAAAGATATAAGGGGAAAGGTGTTTTAGACAAAAGGAACAACAGAAAACCAGCATAGAGGCACAAAAAGGTAGTGTGCTTGGAATTATGACATTCTAATGTAGGTTATATGTTTTAGTAAACTCAGGCTGCTATAATACAAACACCATACACTGGCTTAAACAACACTTTATTTCTCAGTTCTGGAGGTTGGGAAGTCTAAGGTGAGATGCTGTGCCTGATAAGGGCTTGTTTTATGGCTTGTAGACAGTCACTATTCTTCACATGGCTGAGACAGACAGACAGACAGACACACACACACACACACACACACATACACACACACACACACACACACACACACACACACACACAGCCGAGACAGACAGACAGACACACACACACACACACACACACGACTGAGACAGACTGAACACACACACACACACACACACACACACACACACATGTACAGAGGAAGCTCTCTCACGTCTATTAAATAAGAACTAATTGTATGAGGTTTCTACTCATGACCTACTTATCTCTGAAATCATTTCCAAATACTATCATACTGTGATTAGATTTTCAGCAGCATATGAAGTTTGGGGGAGATCCAAATATTCAACCCATAGCAGTATAATACTTGGAGGGCATGAGTTATTGTTCAGACATGGACTGTGTGCCCTCAGGGAGCAGCCTCTGGCCAAGGCTGGTCTTTGAAGGTGTGCATATTCCCAAACACAGTCATGGGATGCAGGTGGCCAAGCAAACCTGAAAGCTATGTAGTCATCACTCTTAATCAATGTAATGGTAAGCACCAAATAGGAATTTGACTAATTAGCTTGATTGCTTTCATTATAAAACTGCTTGCTATACTGCCCCAAGGCACAGATTCTTCACAAACTGTCACCATTGGTGCCTCCTGTAAGTTTTAACAAAGTATCTTTCCCTTCTGGACCTCTGGGTGACTTCTTTGAAACAGTTAAAAATTACATGCAAGCTCTCTCAGATTTGGGGTTACTGCACTATAGAGAGAGTTCATGGAAAATTAAGTTGGTAAAATAAGTAAGTTGGGGTATGATTGAAGGTGGTTTTGACAGCCAAATTAAAAAAGTATGGATCTAATATAAAGCAACATGAAGAGTTAAAAGGTCTTTAAATGACAGTGGACCGAGTCATATTTGTGTTTTAGGAAGACAGTTTGCTGATGTTGTATGGAATGAATTAGAAAGAAAAGTCTGGGCCAGGGAGACCAGTTAGGAGGCTATTACACTGTTCATAGTAAGGTAGAATGAAGGCGTGTGCCAGAGTTTTTGAAGAGGAAAGATAGAGGAGGAAATAGATTGGAGAGAGAGTATATAGGTAAAATTGGTTGGAGAATTTATCACACAGTAATGAAAGAGACTGAGGGGCCAGGTTATGTTTGAGAAAGCATCCTTGATTGACTGCAGAGAGGAAAAGTCACTTCACTGAGTAAAGGCAAGAAGAGGCAGTAGTGTAGTCAATTTTTTTTGAGTTGTTTGATTGTGAAAGGAGGAAAGAGGTTTTTTTAATTCCTTTTTTTTAGAAAAACAAGTTATTTTTTGTTTTTAATGATTAAGGCAAAAAAGCCCTTACAGAGAATGATTAGAAAATATAGAGGAGGGAGACATCATACATCTTTTTTGGTCACTTGTTTGCTACAGGTTAGTCAAGGCCACACAGAAAGAATGTTACAGTGTGTGAGCGACAGTCTAGATCATTTCTTGGTTTGTCCATTTGGCACACATATTTCTACTTTACTTTGTCTTGATTACTTTGGTGTTGACTCTTATTTGTTATACTCTCCTACCTGGTTCTCCTACTTAGTTCTGGTCTACTTCACTTTCTTATGTGTGACTTTTCTCCATAAATGCCTATGATTGTTGCTAGCTGAAAGAGAAAAAGAAAAATTATTATGAGGATACAGGGATGTCTAATGGAACTCAAGAGCTGGCAGAGACTGAATCTGGGTACTAAAAAGAGGTTCCTCAGATACTAGATCCTGTATTATTCTTTCTTTGTCATTGCAGAATGAATTCTTCTGTTTTGCTGTAAGAAGTATGTCACGTAGAAGACTCATCGTCATCACATACTGATATATCTCTAGACCCCCTTTACCTAGCTATCAATTCCCATTTAAGTGAATTATCTACCACTAAAACCTTAATAGTTTTGATGTAAGCATTTATACATATACTATATTTTATTAGAAAAATTACATGTTACATAGCTATAATAAGAGTATTATGTATTGCCTATAGCAAAGCAGAAATATTTTAAGTAAAAAGAAAAAGAATACTTAGGCTTTGATAACCAAGACATCATCCTAGTCTTTTCTTTCCAGACTGTACAGGAAATTCCTCATCAAATTTCTGAAAACCACTCTCAGACATTGCCCATATTTTATAGTTCTGTCATCTCTTAGCTTTCAAACATCAGGGGTTTTCTTCCTCTGTATAAAACAGTATGCTTTTGTTAGAATAATGATCTAGAAATAGAAATTAATTCCAACTGGTAATTCTAGGCTTTCCTCTAATTAAAGCGTTGAAACTAGTACTTTTATCTTCCTTCTGAACTAAAGTAACATAAACATTTCTTAAAGAGTTAGTTACTAGTGAACTATAGCATAGCCATGCTGAAAAGTTCAGTTGAAATGACTGATGGATTGTTTTAAATTGTCACCTCAGAGTCAATCATAATTGACTGACTCTTATAAGGTAACTTTTATTACAAAATGTGGCTGTCTTTCCTGCTGTTCAAAATGAATAGGCTTGTGTTCACTATTGTGTCCTATATTCTTAGAACAGTGCCAGACATATGGTACGTACTCAGCATTCCCCTGAGTGAATCATTGTAAAGTATCTGGCAATGGAAGAAGTCTTGTTATAGCAGTTACTCAAGTCTTTGAACTCCATGGTAGGTAGTCTCCAAAGAAGTCTACCTTCAAGTCCTTCCTTGCAGGTGCTTACATACTCTTTCATCTATCATGAGATCAAATCTATTTCTTCTACCCTTGTCTCTAGGCTGATCTTGAAATTTTCTTTGACCAGTTGAATTTGGAGGAAGCAATAACGTGGTTTCTGGGCCTAGCATTTAAGAGGCCCAGGAGCTACTATTTACCTTTTAAAGTTAGTCATGATATAAGGAATCCATAGTCCACTATGCTGGGAGAAAGTCCATGAGAGACACATGGAGAGGTCAGAGGCGCCAGATGAGTGAAACCTCCTTAGACTTTTTGTCCGTCTACTCACTAACTAAAAACAGCTGAGTGAATGACTCCAGTTGACATCACAGGAGCAGAAGAACTACCCAGCTAAACCTAGCCCAAATTCCTATCCTACAGAACTATAAGAAATATTAAATTGTACTTTTAAGGCATTAAGTTTTGGGGTTGTTTGTTAGGCAGAAATAGATGCCTGAAGTAAGATTCTTTCATGATTGTGATCTATCATGAAAAATAATGTTTATTTCTTAGCTGATAATTCAATTAGATTCTTTTAAAATTTCATTAAAAAACAAAGGATTATAAACCACTTGATATGCAAAAGAATTTTCTGTGCAGTTGTTAATGTCATTCACATTCTTGGTTTCAACATCAAGGTTTTAACTTGTACCTTCATTTGGCAACTATACATTTTTTACATCCTGGATTGTTATATCATAGTAAAATCCAGGAGAGTGAGAGATGTACCTTTCTTTAAAAAAGATGAGAGAATATTTGGGAATGCAAATGGAAAAGAGAATCAGCTTCTTGAGAATAATTCTAGGGAAAAATTCATATGATGTTGAAGATCTGGAAACTGAATCCCCTAAAGCTATCAGCTCTTTGTTTTGGGCTGTTTGCTTATCCCCAGGAGAATGACTTTATTAGGTGACATCATTATAAGCTATATCATTATAAACTGGCTATTTTAAATCTTCATTTCTAAACCATCACTGTGGTATTTGCTTCTGATTTTGTTTGGATCTGTGTCCTTGGCCCTTCATTCCATCCCAGGCAGGAGAAGGCCATGCTAGAGAGAAATCATTATGCTTGTTCTTAAAGGCAGGGGATGGGCCATTTGGTGGTAGGAGTCAAGGGTCAACAAAGTAGGAGAAATGACAAGGTGGAACAGAAATGATTCCCTTATATATTTCTTTCCATAAATAAGAACTTTGGGACCAAGTGTGTCTTTGCTAGAAAGAGTACTTCAGTTTTGGAGAAGGACTCTAGGTTAGGGACCAAGGGAAAAGAATCAAAATGGGCCTAATATCTATCAAGAGAGTCTTCTACGTAGAAGACACACCATAGCTATTTGCTGCTTTGAATAAATATGTCTACTAGAAATGGCATTGGTATAGATTGTAAGAGAGTACAGGAGAATTAGACTGGATATTTCTACATAGTCCAGTCTTCTACATAGTCCAACCTATCTCACCCAATTTGAAAAGCAGACAGAGATTTATAACTAGATGTCCTACTTTAAACCAAGATGTGTATTTGATGTTGAAACTCTGGTATCTCATGGATGCCTAAAGATCATACTAGGAATCTGGCTGAGACACATATCCAGTGGAATCAAGGATGAAACTCTAACATGATGTCTGATGAAAGAATTCGCTTTAGTAATTTACTAAGTTGATCCTGAGTTGAAATAACTGGTTTAATTTATTTACTCACTGTAACATCATTCATGGTGAATGTACTATATGATACACATTGACAGTAAATAGAATCAATTTTATTTCTCCTTCCTTCCTTCCTTCCTTCCTTCCTTCCTTCCTTCCTTCCTTCCTTCCTTCCTTCCTCTTTCTCCCTCCGTCCCCCCTCTCTCCCTCCCTCCCTTCTTTCCTTCCTTTCTTTTCTGTTTTATTTATTATTATTATTATTATTTGTAGAGACAGGATCTTGCTATATTTCCCAGGCTACTCTTGAACTCCTGGCCTCAAGTGATCATCCTGCCTTGGCCTCCCAAAGTGCTGGGATTACAGGTGTGAGACACTATGGCTAGCCTAAAATATCTGTTTTCTACCTTTAAAGAATAAGAGTTTAGGGCTGGGTAGGAGGATCACTTGAGCTCAGGAGTTTGAGATTAACCTGGGCAACATAGTGAGACATTGTTTCTACAAAAAAAAAAAAAAAAGAAGAAAGAAAAAAGTTAGCTGGGTGTAGTGGTGCCTGCCTGTCCGGAGGTTGAAGTGGGGGTTTGCCTTAGACGAGGAGGTTGAGGCTGTGGTAAACTGTGATTGTGCCACTGCACTCCGGCCTGGATGACAGAGTGAGATCTCAACTCAAAAAATATAAAATAAATTAATTAATAAAGAAAGAAAGAATAAGAGTCTAGAAAGAGAGACAAAAGTAGACTTCACTAGGATGTGATAGCTCTATGATGGAGTCAAGAACTTACGTGAAGGAGGCAATAATGTTGTATGGAGGAAGATGGGAGTTGGGGATGGTGAACTTGACTTTCTGCCAGCTTGTAAACAATGTACAAGAAGAATATGTCTATCTTTTACTGTATTCTTCTACACTTGGGTTGGGTCTATTGCTAGCTTTTTGAGGATTATAGGGCAGAAGCAGTAGGTAAGGGCAGATACTTTTGGAGTCTGATCATCTGATGCCTGCTAGGCCTGAATAGGACTCCTTGAAGTGAAACTGAGACCTGAAGTTTGGAACTTACTGCAGTTATTTCCTCCCAATGTTGGCACACATATCAGATGGTTTTAGGTTTTAGGTACTCCAGACTCATATCTCTCACATGTTGTCCCCTTCAGCTCATAAAAAGCAAAGAGATGGGGAAAGGGAGGAAACTCCAGGGGCAACTCAAGATTGGGGAAAGTGATCATAGGCCATTAAGTTAATTATTACAGTTAACTTGTATTGATATAAAATATAAGTAAACAATAGTGTGATTTGATGGTTGGGAAGTAACTTCACAACCTCCTTAAAAAAATAGGTTGGGAGATATAGTCTGCCTTTGCAATGGGGAACCAGTGTTTATAGTGCCTTCTTCCTCAGAGACAAGCCAAGCCTCATGATACAAAAAAGTGACAATATTATAAATTTATATCAATGCGTGTCAACAGATATCTATATGCAATAAATGCACAGAAGAAAAATAGATTTTCAGACACATTTTACAATTCTTTATATCTGATGTATTTACATTTTGTTGACAAAATTTAATCTCTATTCTCCTACTTTTGTCCCCTCATCTCAACATGAGGGTAGAAAGGGATAAGAAGTGAACTACTTGTAGGGAGGTATGATCTGATTCATCAGCAAAATCACAGATGCGTTAGCCTGAAAAAGTCTTTCAACATGGCAGAAATTTCTGTGCTGTGATTCTGTCTTTGCCTTTATATAAAATGTCATAGTGAATGTCTAGCGCTACAGTTGATGATGTGTCAGAACTAACTTCTTGTTGTGCAGAGGCAGGCCACCTGTCAGAAACACAAATCATTTAAGGAGACTTCTTTTCTACCAGAAACCCTAGGGGCATATTGAGTCTTAAAAGGCATGGAGACATGGAACTCATTGTTCTTGCCATTTTTTTTTCCTCAGAGAAAAACACACTCAATTTCTGAGGAACTCATTGAAGATGAGAAACAGGCAGTGGAAATCTGTTCTGCATCTAAGTACTGTCCCATACTCGTTTAGAGGTGTGGGTGAAGTTTTCCCCGGCTATTTACAGAAATAATTGAATTTAGGAGAGAACAGCATATTTCAAATCTCACATTTGGCTCAGTTAAATCAGTAACTTAAAAGCAGATGCCTTTGCATGCTTTTCTTGAATTTCAAGAATACAACAAACAAATCAGAACAATCAGAGCTGGACTTATGTAGGATTCATTCACTTATCTATTTATTCGACAAATATTAAATGTTCTCTGTGTCAAGTTGCACTATTTCCTGGATATGTAATAATAGAACATAAAATGAAGGACCCTGTCCTAGACAGAAATGGTCAGGGAAGGCCATTCTGGTGGTGGCTGGAAGTTACCTAGTAAAGGGGTGACAGAGAGCAAAGCTAAAGAGCTCCAGGCAGAAGAGCTGGTGAAGAGTTCTAGGTGGAAAAGGACGTGGGGGATGGAAGAATGGAAGACTGGGAATCACTGGAATAGCAAAAGCAAAAGCAAATGGCAGAAGTACATAAAGGTGAGACAGGAGAGATGAAAGGGCCATGTGGTACACTGTTGCTCATATTAAGAATTTTAGTTTCTTATTTAAGGGCAATGAAAAATCATAAAGTGATTTTAAACAATGTGCTATCTGTAGAATAATTGTTTAAACAGGTAAAATCATGATTCTCATACAATTAAACACATAAATTTTATTATTTAATTCATCAACTAATAAGGAAACCTGTGAGATTTTCTAACTGATTCAAAGAAAAATTCAAAGAGCAGATATCTATATATATCTATATATCTATATCTATCTCTACTTCTACATCTATATCTATACACACATGCTATCAGGATTGCTGAAATCAATTTGCTTAATAAATTCCATTGGCCAATATCCACAGAGCAACAATCTTCTGTATCTCCAGAGACACAATTTGAATTTCTCCAGATAAGAAGAGTTTGCATTTTTATCAGTTTTTCACAAGGTACAATTTATAAACTAGAACAAAGGTAACAAAAAGCTGAGATGACCTGATAGGCTATGTACCCAGCAATTTTTTTTTTTTTTTGCTTATTTCAAATCTTTTGCAATTCTTTTAGACACTACTCGCCCACAGTTGACTTTTTGAGAATTTGTCCTGGGAAAGAGTGCTGTTGCAGGCAATCGCCAGGATGGCCTCCAATGATGCTCCCTCCTAGTGTTCATGCCATTTGTAACTTCTTTCCCTTGACTGTGGGTGTGAATCACTTCTAACTAATAAAATATGACAAAATTGATGTACAGTACTATCACTTCTGAGATTATATTACCAGAACTCCTGTTTTGGTCACTCACTTGATCTGATGAGGCTGGCTGCCATGTTGTGAACTGCCCTACGGAGAGGCCTGTGTGACCAGGACCTGATGCTTCTAGCCATCAGTCATACAAGGAAACTTGGAAGTGGATCTTCTGACGCCTGACAATGGCGTCAGATTATGAGATTAACTGAGATTGCAACTGAATCCTCCTCTGGTTGAGGCCTGAAATGATTGTAGTCCCAGCCACCACCTTAGTTATAACCTTACGAGAGACCCTAAGACAGTGGAATCTGCCTACACCTGTAGTACTGAACCCCAAAAACCATAAGATGAGAAATGTTCTTATTTTAAGTAGCAAAGTGCTGAGGTAATTGACTACTAGGTGATAGACAACCAATGTAAAATCAATATACATCTTAAAGTTCTGTTTGGAATTAGAATTCTAGAACTGCACAAAACTGAGAGATCCCAAGCCCATCATTAGAATTTTGGCAAGCAGTTTAACTACGAAGTGGTGGGCCTGGGTCCAGATTTCAGGTTTATTTCTAACAAACAGGCAGTGTACAGACATTCCTTCCAATTTTCCCACAAACATTAATCATGTACTTGTCCACAGAGGTATGAAATGAAAAAATACTACTTTTTGCCCTTAAGGAACTTACACTAAAAATGAAGTTTACAGACAAATAATTACTTTTTGTTTTTGAGTTTGAATCTCACTTTGTCACCCAGGCTGGAGTGCCGTGGCACCATCATAGCTCACAGTAGCCTTGATTTGCTGGGCTCAGGCAATGCTTCCATCTCAACCTTCCAAGTAGCTAGAACTACAGGTGAGAGACACTGTGTCTGGCTAATTTTTTATTTTATTGTAAAGATGAGGTCTTGCCAAGTTGCCCAAGTTGGTCTGGAGCCCCCGGGCTCAGGCAATTTTCTTACCTCTGCTTCCCAAAGTGCTGGATTACAGGCATGAGCCACCGCACCTGAAACAATAACTTAAAATGTAGTGCTGAGATGCTAGGATGAAGTATGCACAGCACTTGAAACATCAATAGGTTGCCACAGAAAACGTTATCAATTTATATGCTCAGTGTTGGTACAGAACTGTGTTTTAACTTGAAACAATACTTTTTTTTTTTTAAAGTGTTTACTAAAGATGGAGTAATCGGAATTATTATATTGTCTATTCCTGACATTGGTATCTAAATACATCCAAGAGTTGCTATAGAGAGAAGGCATATAACAAAGCCCTAATTGACCGCTCTTGTCTTAACTTCCACTTTTCTTAATGCACTCTATGCTGAAATCATACAGGACTATTTGTCCATCAAGGGATGCATGTATTTAAAAAAAAGTGGTATATATACACAATGGGAAAATTTTCAGCCTTAAGAGAGGGCAGTTCTGTCACCTGCAACTATATGTTTGAACCTGGAGGAAATTATGTTAAGTGAAATCAGTCAGGTACAGAAAGACAAATATCACATGTTCTTAACTATATGTGGAGTCTAGAACAATCAAACTCATAGAAGCAGAGAGTAGAATGGTAGCAGAAACTGGGGAATGGGAGGAATAAGATGTTGGTCAAATGTTTCAGTTGGGAGTAAATCATAAGTATTTGTGGTGATAGGTATATTGTTTAGCTTGAGTCACTTATTCCACATAGTATACATATATTATAGCATTGCTTTGTACCCCATAAATATATACAATTATAATTTGTCATTATTCAATTAAAAAACATAAGTTCAAAATTAAAAAGCCTGCACAATATAGCTACACACCTTTTCCCTTGGTGCAAATCAACTTTTATAATCAGCTCCCAATCAACTTTTATTACCAACTCCTAGTCTGCTTTCATGTCCAGCTAGAGTATCACTGTTGTCAGGCCTTCCTCAGTACCTTTGGGGAAAGCCAGTGACACTTTCCTATGTGCTGCTTCCTATGCCCTTGCTACTGGTTACATAGCAGGTTGTAACATAAGGGGAGAAAACAGGCTAGGGGATTGGTTGCTGGGGATCTACCACTTTCTGAGTATCTTTATAAGGCTCAGCATATTGTCTTTTGTTTGTTTGTTTTTACTGAGTTAATGTTTCAGTCTGTCACCCAGGCTGGTGTGCAGTGCTGCAATCATGGCTCCCTGCAGCTTTGACCTTCTGGGCTCAGGAGATCCTTCTACCTCAGCCGTCAGAGTAGCTGGGACTACAAGGCATGCACCACTATACCTGGATAATTTTTTTGATTTTTTGTAGAGATGAGTTCTTGCTATGTTGCCTAGACTGGTCTTAAACTCCTGGGCTCAGGCTATCCTTCCATCTTGGCTTACCAAAGTGCTGGAACTACAGGTGTGAGCCACCATGCCCAACTTTTTTTTTTAAATATCTTTTCATTATGGTCTAAGTAATTTTTGTGCTAAAATTTTACTTTAAAAAACTTGTTTAAAGTGTCTAACTTTCAGAGAATATAGTCCCCTACCCATTAAACTATTACAGGCATTGAGGGGTCATTGGTAAATAAAGTCTTTAAAGTTTCTACACTCATGGAATGAATATTTTTAGTGGAAAATGTCAATAAATTCATAGATCAATACCTACTATAATAATGATATAAAGATAAAATTTTGAAACCAGTCTCACTCTGGAAATCTAGGGATGAATTGTAATCTGTGTAAAAACAGTAAAACAGTTTAAATTTTCATTCCCTATTTACAAGGTTTGTGAACCTAGGCAAGTGACTTGAAATCTGTAAATCTCAGTGATCATATTTGTAATGGGGAGAACAATACCTATTTCATTTGCTTGCTGTCATGAGGATTAATTGGAGTGATTTATATAAATAAACAACACAGGTCTGGCATCTTGAGACGCTTGATAAATCACCTTTCTCTACCTAATAAGAATAGGTGCACGAACATTTTGAACACTGTATGAAGACACATAAGGATTAAGTTTATATCTAAATATACAAAGGACAATGGAGATGCAAGTCAATAATCTGATAATAGGTCTAAAACCTATTGCCTTGAGCATTTTGATAATTAAGACAAAAATGTTTATCTCTGTGTAACAAATCTCACACTTCTGAATTCAATGGTCCCTTTTCAATCCGTATTTTAGACTTCTCAATATGATGGGCATGGTTCACCCATGCTTTCCTTCCACACATGCTTTCTTCCTTTGGCTTCTGGGATATCATGTTCTGCTGGTTTTCCAATGATGTTCTTCGGTGCTTCTTTCACCTCCCCTTTTCATGACTCTTATTCTATTCCACTTATAAGTTTTGGAATTCATCAGGGCTCTGTCCTGGGTTATTTTCACCTCTATGTCTACAACCTTGTGTTGGTTGATACTGGGTATTTCCATAACATTTGTATTACGTAGATATGCTGAATACTACCAAATTTATACTACCTACCTGTTATTTCCACTAGCTTCTAAGTGCCTCAGAATTAAGATATAGAAAACAAAACTTGTGACCATCCTTTTCCCCTCTACATCTCCATGACTCTTCTTCTAAGTCTCCCTATCTCAGCACATGGCCCTTCTGCACACCTGGCTGAACATGCCCATAAAAGGCAATCATCTTGCATCACCCTCTTGTCCTCTCCTGCTCATCAAATCTATCACATATATACATTTTCTATACCCATTGTCACTACTCTGATTTACCACTCAGCTGTCTGCAGTGCAATTCATTCTTGTTCTTTTCTTTTTGGTTCTTAAAATTGTATTTATTTATGATACATAATATTTGTACATATTTATGGAGTACACTTGATATATTGTTCCATGCAGAAAATAATGATCGAGTCAGGGTTTTTGGTATTGATCACCTGGCATTTCAAGTCCTCTCTTGTAGCTATTTTGAAATGTATAGTATATTGTTGTTATAATTATCTCGCTATGCTATTGAACATGAAAACTTATTCTTCTTATGGTGTTTAAACACCTTTATTGATATATAACTTACATGCCATTACATTCACCCATTTAAAGTGCACAATTCAGTGGGTTTTTGTATATTTACATCATTGTGCAACCATCACCAAAATCCAAGTTTAGAACATTTTAATCATCCTGAAAATAAACTCCTTTGCATTAAAGAATCACTCCCCATTTTCCTCCACAATCCCTCCTAGCCCTAGGAAACCTGTAATCTACTTTGTATTCTTTCTTTGTAGATTTGCCTAGCCTGGACATTCCATATAAATGGAATTATACAAAATGTGGTCTTTTGTAGCTGACTTCTTTCACTTGGCATAGTAGTGTCTTCAAGTTTTATCCATGTCATACGAATGATATTCCATTATAAGGATATACAATATTTTGTTTATTTATTCATCACTTGATGGATGTTTGGGTTGCTTCCACTTTTTGAGTAATGCTGCTATGAACATTTTTGTCTCTTTATTGATTTATTTTCATTTCCAAAAGGAATATATACCTAGAATGGAATTGCTGGTTTATAAGATAACTCCACATTTTATTTCTTTTTAAGTTTTTAAAAAGAGAAACAAATTCTCACCATATTGCACAGGTTGAGCTCAAGCTCCTGACCTCAAGCAATCCTCCTGTCTCAGCCTCCCAAAGTGCTGTGATTACGGGCATGAGCTGTCATGCCCACCCATGTTTAACTTTTTTTGAGAAACTGACAAATTGTGTTCCAAAGTGGATGCACTAGCTTTATATTCCAAGCTACAATGAATGTTTCAATTTCTTTACAGCTTCATCAGCACTTACTATTATCTGTCTTTTTGATTACATATATTTGAAGTATACTGAAGATAAATCACAAAGATAAAACCTCATTGTGCTTTTTGATTTGTATTTACCTAATAACTAATGATACTGAACATATTTTCATGTACTTATTTCATGTATATGTGCATATCTTCTTTGGAGATATGCCTATTTAAACTCTTTGCCCACTTTTTTTTTTTTTTTTTCCTGAGTTGGAGTCTCACTCTGTCGCCCAGACTGGAGTGCAGTGGCCGCTGCCGGCCACCGCAGCCTCCACCTGCCGGTCTCCGGCGATCCTTCCGCCTCAGCCTTCCGAGTAGCCGGAATTACAGGCATGCGCTACCACGCCCAGCTGATTTTTTTTTTTATTTACTGTAGAGATGAGGTCTCGCTGCCCAGGCGGGTCTCGAACCCGCGGGCTCAGGCAATCCACTCACCTCAGCCTCCCAAAGGCGCGGGATTACAGGCTGAGCCACCGAGCCCGGCTTGCCCACTTTTTAATTAGAGTGCTAAGTTTTTTATTACCGAGTTGTAAGGGTTCTTCATGTATTCTAGATATAATCCCTTAATAGATATATGATTTTCAAATGTTTTCTCCCATTCTGTTAGTTGTCTTTCTGCTTTCTTGATGGTTTTATTTGTTGCATACAACTTTTACAGTCTTGTTGTTGTTCAACTTATCTAAAGTTTTTTGCTTCTGCTCATGGTGTCATAGCTAAAAAAACCATTGCCTAACCCAAGGTCATGAATATTTATTACTATATTTTCCTATACAGGCTTTATAGATTTAGTTTTTACATCTAGATCTATGATCCATTTCCAGTTAGTTTTTGTTTCAATATAAAGCTGGAGTCGAACTTTGCTCTTTTGCATGTGGATATCCGTTTGTCCCTGCACCATATGTTGCAAAAATGATTCTTCTTCCTGTTGGAATTGTCTTGGAACCCTTTTCAAAAATCAATTGACCATAAATGTATGGGTTTATTCCTGAACTCCCAATTCATTTTAGGATAAGTGTGTCACGTTCTGCTATAAAGGCTAGTAGAGATTTTGATGGGATTGTATTAATCTGCAGATCAATTTAGAGAATATTGCCATGTTAACAATATTAAGTTGTCTGATCCACAAACATGAAGTATTTTTTCATTTGTTTAAATCATCTTTCAAAAATATTTTATATTTTTAAGTGTATGGGTCTTGCACTCCTTTTGTTAAATTTATTTTTAAGTATTTTATTCTATTTAATGCTTTATTATAAGTGGAATTGTTTTTTAAATTTCAATTTTGGATTGTTAATTGCTAATATGGAAATAAAGTTGATTTTTAGATATTGATCTTGTATGCTGAAATTTTGCTGAACTCATTTATTAGTTCTAATAGTTTTTTTAGTACATGCTTTAGTATTTTTATGTAAAAAATTATGTCAATTGTAAATAGTTTAACTTCCTCTTCTCTAAAATGAATGCATTTTGTTGCTTAGGTGCCCTGGCTAAAAAGGAGTGGTGAAAGCAGACAGCCTCGTGTTGTTCCTGATCTTAGAGACATATTTCTTTTTTTTTTTTTTTTTGAGTTGGAGTCTCACTCTGTCGCCCAGACTGGAGTTCAGTGGCCGCTCCCGGCCACGGCAGCCTCGACCTGCTGGGCCCCGGCGATCCTTCCACCTCAGCCTTCCAAGTAGCTGGAATTACAGGCATGCGCTACCACGCCTGGCTGATTTTTTGATTTATTGTAGAGATGAGGTCTTGCTGCCCAGGCAGGTCTCGAACCCGCGGGCTCAGGCAATCTGCTCACCTCAGCCTCCCAAAGGCACGGGATTACAGGCTGAGCCACCAAGCCCAGCTGAGATATATTTCTTACCTTTAAATAAGAGGCTAAGTTTGTGTTGTTTGATGATATCCTTTATTGAGTTGAGAAGTGAGAAGCTTCCCTTCTATTCTTTGCTTGTTTTGTGTGTGTGTGCGTGTGTGTGTGTGTGTGTATGCACGCACTTAATTATAAAAAGATATTGGATTGTGTCAAATGTTTTTTCTGTGTTTATTGAGATGATCATGTTTTATATTTTATTAATATAGCCTGTTATATTACAGATGTTTGGATGTTAGACAACCTTGGATTCCTGGAATAAGTCCTACTTTGTCATGGTGTATAACCCTTTTCATATATTACTTGATTCGGTTTGATACTATGTTATTGAAGATTTTGTATGTACATTGATGAGAGGTATTTTTGTTTCTTGTGATATCTTTGCTTGATTGTGATTCAGAATAATACTGATCCCATAGAAATCTCTATCCCTTCCTCTTCTATTTTGGGAAGAGTTTGTGAATAATTGGTATTAATTATTCTTTAAATGGTTGGTAGAATTTAATAGTGAAGCCATTGGGCCTATGCTTTTCTTTGTTGGAAACTTAAAATTACTAATTAATCCTTATACTTGTTATAGGTATACTCAGATTTGCTATTTCTTCTTGACTCAGTTTTGGTAGTTTTTATCTTTCTAAAATTTGTCCATTTCTTTGAAGTTATCTAATTTGTTAACATACAATTCTTCAAAGTATTCCTATGTAATGTATTTCATTTCTGTTAGATTTGTAGTACTGTCTTCTCTTTCCAGTCTCCTCTTTTCTCTTGGCCTTTGAGTCTTCTCTTTTTTCCTTAGTCAGTCTAGTTTGCAATAGCATTTTTACTTGTCTCTCAATTTCTAACTTTATTATCTTCTAATCCATTCTTCATGCAACACTCAGAATGGTCTTTTAAAAATGCAAAACAGATAATGTCTTTCCTGCCGGCAAACCTTAATTATCATATATTTAATTAGGAGAAAATAAGTCTCTTATTTTCGCTTACAAGGTCATAGAAAATCTGACCCTCGATTTGCTTTCACATCTTATTTTGTGCCAATTTTACTGCATTTAAAATGCTCTTGCCATACTGGCTGCTTTTAGATTTTTTTTTCTTTTAGTCAGTAGCTCACTATGTTATCCAGGCTGATCTCAAACTCCTGGGCTCGAGGAATCCTCCAGTTTCAGACTCTTAAGTAGTATCTGAGTATCTGGGACTGCAGGCACATACCACCACATCTTACTGTCTTTTCAGTTTTAAAATATTCTAAGTTCCTTCTTTTCCTTGGGACTTTGCATATGCTGCCACTTCTGCATAAATTTTTCGCCTTTTTCTCTCTTGTATTGATAAATATACTAATAATTTTGACCTAGTTCAATTATTACTTCACATGAGGACCATCAAATTCTTTCTGTTATTCTATTGTGACATTTTCACAATTTATAATTATATTTTTTGGGGTTATTTTGTTTAATATTTAAATGGTCAACTTTATAAGGACATGGTTCATTCTACCATGTAACCAGTTTCAGGACATTATCTACACTAAGAAAATATCATTGTTTGAAAAATATTTGCTGATTGCTTTTTAATAGTTTTGAAAAGTTAATTGATCTTTTAAAATAATTTTCTATTTCTGGTGTTTTAAAGAAACACCTGGATGTGACACAAATTGCCCAGGTTAAAGAAAAAAAGAGTTTTAGAAAACAAGACAATTGTTTAGGACCTTCAATTACTGTACTACCCCTTGTTTCCTTAATAGTGTAATTTACAAAGTATATATACTACCAGCATAAATGTAGAGTGTATCAATTTTAGAAACTCTGAAATTTAGTTTACATACTTTCTTACTTTTGTTTTTTGAAAAATTCTTTTCCATTTTCTTTTAAAATTTTTTTTATTTTAAAATTGTGGAGTGTATTTCAGGGTTAGGTATACAAATATTCACTGTGCAGGTACCCTTGTTGATGAGGTGTGCTGCCCCTTCCCCAGGCAGATTTCCAGTATTGTCAATCCCACCTCCCTGCCCCCCTCCCCTCCACAGTTTTCCGCTACAGTCAATCCTTTTCTTATAGTATTGCGGTAGTTGTTCAAGGTCCACTTACGAGTGAGAACATGTGATACTTAGCCCTTTGTTTCTGTGGAAGATCATTCAGTATTATAGACTCTATTTCCATTCAGCTTGCTGCAAAGTTCATGATTTTGTTCTTTATGGCTGTGTAATAGTCCATCATGTATATGTACCACATTTTTTTTTATCCAGTCCTCTTTTGATGGGCAGCATGAGTGGTTCCATGTTTTTGCTATTGTGAACAATGATGTGATAAACATATATGTGCAGTGTATGTTTATCACATCATTTATAGAGTGATTTGAGTTCTTCTGGGTATATTCCCAGTAGAGAATTCTAGGGTCATATGGAAGGTCGTTTTTTAGAACTTTTAGGATTCACCACACTATTTTCCATAGAGGCTGTACTAGTTTACACTCCCACCAACAGTGTAGAAGTGTTCCCTTTTTGCCACATCCTCTCCAGCATCTGTTATTTTTTTGAGTTATTGATGATGACCATTCTGACTGGAGTTAGGTGGTATCTCAGTGTAGTTTTAATTTGCATCTCCTTCATGACTAGTGAGGCTGAACGTTTTTCATGTATCTGTTGGCTGCTTGTATGTCTTCTTTTGAGAACTATGTATTCATATATTTGCCCACTTTGTAATGGGGCTGTTTTTTTTTTTCTTTCCAGCATGTTTGAGTTCCTTGTAGATCCTAGATGTTAGGCCTTTGTCAGACATGGAGTTGGCAAATATTTTTTCCCAGTCTGTGGGCTGTCTCCCTGCTCTCTTGATGGTTTCTTTGGCTTTGCCAAAGCTTGTCAGTTTGATAAGGTCCCACTTGTCTACCTTATCTCTTATGGCATGGGCACTTTGGGTTTTGATCAGGAATTGGTTGCCAGTTCCAATTTCCATAAGAGTGTCTTCCACATTTTCTAAGGTTCTTATAGTTTGAGGTTTTACGTTTAGGTCTCGGATCCATTTAGAGTTGATTTTTGTATATGGGGATAGGTAGGGGTCCTGTTTCATTCTTCTGCATGTGGTCAGTCAGTTTTCCCAGCACCATTTACTGAATAGGTTCTTGTCTCCCCAGTGGTTGGTGGTGGAGGCTTTGTTGAAGATGAGTTGGTTGTGAAATTGAGGTTTTGCTTCTAGACTCTCAATTCTATTCCATTGGTCTATATGCCTGTTCTTGTACCAATACCAGGCTGTTTTGATTACTGTAGCTTTATAATAAAGTTTAAAGTCTGGGAGTGTTATATCTTCTGCTTTTTTTTTTTGTTGAGGATTGTTTTGGCTATTCTTGGCTTATGTTTCCATATGAATTCCTGTATTGTTGTTTCTAGGTCTGAGAAGAATGTTGCTGGTAATTTGATGAACATAATATGTGATTAGGTATGCCAGTTTCTCACACCAACGTTTGCATTTACAAATAATGACTTGCTGGCTATAGTCAATTTTTAAATACATTGAGTTGTCTTTATATTTTAATCTCATAAATGAGATTCAAGTTTAACAGTCTTCATTTGGAATTACCTGATGGGAATAAGCACAAAGAAGATGATTTTACATTTAAAGTAATTACTTGTAACCAGCCCACTTTTCTCCCAGAAAGTATGATTATGAAAGTAGACTGATATTCTAGGATACACTTGAAAAAATGTTGTAAATAAAGCCCAAATATGTTTTATATGTTTATGTACAAGCCTGAGAGAAATATTTAAAAAGTTTTAGTCTTTCTTGTCTGTCTATAAGAGATCAAAAAAAGTTGTTTGTTGATTTTAGTTTTTCTACCTAAAAATTAAATTCATAAGATTAAAAAAAAAAATTCTCATTTGGTTCCATATTGTCAGTGAAAACATCAAGAGCAGAGAATCTTCCGTTTGTGTTTATTTCTAGGCACTCTTAATTCCATGAAAGAATTTATTAATCTTTTGTATTTCTCTGTATTCTCTATGGAAAAAAAAAATACCTTTCCAAATTTCACTAAAAATATTTTAAATTTCCTTAATATTTACTGCATTTAAAAAATGTTCTTGAATCTTTAGAACAACATGAGAAGCAAGTATTAATATTCTTATTTTAATACAAAAATCTGAAGATTGGAGAGATTAGGGCATTTTTCCAAGATCAAAGACAATAAAAATTAAAACAAAATTAAAGCAGGTTGGCTGGGTACTGTGGCTCAAGCCTATAATTCCAGCACTTTGGGAGACCAAGGCAGGAGGATGCTTGGGCCTGGGATTTTAAGACCAGCCTGGGTATTATAGCCAGACCTCGTCTTTACAAACAAAACAAAACCCACAAAAAACCTAACTGAGCAAGGTGGCATATGCTTGTAGTCCCAGTTACTTGGGAAACTGAGGCAGAAGCAGAAGGTTTGCCTGAGCCCAGGAGGTCGAGGCTGCCATGAGCTGTGATCATGCCATTGCACTCCAGGCTAGGCAACAGAATGAGACTTTGACTCAAAAAAAAAAAAAAAAATTAAAAACAAGTTTATATTTAACCAGAGCCTCTTTTTCTAAAAAGAAAAGAAAAAAGAGAGAGAGAGGAAGAAGAAGAAGAAGAAGAAGAGAAGAAGAAGAAGAAGAAGAAGAAGAAGAAGAAGAAGAAGAAGAAGAAGGAGAAGGTAAGAAAAATAAATTCTGTTTGATTTGCTTTGTGAATCTGAAAGACAAGAATCTGATTAAAGATGGAAGATTCCAAGAAGGAGTCTGTTAATGGGTTTTATTTATGTAAAGATTTGGAACTATATGCTGTGTTTGTCAGTATACTTTGAGAAATTTACTTTGAGTATGAGTTTATGGGTTATCTGTAGCTCATTTTGGTGGAATATGAAAATTAAGACCTTTCTTTGCAAGACCCATGATAGTCACAGCTGCATTATTTTATTTACCTTTGTCTTAATTAAAAAAGTATGATTCCAAGTCTAAAGCTAAAAGAAAGCATGACTAAAAACAGTTTTAACTTGATTGTGGGTGTTTTTGAGTATTAATGTCAATAAGGTCAGTGGGTTGGACTTTTGTCACTTGTTTAGTCCACCTAAAATTTGAATTATTTTCTCTTGAAAGAAATTCCATTAATCATACTACTATAAGAAAGGATTGGCAGTGGTGGGACACTGCCAGGGAGGGAGAGGGGAGGCACACAACATCAATAAGGGTACCTGATCTTAAACCAGGTGAAGTGGGGACCAAAGGGAGGCCCAACCTTTACCTATAAAGATGACAACTTATCTACTTAATCCTGAATTATACCCCACAACTTTAAAAATAAAATAAAATAAAACAAAATAAAACAAAATAAAAAATAAAATAAGAGATTCTTTTTTTTTTTTTAGTGGTATAGCTTTTATCCTCTCTTATAAAACCTGAAAGGCTAAATATTCACTTTTTCTTGTAGTTAGTTCTACTTCATGCTCAGCAGTGAAAGACTTTGAAGGGATAGAGTCATGAGAAAAGTAACACGGTGAACTCTTTCTCATCATCATAGTGACAGTAAATGTGCTTGTAATGTCAAATTTCCAAAATAGAATGAATGGGCATCAAGGCTGGTGGCATTAGCAACTGTAGTAAAATTGTGTTCCTGGTACAGGAGACATAGCACTGAGAGTTGTAGTATTTATTGGTTGGTGGTGAAGGTAAAACTTTCCTTATCAGTCCAGGCCTGTAACATATTATTTAATTTTACTGGGAGATGTTTGTAATGCTGCGGCACCCAACTTACAATGATTTGACTTAAGAGTTTTCATTTTATAATGGGTTTATCTGGACATAATTCCATCATAAGTGGTAGGTGGAAGAGCACTTGGACAAATAAAAAACAATTGCTTTCTGTACTACATAGCAAATTTCCACATATCAAGATGAAAAAGAGCCATAAGCTAACAGAAAAATGGGCAAAGAATGTTTGCATGCAGTTTACAGAAAATACATCACAATGCAGGATTTCATTGCTTCCTACCAATCTACTCGGAATTTCTGTATATATATATTCATTTTATTTTGTGTAAAGTGTTCCACAACAATGCTAAACCACAGTTTATCAGTTCTTACATTAACCATTAGATTATTTTCCACTTATTACTATCATAAAACCACCTATAATGAACATGCTTATGCATATCTTCTACTGCAATTTCTTGACCAACTCAACTTTGACAAAGCCTCCACCAACAACTAGTGGGGAGAGGAGAATCTATTCAGCAAATGGTGCTGAGAAAACTGGCTGACCATATGCAGAAGATTTAAACAGAACCCTTACCTACCACCATACACAAAATCAACTCTAAATAGATCAAAGACCTAAACATAAAACCTCAAACTATAAGAATCTTAGAAAATGCTGGAGACACCCTTATGGGACTTGGAACTGGCAACCAATTCCTGAACAAAACCCCAAGTGCCCATGCCATAAGAGATAATACAAGCAAATGGGACCTCTTTGAACTGAAAAACTTCTGCAAAGCAAAAGAAACAATCAAGAGAGTGGGGAGATAGCCTACAGAATGGGAAAAAATATTTGCCAACTGTTTATCCGACAGAGGCCTACCATCCAGGATTCCACAAAGAACTCAAATGTGTCGAAAGAAAAAAAAAAAAAAGTCCCATTAAAAAGTGGGCAAAATACTTGAATAGATACTTCTCAAAGGAAGATATATGGGCAGCCAACAGAAACATGAAAAAGTGCTTAGCCTCACTAATCATCAGAGAAATGCAAATCAAAACCACATTGAGATACCACCTAACCCCAGTAAGAATGGCCAACATTAATAAAACATACAACAACAGATGCTACTGAGGATGTGGCGAAAAAGGAATGCTTCAACACTGCTGGTGGGAATGCAAACTAGTGTAACCTCTTTGGAAAACAATGTGGTGATTTCTGAAAGATCTAGAAGTTGACCTTCAATATGACTCAACAATCTCCCTACTGGGAATATGCCCAGAGGAGCTCAAATCATTCTACAAAAAATATACATGCACATACATGTTTATTGTAGCACTATTTACAATAGTAAAAACATGGAACCAACCATGCTGCCCGTTGAATCTGGACTGGATAAAAAAAATATGGTACATATACACAAGGGAATATTATGTAGCCATAAAGAAGGACAAACACATGGACTTTGCAGCAACTTGGATGGATTTAGAGTCGATCATACTCAGTGATCTATTACAGAAACAAAGAACATAGTACCACATGTTCTCACTCATAAGCGGACCCTGATCATTTACCATGATACTGTAAGAAAGGAATTAGCAGTAGTGGGATACTGCCAGAGTGGTGGCGGGAGGTGGGGTGGGGGAAGGGGCGACACAACATCTATAAGGGTACTTGATCTCAAACCAGGCAAAGTGGGGACCAAAGAAAGTTCCAAACTTTATCTGTACAATGACCGCTTGTATACCTAATCCTGAATTGTACCCCACATCTTTAAAATGAAGAAAGAAATAATTATTTTTTTCTTTAAAATTGAAAATAGGAGAAATGGAAGAAAAATGACAAAATTTTAATCTGTTCAAACTTTACTGTGGGTATACAGATGTTTGTTATAGTATTTTTCATGTATATAATATTTCAGAGTTAGAAATTAAAGAAAAAACTGTCTAAAGCACCTTAGCTAAAATGAATCATTGATATTAATCTTATTATTAGAATAACTCTAGAGACCCTTATTATTAGACAAAAACTCATTCTGTTGGTTTTATTTTTATTACTATTTACTACCTGAAAGATAAGATTTGTGAAATATGTGGTGATTTAAAGTTATATTTATATTTGTTATATATACAAATAAATGTATAGAGGTAACATATATATGACATACACACAGATATATTTATTGTTTCTGTTTTTTGCTTGTTTTAGGTAGTGGACAGAGTTGATAATTTTATAAAGAAATCTATGTTTGAATATAAGTACTTAATCTCTTTGAGACTTAGCTTTATTTTATTTCTCCTAAGTTCTTCTCTGGCTTCACTTGAAAAAAGATACATTTCTTAACTTAACATGTTGATTACCTTGCTGGAGACTCAGTATTCTTATACATCAAATTTGAACACTATTAATAATTTATTTAGAATAACATTATATATAAACATTCTTTGTAAACTCTAAAAAGCTATATTAAAAACAGATATTAACATTTCCTTTAATTTCTGCTTTCAATGTCTCTAGACTAAAAACCAAGAGATTAGTGCATATTTCTGTATTACTCATTGAGTACTAATACACAAAGTACTAAAGTCATTGCTGTCATTTTATCAAAATGAAAAAAGGGTAGACATTACTCAATATTTTTGTCTGTGGAAAGTCACGCCTGTGATCCAAATGGGGAATTGGCTTGAATGATTCTTTTTTTCTCCCTGCTAGAAAGAACTCATGAACTATTTGAGGGAAAAAGACTCTCAGATTCTGTTTTTTTTAACATGCACTCCCAAAATGGAATGATTTCCTAGCAAACTTTAGGATTGAGAAAAAAATTTCTTTGAAATCTCTGATCCCATAATAGAATTTCTTTTAGTGTGGGTCTTTTGGTGACACATTCTCTTAACTGTATCTTTCTTTCAGTTTTGGAAGATCATTCTGCTAAATAATAAATTCTAGATTAGCATGTTGTTCTTTCAGCATTTTAAACATGCCATTTCATTCTCTTCTATATTCCGCAGCATCATTGAAAAGATAGCTGCTGGTCTTACTGGTGCTCCCCTGTAGATAACATATCTTTTTATTCCCTCTCTGATTGCTTCAAGGGTGCTTATCTGACTTCAGTTTTTAACAATTAGGCTATTGTTAGCCTTGGTTTGTTTTTCAGGCACCCACCTTGGCCAGAAGCTTGCTGAGTTTCTTGAATTTGTGTGCTGCTATCTTGAATTGGTTTTGGGAAAGTCTTGGCTGTTAGGTCTTCTGATATAACTTCTGCCTCAATTTGTTTTCTCTCCTTCTTGACTTCAGTTTATGTTAGCTTTCCACTGTGTTTCACGTTTCCTATGCCTTTGTTTTTTCTGTCTCTGTCTGTATCTCAGTCTCTCTGTCTCTGTCTCTCTCTCTTCCCCGAGTTTCAGGTTGCATATTTTCTACTGACCTGTTTTTGAATTTAGTAATCCTGTCTTTTACTGTATCTAATTTTCTATTAAGTGCCTCTGATCAGTTCTTAATTTCTGTATTTTTTGAATCCAGAGTGTCCATTTGATGATTTCTGCCAGAGATTATTCTTCCTTTACTTCCTTAGGCAGATCATAGAAGAAAGTGATCATCTCAATCCAATCCAGGGTTCACCTGGATTGGCTTTGGGTTGCAATTTTAGGAGGACTCAACCAACTTGTGGTTTAGCCCTATCCTTGGGCATTGCTCTCCCAGGTATGTGATTGAGAGCCTGGCAAGTCTCCATCATTTCAGCCCTAAAAAATTGGGAAATTCAGTTATACCTTTCAGAATTTTTGCGTGTAATTCATTGTTTTCCCTATCACAAACAGGTTCAAAATCAGGCAAAGTTATTGAGGGAGAGACCAAGAGTGGTCTGAAGCAGGCCTCCTCTCTTTCTCATGGGTTTGTTTTCCTGAGATGATGGGAGACTTAGTTTCCAGTATAGAACACCAAGCTCTTGTGCAATCCTGGAATGAAAAAAATATCCCTTGGGGGAAAACATATCATGAGTTCAGAGTTATTCTAGTTTCTAGCATATCATTCCAGTTCATGTGAACTTCAAACCTGCAAATTTCCCCAGTGACCAAAACATCTGAAGATTATCAATTTACCTAGAAAGCACTAATCTCTTTGCTTCCAAAGTTCTCTAATATGCTTTAAAAAAATTTTTTTTATTATTTTGAGTTGGAGTCCCCCTCTGTTATCCAAGCTGGAGTGTAGGGGCACACTCACGGCCACCGCTGCTTCAACTTGCTGGGCTCAGGTGATCCTTTTGCCTCAGCCTTCCAAGTAGCTGGAACTACAGGCATGCGCCACCAAGCCTGGCAAATTTTTTGATTTATTGTAGAGATGAGGTCTCACCAAATTGTCCAGGCTGGTCTCAAACCCATGAGCTCAGGCAATCCTCTCACCTTGGCCTCCCAAATAATATGTTTAATAAAATAATTCTTGAAATTCTTCGATGTTTTCTTCTAACTGTGGCAGTAGGACCTACTGTAGTGGGTCTGCCACCACCTAGTACATTCTACTCAGAAATGGAAGTTCTATGGCATAGTTTTGGATTATGGTCCTGACATTTTAGACTCAAGTCTAGTTCTATAGCCTTTTCAGTGTTTCTTCAAATCACACACAAAATCTTTGTATAACTTTCAAGCTCACCATCTCCACCTTATTCAGGCAGGATCTGCTTTTGTTTCTTGTAACAGAGAGCCTTGACATTGCAGTGGAGGTAAGGATGAGATGAAAAGTACTGAGAGAAATATTGGCTCATAAGAAGATTGATCTTGGGATAAAGAGACCACACAGTGTTCAGGCATTTCAGGACTGGAGGCAAAGTGAAGTTCCATGATTATCTGCACATGTGAGCCTAACTCTAAACAGACCAAGTGGGAGCAGTCGTATTTCTGTGGATGATGCTACAAGAGGATATGCAGTGATCAGGCAGAGGTATCTGCTACAGTGTCTGTATCTGCACATACAGTGAGAAAAGAGGTCAATGCTCTAGCCAAATGGGATGAGTCACCACAACTAGAGGAAAGCATAAGGACCAGATACTTCCTGCCCTTTGCTAATTGGAAATTTAGGTTTACCTTGTATCCAGAGGCCATATGGAGAAGGAGTTGGAAGAAAAGTGAAAATCTGGAAATGAGTAATTACTCTAAATAGACTATTTCCAAATAAAGCCACTAGGATACATTTAGTTGGCAAACTTGAGAGCCAAGATGAGGTAAGTAATGTAAAACACAGAAAATCATATTTCTGCATGTCTGAGTATATAGACAGTAGATTTCAACCCTTTGACAATATATGGTGAAACATAGTACAATGTTGAGGCAGAAAATTTTTTCCTTTGGCTCTGGTAGACAAAAATTAAAAATTCACTTCAAGGTTATCAAAAAATATATGTAATCTGGTTATACTTGAATTTTATTAACAAAAATTTCTTTTTTTTTTGGGTCAAGTTGAATTTTCTTCTGGACAATAGTGAACACAATTATTTGCTTACTGAGAGTTGAAGGATCACAGAAAGCCTTTCAAAACCTGTCATTTGAATACTTATTGCTTTCTGTCATTAAAAAAGTAAACTTGGAATTTCTTTTTCTGCTCCAGTTCCAAAAATAGTTGGTGGAAAGAGGAGCACATAATCTCTCAGTTGGATCAGCTTGAATTAAAAAAGGGGGGGAGGGCAGTAAAAAGAAAGCTATAACCAGATGTTACCTCCCTATTTATCTAAGAAGATATCTACATAATAGACTAATGAAAATGACAAAGCTCTTTCGTTTGAGTTCTTTCAGGCTCCAAAAAATAGAGAAACAGTTTTTGTCAGTGAGTGCAGACTTTTCTTAATACAACCTGTCCATTGCATGACCTAGACTCCGTGGTGTACAGCATGAAGTAACTCTCTCGTCCCCACACTTCAGCTAACCTAGGAAATGTCCCGCCAATTTTCTTCTTCCTTGCCCAGGAAGATCCCAGAACCTTTTAGTAACTTTCAGCTCTGAGAATTTTATTTAGTAGTGATATACTAGAAGTTCCGTCCAGACTACATTGAAGTTTTAATATCATAGCTAATTCAAGATTCTCCCCCTCTGCATGTGGCCTCAACTCCCATTCCTGCCCACCCTAATCTGTGGCTCAAGGACTGGTAGTAATGGTTTCTTCATACAGTTCCTCTTCTTTCCACTCCATTATCTGGTTTGTCCTAGGGTTAGGAAGACCGAGAATGGGGATTAGAGGAAAAGGGACAACACTTTGTATTTGGGTGGGCTTGTCTGTGTCTTGCTGTGGCTGAACATTAAGCCTTTCTTTGTAACAGGAATTCAAATGGTGACTCTTTAGTGATAGATTAATAAGTTCTCAGAAAGCCCCATATCTGACCTCCAGACTTTACCAGTCCCTGATGCAGATAGCACCATTTATAAAATTGTTGTAATATCTTTTTAGACCTAGACCTATTCAGTACTTCTTCAGTCTTTTACAGCAATTCCCTGCCTTGCCAGTTCACCTTTCTTGGACAAGAATTCCTCAAGATATGAATTACATTTGGAGGGGTTCACTTTGCCCTTTAGCTTTGAGGAAGAGGGAGACATTTAGAAAAACAGATAAGCATTTTGACGTGATATTTGAATCTTAAAGTAGATTTAAATAAGCAGCCACCAAGATTCCGTACCCATTCTTGGGGCACTGAGAAACATGTCGCTTCTAAGTCTTTCTACCCACTTTTCAGTACTAAGGTTGAAGGGTTTCTGTTATCCTATACCTTTTGTTCAAAAACTTATATTCCCAAGGAGGTAGAGTAGAAAAACACAAAATTAGTCTAAAATCTAAAGTGTGACAGGTAGCCTGCATTTGTTGGTGGGTAAAGTGTGAAAGAAGTAAAATTTTTTAAACGTTTTTTTTAAAAAAGCAGGATTTATTGAGAGAACAGAAAAGTTCCCACAGTGGGGGGTAGGGGGTGGGGTGGGGGAAACAGGGACTTGTCCAATTTTTTCAAATCCTAACAATAAAATTTTGACATGTGTACATGAATTTAAAATATTCCTACTTAATGGATTCATTTTTGTTTTCCCACTCACTTTCAGAAGCTGAAAATGATAAACAATAAGTAACACGTGGGTTTTAAATAAAGTTAAATTTATTGGACATAGGGTTTCACTCCAGTCACTTTTGTTTCCTTTGGGGAATGTTTTCTTTTTACCATTTTTTTGCATTCCGTATATGTTGCCACAAAGCACTTTTGCACATTTTCCCACCCAGAAAATTATGCCATATAGAATAAGTCTGAAAGAAGAGAGTCTATTATTCTCAGCTTTGAATAAATTCCATGCATCATACTTTCCTGTGGTAAAGCCAGATACAAGTACAGAGCAATTAAATGACAGAAATGAGAAACACAGACTTGACCACTGCGTGGTGTTTCTTCTTCCCTGTGGGAGTTTATTTAAACTGTTGATAACTGATTTTTGGAAAGAAAGCCTCTCACAGTATGAAATGCATTTCTTATTCTTGTGTCATGGGGCATATTTGCTTGGACAAAAAATTATTTTGAGAAATTCGGACTTTCTGGACCAAAATAAATATCTTAAAAATTAAAATAAATCCACCAAAGGCTTTCTTGACTTTTAATAAGCTTGTGTGTGTATTGTGTGCACACACAATATATTTATATGTATGCTATATTTCATCATTCAGTACTTTTGCATGTGGACATTTATGTTTCCAATTAACTCAAACTAGAAGGATATTTTGATATCTGTGAATAGAAATAGTAACTTACATTATTCTGTAATCTTATTGCTCTTAACTTGAACCTGGTATCTTCTCAACTTTAACACTTAATTCCATGCTATAGTAAAAGTATTAATTATAGCTCAGATTATTGATGCTTTCTATAGGTTAGGAGTTGTTCATAACGATTTTTATATATTTAGTAATTTAATCTTGGTAGTGACTTTATGAGGTAGGTACTAACATTATTTCTGTTTTTGTCAGATGAGGAAATCGAGGCACAGAGAAAATTCCAGAGCTAGTATACGATGTAGCCTGGATAAAAGTGAGGCCATGGGTGTCCTAATTCTATGTCTTTAACTACCCTATATTGAAGTTGTGATAGGAAATGGGCAACAAAAACATCTTCATCAGTCAGAAGCAATGAAAATCAATAGATTTACACATACTCTTTTGTTTTGATTTCCACTTTTTAATTTCATTGCAATTGGCATTTCGATTGCCAGTTGTTATGGTGATTTTGAAACAAGGCACACACCATACAATGAAGAACCAAAGGACCACTGTCTAGAGCAGGAATCGACAAAAGGCTTCTTCAGAGAATACTGACACCACCTACTAATAATACTTTTTATCCTGATCTGTGAAGATTCTGATTCAGCAGGTTTTTGGCTGCGACCTAGGAATCTCTATTTTAAATCTCTCCTTGTAGGTCTGGACATGATTTAAATCAGTGAATTCCAATTCAGCTTTTTAAAGAGCTGTTACATTGTTATTGTTTCAGTTTACTGAACGCTATGCTACTACTTAAACTATAATCTGAAGTTTTAATTTTAACACATCTCTTTTTTTAAAAATTAGAAACTTTTTTTTTTTTGAGTTGGAGTCTCACTCTGTCACCCAGGTTGGAGTGCAGTGGCATGCTCACGGCCACTGCAACCTCAACCTGCTGGGCTCAGGTGATCCTTCTGCCTCAGCCTTCCAAGTAGCTGGAACCACCAGCATGGGCCACCATGCCCATCTAATTTTTTGATTTATTGTAGAGACAAAGTTTTGTCATGTTGCTCAGGCTGGTCTTGAACCCTTGAATGTGGGCGATCTTCTTGCCTCTGCCTCCCAAAGTACTGGGATTACATGAATAAACCACTGCAGCCGGCCTAATTTTTAAATTTTATTTTAAAGATATGGGGTATAATTCAGGGTTAGGTACATAAGTGGTCACTGTACAGGTGAAGTGTGGGCCTCCGCTGGTCCTCATTTTGCCTGGTTTGGGATCAGGTACCCTTATTAATGTTATGTGTCCCAACCCCTCCCCTGGCAGTGTCCCGCTACTGCCAATTTCCATCATATAGTATTATGATAAATATTCAAAACCCACTTATGAGAAAATGTGGTACTCAGTTCTTTGTTTCTGTGATAGATCACTGAGTATTATAGACTCTAAATCCATCCAAGTTACTGCGAAGTTCATAAATTTGTCTTTCTTTATGGTTGTGTAATATTTCATCGTGTATATCTAACACATTTAAAAAAATCCAGTCAGCTTTTGATGGGCAGCATGGTTGGTTCCATGTTTTTGCTGTTGTGAATAGTGCTGCAATCAACATATGAGATCAGGTATCTTTTTTTGTAGAAAGATTTGAGTTCCTACGGGTTTATTTCCAGAAGGCAGATTGCTGGGTTGTATGGAAGTTTGAATTTTAGATCTTTTAGAAATTGTCACACTGTTTTCCACAGAAGTGGAAAACTACTAATTTACATTCCCACTAACAGTGTAGAGGCATACCCTTTTCTCCACATTCTCTCCAGTTTCTGTTTTTTTTCTTATTCTTTTACATATGTGGGGTACAATTCAGGGTTAGGTATACAAATGTTCATTATGCAGGTACCCTTGTTGATGAGGTGTGCCCCCCTTTCCCTGATAGTTTCCTGCTACTACCAATCCCACTCCCACCCTTCCCTGGTGGTTTCCCACTGCCGCCAATCCTTTCTTATAGTATTACGATAGTTGTTCAAGGTCCACTTATGAGAACATGTGATACTCGGTTCTTTGTTTCTGTGATAAATCATTCAGTATTACAGATTCCAAGTTCATAATATTGTCCTTTATGGCTATGTAATGTTCCATCCTGTATATGTATCACCTTTTTTTTTAAAAAAAAAGTGTCTAGCTCATTGGTTTTTTAAAAAAAAATTTTTTGACTGAGTTTTTTTATTTTAAATATGTGGGGTAAAATTCAGGGTTGAGTATACAAATGTTTATTATGCAGGTACCCTTGTTGATGAGGTGTGTTCCCCCCCCGGCAGTATCCTGCTACTGCCAATCCAACCCCCCCCCAAAGAAATTTCCCACTACTGACAATTCATTTCTTTCAGTATTATGATAATTGTTCAAGGTCCACTTATGAGTGAGAACATTTGTTACCCAGTTCTTTGTTTCTGTGATAGATCACTCAGAATTAGAGACTCTATGTCCATCCAAGTTGCTGTGAAGTTCATAATTTTATCCTTCTTTATTTATGGCTGCATTAATATTCCATCTTGTATATGTACCACATTTTTTTGTTCAGTCCTTCAATGGGCAGCATGGTTGGTTCCATTTTTTTTTTTTTTTTTTGAGTTGTAGTCTCACTCTGTTGCCCAGACTGGAGTGCAGTGGCTGCTCCCGGCCACCGCAGCCTCGACCTGCTGGGCTCCGGCGAGCCTTCCGCCTCAGCCTTCCAAGTAGCCGGAATTACAGGCATGTGCTACCACGCACGGCTGATTTTTTGATTTATTATAGAGATGAGGTCTCGCTGCCCAGGTGGGTCTCGAACCCGTGGGCTCAGGCAGTCCGCTTACCTCAGCCTCCCAAAGGCGCAGGATTACAGGCTGAGCCACCGAACCCGGCATTTTTTGAGTTATTGATGATGACCATCCTGACTGGAGTTAGGTGGCATCTCAGCTTGGTTTTAATTTGTATTTCTTTGATAACTAGTGAGGCTGAGCATTTTTTCATATATCTGTTGGCTGTTTGTATGTCTTCTTCTGAGAAGTGTCTGTTCATATCTTTTGCCCACTTTTTAATAGGGCTGTTTGCTTTTTTCTATTCAGTATGTTTGAGTTCCTTGTAGATCCTGGATGTTAGGCCTTTGTCAGATATACAGTTGGCAAATATTTTTTTTCATTCTGTGGGCTGTCTCCCCAGTCTCTTAATGATTTCTTTGTTTTGCAAAAGCTTTTCAGTTTGATGAGGTCCCAATTGTCAATCCTATCTCTTAGGGCATGGGCTATCAGAGTTTTGATCAGGAAGTGGTTCTTTTCCAATTTCTGTATGGGTGTCTCCTGCATTTTTTAAGATTCTTATGTTTGAGGTTTTAAGATTAGGTCTTTGATCCATTTAGAGTTGATTTTTGTGTATGGCAATAGATAGGGTTCCTGTTTCATTCTTCTGCATGTGGTCAGCCAGTTTTCCCAGCACCATTTCCTGAATAGGTTCTCCTCTCCTCAGTGGTTGTTGGTAGTGGCTTTGTCAAAGATAAGTTGACTGAGAAATTGAGGTTTTGCTTCCGAAATCTCTACCCTGTTCCATTGGTCTATATGACTATTCTTATACCAATACCAGGCTGTTTTGATTAGTGTAGTCTTATAGTAAAGTTTAAAGTACAGAACTGTGATACTTCCTACTTTGTTTCTTTTGTTTGGGATTGTTTTGGCTATTGGTGGACTTTTATGTTTCCTTATGAATTTCTATGTTGTTCCAGGTCTGAAAAGAATGATGTTGACAATTTAATGGGTAGTGTGTTGAATCTATAGATTGCCTTGCGTAATCTACATCTTAACAACATTAATTGTTCTAATACATGAGTATGGAATATTTTTCTATTTGTTTGTGCCTTGTTTGATATCTTTGAGCAGTGCTTGTAGTTTTCATTGTAAAGGTCTTTCAATTCTCTGGTTAGAAAGATCCTGAGGTATTTCTTTCTATGTGTGGATATTGTGATTTTATGTGTGTGTGGATATTGTGAATGGAATTGTGCTTTTTATTTGGTCTCTGCCTGTTTGTTGTTGGTGTATAAAAATGTGACTGTCTTTTGCACATTGATTTTGTACCCTGAGATTTGCCATAGTCCTTTATCAGTGCAAGGAGATTTTTGACAGATTCTCTTGTGTTTTCAAGGTATAGGATTATATTGTCAGCAAAGAGGGATAATTAACTTCCTCTTTACCTATCTGGATACCCCTGATTTCCCTCTCTTGTCTGATTGCTCTGGTTAGGGTTTCCAAAACTATGTTAAACAGAGAGGTTGAAAGTGGGTAGCCTTGTCTTGTTCCATTTTTCATGGGAAATGCTTCTAATTTCTGTTCATTTAGCAAGATATTGGCTGTGGGTTTATCATAGATGGATTTTAGTATTTTGTGGTATGCTCCCTCTATGCCTATGTGTTCAAGGGTTTTTGTCAACAAGGGATTCTGGATTTTGTTGAAAGCTTTTTCTGCATCCAATGATATAATCATGTGATTCTTGTTTTTCCATCTGTTCATATATTGGATTACATTTATGGTCATTCAGATGTTGAGCCAGCCCTGTATCATGGGAATGAAGACTACTTGGTCATGGTGGATGATTTTTGAGTTGTATTTTTGGATCTGATTTGCTAGAATCTTGTTGAAAATTTGTGCATCTATGCTCATCAGGGATATTGGCTTGAAGTTATTTTTCTTTTTTGGATCTTTACCCACTTTGGGTATCAGGGTGATGTTAACTTTGTAAAATGATTTGGGGAGAATTTTGTCTTTCTTGATTCCCTGAATAGTTTCAAAAGATTGGAATTAACTCCTCCTTGTATGTTTTGTAGAATTCTGCTGCAAAGCCATCCAGTCTGGGCTTTTTTTTATAGGTAGTTTTCTTATGAGGGAGTTATTTTCCTGGGTTGTTATTGGTCTATTTAGGGTATCCATTTCTTCTAGTTTCAACCTTAGGATGTTATATGATGTCCTCCATTTCATTTAGGTTTTCAAGTTTGTTTCCATACAGGTGTGCATTGTAATCTCTGATAATCTTCTGTATTTCTTTGGAGTTAGTTGTGACTTGATCTTTTGTATTTCTGATTATATCTATTTGGGCTTTTTCTCTCTTTTTCTTGGCCAATATGGCTAGGGGTTGGTCAGTTTTTTAAAATCTTTTCAAAGAAACAACTTTTGTTTCGTTGATTTTTTTTCTATGATATTTTTGTCTTCTATGTCCCTTATTTGGTCTTTTACTTGGAGATCTGGATTCTTCTGCTGAAGTTAAGGTTTTGGTGGTTTTGTCTTTTCAGTTCCCTTAGGTGCTTTGTTAGTCTGTTAACTTGTGATCTTTCTATTTTCTTGATGAGTGTGTGTAGAGTTATAAATTCCCCCTTAGTACTGTTCCAGAGGTTTTGGTAGGATATGTTTTTGTTTTAATTTGTTTCCAAGAATCTTTTAATTTCTGTGTTGACCCAGGAGTTGCTCAGCATCATGCTGTTTAGTGTCTATGTCTTTGTGTTTTGGGGGGGAATCTTTTTGGTGGCAATATTTATTTTTATTCCACTGTGTTCTGAGAAGGTGCATGGCAGTAATTTGATCTTGTGAAATTTGTTTATGCTGGATTTATGTCTGAGGATGTGGTTGATCTTAGATTATGTTCCACGTGGAGATGAGTAGAATATATATTCTGTGGTTGTTGGGTGGAATGGTCTGTAGGTATCATTAAGTCCATTTGGTCAAGCATCAAGTTGAGGTTCCAGATCTCCTTATTGATTTTTTGCCTTGATGATCTATCTAGGTTATTAGCAAGGGTATTTAAGCTTCCAGTTATGATAGTGTTAGAGTTGATGCTCTTTTTAAGTTTACTTAGTAGTTGCTTTATACATTCTGGTGCTCCTGTGTTGGGTGCATATATGTTTAGAATAGATATTTCTTATTGATGGATTGAACCTTTTATCATTATATAGCATCTTTCTGTATCTTTAAAATTTTTGATAGCTTGAAGGCTGTTTTGTCTGATATTTAAATCAGCATGCCTGCCTTTTTTGTTTTCTGTTCACCTGGAAGTTTGCTTTCCATCCTCTAATTTTGAGTTTGTGGGTGTCCTTTGTTGTGAGGCAGTATATTGTTGAGTTGTGCTCTCTTATCCAGTTTGCCATTCTATGTCTTTTCAGTGGTGCATTTAGTCCATTCACATTCAGGCTGATTATTGAAATGTGATTGGTTTTCCTTTTTTTTTTTTTGAGTTGGAGTCTCACTCTGTCACCCAGACTGGAGTGCAGTGGCCGCTCCCAGCCACCGCAGCCTCGACTTGCTGGGCTCCGGCGATCCTTCCACCTCAGCCTTCCAAGTAGCCGGAATTACAGGCATGCTCTACCATGCCCAGCTAATTTTTTGATTTATTGTAGAGATGAGGTCTCACCTGCCCAGGCGGGTCTTGAACCCATGGGCTCAGGCAATCCACTCACCTCAGCCTCCCAAAGGCATGGAATTACAGGCTGAGCCACTGAGCCTGGCTTTGGTTTTCCTCTTATAAGGCTCTTATAAGGCTGTTTTGTTTTCTTCTAGTTTTTTTTGTGAATATATGTGTGTGTTTTCATTTTTGTGGGAGTGTGTGTGCTCTGTTGCTTCTATATTTGTTTGTGATCTTTTAAAGTGTATGGTCTTTCTTTTGTTTCTTTTTTCTTCTGTTCACAGCACCTTTTTAAGCATCTCCTGTTGAGCTGGTCTGGAAGCAGTATATTCTCTTAGAGATTGGATATCTGGGAAGAGTTTTAATTCTCCATCACTGATGAAGTTTAGCTTCTCTGGACAGGCAATTCTTGGTTGAAATTATTTATCTTTGAGAACATTAAAGATTTGGGTGCAATACCTTCTGGCCTATAGTTTTTCTGTTGATAAGTCTGGAATGATTCTGATTGGTCTCCCTTGGTAGGTGGTCTGACCTTTCTCCCTTGCTGACTTTAGGATTATTCTCTTTTATACCTACTTTGTATAGGCAAAGTACTGTTTGTCTAGGGATTGGTTTTCTCATAAGATGCCTTGCAGAGGTTCTCTGCAAGAGAAAAGCTTTCTTGAATGAACAGAATGTCCCAAGTTGCTTTTCACTTTTCTTTCTACTTCAGGTATATCTATCAGATGTCTACCTGATAAAATTGCACATCTCTTGGAGAGTTTCTCCTTTCTTAAGTTTTTAAAAATATTTTTAATAGATTGGGTTAATTCCATATTTTGGTCTTCCAGTTCTGAGATTCTTTCTTCTGCTTGGTGAATTCTGCTACATCTGCTTGTCACTTTATTATTTATTTCTTGGATGAAGCTTTTCATTTCCACTATTTCTAATATGCTTTATTTAGTCTGTCCAACTCCATTTCAATTTCATTTAGTTTTAGCCCTTGCATTTCTTGATTTTTATTAATGCTATCCAATGATTCTCTGATCTCTGTAAGTACTTTCTGGGTAGAGTCATTCTCAGAGATAGCCAATGTTTGTGCTCCAGTAGTTGTTCTTTCAGGCACTGTCTCTTTTGGAGCTCTGTCTCTTTTGGGGCTCAGACACTGTTTTAGTGTTTTTTTGTTGTTGTTGGGTTTTCTTCATTTGTCACAGTTCTCTTATCTATTAAATTCTGTTTCAACCTCCTTTTTGGTCAGATCTGCTGTGTGTGTCTATTGCCCAGAAGCTGGCTCAAGGTAGGGGATGAATCATCTAGGGCTTTACATCTGCCATTAGCTACCAGGGCTTGTGTTCTGGTGACAATCCTCTCTCTGGGTTCATTGAGAGCAGCGCCAAAGCAATGCAAAGATCACTTCCTGGCCTTAAGATGCACATAAAGCTAATTTTTTAAAAAAATTATTTTTAGAGATGAAGTTTTGCTTTGTTTTCCAGGCTAGTCTTGAACTCCTGGCCTCAAGTATCCTCCCACCTCAGTCTCTCAAGTAGCTGGGATTATAGGTTAAGCATTTTCTATGAAAGGACTAATGTAGGGTTGCCCTGGTCAAAACAATGGTTTAATATGGGTATATTTGTGTATTTCCTCCACTCAATACCACCTTTGTTCTCCCTGCATTCTTATGTTTCTGAAACTACATAGCCATTAGAATTGAAGGTTATGTATCAAGCATCTCCTTCCACTTTTCATTATTACTAAATTGATGCTTTTTTTCTTGGGGAAACAGAATGTTCCTACCTCTTTGTACCCTGTGGTTCCTCTAGGAAAATATGGGCACTCTGCATGAAACTTGGGTTGGGGGACAGAATCACAGGAGCTGGTGTTGGTGTGGTAATAGAAACTCCTGAAACCAAGGCCCAAGGTCCCAAGCCAGATAACCAAATGACCAGATCATCACTGCACACTGAGACTCTGAGTAAGAAGAAATGGGAATGAAAGAGGAAAACCAGACTAGGGGAGAAAAATACCATGGGCAGAGAAGAGCCCAAGCCTAAAAGAATTTGCTGAGTAGCTTAAGATTGTTGAAGGTTCATTTTATCAGGTATCCCTAACCTTGCCTATGGATGGAAAGAGAATCCTGATGTGCTTCAGACCTTTATCTAGGAAGGTTGTATTTATACAGATGGAGGAGATGAGTTGTCATAAACTGTACTGATAAGTATTATTCACTTCCTCTTTATTTGTTGCATGTAGAGACCACCCACTTACTGTTAAAAGGATAATTAGACATGATAGTCCTCAGTTTCATATATGTTTTTATACTGCTCCCACCTCTCATCCATAGAGGAGTCAAAGGTAGAAAATAGCAACAAGTGAGTTTTGAGCCAAATAAATTAATTTTCTGTATCTACTAATATTCTACTGTTGCAAATAATCTTCAAATTGCAAGTTGCTGAGCATGGTCCCTAGAATTCACAATATCTGGTGTTTCCAGGTAGGGAGAGAGAACACATTTTCTTTCCATCACCTCATTTTCTTTTCTTCTTTTATAGAAATTGGCTACCATGTCAGTGTTGCCTGACCTTTTACAGCATATTTACCAGATTACATAGCATTTGGAAATTGTGCTTATGTTAAGAGAATAAATGTGTTTTGGAACTAAGCCATTGATCTAAAAAGAACACACATGGAGGAAGACCCAGCTGATATTTATGCCTGTAATAGGAGAAACACATAATTTTAAAAAACCTGGACAAATAAATTGTACCAATAATTTGATTTTTACAACAGGAAACTTAAGAAATAGAACAGGCATTCTATAGAATTCTTTAGTCAGGATTGTTTGTTCAATGTTAACTCTGACTGCAATAGATTAACATTTTAGGGAAGAATATGAGAACAAAAAAAAGCGAGAAAAGGTCTTGAGTTTCCTTAAGATTTTGTTAAGAATATTTGATGCTTTTTGTTCAATTAGTGTATTTTTTAATGTGTGCTGATTTCTTATGCAGCAAAGAAACAATATATTTTTTATCAATTATGGTTATTGAAAGAACTGACATTACTATGCACCATTTCAGTTATATCTGTAACTTCATGTGATTGATGAACTTGAATATGGCTTTTTAAAAATCCACCTAAGCTGTGTATATGTTTAGAAGTTCCCAGTATGAAAAACACAGGAATGCATTTCTTACTGTACCAACTTTTCCAAAATTTTGTTAATTTTTTCTCTTAAAACGTCTCACTAAATACATTTTAAAAATTTGTATTTATTTGGTGTGAAGAGAGTACACAAAGAAATTAGCCAAATTTATGTAATTGTGCTCATCATAAGATGTTTAATTTTAACATACTTATGATTACAAAATATATTCTTTGGGGAAGTTATTCAAATTCCAGTACTTTATTCGCCTGTTTTCTGTGTAGAATATTTTAATACCAAGTAAATGCTGTAACTGGTAGCTATTGTCCCTTAAAAGACAGTTATACTTACTTCTCTTTATTGGATTGACTTTTTAATTATATATTTTAGTAGACTCTTTTAAAGACTACTTTTTAGAGCAGTTTTAAATTCACAGCAAAATTGAGAGGAAGACACAGAGATTTTCCACATATCTCTTTTCCCACTGGTGCACAGCCTTCTTCACCATCAATATCCCCCACGAGAGTGGTACATTCTTTGCAATTGATGAACCTATACTGACACATCAATATCACTCACAGTCTATAGTTTATATTAGGATTCATTCTTGGTGGTGTTCTTATGAATTTGGACAAATATAGAATGGCATGTAGCCATCATTATAGTATCATATAGAGTAGTTTCACTGCCTTACAAATTCTCTGGGCTTCACCTATTCATTCCTCTCCCCTTCCTAATTGCTAGCAACTATTGATTTAAAAAAAATTGTTTCTATGGTTTTGCCTTTTCCAAAATGTCATTAGTTGAAATTACATAGTTTGTATAACCTTTTCAGATTGGCATCTTTCACTTAGTAACAGGCATTTAAGGTTTCTTCATGTTATTACATGACTTAATAGCTGATTTCTTTTTAGCACTAAATAACATTTGTCTGGATGTACCACAGTTTATTTATCCATTAACCCCTGAAAGACATCTTGGTTACTTCTAAGTTTTGGCAATTATAAATAAAGCCACTATAAACATCCATGTTTAGGTTTTTGTATGGTTAAAAGTTTTCACATCCTTCAGGCAAATACCAAGGGGCATGATTGCTGTATTGTATGATTAAGAGTATGTTCAGTTTTGTAATACACAGTCACACTATCTTTTATTTTTTGTGAAGATAAAGTCTTGCTCTGCTGCCCAGACTGGTCTCAGATTCCTAGGTTCAAGCATTTCTCTCACCTTGGCCTCTGAAAATGCTGGGACTATAGGCGTCAGCCACTGCGCCTGCCAATATAATTTTAATCTACATTTGTCTTTATATTTAAAGTGGCTTATTGTAGAGAACATACATTTGGGTCTTGTGTTTTGATCTACTCTGACAAGCTCTGTCTTTTATTTTGTGCATTTAGACCAGTGACACTCTTAGTGATTATTGGTATAGTTATATTTGTTACTGTTTTCTATTTATTGCCCTTGCCCTTTGTCCTTATATTTGTCTTCCACTCTTTTTCTGCCTTTTTTTGAGTATTTTATGTGATCCCTTTCCCTCTCCTTTTAGTATATCAGTTATACTACTTAAAAAAATGTTTTTAGTGGCTTTCCTAGATTTTTCAATATATATTTACAATGAATTCATGTCTACTTTCAAATAATATCATACCATGAGTATGTGAGTATTATGCTTTATAATAGTGGTGTTCACATACTCACAGGTAGTACAAGTATCTTGTAAAAAATAATTCTAATTCCTCCCTCTCATTTTTATGTATTACTGTTGTCATTCATTTTACTATATATATAAGCATACAAAAACATCTATGTATATATATGCACATATGCATATAAAACTGAATATATTGTTGTTAGTATTTAGAACAAATTGTTATGTTATATCAATTAAGAGTAAAAAAATACAAGTTTTTATTTTACCTTCATTTATTTTTTTCTCCAGTGCTTCCTTTTTTAATGTGGGTTTGAGTTTCTGACCCATGTTATATTCCTGCCCTCTGAAGAGTTTCTTTTAATATTTCTTGGAAGGCAGGTCTACTGGAAACCAATTCTCTAAATTTTTTTTGGTCTTTATTTCTTTTTCACTTTTGAAGGATAATTTTTCAGGGTACAGAATTCTAGTTTAGTGTTCTATTTCTTTCAACAATTAATTATTTCACTCCACTCTTACTTGCAGGTGCTCTGAGAAGAAGTCAAATTGTAATTCTTTGCTGCTCACTAGGAAAGGTATTTTTTCATTCTGGATTCTTTCAGAGTTTTTCTTTATTGATTTTCTGTAGTGTGTAATGATATTCCTGGGTGTAGATTTTCTTTTGATGGGGGGGGAGGTTTATCCTGCTTAGTGTTCTCTAGGGTTCCTGTATCTGTGATTTGATGTGTGACATTAATTTGGGGAAATCCTCAGTCACTATTATTTAAACTTTTTTTTTGTTCCTTATTTTTTTCCTTCTGGTATTCCATTACATATATGTTACACATTTTGAAGTTGAGCCATAGTTCTTGTACACTGTTTCCTTTTCAGTTTTAGAGATTTCTTCTGGTTTATTCTTTAGCTCAAAGATTCTTTCCCCAGCTGTGGAAGTCTACCAACAAAAGGCATTCTTCATTTAAGTTGCAGTGTTTTTTGTTCTGTAGCAGTTTTTGGTCCTTTATTAGAATCTAAATCTCTGCTTCTGCTGCCTATCTTTTCTTGCCTCCTGTCTACTATCAATTAGAGTCCTTAGTATATAACTTTTGGTTGTTTCAAACTTTTGGACTGATAATTCCAACATCCCTGCCATATCTGTGTCTGATTCTGATACTACATTGTCTCTTCACATTGTGTTTTTTGATTTTCAGTGTGTCCTGTAGTTTTTCTTGATAGCAGGACATGATATGCAGGCTAGAAAGAACCGCTGTGGACAAGACTTTAGTAATGTGGTGGTAAGGGGTTGGTGGTGGGGAAGCATTCTATGACCCTGTGTCTAGGTCTCAATCTTCCATTGAGCATCTGCCCGTGCACTGTGAAGTTCATACATTCCCCTCAGCTTCCCCCTTCCGACAGGATGGCTAAAACGGTCTGGTGTTGTGTATTTCTCTTCTCCCAGATCATTCAGGCTCTGATAAAATCCCAATGAGTTAGGCTTGGGTTAAGTAGTTTCTCCTGGGGACAGATCTTCTTAAGAATAGTAAACTCTGGCAAATTTCAAAATGTTTTTTCTCCGTCTTCTGACTGGAAGCATGAGGGAATTTTTCTTTAATATTCACTGTGAGAAGCAGATGAAGCTCCTAGAGGTAAAGAGCATAGGAGCCCCCTGTCACTGGGTTCCCTGGAGTTTTTAAACTCTCAGACTTGTCCACATTGAGTCTACGGAAATTTGTCGATTACAGTTTAGACTTTCCTACCTCGGTACTATTTCCCATGGAGATTTCATATCGTGGGTTTCTGTTCAGACAAGTTGTAATTTTCTCTATTAGTCTGTTGGTTTCTCCAGTTGGAGGGTAGTCATTTGTTCTGTGATCTCTGTTGTCTTGCGGATATAAGAAGAGCGGTTTTTCAGTTTGTTCAGCTTTTTATTTGTCATCAGAATGGAGTGGTGATTTGAAGCTTCTTACGTGATCGTCCTAAAAACTGGGAGTCAATTTACTCAGTTTCAAAATTTAGTCTTCTTGCTAAAGTGTTCACACTAATGTTTGGCATTTCAGGTAATTCTTAGTTTTCGCAAATGTGAGGAGATAGTAGCCTATGACTCTGAGGTCTAAGAGAATTTGGAAGGAAAAAACCAGTACAGCTTTTCTTGGAATGGATTAACTTTGTCCACAGAAGCAGTAGCAGCTATCTGAGCAGGCTATTTTGTTATGTGATTCCAGGAGTTTTTTTTTTTTTTTTTAAAATGAGAAAGCAGGATTTATTGAGAGGACAGAACAGATCCCGCAGTGGGAAGAGACCTGAAGGGGTTGACCGATTTTTTTTTTTTTTTTTTGAGTTGGAGTCTCACTCTGTCGCCCAGACTGGAGAGCAGTGACTGCTCCTGGCCACTGCAGCCTCGGCCTGCTGGGCTTCGGCGATCCTTCTGCCTCAGTCTTCCAAGTAGCCGGAATTACAGGCATGCGCTACCACGCCGCTGATTTTTTTATTTATTGTAGAGATGAGGTCTTGATGCCCAGGCGGGTCTCGAACCCGCGGACTCAGGCAATCCACTCACCTCAGCTTCCCAAAGGCGCGGGATTACAGGCTGAGCCACCGAGTCCAGCTTATTTTTTTTTTTAAAGACAGAATCTATGTATAGAAAAAAATATTTTTTTATTTTTAAATCTCTTTATTCCAATAGCTTTAGGTGTACACTTTTTTTTTTTTTGGTACAATTGTGTAGTGATGGAGTCTGTACTTTTAGTGTACACATCCCCCAAATTGTATACTTTGCACCTGGTAGGTAATTTTTCACCCCTCCTCCCATCTTCCTCTCTCTTCTGAGCCTCTAATGTCCATTATACCACTCTGTGTGTTTTTGAGGATCCATAGCTTAGCCCTCACTTGTAAGTGAGAACGTGCAGTATTTGGTTTTCAATTTCTGAGCTGGTTCACTTAGGATAATGGCTAAATGGGTAGAATTGGAATTATTTCCAGGAAGCAGAGTGCCAATGATTTTGCTCCATGTATCATAATGGGCTGTTGCTGGGATGTTGTTGACTGCTGTGATTAACCTTGATTGTCAATATGATATAGGGATGCTACTGCTTAATGTGTACTTCTAGGAATGTGGCTGAAACTCAGATCTTTAGAGTGATTAGACTTCTGCCATGTCCAGTTATAAAAGCAAATGAGCAACTATTAGGCAGGGTCACCAAGAGTTTAGAAACCTCAGACAATAATGTTGGGATTGCCTACCTCATAAGTAAAAAATACTGGTTGACTAAGGTGTCTTCATGTTTTAGAGTTGCTTCGTATAATCAGACTTTTAAAAATATTGGCCCGGTGTGGTGGCTCAAGCCTGTAATCCCAGCACTTTGGGAGGCCAAGGTGAGGGGACTGCCTGAGCCCATGGGTTCAACTTGGAAAGAACTTGTCTCTACAATAAAACATCAAAAAATTAGCTGGGCATGGTAGCGCATGCCTGTAGTTCCGGCTACTTGGAAGGCTGAGGCAGAAGGATCGCCAGAGCCCAGCAAATCGATCCTGGGGTGGCCGTGAGCATGCCACTGCACTCTAGCCTGGACAATGGAGTGGGACTCCAACTCAAAAAAAAAAAAAATCATGCAAGAGGGCCTGTATTTTAATAAATAAATTTAGTGATTTAGACAGTAATTATAGTTAATGACATATTTGGGTTTCCTTTTTAGAACGTATTCCATTTTATAACGAATGACTTTTATTTTCTTATTAATATTGTATTTTTTCTCCTTTTCTAACTTCTATTTTCTTCATTTTTTTTCTATTTTTTTTTTTTTTTAATTTTCTCTGTTTCTTTACTAGTTTTGAACTTATTCATTCCTTTTCTTCCCCTACCACCCAGTGGTTGTCATGTGCAGTTTAGTGTATGTAGTTGGTTTTACATTTTTTTTTGTTTTCCTTATTAAGATTAGTACCTTAGCATGCCTTAAATTTTTCCAAACTTCACAGCTTGTGTTATTTTTGTATAATATTTTAGTTCCAAAATGCTAAAAGAAATACTAGTTTAAGTTTTATTTTTAAGATACAGTTTATGATTCTTCACATTCTTCTTCCCCCTACCATGATGATAAAAGAACTATGTGTTGAGATGAATTCTGCATCAGCCTGGATTCCTGTGAGAATATTATTAACAGATTTCCCCTCCTGACTCATGCAACTTTTGTAATATTGGTAAAAGACATTTTTACTTGGCTAGCTATTGAGATCTGGAGCTGTTTGTTACTGCATTATAGCCTTGCCTATTCAACGGATACTTAAGTTAATTCCTGAGAGTGTGCTGTTACTGAATCAGAAACCTAAGTGAGATGTCACTGTCATAGTTGTCAGTTGCCAAGCAGCAAAGAAACTGTCATTGGAGGCTGGAAAGGTGGTCATTCCTATTTTGCTAATGTAAAACATTTGACAAAAACTCCAGCTCTGGTAATTGTAGTCCTAGGAAGAGGCAGAAAAATGAAATGTTGAGTCTTTATGTTGATTGATATTGATTGCTTTTGGCAAGAAATGAGTTCAAAAGGAATCACCTAATTTGTAAGCAGAAATGAAGAGAAGAGAGTTTATAAATTACATGAATTGTATTTGAATTTTATATAGTGGAATTATATTCTTTTGTGTCTGGCTTCTTTTATTCAACATTATGTTCGTGAGATTCATTCATTTTGTTCTGTGTAGCTGTATTTGTTCATTTTTACTGAAATATACTATGTTATTGCATAAATATATCTAAATTTCTTTATTCACTCACGTGGCAGTGGAAATTTGTGTTGTTTTATAATTTTGACTATTGTAAATAATGTCATTAAGAACACTGTTGACTGGGCTCGGTAGCTCAGCATGTAATCCCAGCACTTTGGGAGGCTGAGGCAAGTGGATTGCCTGAGCCTGTGGGTTTGAGACCAGCCTGGGCACCTTGCCAAGTCCTCGTCTCTACAATAAATAAAAAATTAGCTGGGCATGGTAGCATGCACCTATAGTTCTGGCTACTTGGAAGGCTGAGGTAGAAGGATTGCCTGGGCCCAGCGGGTTGCAACACTGGGGTGGCTGTGAGCGTGCAGTGGCATTCCAGTCACGGCGACAGGTAAGACTCCAACTCAAAAAAAAAAAAAAAAAGAGCAGTGTTGTATATGTCTTCTGGTGCATCCCTGCACACATTTTTATGGGTGATATATCTAGGAATAGAATTATTGGATCACAGAATATGTGTATTTTCAATGCCAATCTATTTTCTAAAATGTTTGTATCAGTTTATACTTTCACTAGCATTGTATATAAGTTCTTACTCCACATCTTTGCCAACATTTGGTATGGTCAGTCTTTTAAATATGTACCAGTCTAGTGGGTCTGAGATGGTTTAGTTTGAATCTCCTTGATTAATAATAAAGTTGAACACTTCTTCTTATTTTTACTAACCTTGAATTTCCTCTCTTATGAAGTGCCTGCTCAAGACTTTTGTCCATTTTTTGAGATGTAGTTTTGCTATTTTTCCCAGGCTGGCCTCAGACTCTTGGGCAAGTGTTCCTCCCTCCTTATCCTCCCATGTAGCTGTGACTTCAGTTGCACACCATCATGCCTGGATAATTTTTAAATTTTGTGGTAGAGGTAGGGTGGGGGGCTCAAACTATGTTGCCCAGGCTAGTCTTGAACTCCTGGCTTCAAGTGATCCTCCTGCCTTGGCCTCTTAAAGCTGTGCATTACAGTCATGAGCCACTGCACCGGGCCAATAATAATAATATTTACATTTTTATGTTTTTATAAAGTGTCATAATAAAAAATATAGTTAATCTGAATTAGTTTCCCATTGCTACTATAATAATTTACTACAAATGTAGTGCCTGAAAATAACACAACTTTATTGCCTCATAGTTCTGGAGTCCAGAAGTCTACATGAATTGGTAGGTCTGTGTTCTTTGTGGAGGCTCTAGAGAAGAATTCATTTCCTTGTCTTTTCTTGCTTCTGGAGGCCACTTGCATACTTTGGTTTGTGGTTTCATATCATTTTGACCTCTGCTTTTGTTGTCACATCTGACACTGACCTTCCTGTCTCCCTCTTATAAAGACCTTGGTCATAACATTGGCCCACCCAGATAATCTAAAATAATCCATCTATCTCAGGATGATAAATTTAATAAGATTGCAAAGTTTGCTTTGCCATGTAGTGTAGAATATTCACAGATTCTGGAGATTAGAACATCTTTGGGGGGACATTATTCAGCTACCACATCATTCATGGCTTATTCATTTTGTTATATTCTCAAGAATATTAAACTTCTGCCAAAACTAGTGAATGAAATTAAAAATCTATTTCCAATAATTTATAATATGTATTTTTTTCTATATTAGCTTTTTCAAAAATTGCTCTATGGCCAAAACATTTTAAATGTCTCTCTGGACAATTATGAATGACCTTAATTTATGAACCATCTAGGTCAATAGAACTTAAGTGGTAATATAAATTTTAGTCTGTTTTGAATACTTTGTACTACTACAACTTTCTGTTCTTTGTTCCAAATGTTCCATGCTTGTTTAGTCATTGTAATTATTCCCTAGACCTGTAATACTTTTGTGTCTAAATATAAAAGAAAGTGACTGATTTCATTCATGGAACTTTATTATTTGAGTTTTGTCCACTTACAGTTTTATTATTTATTCAATTTATTATTTTATTTGAGCTTAAAATACTGCTTAGTTTTATATGCTTCTTAATGCCAAAAGAGAGGATTCTTACTTTTTTGGTCTGGGGGTATGTCTTAGTTCATTTAGGCTGCTGTAACAAAATACAGTAGACTGGATAATTTATTTTAAAAAACCCAGAAATTTAACTCTTACAGTTCTTGAGATTGTGAAGTTTAAGAGCAAGGTACCAGCAGATTTGGTGTCTGGTGAGGGCTTGATCTCTGCTTCACAATGGCCCTTTGTTGCTATGTGTCACATGGCAGAAGGGAGGAACAAATAATCTCCCTCAAGTCCTTTCATAAGGACACAAATACCATTTATAAGGGAAGAACTCTTAGGATCTAATCACTTCCTAAAGACTCCACCTCTTAATACCATCACCTTGGAAGTTGGATTTTAATATGTGAATTTTGGAGGGACACAGACATTCAGACCATAGTAGAGTACAACAATATTATATAGAGCTATTTGTAATTTGTATTAACTTATGCCCTTTCCCTCAGATATTTGAGTATAGTTGAAGCTCTAGGAAGATAGGTTACACTTAAATTATGACTTTTTGTTTCACCTGACATATCACTGAGCACCTCATGGTTCTTCTACCTGAGGTTGAAAAACACAAGTGGAAAAGTATAGGATTTGGATTCAGAAAACGTAAGTGCTGCTAATTAAAAAGCTATGTAATCTTTGGCAAGTCACTTAGCTTCATCTGTAAAAGGACAAGAGTCGTAACACTTACTTCACGAGAGTTGTTATGACAATGGATGTAGAGAAAGTACTTTGTTCATTCAGCATTGTTCCTGAGACTGGAGTCTGATTACTAAGAAATTTCCTAGGATCAATAGATAGAAAATGGAACTCAAACTGGCTTAACATAAAAAGGGATTTTATTGACTCATATTACTTGACTCAACATTCAAAGGAGCTTATGCTGTGGGAGCAGTTTGATCAGAGCTAAAATGTTATCATCAGGACCCCACTGTCTATCTCTTCAGTCTAGTGGAATCTCCCGTATAGTGGTTTCATTCTGCCTTCATGTGGTGTCAGTATGACTGTCAACAGCTTTAGATTTACAGTTACCTATGCCTAACGCCCTCCTAAAAAAGCAAATACTTTGTAGGTAATTTCTGTACAAACCCTAGGATTTACTCGAAATGGGGCCCATTTGGATGACATGCCCATGCTCATCTTTGACATGCCCTTAGCTGATCATGAGGTTAGAGGGACTGACCCAACATGAATTACCTGGTCTATCCCCAGATCCTGGGTGGGACCCATGAGCTACAAGTACTGGGAGAGGTAAAGGATTTTGGATGTTATAACTAAACGAAGGGAGGTGGGTTCTGAAGGATGTAAAATGTCCATTCCAGGGGCACTTAATATTTCTGAGAAGATGTCATTTTATCCTTAGTTTGCCCTACTCAGGAGAAGATAGCTTTTATGGAAGAAACAGTGCCTTTTTGTTTAAAAATATTCTTCTTTCTCCCTTTGTTTATCTGAAGCTCATAATTATAACATGATGTATGTCTTTCCTTTCTCTCTGGCAACAAATTTGCCCCATCTGTTTTTTATTGACTGATATATGGGAAAGTCACATTTTCCTGCTGGAAAAGCTTGGTGAGCCATTCTCTATATCTCTGTGCATTCTGTTTAACACATTCCTAATTTTAGCTTTTTGGAAAGATTTAGACATATGACTGTAACCAGTATTAGTTCATCAAACTCTTTCATAGATAATTTAAAGTTTCATTTTATCCTAGAATAGTTTTCCATGGATACTTAGAATATTGTTCTAAATATGTAAAACTTTATCTGATGTAGATATTCTGTTTAAGATTTTATGAACATTATATGAGCGAATTTGTATTTTTCTCTAGCTAATTTCATTTATATTGACTTATTTTGATACTAAATGTAGACAAATAAAATTTAAATGACTTTATTTTTATGAATAAGGCTAAAAATTAATCATGGATAACCTTCAAAATTTTGAAGTGTCTGTACTACTAGAGAAAAGAAAAAAAATCACATTTAAAGCTCATACACTATTATATAGCATATCATTGTATTCTAAAGTTTCAAATGATAAAACTGAAGAATTCAATTTTTGAAAGAAGTACTGGAATCTTTACTCTCTATCACAGTACACTGTTACTCTTTGTAAACTTTATTTGAAGAGAGTAGGATAATTAGATTAATTAATGTTTACTCTTTGTAAACTTTATTTGAAGAGAGTAAGTCATTGATAGTACTTTTCTTCTGGCACATTTAAAAATTCTTTCAGAAGCAAGGCTTTGCTGTTTTGTTTTGGTAGTCTCACTCAGTAATTAATGCTTTTTGATTATATTATTTGTGAATAAATGCATAAATTAATATCTCAAATGACCAAAATAATTTCCTTATTAATAGAAATGTAATCTTTTTTTCTTTTTTAGTTATAGGGTAGTATTCATTCAGTTTGACTCTCTTTAATATAAAAAGTTAATAAAGAAGCCCCTTTGGTTTACTTTGTTTTTGCTAGTCTATGATTATAAAATGGCAATGAATACATGGTATCTGCCTGTACTCATTGTTATTTGCATAGGATTTGTTATGTGGATAGGATTTGTTATGTGGATTTGTTATGTGGATAGGATACAACACCTGAGATGGAAATTCTATTCAGTCCCCCTTCCATCACCCTGAGATGCTTTAGAAAAATGATAGAAGAAAACAATTTGAAAACTTTGCCTGCATCTGCCTTATCTAAACCCACTACTTACAAGAACAGGTGCCAAGAGGTGCTTCTGTACTACTAGATTTAATGTACTTTCTTTACAAGCCTGGATCCATCAATGATTATGAAACCTTGTGGAATTTTTCTGTGCTCATTTTTCTCATCTGTAAAATGGAGATTAAAATATTACAACTTTGAAGGTTATGGTGGGGAGCGAAGGAGTAATACATGTGTGGTATTTAGAAGAGTGTTTGGCAGATAGTAGCTGCTCTGTAAACATTAACTATTATTATGGAATGGAGTACACCATAGCAGGTAAGAGCTAAGAATCTGGACTCTAACTTGGTTGATTTTTATCCTGTTTCTGCCCTTGGGCAAACTAATTAATCTTCCTTAATCATATTTCTCTCATTTGTAAAATCGATTAATAATGGTACCAAAGTCATAAGCTTGTTGTGAGTTTAAAAGAGGTGATATAAACAAAGCACTTAGAATGATGTCTAGCACATGCAATCACTGCACAAATATAAGCTATTATTATTATTTACAGCATCTGTGTTGAATTATAACCCCCATAAGAGCACACATAAACATTTACTTAATTCAAATTGCATAGACTCTAAAAGAGAAACTCCTATAGATAAATACTTTCAAATAATTAGGTTTTAAATTTTTATTAGTCATGCTTTATTTTTTTTTAACTTCACCACCCAGAATTATGACAAGTAATAACAAATATAAGTAAACACACATGTAATAAATAGAAAACAGCTAAAGGGCATAGCCCTGTGTTAGAAAGACCAGGCTTAGTTCCTAGAGAAAATGGATCCTGAGACATATACATGTTTGTTTTAAGAAGCAAGAGATAACCATATAGGAATGAGCTTTATGGAATTAAGGAATAGCGGAGAGTCTCAGAGAAATTTCTTAGCACAAACAAGAGTATATTTACCTAAGACTCACTCTCTCTGCAATAGCATAGACCAGAAGAGGTTCACAAACATTTCAAGAGTTTTTATTGGAAACCCTTAGTTCCTATAGCTTCTGGGTTGTGCATGTTGGTTCAAAAGTATCTAAAAAGAGAAGAAACATTACTCTAAAAGTGGTAGAAACACAGTTAATAAACTATGTATAGATGTGGGACTAAACCCTACTTTTGTCCTTTAAACTTTGAGCAACTCAATGTTTATTATTCATCAGTATTCTTTTTTGCAATTGTTAAATCAGTATTGGTAACAGGAAAATGACATGTGCCATGGGAATTAGCATGAGGGAAACAAAACCTCCCATCACCAAAACGTTGGTGCAGGCTGGAAACTGCTGGAATGTCATAAGGAGAACAAGATCGGGATCAAGGGAGTAATATGACTCAAATCAATCATGACCAAAGGCTTCATAATCTTTAGTGGGCACTTACTATGTACCAGATACTGTGGCAGTACTCTAGATATATGATTTTATTTAATCTTCACTTTAACCTTTTAGATACTATTGCTGTCAGTCCCATTTTGTAGTGCAGTAATTTTTTCAAGGATAGGAGGTAGAGTTGGGATGACAAAAAAAAAAAAATTCTGAATCCAGAGTCTTTGTCTTTTTTTTTTTTTTGAGTTGGAGTCTCACTCTGTCACCCAGGCTGGAGTGCAATGGCACGCTCACGGCCAGCCCAGATGGGCTCCGGTGATCCTTCTGCCTCAGCCTTCCAAGTAGCCAGAACTACAGGCGTGGGCTACCAAGCCCGGCCAATTTTTAAAATTTATTGTGGAAATGAGGTCTCACCAAGGTGCCTGGGCTGGTCTCGAACCCATGGGCTCAGGCAATCCACTTGTCTCAGCCTCCCAAATTGCTGGGATTGCAGGCTGAGCCACCGAACCTGGCCAGAGTCTATTTTTTAACAGTTGTTTTGTATTCCATATTAATCCATTAGAGAAGAGAAATTTGCAATTATTTAAAAAACCCATACTGTAGTTATAGCCTTATGTTATGGTTTGAATGTTTGTCTCCTCCAAAATGTATGTTGAAACGTGATCTACAATGTGGCAGTATTGAAAGGTGGGTCATTCAAGAGGTGATCCATTCATGGATTCACATATTGATGGACTAATGTGCTATTATGGGAGTGAGACTGGGGCTTTATAGGAAGAGGAAGAGAGATTTGTGCTTGCATGGTCAGACCCATCACCACGTGATACCCTGGGCTGCTGCCTCAAGATTTTGCAGAGAGTCCCTGCCAGCAAGAAGACCCTCATCAGATGTGGCCTCTCAATCTTGGACTTTTCAGCCTCCTTAACTGTAAGAAATAAATTCCTTTTTATATAATTATCTAGTTTTAAGTATTCTGTTATAAGCAACAGACAACAAGCCAAGATATCTTGCTTAAGTTATTTTGTAAATGAAATACTGTGACACCAGACAGTAAGTAACTGTAATCCACAAGAAAAATGAGGAGTGAAAGAAATGGTAAGTAATGGATAGATGTAAAAGATCCTATTAATTTTTTTCATTTTTAAACTCAAAAGACGTGAGATTGTGTAAAACATTAAATATAGCACTGTATTATTGAGTTTATAACATTTTGAAATAATATATGTAATAATTATTAGCACAAAGGAGAAAAGAGGAAAAGGAGATATGTTCAAGCAAAGATTCTATGTCACCAGAATTATAATAGTTAGAATTGTTCTGAAGTTGACTGTGATAAGTGAAAATACATTTTGTAATCTGTAGAGCAATCACTTATTAAATAGTCAAAAATATAGCAAAAAGTTAGAGAAATTAAAGTGGTTAAGCGCACGCGCGCGTGTGCGCATACACACACACACACACACACACGATACACACATGTATATATGTATATACATATATATTCACAAAATTAGTCACTACATGAAGGATGTTGAATCAAAATAATATATTGAGAAATAAAATAGAAAAATGCAGGCATAAATCTAAACACATCAGTAATTATATTGAACGTGAATGGATCAAACATACTACTCAAAACACGGATATTGTTACATTGGATGAAAATACAAGACACAACTATAAGCTGTATGTAAGTGACATATCTTGGATGCAAAGAGAGGAATATGTTAGGAGTAAAAAGATGGAAAAACCATGAAAATAGTAACCATAAGAGAACTGGAGCGGTTATATTAATATTAGACAAAATAGAATTTACAGTAAGAAATTTTGTTAAAAACAAAAAAGCACATTGTATGATTGTAAGACACACACAATCAAGAATACATAACAATTATAGATGCATATATACCTAATGACACAGCCTTAAATACATGAAACAAAAACGTGAGAGAACTAAAAAGAGAAATAGGCAATTTTAGAACAATAATTAGAGATTTAGATATTTCATTCTCAATAACTAATATAACTAGAGGAAATATCTGTAAGATTGAAGAAGACTTGTACAACATTCTCAAACAGCTCAACCTGTCATATATACTCAGTGACTATAAAATACACATTCTTTTCAAGTGCACATATAAAATTCTCCAGCATAGTTCATCTGTTGAACCACAAAACAAAGCTTTTAATTAAAAAAAAATTATAATCATAAGCATGTCCTCTGACCACTGTGAAATTTAATTACACCTTCATGACAGAAGAAAAAAAATCAGGGAAACTCCCTATTTCAAAATTAACACACTTCTATATAACCCAAGTGAAAGAAGAAATAGAAATGGAAATCAAAAAGTATTTTGAATGGAATGGAAACAAAAATTCAACATATCAACATTTATAGGATGCAGTTAGAGAGATACCTAGACAAAGAAGGTTTAGCAAAGTTTACAAAATCGCAGTCACAATCTGAAAGCTTGCAGTTTGCTCATGGAATGTAAATGGTTTAAACATCAGTAACAGGATTTCCTGTTTAAATTATGACTTTAGATTGGCAGTAGTGGGAAACTGCAGGGGACAGGGAGTGGTGGCAGAATTGGCAGTAGTGGGAATCTGCCAGGTGGGAAAGGCACATCTCATTGGCAAGGGTACCTGCATAATGAGCATTTGTATACCTAACCCTGAAGTGTACCCCATATATTTAAAATAAAAAGTTTAAAAATAAAAAATAAAAAATAAATTATGACTTTATAATACTATGAGTGGATGCATGCATTAGGTGTTCTAACATTTAAATAGTCTATGCTAATATAATCCTTTAAAGAAAAAAATTTAAACGTGTGCTTTCCTTAAAATGTCTTTAAATTTCAGTGCTTTCAACAGGAAGATATTAAAAAAAATATTTATGAGGCATTAAAAACAAGTTTTGCAGTATTGTATTGATGAATTATGACGGAATGTAATGTTGACTAATTTATGTAATTTTGTGTTTTGACAGTTCAGTCTGAAGATAATACATCTTGTAGATTTATCGTTTCCAGAAGAATTTAAATGAAGGAGGCTGCAAGTGTTTATTTGAATTATGAATTACTTTATAAAGTAATTCAAATATTAAGTACTTTGAACAAAATTTAGAAATTAGGAAAAGTTATATTCAAATCATACATTGGTTCTGGCCAAATGAATGGTTACTGCTTAAATATGTTTCTTTTTAGTCATTTACTACAAAGAATAATTTCTTCTTTACAAAATTGCCATCATATCACATAAGTGTTAAACTTCCTTCAATTAGTCATAATTGTTTTTTATGTTATACATAGACTTCTTAGGCCACTGTGTAAAATTTTGGATATTCACTGAGGGCAGATTCCATAGTTTAATATTTCTGTATTGCCGATAATTTACATAGTTTACAGACTTCTACATATGATGCACATAAGCCTTTGCTGGGATTAACATTATTTCATCAAGTTAAATTTATAAAGTTAGTGGATATTTTATCATTTTGACATACGATGTCAAAATTTTCCCAAGATGGTATTTTACATGAGCACTAGTGTATAACAAACGTCTAGTTCATTTTCTCTTTTTTGCTTGTTTGTTCTTGTCCTTTGGCAATTGGTTGAACTTTTAGTGTCCTAACATTTCTCTCATCAATCTATAGGTCACTTACATGATTAAACTGTTAAATATTTGTTATAAATATAATTCTGAATCTGTTCTTTAATATATTATTTTTATATTGTCAGAGAGATTTTCACATTTTTATCTAGTCAAATCTTTCAATTGTTTTTATTTTTCTAGGTAATTTTTAAAATTAACTTTGTGAAAACTCCTTATGAGGGTTGATGACTATTGTATCATCTTTTGAGTTTTCTATGTTTGATTTTGTAATTTACTCTATTTTACTGCATGATGTTGAATTGAAGAAAAAATAATGTTTCCATACAATTATTAACCAATCATTCCAAGGCTATTTGCTCCATAATTTTCCTTTCTGTGAATTTCTGATGACACTCTTGTCATTTGCAAAAGCAAAATCTTTTCTGAGCTTTATAGTTTTTAAATTGACTTATCTGTTTATTCTTACACCAGAACAAAAATATTTCTAAACTCCATCTGAACAACAAAAAAAGATAAAAACAATAGGAAAAAAGCTCCTAAGAATTGTGTTTACTTGACTTTCTACTCATTTTCATTCCAAGTGTAGAACTCGGGACATGATAAACACTTAGTAAATATTGATAATTAAATGAATTATCAATTTGATGAGACCCGCCTGGGCAGGCGAGACCTCATCTCTACAATAAATCAAAAAATCAGCCGGGCGTCGTAGCACATGCCTGTAATTCCGGCTACTCGGAAGGCTGAGGCGGAAGGATCGCCAGAGCCCAGCAGGTCGAGGCTGCGGTGGCCGGGAGCGGCCACTGCACTCCAGTCTGGGCGACAGAGTGAGACTCCAACTCAAAAAAAAAAAAAAAGAAATTCTTACAAGCTATAATTCTGGACCACCAGGCTGTGAATAATTCCCACTATACATAAGAATACAATAAACTACTTCATTTGAAAAACTTGTCGTGAGCATGATGTTTCTTTTAGAAGTATCTGGACCAGTTTTTACTTGGGCTGGGTTTTCCATTGATGAAAAGAAGAAAATACAGAGAGATAAAAGGATAACTGCTACAACACTGCTCAGATTTTGCCTTTAAGCTTTTTAAACAGTACAAAAAGAAAATAAGGCAAAAACATGAGCATAATGTGCATAAGCTTTGACTTGGTTTATTTTATAATTAAAAATCTGTATTTTGTATGTAAACAGACAGTTTACTAAAGAAGAAAAACAAATAAGGAATAGTTATTTTTAAAAGTTCACTGATAAACAAAGGAAATTAAAGACATGGTGGAATTTAATTTTTGTACATTGAAAAATATCAGTTCCCCCAGTGTTGCTGAGGATATGATAAAACAGACTTTCACAGTGTCCAGTGGGAGTTTATATTGATATATTTTTACAAGTTATTTTGGCAACACAAATTAGTAACTTTATAAAAGTTTATACACACACATTGACTAATTTCATTTAATTTTGCCAGCGAAAAATTAAATGTTTAATATTACAGATTTGCTTGATGGATTTGTGTATTAACCATAAGATGGACTATTACAAAGTTGTTTATAATGTTTTTTTAATTGCGAATGCATGAAATATGTTTATGATATAATACTAGTTTAATAAAGGATATATATTACATTTTAAATAATGTGAATCGAAATACAGAAATAGATCAAAATATCAATGGTGATCATTCAATGGTAATGGAATAATAGGTGATTTCTATTCTTTGTCTTTACTCATATGTGTGTTTTTTGTTAGTCAGTATGTTTAACTTTTACAATATGAAAATAATAAATATATTTTTAAAAGTTGTTTCTTTCTGTTACCAGCTCTGCCAGCAACTATAAAGTGTTTGACAATCAATTGGAGGCATCAGTCTGTTTAATTATCTGTAAAGAATAAGAAAAGCAGAGAAATTTAAACTTCTTTGAGAGTCATGTAAAATTTGAAATCTTCAGAAATATTTATATTTATACCCTCTTTATATATATGGTTTTATACATATATGTGTGTGTGGCTTGGTAAGGAGTGATTTTAATATTTTCTTCTTAATGTATTAATATGTTTTCCAAAGTGACTATAATGAATGTTACCTTTTTTTAAAAGATCTTTTTAGAACAGTTTTGGATTCACAATATGCTACTTTTAAAAATAAAAACTAGCTCTATACATTGGTCATGGTAGGAATTAAACAGTTAGGTACGTGACTTTTGTGTACTTTGAAAGTAATTTTAATATTCACCAAAATTATACTTATTTTATTTGGTTGTTTTAATAATGAAGTGTTTTTATAAAAGTAGAATCTATGATTAGTGATATATCATGCAGGTGAAAACCACTTGATTGAGATTTTCTTTTGCTCCATGAAGCCCTAGGGCAAGGAAGAGGGATGGAAAGAGATAGAAAAAGACTTTTTCCTCTCTTCTTACTATCTTAGTACAGCGTTACCAAATGACTATTTAGGGTAAATAGTTAGCATGTGCTTCTATTATAGAATTATTATTATTAATTATCTATTATTATTATAGAACAAAAGCAGAGCAGAAAACTTTGCTGCATTAAGAGAATTTGTTAAGAAACCAAGTATTACCCATTACCAGATAATGCTGAGAGGCACAAGAAGAGAAAAAGCAGAGAGGACACCTGTTACTCGTCCTTGTTTCCTCTTTGCTGATATCTTCAAAGAGTTTCTGAGAATGCCTAATGAACTCCTCATCTTAGTTCTTTTTTGATCCCTTTTTCCAGTTAATTTCCATCTTCTTTTTCCTTTATCTAATACTGTGTCTCAATACCTCTCTCTTTTTCCAATCAATGTTCCTCTACCTGTATCTCCTCTGCTTCTGGAATTTTTTTTGAGTTGGAGTTTCATTCTCTTGCCCAGGCTGTAGTACAGTGGCACAATCAATGCTACTGCACCTTGACCTGCAGGGTTCAGGTGATCCTTCCACCTCAGCCTTTCCAGTAACTGGGACCACAGGCACTCCTCACCACGCTCAGCTAACTTTTTGATATATTATAGAGATGAAGTCTCTCCATTTTGTCCAGGCTGGTCTCGAACTTTTGGGCTCAGGCAGTCCTCTTGCGTTGACCTCCCAAAGTGCTGGGATTATAGGCATGTGTTACTATGCCTGACTGGAACTTTTTGTTTTCTTTTTTAAAATGGGAGTTTTAGATTCCTAGTGCTGTTGTAACAAATTATCACAAACTGGATAGCATAAAACAACAAAATTTATACTCTCACAGTCCTGGAGTCAGAAGTTCAAAATTAAGGCATCTGTAGGGCTGGTTCCTTCTGGAAACTGAGGGAGAATTCATTCCATGTCTGTCTTCCAGCTTCAGGTGGTTGCTAGCAAGCCTTTGTGTTCCTTGACTTATAGTTACATCACTCCAATCTCTGCTTCCGTCTTCAAATTGCCTTCTCCTCTACGTGTGCTACCTTTTCCTTTTTTTGTAAGGATACTAGTCATTGGATCTAGAGTCCACCATAATCCAGGATGATCTTAGTAACACCTGGAAAAACTCTTTTTTGCAAAGAAGGTCACTTATAGATTCTGGGTAGACATATCTTTCGAGGGGCTACCGTGCAACCCACTAAAATAGGGTATCTTTTCTGGTTACATTTCTTTCTATTTTATTTTATTTAATATCTTTCTATTTTATAACTATTCCCTTCCCCTAATTTCTACTCTTCTTCTTGCTGTCCTTCTTTCTGCTGTCTAGGACTTGGGGCCTACATTCTCTGCTGCAGAATTTCATGGAACCCTGCTCTTCTAGATGCACTGTCTAGAAAGTTCTAAGGTCAAACCAGCTTGAGAAATGCTGTACTCTGTATCTTTCTGTTGGGAATTCATAACACACATACATGATCATATTAAGGATCTTAGAAATCTTTCTGTCTTATGATTTCCTAAAACATGACATCCTTTTCAGCGTAATATCTAATAGAATCTTGTGAAACTTTGCTTTGTGACACATTTGGGAGCTACTTGGAGCAGGTTCTTTAACTGCAACGCTACATTGGTAGTTTATTTGTCTTTTTGTTTTTTAGGGGTACATATGCATGTTCGTTACATGGACATATTGTGTAGTGGCAAGGATTGGGTCTCAGGTGGCGCATTCTCCAGATAGTGAACATTGTACCTCACAGGTAATTTCTGAATCCAAACCCTCCTCCTTATTGGTGCCCCAAGTGTCTATTATTTCCATCTTTGCGACCATTTATTAAAAAGTCAAAGAACAACAGATGTTAGTGCAGTTGCAGAGAAAAGGAATCCCTCATCCACTGTTGGGATTGCAAACTAGTTCAACCTCTGTGGAAAACAGTATGGAGATTTCTCAAAAAACCAAAAATTGAGTTGCCATTTGTTTTTTGTTTTTAAAGTCAATTTCCTGCCTATCTCTGGACAGGTATCAGTTTCTGTTTTTCAATTCCTTCTTACTATACTGTATTGCCTTTAAAATTTCTACCACATTTACGTAGGTAACTGCTAAGTTCACATTGAATTTTTACTTCAAATTGGAGAGACAGAAGAAAGTAATTAGTGTAGAAACTTTAATATATATTTGCAAACCCAGAAATGTTCAAAATGTTTTGGTAAATTGCTTCTAGGACAAACCACACTATATCATTAAAGCTTCAGAAGAACATTGTAAAATGGTTGCATATTTAAACATATGGCTCAGGCATTCTCATTACTCATGCGATTTTCTGCACATTTTGAGTTGGTATTGGAATGTTAAAAGGTATTGAGCAATAGCCATACTGATATTTCAAGGTCTTGTTTATTTTATAAATTTCCTGCTGTATTGTTACTTTTTCATCTAAGTATCATCACTTTCCTATCTACTGGGCTACAGCAAATAGAAGTTTAACTTTTTGGAATACCTTTAAAATGAAATTTAGAATAAACCTTAAAAATATAAAAATATTTCTCTTTGAGGAGTAGTATGCCTAAATTATAGTGTTGTTCTGAACGAGGTAACATAAAGGACTTTCTGGTGGTTGATGCTTTATTCTCTAGATAGTCTTAAAACTTTTAGCGTGCTGAAACCCTGACAAATTAATTAGAGTACCATATAACTCTCTGCTCTTCAGAGTTTCCATTATCATAGCTGCCATATACTGTATATTTGGTTTTCTTTACATAGTCCATTACTCCATTTATTCCATTGTACTTGAGTCTATCTAATGAGCTTCTGGTTCTACCCCATGGGCAGTGCTTTGAGAGGCTTGCCAAATTCTTACTGAATGCTTAGGTGTTTGCTGAGACCCGTCTGACAGCTCTTGTTCTCATTTAATGATTTTGCAAGGGACTCAGTTACTTACTTGGCCATTGGCTTGAGTTTGCAAGTATTCTCACTTCTTACAATTTTGTAAGTATGGAAAAAAGCACTATTCTTTCTGAACGGAAACCTTACCCTAGGGACATAGGAAAATACCGCACATAGAATTTTGCCAAAATGATTGATATATCTGTGAAATATGAGAAGTTTTAGAGATGGGAGTTAATTAAAAAACAAACCAGGCAAAGTGGGGACAAAAGGGAGGCCCAAGCTTTACCTGTACAGTGACCACTTGTATACCTAATCCTGAATTGTACCCCATGTCTTTAGGGGAAAAAAAAAACTATCAAAGTAGTATCTGAGTAGTGGTAAAATTTATTTTAATTTACTTTCCCCTTCTCTCTCCTAATTTTGTTATTACAAAAGTTGTTTGAAAGATTCTGAGGCCTTTATTAAGGGAGAGGAAATGTTTAAATTTTTCTTATAAGTAACCTGGTGATAAACTGAGTAGGCTGTTCTGGACCCATTTAAACTGGGTATGGTAGACTTATTGGAATGATTGTTTGCTTTTCTGACTGCTGAGAGACAATTCTCCATGGGTCTCTCCTGTGTCTGTATGTCTTGTGGGCAGACACACTTTCTACTTTCAAATGTGAAAGTGGGTCATTCTCATCATACCCAACTATATCAGAGTTGAGAAGCCAGGAAGAAGAATGCTTGAGGCACATATAGCCCCTTCTCCAAGAATTGAATTCACCCCAATCACAGTGGCTAAAATTACCTGCTTGTAACCTTAAGATTAGTTTTACCTAACAGCTGCTACAACAACCTGCAAAAACACTAAGACTAGTTTTACCTATCGCAGTCACTTACCAGTCAGAGTTTGGTAGCTCCTAAAATCTTTTCTGGTGCCAATGAGCCTTCTTTCAGAAAAATGGATTACATTTTTCTCTCTAATAAAATCCCCAACCTTTCCTTTGTTTTTCAGATGTGCCAAAGACCATCCTGGTCTGTGTGTATGCCATGGATTAAAATTCTGTGGTTTCAAAATAAAAAGTTTAAATTAGAGATTTTTCCTCTTTATTTTATTTAGATTTAAATGCATGCAACATGTAACCAATTCTGCCCTATATTATGTTGTCCAAGAAAAAAGTAAAAGAGGCAAAAACTGCTCAATTCTTTTAAAGAGGTTAGTGTAGCTTAGATATCAAAAACTCAAAGACAGAAAGTGAAAAGAAAGTTATAGACCAATTTCATTTATGATTAGAGATAAAAAGTCTATAATAAGATTATACAATAGCAATTAAATGAGCTAAACCTGCAGCTTTGTCATTTTGAGAAATGATTTAAAAGAACACGTTAAGATAATTAAAATGATTTTAAAAAAGCATTGGAATGAATAATATCTTGATTCTTTCTGCCCATGTAGAGTTAAACAGGTGCTTCTATGTAAAAGAATAATAATGGTTACAATAATTTTAATGTAACAACTTTGGCCAAGCTGTTTTGCTATAACTCTTCTAAAATGAGAATGTGAATGATTCTACTAATTGTGCAGCAAATCCTTTGCAATCAGTTGGTTTCCAATGCTATGTTTTTAACAGTATTGAGGAAAGAAACCCTGAATTGTGTTTTCAGCTGGTTGATCATGAAAAATAATTTTTGACTTCAGGTCAGTATTTTTTTTATGTGTGAAGAAGTACAAGGAATTGCATAACATTTGCTAAACAAGCAAAATTCCTTCCTTTATCATCTCTTTGTTTATGTGACTAAAGTTTCTTAGCACTTAGGCCTATAAAAGTAAAAAATATAAATAATATCGATGCTGAGCATTACTTCATGCTAGTAATAAGTAATATTCTACCATGGGTACATTAATTACTTGGAAAACAAAAAATACTTTTGTTTAATTAAGAGATGCTTTTTTTAAAAAAATAAATAAATAGGACTCCGCTGGGTCACCAGGCTGGAGTGCAATGGCGTGATTATAGCTCACTGCAGTCTTTAACTATATTACCCAAGCTTCTCTCAAACTCCTGGCCTGAAGTGATCCTCTTGCCTCAGCCTCTCATAGTGCTGGGATTACAAGCATGAGGCACCATGCCTGGCCTAACAGGTGAATTTTAATAAAATTTATCTTTATGTTTTAAGTTATTTATGAAAATCTATAATGCTGTTTTGGTTAACTACGTATTAATAATGATATTAACAAATCTATTCTAAAGAAAGTTTCTAACCCAGTTTATTTCTCTAATAAATTTCGACTCAGTGACAGTGCTGTTGGTCTGGGACCATGTTTAGAGAAGCAAGGTTCTAATATATGCTTGAGAAACTTATTAGCTGGCCTGGAAACACTGGTCTATAGAGGGAGAGTAATAAGGGCATTATGGTCTGTGTGTTCCAACTGGGTGAGGCACAAGGGAGTCATTCAGAAGAAAGTGAAACTGTGAAAATTAACCAAAGGCTGTCAGCCCCTATTGTGCAGTCTGGGTGACATGAGGTTGACACAGTCAGAAATAGAACTCGGTGTTCTGGAATCACTAGTATCTTGTGGATCAAACTCTGAAATAAGGGAACTTGTACTGCATTTGAACAGCCAAATAACTTTTCTCTTTCTTTTGTAAAGAAGAACAATCTTATGTCTGCTCCTTAATGATGAATAAAAAACTTGCCTTATGCAATGATGCTATTAATGTTTGGTTTAAAACAATCAGTTTTTTCATGATTGCAAAATTGAGACAGGATGTGAATACATCTGTACTTCTTCAATTTGGGTTAGAGCTGAGGGCTTTTAAATATGATGAAAGTCTGAGTACACATTTAATAACCTCATTACTCAGTATAAAAATTCACTGTATACATGTCACATTGAACTATTATATTTATGAGATTAGATTAGAAAAAAATTCATTTAAGATGAACTAGTACTATAGTTATTAAGAAATAAAACATAATTGCTTAATTATGTCAGTAATACTCCTCAGCTGGATGAGTATCTTGGGAACATTTAGTTGTGATGTCCTCAGATTGGAAAGCTATTCCTGCCTTTAGGCAATCATATGCTTTTACTATTTCCAGTGTGATATTTAGCATTTTCCAGTTTCCCTGTTGGGGAATTCATACTTCTACCATTTTTACTCCTATACTAGAACCTTGGCTAAATTACTAGACCTAGCAGTAATGTGTTTTGCCTGCCTCACGAAGATAGTCTCATCCTGAATTGTGTAATACCAACTTGAAAACAAATGATGATCCATTCATGGTATGGTTAAAAGAGCAGTTTCCATAGTCAGACTGCTGTGTTTAAATCCTGACTTTATTACTTAATAATTGCTTAATATTAGGTAAATTTCTTAACTTCTGTTTTTCTCATCTCTAAATTGAGAATAATAGTTAGATTAAATAAAATAACACATGTAAAACACTTATCATAGAAGGTGGCCCAGAGAAATTACTAATGAATGCTATTATTGTTATTATATGGAGTCATCTATTCACTTATTTATTCAACCTATATGTATTGCATGCCCGCAGGTTAAGTGCGTAGAAATCAGAGTTAGACTTTGCTTGTCATTGATGCATTAATGAACTCATTGCCCAGGTGGAGATAAAGACAAGTAAAGAAATTAATATACCATTCAGTGTCAGAAGTGGTAAGACAGAGGACATGATGAACCACTCGGCCTGGGTGAGAGTGGAGGACACAGAAGATTACCTAGAGGAGTTGAGATATCTGGATTGAGGTTTGAAGGATGAGTGGGATTTGTTAGGGCAGCAGGTAACAGTGTTCTAGACAGAAAGAATCATTGTGACTGATAATATATCTGAGTATGATTCATCTGTGTAAAATATCATGTGAAAGTTTATTGATAGTAGTTGTTGGATTGTTTGGTGTTTTGTCAACTTGTTTCTTGTTGTCATCTTTTAATTTGTATCCTGCTGGATCTTGAACTGGATTCTTCTAAAGCAAGGTGTCTTAGTTGCTAGCACACAGCAGAAGGTAATAGACACTTATTGAATTAAACAGAGTGAAAATAAGTCTCAGGAGGGGAATTCATTTAGGATTATAAATATAAACTGAAATATTGACTCCAAGGAAGGTTTAACAAGGGGGAGATTAATGCACACATATAGTGAGTTGTGGAGAGGTAAAGTAAATCAAATTCCGGTTGAAGGAGCCAGAAGTGTTATAACTCTTTTTGAGGCAAGGCAATTGAAATATGTTTTTGAAATATCAGATAACTTTAAATACAAGCATGAAAAGCATTTTAAATATAATTCAAAGTATTTTTCAATATTTCATTTACTTCTGTTTGTTAGTATAAATAATTGAGAAAAATGTATAGTATAATATATTTGAAATTAAAAATAAATCTAAGATGAGATCATAGCTTAAAATATGTGAAAGTATGTCTAATTTAGTTGAGCTTTAAAAGCTAATCATGTTTAGAAATGACAACCTGAGAAACCTTGCAAACCCTTTGCCATAGAACAGAAATACTTTATCACTGAGGAACAGTTTTCAATCATTTGCATAATTTCTGAGTAGCTTACAGTCTGAGCAGATAGATCTCAAGTGAGAAAATGGGAACATTTGACTGTGTTGAATATGATAATCTGAAACTGTAAATTGATGTTCAAATGAAATTTTTAAATTTTTGATTTTCTTTTGATTTGTACTTATATATGTTTTAACCTTTGGTGCTATCTACAACCCCTGTATAATTGCATCAAAAACTGAGGTTATTTTAAAATTTATTTTATATTTTCATGCTGTGAATACCATTCAGTTGTGTATCAAATAGTACAAATCAAGAAGAATAGAATAATAAGTAGAATAAGTAAAAAGAATAGGATAGGCAATTGAGACCTGCATTTCATATGTTGTTATAGCTGATGTCAAATAAGATAATCAAGTTGGCCTTATGTTCCTCTCAGATCAACTAAATTTTAGAAAGTCTTCTTCCTGAGTCTAGGCCTCTGACCTCCCTGTCCTTAGAGCATTTACTTAAGAAAACCTCTAATTGTAATTTTTTTTTTCTCTGCTCCTTTGAGATGTATATAAATCTTTTAAAAAACTTCTTGCCAGTTTTACAACGTAGGAATGTCTTTCTCAAGGACCTGGTATCCATTATCTATGGCCTGTTGTGATCAGAATAAATGACTTCTTATTTAAGAAAATAAAATAAAACCAGATTTAAAAATCTCCCTTCTCCAACCAAAAATATAATTAAAAATCATTAAGAAAAAAGAGAATCTGGCACAAAAAATGCCAGCACAAAATTAAACAATGCAAAGAAAGAGCTTGTGGTCTATAAAAGGACAAGCAGAACTTCCAAAAGTTAGTGGGGCATTGCTTGGGGGCAACTTAGAGCAGCTCCTAAGTTTTCCACAGAGAAGCTTTGGCAATGCAGGTCAGGGTGGAGATGGAAGTGAGAAGAGGGCTGTGGATAAAAACAATCCTGAAAAATCTAACTCATCATGGAGTAGAGGCAGAAAGAGAGACAGAGATATGAGGCAGCCATGAGAGAAGATGTAGAAATGTTTTTGAAATTAAACATTTCTTTCTTGCTTTTTTTTTTGCCCTCCAGTGTCAGGGAAAATAAGAGTTCACCATATTAGAAGCTTTCTGTTAGGATAAAAGAAGAGGAAAAAGACAAAGGGATTCTAAGAATAGTAAATACCTGTTAATATAAGAATATACAGAAATCATATGGAACAACAGTAAGAAGAAAATACCTAAAACTTGATCTTCTGAGGGAGCCAGAAAAGGATATGAATGGGAAAAAAATCTAATACAATTCACTGGTTTTATCAGAGAGGCCAAAAACAACCAACCAACCAACCAAACAAACAAACAAACAAACAAAATTTCTCTTCTTTTCTTTTGGAGAATAGAAGTGGCTGATGGGAAAGAAAATGTAAAAAGTGGTTGGAGAAAAATACAAGTTAACCCTCATAGAGCTATCTCTAGGGACTCACACTGAACTGGAGGAATTATTTAAATTTCAAATTATTTTGCAGTGGATTAAGACAAATTTAAGATTAGGTAGAGAGAGCTGGGGCACAGACTATTTAACAAAATCCCTGAAGACAGAGAGGAGCTCAGTTTTGCTAACAAAGACTGCTCACAGTCTCAGCTGAAACTTTTCTCTAGACGTAAGTAATGAAGCTTGAGGCTATTGTAAATGGAACTATGAAACTGCAGTGGGGAAAGGGAGTCAAGAAAAGTTCATTTAATCTATCAGATCTAACAACAGATCTTGGCTCAATTGTGTCTTTTGCATGAGTAACATACAAAGGAAATGAAAAATAATACACCAGGCTGGGGTAAATGTAAATAAATATATAAGGAAAAATATTGAGAGGGGAGAGAAAGAAAAAAAATAATTGCAGGCAAAATACAGTTTAAAAAAATTTATAGGCGTCAACTTAACCTAGGAAAAAGAAAATGAAACATCTCTATGAATGCATCTCATCCAGGAGATATCACACTTCCAGACTTCAAACTTTGCTATAAGGCTACAGTAATCAAAATAGCCTGGTATTGGTACAAGAACCGGCATACAGACCAATGGAACAGGATAGAGATTCTGGAAGCAAAGCCTCAATTTCTCAACCAACTCATCTTTGACAAAGCCTCCAACAATAACCACTAGGGAGAGGAGAACCTAGTCAGTAAATGGTGCTGGGAAAACTGACTGATCACACGTAGAAGATTGAAACAGCACCCCTACCTATTACCATACACAAAAATTAACTCTAGATGGATCAAAGACCTAAATGTAAAATTTAAAACTATAAGAATCTTAGAAAACACAGGAGACACCCTTATGGAAATTGGAACTGGCAACCAATTTCTATTCAGAACCCTAAAGGCCAATACCTTAAGAAATCAGATAGACAAGTGGGACCTCATTAAACTAATGAGCTTCTGCAAAGTGAAAGAAACCATCAAGGGAGCAGGGAGACAGCCCACAGAATGGGAAAAAATATTTGCCAACTGTATGTCTGACAAAGGCCTAACATCTAGGATCTACAGGGAACTCAAATGTGCCAAAAGGAAAAAAAAAACAAACAGTCCCAATAAAAAGTGGGCAAAATACATGAATAGACACTTCTCAAATGAATATATATGGGCAGTCAATAGATATGGGAAAAAGTGCTCAGCTTCACTTATCATCAGAGAAATGCAAATTAAACCACATTGAGATACCACCTAACTCCAGTAAGAATGACCATCATTAGTAACAAACAACAAAGATGCTGATGAGGATGCAGAGAAAAAGGAACACTGCTACACTGCTGGTGGGAATGCAGACTAGTGCATTCTCTTTGGAAGACAGTGTGGTGATTTCTGAAATTGACCTTCCATATAACCCAGCAATTCCCCTATTGGGAATATACCCAGAGGAACTCAAATCATTCTATAAAAAAGATGCCTGCACACGGATGTTTGTTGCAGCTCTATTCATTATAACAAAAACATGAAACCAACCATGCTGCCCATCAAAGCTGGACTGGATAAAAAAAATGTGGTACATATACACAATGGAATATTATGCAACCATAAAGAAGGACAAACATATGGACTTTGCAGCAATTTGGATGGATTTAGAGTTGATCATACACAGTGATTTATCATAGAAACAAAGAACAGAGTACCATATGTTCTCACTCATAAGCGGACCTTGAACAATTACAACACTGTAAGAAAGGGATTGGCAATAGTGGGAAACTGTCGGGGGTAGTGGGTGGGATTGGCAGTTGAGAGAAACTGCTAGGGGAGGAGGGGTGTACCTCATCAACAAGGGTACATGCATAATCAACGTTTGTATACCTAACCCTGAATTGTTCCCCACATCTTTATAATTAAAAAAAAGAAGCCGGGCTCGGTGGCTCAGCCTGTAATCCCGCGCCTTTGGGAGGCTGAGATGAGTGAATTGCCTGAACCCGTGGGTTCGAGACCCGCCTGAGCAGCAAGACCTCATCTCTACAATAAATCAAAAAATCAGCCGGGTGTGGTAGCACATGCCTGTAATTCCGGCTACTTGGAAGGCTGAGGCGGAAGGATCGCTGGAGCCCAGCAGGTCGAGGCTGTGGTGGCCGGGAGCGGCCACTGCACTCCAGTCTGGGCGACAGTGAGACTCCAACTCAAAAAAAAAAAAAAAAAAAAGAAGAAAAAGAAAGCATCTCATTATTTAAAAACTTACAAAAAAAGTACATTTAATAAAATAATCTCAAATATAAAAACATAAAAAGCAGACTAAGAATGGAAAAAAGAAATGCTCCAAATAGGGAAAAAATCAAAGCCAAAGAATAACAATTATACAATGAATAAGAAATTACAAACAATAGATATGGTTGCATGTTTATTGCCACAATAATAGACTTAAAGTAAAATCAGAAGAAAAATTCATGAAAATTAAATGAAAGAGAATTTAATTCAGACAAAGAAGAGATAAAGATGGTCCAATAAAAGGATAATTGATGAAATTGATACAGAAAATTCAACAATTGAAACAGGAAATGTATTCATGGTATATTATGAGAGATTTTTCCTGAATTAAAAGGAAAAGTACATCTGTAGATTGAAAGGAATACTTTGTCCCAGGGAAAAGTGAAACATTAAGATGTCTGCTTATATGGATGCTAAACCAATAAGCCCTCATAATGGCTAATTTTTATTTTGAATGTGCGTTTTCTTTTTTGCCATTTGATTGCTGATACATTTAATTTGAAGAAAGTATAACAAAGCAAGACTCTCCAAAACATGTTTATAGTGGATATTTGGGGTGAATCTGGCTTTCCCCAAAACATTAGAATTTAATCTAGTTAATTACTGTGAGGAAAATCAACAAGAACATGTTAAATTTTCAGCAATATTTGATGTATAAATTTAGTGACTCTATTTTCTGGATTCAGATAAACAGATTGGTTCTTTTTGGTCTTAATGCATTGTTAACAAACCTAAGCAATCATATTTATTAATATATGTAATAGTATATATTTTGTATTAATATATATATAAATTTTATTTTTAATTGATGCATAATATTTCACATATATATGGGGTAGATATATTTGTTACATGCATAGAATGTGTAATGATCAAGTCAGGTTATTTGAGGTATTCACCTCCTGAGTATGATATTAATATTTCAAGTCTTCTCATCTAGCTTCTTTGAAATATACAACATATTGTTGCTAACTATAGTCACCCTAATCTGCTATTGAACATTAGGACTTATTTCTTCTCTCCAGCTGTGTTTGTGCCCATTTACCAACATCTCTTCATTTCCCCCTCCCACCCTCACACCTTTCCCAGCCTCTAGTTTCTATCATTCTATTTTCTATTCTATTCTCTATTTCCATGGGATCAATACATATGAGTATGAATATTCAGTACTTGTCTTTTTGTTCCTGGGTAATTTCACTTAACATGATAAACTATAGTTCCACCTTTGTTGCTGCAAGGGGCCTGACTTCATTTCTTTCCTATGGCCAGATAGTCATCTGTTGTGCATACATACCACATTTTCTTATTCTGTTTGTTCATTGATGGACACTTAGGCTGATGGCATATCTTTGAATGAACCTTTTTAGAAAGGAATTATTTTCAGAAATTTGTGGAACTGTGGCATTTAGAAATGCAAAAACAGGTAAATTGTTACAGATTCAGTCATTCAAAGGAATCTTTGCTTGATGCTTACTATGTACAAGAGTTTATCAAAATCTTCCACTAGGATCCTTATAGCCTAATATGGGAGGCAAATAGCAGAGACAGTTATAATGCTGTGTGATTAGGTGGCATCATGTGCTATGAGACCATAGTTCTTGAGGGTTAAGGTATGCTTTCTTCTAGAGCAGCCCAACCTTTTTGGCATTAGGGACCAATTTTGTGGAAGATAATTTTGGTGGGGGTTGGTTTGAGGATGATTCAAGTGCATTTCACTGATTGTGCATTTTATTTCTATTATCACTACATTGTAATATATAATGAAATATATAGCATCACCACCTCAGCTGCACCTCAGATCGTCAGGCATTAGATTATCATAAGGAGCACGCAACTTAGATCCCTCACACGCACAGTTCACAGTAGGGATCTTGCTCTTATGAAAATCTAATGCCAATGCTGATCTGACAGAAGATGGAGCTCAAGCAGTAATGTGAGTGAAGGGGAGCAGCTGTAAAGGCAGATGAAGCTTCATTCACTCACCTGCTGCTCAACTCCTGCTGTGAAGCCTGTTTCCTAACAGGCCATGGACCAGTACTGGCCCATGACCTGGGGGTTGGGGAACCCCTGTTCTAAAGAAACTGACTTCTAAGTAGAATCTTATGCAGAAGACTCTGTTATACCACATACCCTCCTTTAAAAACTGGTTTTAAAAGAAAACCTATGAAGTTGAAAGTTAACTAAGGAATTGACTTTTTAAAACTTTCAGTGAATTTCTATATACAGTATACAAAAAATAAGAATTCAGCTTGTTTTACATATAAGCTCTAATTTAGATTTCTCTGTAAGTAAGGCAAGTCTTTCCTCTCCTCCATCCCAAGGAAGCATATGACTGAAAATAATGCAGCTATGGAGAAATTACTGAAGATAACCCGACTAATATCTGAGAGTGAATAGTTCTTTTCTTCACGCTCCTATGGTATATAGTTAATTCTCCTTCTTCAGCACTTAGAGATTGTATTTAATTATTTATGTACATGCCTTGACCCATTCGCCAATACCTTTATTCTTCAAAGACTGAGTGAAATTTTGTAAACTTCAAGAAAAGGAAGGTAACATGTTTAATTTTCTGTCTTATTACTTAGTGGATAGCCTGGCACATAATTAGCTCTCAATAAATCTTTGTTAAATTAACTATTGAAAGTTAAAGTAAATATGTAACAGAATGTTAAAAACAAATTTCAGCTGCGGCAGATACCACAGTGTGTGTGAGCCACAGGACCCTGGAAGATTCTTTAAAGTCGATTATTCAAGGACCAGTTCTGTGACTCCTATACCCCATCACTTACTCTGAAAATATAAAAGAATTGAGCGAGAGAGTAGATCTAACTATACTACTACCAACATCAGTGCAAAAGAATAGGCAACCTACTCCAGATTACTCCATGCTTGAACATTGATAGGAGAAAGTAGCCAGAGGAAGTGCAGCATAGCCTGTATCAGGGGAAACATGGTCAGAAGAACCCACAGGAGAGCCCACAAGAGCCCCCTGGGAAGCCATCATAAAGAGGGTAATTTTTTTTTAATTTTAAATTTTAAATATGTGATGTACAATTCAGGGTTAGGTATACAAATATTTATTATGCAGGTACCCTTGTTGATGAGGTGTGCCTCCCCCTCCCCTGGCTGTTTTCCACTACTACCGATCCCTTTCTTATAGTATTATGATAATTGTTAAAGGTCTGCTTATGAGTGAGAACATGTGATACTCGGTTCTTTGTTTCTGAGATAGATCACTCAGTATTATAGCCTTTAAGTCCATCCAAGTTGCTGTAACATTCATAATTTTGTAAGAGGGTAAATTTTTGACACATGACAACCTTAGAGAGTCGAGTTAACCCAAGGACGACTTGCTTGATAGTAAACAAAACAAAACAAAAAACTCTTCCATTCTGTTCCCTTTCCTTTCCTTCCTCTCACCAGCTGGTAAAAACTGCTGTTAAGAGAATCAAGAGGAGAACAGTGAAAAACAGAAGAAGCCAACCACATCATCCCTTTCTCCCAAATCAAACACTGTTGTCAATACAAGCCTTAGGCAGTCAGGAGATTGTCCTACATTTCAATAAACATAAAAATGTTGGTAACTACCTCTGACTGAACTGGTTACATGTCTTTGATACATTCAAGTGACTGTACAATTATTTTATATGCAAGGTGAAAAGAAAATCATGAGTGATTTCTGGTGAGTTTTTATCCAGTGGCAGGGGAAATGCTTCCCGCATTGAAATGGAAGACTAAAAAAGCTGCATTTTTATTACATCTCTAGTTGTTTGCGTTCATTGTAATATAATGATTGCCACTTATTCTTAGTAAATTTTCTGTTTTCCACTTTGGGGAAAGTCTGATCCTGTTTCCAATGAAAAGGAAAACTATAACCTGTGTTCAGTTGTGTTGCTTTGAGCATGTAGAAAACCAAGTGGGAGATATCTGGGGTATTAAGGATGGGAATAGGAGGTCAGCTTTCCTTCAGGCAGGACAGGGGAAGGAGGTAGAGGCTGCTTAAGCACCTGGTATGCCTTTCCTATGGCCTTCTGAGTCCTGGGCAGACTGTGCAGTAAACTTTCCATTTCAAGTTTGAAACATAGCCTCAACAACACTTTTGAAATTAAGATGAAAGACTAGAGGGGCAAAATTCTGGGTACTCTTGTTTTTTCTTGGGTTATTCTTTTGTAATTTTGTTTAATTTGTAGATAAACTGCCTGCTCCAAAATTGAAATAGCAAAATGTAGAAAAAGCAAGTATGTGCTGAGCCAGTGGTAAGATAGAGCATGTGTTGCTCTGGGAATGCCAGCAGGCTCACGCTCTATCTGCTCCATTAAGTGCTGCGTGTTATCTTGGTGATTTTATCTTATGCCAGCTTTTGGCCTTTATCTTTTGAACTTAGACATGTGATTATGGCAGCATCAAGACTAGATGTATTTCATGGGAGAAGAGTCTCAGAAACTGAGTTCAAAAGACTGATATATAAAGCCAAAATGACAATATAATAACTCAATTGTTAAGTGGGAAAAGGAAATAGAATCTCATGAAGGATGGAATACTTGTGGCATCAGTGCTGTCTTCTTCCTGTGGTCAAGCAACTTGGGCAGTAAAACAAGTCAAAGTTCCCCTGCATGAAGGCCTACTGTGGGTTCCTGCAACCCAGCAATGCCTCAAAAGGGAGGTGGTTGTAAGGGTATCCCTTTGTGTTCATTTGTTAGCTGCACAATTGTTTTATACAATTTTCTGTATGCCTAATAGATCACAAAAACAACTATTAAAAAAAGAGAGACTATGGTACCTCAAATTGTAAAAGACATTGCTTACACATGAAAAAACAGTGAGAAAATATATGACCATAATAACACCAATTATCTCTACTGGTATAACTATTACTCTCTTTATAGTTTTCAGCAGAGTATGGAAAATTATTTTGCATGTGTTTTGTTACCATGTTGCTATATGTTGGGTCCATTTGTTTCTATTTGTAAAATTCTGTTTAAAAAGGGGAAATGAGTTGAAAAATTTTAAGCAAAGGAAGGTAATTTTATGAACATTTATGTATGCCTTTAAACTTTACAAAAAAACTCCCAAATGTTTAAAAGATTCATTGAAAGTATAAAGAAAGAAAAAGAATTTATGAAAGCTTTAGGCTATTCCTCATTGCACATGAACAGTATGCTAATTTTAGTTCTGTGCTAACCCAAATCATTTTTTCACATCATCAGATTTTTTTTTAAAAGGCAAACACTAAGTCTCAAGTCATGAAAACTGTAATGAAATTAAATAAAATAATGGGATGGAATGTAGTAGTCTAACCTCCATCAAAATGCCAAGGCTTTGATTTTCAGCTGTTGCAAATTTCCTTAATATCTCAGTGCTATGGGCAGAAATGGAATTCACAAATGAATACAAATCAAGCCTTCTGACTGGCAGCCAACTTCCTTGCCTGGTGTGTTTTCCATTTCTCCCTGGCTTATATGAACATTGATTGAATTTATGTACACTTCTTCCTTCAAATAGCACAGCTCCAAGCCTGCAGCTCTAAAATGGGGAAGAATAAACAAAAGCCCAGAAAGAGTTTCTGCCAAGTAGTCTTTGTATTGAGTTGTACTCCTGTCTCCTAGTTAACCTGTTACCTGAAGGTTGAACTGTCAGGGCACTTCTTTATTTTATTTTATTAAGATGTGGGGCACAATTCAGGATTAGGTACATAAGTGGTCATCATACAGGTGAAGTTTAGGTCTCCCATTGGTCCTCACTTTGCCTGGTTTAGAATCAGGTACCCTTGGTGATGTTATGTGCTACTGTCCTGCTACTGCTAATCCCTTTCTTGTAGTACTATGACAAATGTTCAGAAGCCACTTTTGAGTGAGAACATGTGGTACTCAATTCTTTGTTTTTGTGATAGATTACTGGGTATGATAGACTCTAAATCCATACAAGTTTCTGCAAGTCCATAATTTTGTCCTTTTTGGCTGCATAATTTTCCATCATGTATATGTACCATACTTTTTTTTTTCTTCATCTGGTCCATTTTTGATGGGCAGCACTTTTGGTTCCGTGTTTTTGCTATTGTGAATAGTGTAGCAATAAACATGCATGAACAAGTATCTTTTTTGTTGAATGATTTGAGTTCCTCAGGGTAAATTCCCAAAAGGAGGATTCCTGGGCCATATGAAAGGTTGATTTTTAGATCTTTTAGGAAATCACCACACTGTTTTCCACAGAGGCTGTACTAGTTTGCACTCCCATCAACATGTAGAAGCATTCCCTTTTCTCCGCATCCTTTCCAGCATCTGTTGTTTTTGAGTTATTGATGATGGCCATCCTGACTGCAGTTAGGTGGTATCTCAATGTGGTTTTGATTTGCATTTCTTTGATGATTAGTGAGGCTGAGCATTTTTTCATGTATCTGTTAGTTGCTTTTATGCCTTCTTTTGAGAAGTGTCTATATCTTTTGTGTTGGGTCACCTCTGAGCCCTGTGGGGACCCTGCTTCCCTTCATCATTCATTCATTCAGCAGGTGCTGCTTGTTGTCTCAGTCCAGGGTAGTCACAGCAGAAGGCAGACAGCTATCTGCCGTGACTACGCTGGACTGAAACAACAAGCAGCACCTGCTGGTCCACAAGGAATCTAGCTGTTTGGAGAACTTCTCTCCTCCTGAACTCAGTTTTCTCTACGGTAACCTTGGTTCTATACAACTGGAGCAGGACTTGTCCAGAGCAAAGAAAGGGGTGGGAGGTACAAAGTATGTAAGAATAATAGAGAGAAGAAAAGACAATAAAGGAAAAGGGGGAGATTTATCTCACCTTCAGTTCCCTTTCTTTAAACAATGTTTCTTCCAATTATTTTAATTTTGGAGGCCTGAAAACTACCTTACATGAACCAAATATATAAATGCTAGTCACAGATATAAATTGCACTTTTGAAAAACAGATTTTAAAAATCTTCCAACAAAATAGCCTACTACATTTAATAACAAACATGATGGCATTATATAGTATGGCAATTTGAATAAATGATAAACAATTCATAAAAGTTACCATAATTTCTATTACTTCTGTGAGAACAAAGCATTTTTATCCTACAAAAAGGGAGCTCCCAAACCCAGAATTAGTTTATAAAAAAATTGTGTGTTTATTCTTCCATGTTTAAACTTTAGTCACCTTAAAAGTGTCCCCTGATTAATGCAATGCACTTATTGAGATGCTTTTTCCACTGTTCAAAACATTTTTTAACTCAACAATTTTGATGCCTTTTAATCTTCTGCTTTTTTTTTTTTTTGAGCTGGAGTCTCACTCTGTCGCCCAGACTGGAGTGCAGTGGCTGCTCCCGGCCACCGCAGCCTCGACCTGCTAGGCTCTGGCGATCCTTCCGCCTCAGCCTTCTGAGTAGCAGGAATTACATGCATGTGCTACCACACCCGGCTGATTTTTTTATTTATTGTAGAGATGACGTCTTGCTGCCCAAGCGGGACTCGAATCCGCGATCTTCTGCTATTTTTAATTTCACCTGTTTCATATAGGCAAAATGTTTTCCTTTGAAGAATTTTTAATCCAGGGAACAACAACAAAAAAAGTCATATGGGGCAAGATTGGGCAGATAGGGAAGGTGAGGCACAGGGGTCATACCATTATGGGTCAAAAACTGATGACCACTCAGTGCAGTGTGGGCAGGTACATTGTCACCTGTTTCCCACAATTTGGGATGTTTCTTCTGCAAATCATGATACAACCTTCTTAAAACTTACAGTTAAGATATGAATAGGCATGTCTCAAAAGCCAACAGATACATGAAAAAATGCTCAGTCTCACTAGTCATCAACGGAGTGCAAATCAAAACCACACTGAGAAGCCACCTAACTCCAGTCAGGATGGCCATCATTAATAACTCAAAAACAACAGATGCTGGAGAGGATATGGGGGAAAGGAAACACTTCTACACTGTTGATGGGAATGTAAACTAGTACGACCTCTGAGGAAAACAGTTTGGAGATACCTAAAAGATCTAAAAATTAACCTCCCTTATGACCCCACAATTTCCCTCCTGGGAAGATACACAGCGGAACTCAAATCACTCTATGAAAAAGATACTGGACAACCCCTTCGGGTTTCCTCCCACTGTGGGAGCTTTTCTGTCCTCTTAATAAATCCTGCTTTCCAAAAAAAAACAAAAACAAAGAAAAAGATATTGTACACACATATTTATTGCAGCATTATTTACAGTAGCAAAAACAGAACTAACCATGCTGTCCATTGAAAGAGGACTGGAAAAAATGTGGTACATATACATGATGGAATATTACGCAGCCATAAAAAGGACAAAATTATGAACATCGCAGCAACTTTTTTTTTTGTTTGTTTGAGTTGGAGTCTCACTCTGTTGCCCAGGCTGGAGGGCAGTGGCCGCTCCCGGCCACCGCAGCCTCAACCTGCTGGGCTCTGGCGATCCTTCTGCCTCAGCCTTCCGAGTAGCTGGAACTACAGGCACACGCTACCATGCCCGGCTAATTTTTTGATTTATTGTAGAGATGAGGTCTTGCCAAATTGCCCAGGCGGGTCTCGAACCCGCAGGCTCAGGCAATCCACTCACCTCAGCCTCCCAAAGGTGCAGGATTACAGGTTGAGCCACCGAGCCTGGCTCATCGCAGCTACTTTGATGGACTTAGAGGCTGTAACGCTAAGTGATTTATCACAGAAGCAAAGAACTGAGTACCACAAGCAGAACGTCACAATTATCATAATACTATAAGAAAAGGATTGGCAGTAGTTGGAAACAGCCAGGGGTGGGTGGGTGGGATTGGCAGTAGTTGGGAACTGCCAGGGGAGGGAGGAGGGCACACCTCATCAACAAGGGTCCTACATAGTGAACATTTGTATACCTAACCCTGAATTGTACCCCACATCTTCAAAATAAAAAATAACCCCCCCCAAAACCCCAAAATGAAAATGTTGGTGGACTGTTTGATCTGAAGGAACAAATTTTGAGTATACTATAAGGGGCCTACCATCCAAAAGATAATTCCTGTTTTTGGATCAATATTCACAGTATTCCTTGAATACTTTGTGACATTTAATCATTCTATGTTCTCTCTCTCTCTCTCTCTCACACACACGCTACACCACATACAACATACCACACACAAGTTTTCTTGGCCTCTACATCATTTTTGCAGTAATACAGAAAGTGAGGAGGTGACTTTGTACCATATTTCGGGTGATCATCCATATTCCACACTGAATTCTGCTTTCTTTGAGGGCCTCCTATCTTCATTGGGAGCCCTGGAGATTCTCAGTGATTTGGAGGAGAAGAACCACTAGTCATGAGATGTGAACTCCCTGGCCATAGATGCATGATCGCCTTACTTTAGAATCAAGTTAAAATTCATTCATTAAGGTAGGCCCTATTCTAATATGACTGGTGTCCTTATTAAAAGGGGGAAATCCAGAGGAAAGAGGTAAAGAGACACAGAGAGAATGTCATGTGAATTCAGGCAAAGAGTAGAATTATGCTACCACATGCCAAGGAATATCTGGGGCTACTAGAAGCTGAAAGAAGCAAGAAAGATCCTTCCTAAGTGCCTTCTGTGGGAGCAGTCCCTGTTGACACTTTGATTTCAGATTTCTGGCCTTCAGAACTATATGTCAATAAATGTCTGTTGCTTTAATCCAAGCAAGTTGTGGTACTTTGCTACAACAGCCCTAAGGAAACTAATACAGACACAGGTAGTTTTCTGATACCAGAGAACAAGATTTTCAGGAACAAAGTCTTGATCCTGGAGTACCATGCTAAGGACATTATATTTTACTCTATTGTCAAAAATTGAATGGTAGAAAAAACTAAAGCAAACATTTATCTATCAACAGTATTAAAGAGAGGAATAACATGATCAGATGTGCCCAAATGGAATATTCAAAGGTGCTCTGGAAGCAGTAAGCTTCTATAAAATAGAAATTATCATTAGTATAGACATTCTGGAAAGAGACAGTGAATTAGAAAAGGTATATAATGGAGAGTGTTAGTTCGGAAGTTTTTGCAGTAATGCAGGCAGTGAGGAGGAGACTTTGTACTAAGGCACTAACCATTAGAGTAAGTCAAAAAAGGCAACTTTCAGAGACATGATACAGGATGATCTAGATAATTTTTTGACTGATGGATGGTTGGTTTTGAAAGAGATCTGAGTTGAAAATACCTCAAGTGATTGAAGTTTTTTTTGGCTACAGAATAATGATTAACCAGAACAGTGGTTAAAGAAGACATAATATGTTTGGAGGAAATGGAATGAGTTCAAGTGTGGGCACATTGAGTTTGAGGTGCCTTTGGACATAGTGATATTTAGTTGGCCATTGAAAACCTCTATTTGGGAGAGACTGGAATTCAGACATGCTTGTTCTTAGTCAAAGACACTTTCAGTTTATTATAGTGGCTGTGAGAGAAGCGCAGAAGCTGCTGGACTTCTCTCTATGGTGGAAAGAAGGAAGGATTGATGTCTGAAAGCAACTGTAAAATGACAGGTAGAGTGAAAAATGATTTTTTTATATTCAATAAGCCCTTTCTTTCAGGTTCCAATATTATGATAATAGTATTTATATGTGGTGATCCTGTGGCTATTTAAAACACATGAATGCTCTTAAAATTGAATTGTTTTTGGATGTACGTTGTGGGCTATATAAGCACATTTTAAAGTTCTTTGTTTATTTTTTCCTATCAAATGTATTTCAGATATATGATAAATAAGGGCAAGAAACTAAAAGTGATTGTTTTTGTGAAACCAGAACTCAAGCAAATAATAAGGCCAAATCATAAGGTCAAATGTAGGAGTTTCTGAGGTAAAAGAACTGTTTGAATTCACAAAAACAAGACAAATATTTCTAGGCAAATTTTCAAAAACACCAGACTTACAGAACTTTTAGAATCATAAGAGGACATCCATTGATTTTGGATGCTTTGTTTAAATTTTTATCTACAAAAAATTTTAGATTTATATCATTTACCTTTGTTATTCTGTTAAAAACTTACCAAATCATCAAGGCAGTTCAGCAAGTTGAAGTTATCTGGGATGTAATATAGATAAATGGCATTCCTTAGAAAATCACTGAAAGAATGATACTATTTTACTCTGCCAGAAAGGTAAATAAATGAACAAATAATATAAAACATTTTATTACAACATATAAGGTGTTGTCTTGTCTTTTGTCTTTGTTTGCCTGAGGTACCCATCTATCTGAAGAATGATTGAAGGAATAGGCAGCCTCTGACATCCAAGATAGCACATTTCAAGGAGTAGCAAGGCTTGCAAGCCAGATTACAGTCTTGAGGCAAGTGTTTATTTATTTATTTATGATGGGAATCTCACTCTATTGCCCAGACTGATCTCAAACTCCTGGCTTCAGGCAATCTTCCTGCCTTGGCCTCCCAAAATGTTGTAATTATAGAAGTGAGCCACTGTACCATGCTGGCTTCTAAAAATTTTCTTTTCTATCCTTTTAGATGATCGGCAACAGAGCCTAGAGAATACAGGCTTCCAGAGTTCCACTTGAACAAAGAGATGATGGTCCTCTGTCTGCGACAGCATATCCATGAAGCCTCCACTTATTGGAAGAGGGAACATGTGACACAGGGGAAGTGAAACAAGACAACCTGCTTTCTACCATGAGGGAATTGTGGAGTGGAGAAAGAAGGGACAAAAAGTGGGCAGGTGTGAGGAGTCCTCACTGACTTTAGAAGGGTTTTTCGCATCAGTGGAAACTGAGGTGACTGAGTCAACCATGAACAGTACCCAAAACAGACTTCCACCATGAATGCCAGCAGGGAATGTAACCAGTGAAAAGGCACATTGCCTGAGACTGGCTGAGTCAGAGGACCACTGTAGGTGTCACAAGCCACAGCGTTTCCTCATATACTCCTACAGTGTTTTAGGGAACCAAGCTGGGGGAGAAGAAGGCTATCTGAGAGACGGAGCACTAGCTAAAGGGACAGTTTAAATGATTAGATCGTACTAGGGTGTAAACCGGACTGATCATTATTTAATCTATCTGCACTTCTTCTCTGCCCTGCTTCTAACCAGAAGATACAAAATAATGATGTGGGAGAAATGATTCAGAGCCAAAGGAAGCAGTGACTCCAAATAGGAGAGAGAAAATAGTGTGATGGTTAATTTTATGTGTCAACTTGGTTGGTCTAAGGAATGCCTTAACAGCTGATAAAACATTGTTTCTGGGTATGTCTGTGATGGTGTTTCCGGAAGAGGCTAGCCTTTTAATCAGCAAACTTGGGTAAAGACCAGCCCTCACTAATGTGGGTGGGCCTCATTCACGGAAGGCCTGAATAGAACAAAAAGGCAGAGAAAGGACAATTTCACTTTCTCTGCTTGAGCTGGGACGTCTCCCTTCTCCTGCTCCCCTTCTCCTGACATTGATGCTCTTGGTTCGTGGGCCTTCAGACTTAGGCTCCCCTAAACCCAAATTCTTGGGCCTCTGGACTGGGACTGATATCATTGGCTACCCTGGTTCCGCAGGCCTTTGGACTTAGACTGGCTCTTCTTGGCCTCCAGCTTGTAGATGCCAGATTGTAGGACTTCTCTATCGTTATAATCATGTGAGCCAATCCTGTTGGTTTTGTTTCTCGGGAGAGACCTGACTAATACAAGTGGCAATTGTAAGAATGAGGGAAATTGATTTGGAAGTGTTCCTAAGTTGGAGGCTGTGAGGTGATGGGGTGTCCTTCATGAGGGACATGACCTTATATGGAAGCAGAAATTTTAAGACCAAAAAGGCTAAATCTCATCAGAGCAGAAGCATATATTATGGTTATTTATGTTAAAAAAAACATGCTTTCGGATTGCTAGAACAGGACACCAAGGGGGAGCTGCAGTCATTTTGCCTCCTTCTGAGAAGCTTCCAAGTGCTTGCCATACCTACAGTCTCTGAGTGATTTTTTATACACCTGTTGATTCCACTCTGTACTCTCCTTTCTTCACCACTACTGCCTACTCCCAACACTGGCAATTGTTAAATTCCACCAGACATGGATACTGGGTTCTGGGAGACTTCCACCTGTAATGTTTCTAAGAGCCCAAACATGACCTTTGGCCCTTGATAAATGGCAGCCTAATCAAATCCACCACTGGGAGAGTTTGAATTCTATACCTGCAGAGAGAGTCTTAGTTGGCAGCTATGCAGGAAGAAGAAGTGGTATCTTTTCTTGCTTGCCAAATTAAACTGAAGCAATTAGAAAAGGGGTCAAAATGTGAGGTCATCCGGGGCAGTTTCCAAAGGTTCCTATTTGCAGGACTGCAGAGACAGAAGTCACAGGACAGCATTACAAGTGCTAGATTAGCACTAGGAGGGGGAGAAGAGATCGAAAAAGGGAAGCAATAAATAGATTCCCAGGCTCGGGTTCAGAGCTCAAGGTGAAAAGCATTGCCCTTCACTCTCTCTTAGGCATCTTTCTTGGGGTGTGTAGATAAAGACAGGCTTAGCCAAAAGCTGGATCCCAGGCTGAAGCAAGGTTCTACTCATGACAGTGACTTTGGCAGCAGACAGGATGCTGGATGCTTTGGAGTGTCTGCCTGGCTCCAAGCCCTGTGCATTGTCTCCTGGAACATATTGTGGAAAAATATTTCAGAAAAGAATTGTAATAGCAGGTGATGAGGTCTGAGACATTTGGTCCCTTACTCAATAGGTGAGATGTGTTTGTTGGTTTTCACAAATACTATTGGACTTGCCAGGTTATGGAGTTATACTAACAATTCTGGAATATTGGTGATGGGTCTTGACTTTAATAGATACTAAATGGTGTCACTATCATTTACTGAGTGTTTCCTATGTGATAGGATGGTTCTAGGTTTCTTACATGTATTTGCTCTGATATAGGTCTTGTGAAATTGGCATTATTTTTTATCCCCATTGTACAGGTATAAAAATGGAGATATAAAGAGATTATGCAACTTGCTGCTGGTCAACAGCTAGCAAGGCCGGGTTTGGTGGCTCAGCCTGTAATCCCAGCACTTTTGGAGGCCTAGGTGAGTGGATTACCTGAGCCCGTGGGTTCGAGACCCCCCTGGGCAACTTGGCGAGACCTCGTCTCTATAATAAATCAAAAATTAGCCGGGCATAGTAGCGTGCACCTGTTTTCCAGCTACTTGGAAGGCTGAGGTGGAAGGAGCCACTGCACTCCAGTCTGGGTGACACAGTGAGACTCCAACAGAAAAAAAGGAAAAAAAAATACAAACAGCTAGCAAGCAGCTGACACCCAGGTAATTACATGTATCTCTAGAGCCTGGGCCGTAAGTCTTATGTCTACTGGTTCCCCGACTGCAGCATGTTAATGTTTATGCCCATCTGACCCCGTCAAGTACTAGGGATGATCACTCCATTTAATGGGGTGCTTCGGCATACTCATTTTGCTCGCAAGGTGAGGGGACAGACCTTCTCCCTACCAACATCATTAGATATTCAGGCAATGTCCTCAGTGGGTTATGAAGCTCAGCCTGTATGTAACTATCACTCCCACCATGATTGGGTGAGGTACACTGCGAAGGTCAAGGGAAGTAAGTACCTATTCAAATGCAGACAGCATGGCTAGGACTGTTCAACAACAAAGCCTCTAAACTTTTGAACAGATGCCCTGGCAACAGTTCTTGTCTTGGTCACTTGCCAGCACCTTCCAAAGCAACATCCCATTTTTGATACTCTTACTTTGGGGGACCTTGGCAATTAGGTTTCTTCTTCCATTTGCCTTCCTTCCAATCTTCCCCAAACTTCCCCTTTCTGCTTTTCCTTGATTTTATTTTCCTATACAAGAAATCTATTCTTTTTCTTTTCTTTCATAACATTGACTCTGATATCTGATCTGGAAAGTCTGTACCCACTCATTTAAAATTGCTTCCAAAAACAACTGTAGAAAAACAGAAGACCCAACTTCCACTCCCTTTAGGTAGGGAGGCTTCCTCTTTAGAAACACAATATCTGATTCTTATTCTCTGGATTTGGGAGCAAAGGCTTAAATTCCATGAAAGGGAAGGTTGTTTTCCTTCTTAGCTAAAACAATAAGTCCATGGAATACAATATTTCATATTAAAAAATAGGTCAAATATTTGTGTCTTGTTACAGCTGATTGAAATCTAGAAGGTATCAGAAAATCCCTTGTGGCTCTTAATGGGACAGCGATTAGAGCAGTTCAAAAAGCTCCCATTCTGTAACACTTTAAGGAAATGATGAAACAATCCTGTGTAGTGGAAAAGTGTTTGGTGTCAGATGGTTTGGAATTCAAATCTTGATTCTACCACTTGAGATTTATAAGTTCTGAATAAGTAAACTTTTCTGAGTCTTGGCTTAGGGCACTGATTATGATCAAGTGGCAGTAAGTTCTGAAGGAATTGGGAAGGAGGACACATATTTCTTGCTCTGATAAATCCTTCCCAATGAAAGTGTCTTTAGTTTTATTAGCTTATGGCCTCATTCTGCCCCCAGCAACTCTCCAAGGAAGGTGTGGTTTATTGATGTTGGGTTAGGGAGAAAAACTGGGCATGCTTAGCTCAAGCCTTTCTTCTCTCTCCTTTCTCTTGGGCTCTTTCCCATCCCTGTCTGCACCTTTGTGCTATGGCATGAGATTTTGCAGATAAAGAAGCTTGGACTGGTTACTGGTTCCTTGTGCCCATGACTAGTGGGTAAATCTGACTAATCCTGGGGCTCAATGTGTTCTCTGGCCGTGTTCTCTCAAGTAGACATCATTGGTGATGAAGGTGATATTTCCATCTCTTTCTGCCTTAACTGTTTTGCTTTGTAATTGTTTCTCCACTTTGGCCAGAAAAACGGAACTATTTATTGAGTCTCTCAAATTCTTAAGAAAATCAGTCAATAAGTTTATAAGTGACCAGTTCTTAAAAGTGCTTCATAAATCTAGTTCTTGTGTCTCTGTCTCTCTCTCTGTGTGTGTCTCTCTCTCGCTTTCTCTCCCTCCCTTTTAGTTGACTATTCTTCAGTCTTAACTAACTGTGAATTCTGACATATGTCTAAGCCAATCTTTTCTGCATCAGCCTGTTTCCTCTTGTTCACTTTTCAGAGAAAATAAGTCGATGGTGGAAGGAGAACAGCTGGTTGCAATTTCTTTGAAGGTTTTTTTAATCAGAAAATTCCCTGGTTTATTTCATTTGGCTGCTTTTTAAGGCATGATTGTTTAGATTGAACATTTAAATATCTTTCTTGAAACTTCCACTAAAGATCTGAAACCCAAAGGGAATAAACTTACAAACCATAAGTGTTAGTGGAGATGAAAGGTAAAGTTTAAAAATAACGAAATTAAAGATTCTACAAAGTATTTAAACTAGACTTTTCAAAGACTTAAAAAACTGGATATGCTTGTTTTGGGGGACCATTGTACTCATGATAAATCCCTGCATTTCAACACATTATACTAACAATTATTACTGTATACCAGGGTAATTTTTTGAGTCGGGGTCTCATTCTGTCACCCAGGCTGGAGTGTAGTTGCACAATCATAGCTCACAGCAGCCTCAATCTCCTGGGCTGAGGCAATATTTTTGCCTCAGTCTCCTGAGCAGCTGGGACTACAGGAAAGCACCGCCACAGTTGGCTAATTTTTAAATTTTTTTGTAGAGATAAGATCTTGCTATGTTGCTCAGGCTAGTCTTGAACTTCTAGGCTCAAGTGATCCTCCCACTTTGGCCTCCCAAAGTGCTGGGATTACAGGCATGAACTACCTACCCTGGCCCTTGTTTCTAGAGTTATTCCAATGCCACAGCTGAAACTTTCTTTATTAGTCATACTGCTTTGGTTTAAATTTTTGTCTTAATTTACTTGCATCTCACCTTTGTGATTTAATTCATGTAATCTGACTGTCTCTGTTTAGGTCAAGTGAAATAAAGAAGTGATGGGAGCAGCCCTATAACTGAGGATAAAACAGATTTTTTATTTGGATTTATCAAGCTGACAGCAATTGCTCACATTTATGCTATAACTGTTAATCCTTAATTGACTTCACAGATACAAGCTCAATAAAAGCAGAAAAAATGTCACACAGAGAAACCAAGTATTAATATTCTTGTGACATATTGTTTTCTCTTTCTACCAGTTTTAGCCCTTCCAACCCAGTTTTGCAAACTCCACTCCACATAGTTTGCAAAGTGATTTTTCTGAGTGTTAATCTGTTTATTTCAGTCTCTGCCGTAAAACTCTTCAGTGACTTCCTGTCTCCCACAGGGTCAAGTTCCAGTTTGTTAGGTTTGTATAAGGACACTCTGCAGGGACCGACCTGCTGACACCACCACATTCTCTCCTAAGCTTTAGACTGCAATGATAGCAAAGGACTTGAGGTTCTCTGGGTTAGTTGTAAGAAGGACGAACAGTCTTGTTTCCTTTGGTGAGTAGGGTATTATGGTAAGGATGTATGGGGAGGTATGGAAAGTCCTGGCAGTCTCTTAGACAGCTTTGTGGGGGAACAGCAATTGTGTCCCAGATCAGCCCCATTCACTCAACTGCCCTAGTAGTCAGCTCTTCAGACAAGGGCAAACATGGCCTCTCTTCTAGGGTCTTCAGGAGGGTCTCAGATTCCTGTTTCTATTCCCCCACCCCAGCTTACTTCTATTTCCATTCTCAGCCTGACTACCTTTATCATGGCCTCTGTCTTGTTCTTACTATCTTCACGTGACCAGCAGAAAGTATAGTCTAAGTGGTAACTGGGTATCATTTCCTGGGTGACCTAGCAAGGCACTCGTGACCAAGTACTGGGCCATTGAGGGTCCTCATGGGCAGTTCTGTAGGATCTGCATGATGACAGCGTCTGTGACAAGAGCCATTCCCTCCTCTCCTCCCAAGATGAATCAGAGACTCCACCAACCTTTACCTAAACTGCTTTCCGAAATAAACAGAAATAGGGATCAGGCCGAGGTCCCTCTGTTTCTGTGAGGGACTGTAGTTTCTATTCCAAGGTAAGGGGCAATGCACCTTTCAGGCCTTTTGGATACCAATGCACAAGTGACTGTTATTCTACAATACTTGGAACTAGAAGCATATAATGCTCTCTGGTTTTAAGTCTGAGGCCACCATCACTTGCTCAGCCTTGGTTATGTCTGGGTACTTTTAGGCTCTATAAACCTCCACTGTCATAGCCTCCACTACTGAAGGTATTATTGGCTTAGATTACTGCCTATGTATGTGCATGCATCTTAAAGTTCATCCCCAACTCCTGATGGGAATTGCTGCATTTGGAGCCATGGTAATGGAGCATGTAGAAGATCATGAACCTACCTGACTGTAGGTGCTTAATACCATTGAGACCCCCCAAACAACATTGACTGCCTCAGGGAGAAAAAGAACTGCCCTCATGGCAAAGCTTAAGGAGGCCACAATTCTCTGTGAAACTATTTCTCCATAGTTCCAACTGGCCTGTTAAAAGAGGTCTTGGATAGCTGGAGAATCATCATTGAGGTGACTCAATATCATAGTTCTGCCCTTGGCACTGGCAGAACCTAACATTGTGACTGTCACAATTGCTATTATCCAATCCAAAGGAACTTGATATGCAGCAGTTGATATCTCAAATGTCTTCTTCAGCATTACTCTTCATCCAGACAATCAGGATAAACTTGTCTTTATTTGGAAGGCGTTTCAATACACCTTTAACATTCTTACACAAGGGCACCTAAACTCCTTGGCTACCCACGATCAACAGGTGTGCTGTGCTCTGGAAAGAGTCCTGCTCCTTGGAGAAGCAGTGGACTTCTACTCTCATGGCCTTCTGGTTGGCCCAGACATGGGTATTGACTGACAAAAGCTGAACACCTTGTTGACCCATATGAAGTAACACAGCTGAGCTATTAACACACAAAATAAAAGGACCTAGTACCTAAGGGAAATTCCTGGGCATAATCTGAAAAGGGCACAACGTCTCGTTCCAGAGATGACTGACAAGTTTTGACCCTCGGTGCCCCAACAAAAAAGAGGCCTAGTGATTGGAGGGCCTATGTAGCTACTGGCATTTTCACAATTCCTGCAGAAAATCTTATGATAGCACCTTTCTATTAGGCTACTCAACAGAGTGAGGTCATGACCCATAGATGACCTGGAGGTCCTCCAATGGGACATTCGGTCTGTCCTTACTTTGGTCCCCACTGATCTACGTTGCCCTTTGAGTTACAGGTCTCAGCAACCTCTCAGTTTTCTGATTCAAGACTATGGCAGATGGGCACCACCACGGGCCAGTGATTCCCGTTGGTCTTTTAGGTCCACACGCTCCCAGAATCACCTAAAAGCTACACATTCTTTGAGAACAATTATTGATCTCTTATTGGGCATTGGTGAATACTGAATGCGTGACTCATGACTGTGAAATAGTCTCATTACCATAAATCCCAAGCAATTCAAGGGGCCAAGCAGGAGCCTTGATTGTAGGAATAGAGGAGGCTCAGAATTCTCTCTAGTGACATAAAAATGGTTTATACAGAAGTGGGAAAAACCTGCTTGGATGGGATTTCCCAATTCCATGAAAAAGTCTCAGGAATGGCCCTCTGACTCCCAGGCATATCACAGGAGAAGATACTACTTCAACAGGCCCAATGAGAACCTTGCAAGGCTTTACTTCTATGATGGGTTTTCCTGGTTAACTGTATTTATTCAATTGACACATTGTAATTGTATATATTTATGGGGTACAATTGATGTTTTGGCATATCTATGTTATATAGTGATTCAATCAGGGTAGGTAGTGTCTGGTTAACTTTATTCAACTGACATTGTAACTGTACATGTTTATGGGATACAGTTGATGTTTTGATACATGTCTGTGTTATATAGTGATTCAGTCAGGGTAGTTAGCCTATCCATCACCTCGTACACTTATCATTTCTTTATGCTGAGAACATTCAAAAGCATTTCTTTTAGCTACATTGTAATATGCATTATTTTACCATTAACTATAGCCACTCTACTGTGCAATAGAATACCAGAATTTATTCTTCTTATCCAACTGTAACTTTGTGCCCTTGACCCACCTTTCCCCAACCTGCCCTTCACTCTCTCCTCCCTAGTCTCTGGTAACCATTGTGCTACTCTCTACTTCTGTAATATCAACTTTTTATATGTGAAAAAAATTCCCCATATGAGTGAGATCTTGTAGTATTTTTCTTTTTGTTTGGATTGATTTCGTTTGGCTTAACATGAAGTCTCACAGGTTCATCTACATTGTCACAAATGACAGGATTTTATTTTATTTCTGTATAGTATTTCATTACGTATATATACCACATTTTCTTTATCCATTCATCGGTTATTAGATGTTTAAGTTGATTTCATATTTGGCTATTATAAATACTGTGGCAATAACATGGGAGTACAGATAGTTCTTCAACATGCTCATTTCCTTAAGGTATAGACCCAGGATTGCTGGATCATATGGTAATTCTATTTCTTATTTTTTGAGGAATTTACTTACTACTTTCAATAACTGTACTAGACTATAATCTCTCCAACAGTGTGTGGTCCCTTTTTCCATGTCCTTGTTAACGCTTGTTTTCTTTTGTCTTTTTCATAGTAGCCATTTTAACTGGAGTTTAGGTGGTATCTAATTGTGGTTTTGATTTGAACTTTCCTGATGATTAGTGATGTTAAACATTCTTTTGATACCCACTGACTATTTGTAGGTCTTCTTTTGAGAAATGTCTATTTATATCTGCTGTCCATTTTTAATCTTTTTTTTTTTAGATATTGTGGGGTACAGTTAAGGGTTAGGTATACAAATATGCTTCATTCAGGGACCCTTGTTGATAAGAGGTGTCTCTCCATCCCCAGACAGATATTTACTACCGTTAATCCCATCTCCCTTCCCCTTCCCCCCCATAGTTTCCCACCACTGTCAGTCATTTTCTTATAGTATTACATTGGAGGTCCACTATATGAGTGAGAACATGTGATACTCAGATCTTTGTTTCTGTGAGAGATCACTCAGTATTATAGACTCCAGTTCCATCCAGGTTGCTGCGAAATTCATGATTTTGTTCTTTTTTATGGCTGTGTAGTATTCCATCATGTATATGTACCACATTTTTAAAATCCAGTCCTCTTTTGATGGACAGCATGGTTGCTTCCAAGTTCTTGCTATTGTGAACAATGCTGTGATAAACATACAAGTGCAGATATCTTTTTGATAGAGTGATTTGAGTTCTTCAGGGTATATTCCCAGTAGGGGTTTGCAGGGTCATATGGGATGTCAATATTTAGAGCTTTAAGGAATCACCATACTGTTTTCCACAGAGGTTGCACTAGTTTGCACTCCCACCAACAGGGTAGAAGTGTTCCCTTTTCGCCACACCCTCTCCAGCAGCTGTTATTTTTTGAGTTGTTGATAATTGCCATTCTGACTGGAGTTAGGTGGTATCTCAGTGTGGTTTTGATTTGCATCTCCCTGAGGATTAGTGAGGTTGAACATTTTTTCATGTGTCTGTTGGCTGCTTGGATGTCTTCCTTTGAGAAGTGTCTGTTCATATCTTCTGCCCATTTTATAATGGGATTGATTGTTTTTTTCTTTTTAGCACATTTGAGTTCCTTGTAGATCCAAGGTGTTAAGTCTTTGTCAGACCTGGAGTTGGCAAATACTTTTTCCCAATCTGTAGGCTGTCTCCCCGCTCTCTTGATGGTTTCTTTGGCTTTGCAGAAGCTTGTCAGTTTAATGAGGTCCCACTTGTCTATCATATCTCTTATGGCCTGTGGGTTTGGGGTTTTGTTCAGGAATTGGATGCCAGTTCCAATTTCCATGAAGGTATGTCCTTCATTTTCTAAGGTTCTTATGGTTTGAGGTTTTACATTTAGGTCTCTGATCCTTTAGAGTTAATTTTTGTGTATGGGGATAGAGAGGGGTCCTATTTCAGTCTTCTGCATGTGGTCAACCAGTTTTCCCAGCACCATTTACTGAATAGGTTCTTCTCTCCCCAGTGGTAGGTGGTGGAAGCTTTGTTGATGATGAGTTGGTTGAGAAATTGAGGCTTTGCTTCTGGAATCTCAATTCTATTCCATTGGTCTATATGCCTGTTCCTGTACCAGTTCCAAGCTGTTTTGATGATTGTAGCTTTATAGTAAAGTTTGAAGTCTGGTAATGTGATATCACCTGCTTTTTTTTCCCCTGAGGATTGTTCTGGCTATTCTTGGTCGTTTGTGCTTCCATATGAATTCCTGTGTTGTTTTTTCTAGGTCTGAGAAGAATGTTGCTGGTAATTTGATGGGTATTGCGTTAAATCTGTAGATTGCCTTAGGTAGGATGGACATCTTCACAATATTGATTCTTCCAATCCGTGAGCATGGGATATTTTCCCACTTGTTTGTGTTATCTTTGATTTCTTTGAGCAATGTTTTATAGTTTTCATTGTAAAGATCTTTCACATTTCTGGTTAGGAAGATGCCAAGGTATTTCATTTTTTTTTTGTGGCTATTGTGAATGGAATGGTGCTTTTTATTTGGGTTTCTGTTTGTTTATTATTGGTGTAAAGAAATGCAATTGTCTTTTGCACATTAATTTTATATCCTGAGACTTTGCCAAAGGCCTTTATCAGTGTAAGGAGGTTTTTGACAGATTCTCTTGGGTTTTCAAGGTACACGATCATGTCATCTGCAAAGAGAGATAACTTGACTTCCTCTTTTCCTATTTGAATACCCCTGTTTGCCTTCTCTTTTCTGATTGCTCTAGCCAGGACTTCCAATACTATATTGAACAGGAGGGGTGAGAGTGGGAATCCTTGTCTTGTTCCAGTTTTTAGGGGAAATGGTTCCAGTTTTTGTCCGTTTAGGAGTATGCTGGCTGTGGGTTTCTCCTAGATGGCTTTTACTATTTTGAGATATGTTTCCCATATGCCTAGCTGTTCGAGGGTTTTTATCAAGAAGGGGTGCTGGATTTTATCAAAAGCTTTTTCTGCATCTAATGATATAATCATGTGGCTTTTGTTTTGACATCTGTTGATGTATTTAATTACATCTATGGTTTTACGAATGTTGAACCAGCCTTGCATCCCAGGGATGAAGCCCACTTGGTCATGATGGATGATTTTTGAGATGTGCTGTTGAGTCTGGCTCGCTAGGATCTTGTTGAGAATTTTAGCATCTATGTTCATCAAATATATTGGCCTGTAGATCTCTTTCTTTGTTGGGTCTTTACCTGGCTTGGGTATCAATGTGATGTTTGCTTCTTAAAATGATCTGGGGAGAGTTCCATCTTTCTCAGTCTCCTGAAATACCAATCAGTAGGATTGGAATCAGCTCATTCTTAAACGTCATGTAGAATTCTGCTGGAAAGTCATCTGGTCCAGGGCTTTTTTTTGTAGGTAGTTTTCTTATTACGTAGTCAATTTCCTTGATTGCTATTGGCCTATTTAGGGTCTCAATTTCTTCTTGTTTCAACCTAGGCAGGTTGTGTGAAAACAGAAAGTCCTCCATTTCTGAAAGGTTTTCAAGTTTGTTTCCATACAAGTGTACATAGTAGTCTCTAGTGATCTTTTGTATTTCTTCAGGATCAGATGTGACTTCATCTTTTGTGTTCCTGATTGTGTTTATTTGGGCATTTCTCTCTTTTTCTTGGTTAGTCTAACCAGGGGACCATCGATCTTGTTTATTCTTTCGAAGAACCAGCTTTTTGTTTCATTGATTTTTTGTATTATCTTTTTGTCTTCTATGTCCTGGATTTGGGCTTTTACTTTGGTGATCTGGATTCTTCTGCTGAAATTAGGGTTTTTGTGGTCTTGCTTTTCTAGCTTTTTTAGGTGGCTTGTTAGGTTGTTTATTTGTGATCCTTCCATTTTCTTCATGTGCGTTTGTAGGGATATAAATTTCCCTCTTACTACAGCTTTCATGGTGTCCCAGAGATTTTGGTAAGATGTTTCTTCATTTTCATTTGTTTCCAGGTATCTTTTGATCTCTGTTTTGATTTCATCATTGACCCAGGAGTTGTTTAGCATCATGCTGTTTAGCGTCCATATCTTTGTCGATTTTGGGGGGACCTTGTTGGTGTTAATGTTTATTTTTATTCCACTATGGTCCGAGAAGATGCATGGTAAAATTTCAGTCCTTTCAAATTTGCTTATGCTTGATTTATGGCCAAGTATGTGGTCGATCTTAGAGTATGATCCATGCGGTGATGAGTAGAATGTGTATTCTGTGGTCTTTGGATGGAGGTTTCTGTAGGTATCAATTAAGTCCATTTGATCAAGAGTCACATTGAGGTGTCGGATCTTGTTGCTGATTTTTTGTCCTGATGATCGTGTAGGGTTGTGAGTGGGGTATTGAAGTCCCCAGCTATGATGGTATTGGAGTCAATATCTGTTTTTAGTTTACCTAGGAGCTGCTTTATGAAAGTCAGTGCTCCTATGTTCGGTGCATATATGTTTAGGATGGATATTTCTTGTTGATGGATTGAACCTTTTATCATTATGGAGTGACCTTCTGTATCTTTTTAAATTTTGATAGCTTAAAGGGTATTTTGTCTTAGATTAAGAGTGCAACTCCTCCTTTCTTTTGTGTTCCATTCACCTGATAATTTGTTTCCCATCCTCTTACTTTGAGTCTGTGGGTATCCTTTCTAGTGAGGTGAGTCTCTTGAATCAATTGATTGTTGCCTGGTGATATTTTATCCATTTTGCCATTCTATGTCTTTTCAGTGGTGCATTTAGTCCATTAACATTTAAACTAATTATTGAAATGTGACAGTTGATCCCTATCATAATGTTCTTACAGAGTTGTTCTTCTTGTTTATGTGTTGTCTTTCTTTTGGTTTTAGAGTTGGATCATGTGTGTTTTTAATCTTTTGCCTGTACTCTTGTGAAGAACGTTGTTCTTTTTTCCTTTTCTTCTGTGTTCAATACTTTAAGTGTTTCTTGTAGAGGTTGTCTTGTGGCAGTGTAGGTTCTTGGGGATTGGATATATGGGAAAGATTTCAATTCTCCCTCACTGATGAAGCTTAGCTTGGCTGGGTAGGTTATTCTCAGTTGAAATTGTTTATCTTTTAGAGCTTTGAAGATAGGGTTCCAAGCTCTCCTAGCCTGGAGGATTTCTGTAGATAAATCTGCTGCTATTCTAATAGGTCTTCCCTGGTAGATAGTCTGACCTATTTCTTGCAGCCTTTAGGATTTTTTCTTTTATACCTACTTTTTTTAGGTGAATTAATATATGTCTAGGAGTTGGCCTTCTCGTTTGTTTTCTTGAAGGGGTTCTCTGAATCCCTGGTATTTGAATTTTTTCATCCTTGATGAGATGAGGGAAGTTTTCTTGAATGATTTCATGAAGTGTTTGGTCCAGTGTGGCCTCTGTTTCTCTCTCTGCCTCAGGAAGGCCAATTACTCTTAGGTTCGGTCTCTTGAAGTGATCATTCATCTCTTGAAGGTTTTGTTCTGTCTTTTTGAGCTTCTTTTCTATGCTTTTGACAGTTTGGGTTAGTTCTGTGTTTTGGTCTTCGAGCTCTTAGATTATTTATTCTGCCTGGCTAATTCTGCTTTCCATGCTTATTAGTTTGTTATTTATTTCCATCACAGTATTCTTTACTGTTGCTATTTCTGACATCATCTCATTCCTATTTTCCTCTTGCTTCTCCTCAATTTTTTTTTTTTTTTGGGTTGGAGTCTCACTCTGTAGCCCAGCTGGAGTGCAGTGGCCGCTCCCAGCCACTGCAGCCTCGACCTGCTGGGCTCTGGTGATCCTTCCGCCTCAGCCTTCCGAGTAGCTGGAATTACAGGCGTGTGCTACCACGCTCGGCTAATTTTTTTGATTTATTGTAGAGATGAGGTCTCACTGCCCAGGTGGGTCTCGAACCCGCAGGCTCAGACAATCCACTCACCTCAGCCTCCCAAAGGCGCAGGATTACAGGCTGAGCCACCGTGCCCGGCTCCTCAATTTTTTAAATAATCTCTATTAATGTCTTGATGCCTGGATTTGTTGCATGTGACCAGTCATTCTGGGGGCTCTTCATTATTTGTGTTCCAGAATCTGTTTTCTAGTGTCTGATCTCCCAGGGGTCTGTGTGAGACCTATATTCTTCTTTTGGTTTTTCTTCATTTGTGCAGTTTTTTCCCCTCCCTACTTTTTCCATGTTACCATCTTCTTTAATTCTGTTATTGAGGGGTAGAGGAATTGCTTTTACTTCTGTTTGTATAATCTCCTAGTCTTCTTTATGTATGACCTCTTACTTTGTTCAATTCTGGAGTTGCACTGTAGATTGGGTGTGGTCCTTTTTTCAGTTTTGAGATTTACTTAAGGGGGGAGCTGTGATTCAAATTCTATCTGCAGGTCCTGGTATTTGCCGACAGGTGTATGAATAATCTGAAGCCCAACTCCCACTGCATTGGAATCTGTCCAGGCAGTGGGGCTGTAAGTTTACTCCTTGAAATAAAATGAGGTTAGCAGAGGGATGAGAATGGACCAGACAGTGGGAGCAATACTGGCGTGGAAAGAGAGAGGAGTAAGGGGGGGGAAACAGATGAGTATACCAACAAATGGAGAGAGAGACCTAAACTGAAACAGATAAAAACAATAGACCACGGCTACAGACTAACCAACTCCTATACAAAAAATATTAAAACATACAATGATGCTGACATACAAGCTAACTGACCACCTTATTGGTGTGCTGTTCCTCTATGCAAAGATATTGTTTACAGAGAGGAGAAAAGAGAAGAAAAGGAAGAGAATACAAAAAGAAATAAGACAGTAGGAATAGAATTAAGTCATTAAACTAACAGAAGCAACCGAGCACACTGAGACTTTTTGTTTAAGTCCAATGTCCTCTCAGCTCTGATTTCTCTGATTTCTCTGATTTCATAGACCCGGCTGTCTTCTCAAGCTGGTAAATTAGTTCACAGTTAGGGTCAGTTGCCCCTGGCCTGCTGTGAAGGACCGCTCAGATCAACCTCAGTTCACCAATTTTCAAGCTTGTTTTTCCCATTTCGGTGTTGTTACCCTGAATCGCCAGCAGGTGGTGCTATCTCAGCTGCTCGCCCCAGACGGGGTGGAGCTGACTGGAATCAAGCAGAGGCCGGAGATGGAAGCCTGCCTCAGGGCACACGGGAGGAGACCCACGGCCAGCTGGACGTCACAGTGGCAGCAGAGGTGGAAGCGATCCCAGCAGATCTTGCCTGCAGGGGCTTCAAGGACTGAAGTCGTGGATCGCCTCAGGCATGGGTGGCAATGCGCTATGGCCCCCATGGAGGCTGCAGTGGTGCTGGCAGCTGCTGTGTCTGTGGCTGCAGTGGTTGTCCAGACCCTGGATGCCCCAGCGGTGGCGAGGCAGATCTCCGTGTGAAGAGCAGGCTGCCCACGTTGGTATTCGCAGCCCCCAGGGAGAGAGCCAGAGACGTTCTGTGTTCTCCTTTACAGAGGGTTTCATAGACCCGGCTGCCCTGTCGCCATCTTGCCGGAAGTCCCTCTAATCTGTTTTTTTAAATGTTTTTGTTCTCTATTGAGTTAAGATCCTTATATATTCTTGATATTAACTCCCTGTCAGATGGATATTTGCAAATATTTTCTTCCATTATGTAAGTTGTCTTTTTACTCTATTAATGCAGAATCCTTTTAGTTTGGTGTAATTCAGTTTATCTGTTTTTGCTTTTGTCTATTTTTGAAGACTTATTTTAAAAATTTTTTGTCCAGGCCAATATTGTGATGCATCTTCCCTATGTTTTCCTCTGTGGTTTTATAGTTTGGGGTTTTACATTTAAGTCATTAATTTATGTGAGTTGATTTTGTATATGATGATAGATAGCTGTCTAGTCTCATTTTTCTGCATGTAGATATCCAGTTTTCCCAGCACCATTTATTGAAGCAACTATCTTCTCCCCATTGTGTTCTTGGTACTTTTTCCAAAAGTCAGTTGGCTGTAGGTGCAAGAATTTATTTCTGGGTTTTCTATTCTGTTCCATTGATCTATATGTTTGTCTTTGTGCCAGTATCATGCCGTTTTGATTACTATTAACTTTGTAGTATACTTTGAGGTCAGATAGTGTGAAGCTTCTAGCTTGTTCTTTTTGTTCAGAATTGCTTTGGCCATTTGGGGTCTTTTGTGGTTTTAGAATTGCTTTTTTCTATTTTTGGAAAGAATATCTTTGGTATTTTGATAGGAATTGCATTGAATCTGTAGATTGCTTCAGGTAGTATTATCATTTTAATGATATTATTTCTTCTGATCCACAAACATGGGATGTTCTTCTTTTTATTTGTGTCTTCTTTAATTTCTTTCATCAGTGTTTTGTAATTTTCCTGGAAGAGATATTTTGCCTCCTTGGTTAAATTTATTTCTAGGTTGTGTGTGTGTGTGTGTGTGTGTGTGTGTGTGTGTGTGTGTGTAGCTGTTGTGAATGGAATTGTCTTCTTGTGTTCCTTTTCAGCTAGTTCATTGTTTGTGTATAGAAGCATTACTGATTTTTTAAATATTAATTTTGTATCATGCCATTTTGCTGAATTTGTTTATCAGTTTTAAGAGGTTTTGATAGAGTTTGTAGGCTTTTCTCTATATAATATCATGATGTTCTACAGAGACAATTTCACTTCCTCCTTTTAAATGTGTATACCATTTATTTCTTTCTCTTGCCCAAGGGCTCTGGTTAGCACTTTCACTGCTATGATGAATAAGAGTGGTGAAAGTGGGCACCCTTTTCTTGCTTCTGATCTTAGAGAAAAAGGTTTTAGCTTTTGCCTATTCAGTATGATGTTAGTTGTGGGTTTGTCATATATGGTCTATGTTGTGTTGAGGAGCATACCTTCTATACCCATTTTGTTAAGAGTTTTTATAATAATGAGATATTAAAATTTGTCAAATGCTTTTTTTGGCATTCATTGAAATGATTACATGATTTTTGTTTTATTTCTGGTAATGTGGCATATTAGATTTATTGATTTGGTACATTAAACCATGCTTGTATCTCTGGAATGAATTCCACTTGATCATAGTGAATATTTTTAATGTGTTGTTGGATTCAGTTTTCCAGTATCTTGTTAAGAAATTTTATATTTATATTCATCAAGGATATTTGCCTATAGTTTTGTGTTTCCTTGTCTGAGTTTGGAATCAGGTCATGCTGGCATCATAACATGAATTTTGAAATATTTCCCATTCTTTCATTTTCTGAAATAAGTTTGGGAGGATTTGATATTAGTTCTTCTTTAGACATCTGGTAAAATTAAGCAGTAAAACCAACAAGTCCTAGACTTCTCTTTGATGGAAGACTTTTTGTTACTGATTTAATTTTCTTACTTACTATTGGCCTGTTAAGATTTTATATTACTTCATAATTTAGTAAGTTGTATGTGTTTAAGAATTTTATACATTTCTTCTATGTTATAACTTTGTTGGTGTGTAGCTGTTCATAATAGTCCCTGATCAACCTTTGTATTTCTGTGGTATCAGTTACAATCTCTCCTTTTTCCTCTCTAATTTTATTTATTTTAGTTTTATTTTCTTCTTAATTTATGTAAAGATTTGTTGATTTTGTTTACTTTTTTAAAAAAACCTCCTCTTCATTTTGTTGATCTTTTTTTGTCTCTGTTATTTTTCTGCTTTAAGCTTTATGGTTTCCTTTCTTCTACCAATTTTGGGGTTATGTTATACTTGTTTTTCTAATTTCTTAAGATGCATCATTGGGTCATTTATTGTAATTTTTTCTTGTTTTTTGCTGTAGTTGTTTATTGCTGTAGACTTAACTCTTAGAATTGCTTTTGCAGTATCTTATGGATTTTAGTTTGATGTGTTTCTATTTTGGTTTGTCTAAGGGAAAATTTTAAATTTTCCTTTTAATTTATTCATTGACTTGTTGTTTAAGAGCATGTTGCTTAATTTCCATGTATTTGTAAAATTTCTTGTTTTTCTTGCTGTCAATTTCTAGTTTATATCATTATAGTCAGAAAAGATACTTGATATGATCTTTATTTTTAAAAATTTTTTAAGTTTTGTTTTGTGGTCTAATATTTGATCTAGCCTAGAGAATGCTCCATGTGCAGTTGAGAAGGATGTGAATTCTGAAGCTATTAGATGGAATGTTCTGTTAAGTCCATTTGGTTCACAGTACAGTTTAAGTTGGTGATGTTTCTTGGTTAATTATTTTGTCTAGATGATCTGTCCCTTATTGAAAGTGGGGTTTTGAGGTCTAGTAATATTTGTTTTATTTATCTGGGTGCTCCAATGCTGGGTGCATATGTATTTACAACTCTATATCCTCTTGTGGAATTGATCCCTTTATCATTATGTAATGACCTTCATTATGTCTTTTTATAGTTTTTGGCATAAAGTCTATTTTATCGGATATAAGTATAGCTACTCCTGCTTGCTTTTGGTTTGCATAGTATATCTTTTTCTATCTCCAATTAAGTCTTTTTTTTTTTAATCCATTTGGCCACTATACATCTTTTAACAAAAATTTATTTTGAAGATGTGGGGTACAATTCAGGGTTAGGTAAACAAATGTTCATTATGCAGGTACCTTTTCTGATGAGGTGTGCCCTGCCCATCCCCTGGCAGTTTCCCACTACTGCCAAGCCCATCTCCTCCATGCCCCACTACCCTGGCAGATTCCAACTACTACCAATTCCTTTCTGACAGTATTATGTTAATTGTTCAAGGTCCACCTATGAGTGAGAACATGTAGTACTCAGTTCTTTGTTTCTGTGATAGTGTTATGGTCCGAGTAACGCTCTGCTACTCCCTTGATACCAATAAATCAGCAACTTTCAGTTGATTGGGTGTAGACTACAGTGAAGTAAGTCAAAGATCCTCTGAAGTTACTTACTGCGAGCGCATAGGAGATAAGTGGAAGTGCACCTTTTATTAGTTCTCAGAAAGATTGTTCAGGAATGTACAGGAGCACTGACGTCCTTGCCATGCCCTTCTCTGGGGCTGTGACAATATGAACAGACATTAGCGGGTCTCTGTATCAATAGATCACTCATTATTACAGATTTTGTCTTTCTTTATGACTGCATAATATTGCATATGTACCACATTTTTAAAAATCCAGTCCTATTTTGATGGACAGTATGGTTGTTTCCATGTTTTTGCCATAGTGAATTTGTTGCAATAAACATGTGTGTGCAGGTGTATTTTTCATAGAGTGATTTGAGTTCCTCTGGTATCTTCCCAGGAGGGGGATTGTGGGATCATATGGGAGGTCAATTTTTAGTTAGTAATCGCCAAACTGTTTCCCTCAGTTATATACTGTTTCCAACAGTATATAAATGTTCCCCTTTCCCCATATCCTCTCTAGCATATGTTTTTGAGCTTTTGTTTTTTTTTTTTTGGAGTTGGGGTCTCACTCTGTCACCCAGACTGGCCTCTCCCAGCCACTTTAGCCTCGACCTGCTGGGCTCCGGCGATCCTTTCACCTCAGCCTTCCAAGTAGCTGGAACTACAGGCGCACGCTACCATGCCCGGCTAATAATTTTTTGATTTATTGTAGAGATGAGGTCTCGCCAAGTTGCCCAGGCGGGTCTCGAACCCGTGGGCTCAGGCATTCCACTCACCTCAGCCTCCCAAAGGCGCAGGATTACAGGTTGAGCCACCAAACCTGGCTTGTTTTTGAGTTATTGATGATGGCCATCCTGAGTGGAGTTGGGTGATATCTCAGTGTGGTTTTGATTTACATTTCTTTGACGACTAGTGAGTCTGAGCATTTTTTCATATATCTGTTGGCTGCTCAAATGTCTTCTTTTGAGAAGTGTCTATTCATATCTTTTGCCCATTTTGTAGTAGGGTTGTTTTTATCTTTTTCTTTTTGGCATGTTTAAGTTCCTTGTAGATCTTAGATATTAGGCCTTTCTTAGATATACAGTTGGCAAATTTTTTTTTCCCCCAGACTGTGGGCTGTCTTCCCGCTCTCTTGATGATTTCTTTGGCTTTGCAGAAGCTTGTCAGTTTGATGAGGTCCCACTTGTCTATCTTCTCTCTTATGGCATGGGCACTTGAGATTGTGATCAGGAATTGGTTGCCAGTTTCAATTTCGATAAGGGTGTCTTCTACATTTTCTAAGGTTCTTATAGTTTGAGGTTTTGCATGTAGGTCTTTGATGTGGTTAGAATTGATTTTTGTGTATGGTAATAGGTAGGGGTCTTGTTTTAATCTTCTGCATGTGGTCAGTTTTCCCAGCACCATTTGCTGAATAGGTTCTCTTCTACCCAGTGGTTGGTGGTGAAGGTTTTGTTGAAATGAGTTGGCTGAGAAATTGAGGTTTTGCTTCTGGAATCTCTATCCTGTTCCATTGGTCTATATGCCAGTTATTGTACCAATACCAGGCTGTTTTGACTATTGCAACTTTATAATAAAGTTTAAAGTCTGGGAGTGTGATACCTCCCTTTTTTCTGAGGATTGTTTTGGATATTCATGGTTTTTTATGTTTCCATATGAATTTCTGTATTGTTGTTTCCAGGTCTCAGGAGAATGATGCTGATAATTTAATGGGTATTGCATTAAATCTGTAGATTGCCTTTGGTAGGATGGACATCTTAACAATGTTAATTCTTCCAATCCATGAGCATGGAATATTTTTTCATTTCTTTGTGTCATCTTTGATTTCTTTGAGGAGTGCTTTGTAATTTTCATTGTAAAGGTCTTTCTCTTCTCTGTTTAGGAAGATGCCAAGGTATTTCATTTTTTGTGTGGCTTCTGTGAATGGGATTGTGCTTTTTTTTTGGGTTTCTGTTTATTGTTGGTGTATAGGAATACAACTGTCATTTGCACATTTATTTTATACCCTGAGATTTTGCCAAAGTCCTTTATCAGTGCAAGGAGGTTTTTGACAGATTCACTTGGTTTTTCAAGGTATCAAGAGTCATGTCATCTTCAAAGAGGGATAATTTAACTTCTTCTCTTCCTATTTTGATACCTGGATTTCCTTCTCTTATTTGATTGCTCTAGTTAGGACTTCCAATACTATGTTGAAAAGGAGAGGTGAGTGAGAGTAGGCATCCTTGTCTTGTTCCAGTTTTCAGGGGAAATGATTCCAATATCTGTCTGTTTAGCAGTATGTTTGGCTACTTTATACCTTTAAATGGAGAATTTAACCCATTTACTTTCAAGGTTATTATTGATAGGTATTAAGAACATACTTCTCCCATTTTGTTAATTGTTTTCTTGTTTCTTTATAGGTACTTTGTTTCTTCCTTTCTCTCTTGTTGTTTACCTCTGTGGCTTGGTGATTTTCTGTGGTACTAATCTTTTCTTTCTACTTCTTGTTTGTGTATGTGCTGCGATTTCTTTCTTTTTGGTTACCATGGGGCTAACATAGAGTGCTGTATTTACCTTAGACTATTTGAAGCTGATAGTTACTTACTTTGGTTGTGTAAAAATACTAAAGACTTCCTCCCCTCAACAATTTATATTTTTATTGCCCTAATTTACTTCTTTACCTACTATTTGTTCCTTAGCCACTAACTGAAGTTGTTACTGTTTTTGACCATTTGATTTCAAACTTACATACTGGAATTGAGTCTTCTGATTGCTGTGACACTAAATACCTCAAATGGATATTTCTCTGTTCACAGGCTTTTCTGGTACCTCAAGTACCCAATCTTGATATTCTAGACTTGATGCATTGCTACAATTGGACCCTGGTGTGAAATGTCTCCCTAAATGTTAACTCTTTCCTATCAAAAATGGGGTCAACTGGAACATCTGTAAGAGAAAGTTCAGGATCTATCACTGGGGCTATTCAGGTCATGATAATAGTGGTCTTCTCCCATACACTTAAACTCCTGCTATTGCTCAGGGAAGTTGCAGTATGGCATTAATGATATTTTGCTAATGTGTATGCTCTGGGAGGTTAGTCCCACTACTGAGTTCATCCAATTAGAAAAGGTTGTGCATAATCTGTCCTTATGTTTCTCTATGCTTCTTTATGATTTTTCTATTATCTATTTAATCTATTTCCCTCCTGATTTTATTATTTTCTTTCTAGGTTTAGTTTGTTCTTCTGCTTCTAGTTTATTAAGTTGGAAAGTTAGGTAATTAATATGATTTATGCTTAGAGTTTCACTTTTTAAATAATGCAATATTTTTAAAGCTATAGATTTTTCTCTAAATTATGCTTTAGTTGTATCACATAAATTTGCTATGTTTTGCATTCATTTATTTTATTTTCTTAATATAGATTAAGATTTCTCCTTTGTAATTCTTTCCCTTGTAATGTCTTTGATACGTTGATTGTATAACAGTGCATTGCTCAATTATTTTATATTTGTAAATTTGTAAAATTTCTGTTATTGATTTATAATTTCATTCCATGGTAGTTGGAGAACATAATTTGTATAATTTTAATTTTAAATTTATTGGGACTGTTTTGTATAATAAAGCATATTCTGTGGAATGTTTCATGTAAACTTGAGAATAATTTGTATTCTGCTGTTTTTGTGTGTATTCTATAGAGAATGTTAGGTTTAGACCTAGTTATTTTTTTTAGGCGTTTTCCTGGAGATAACTGGTAACATCTTAATTTATATCATTTAGTTTTAAATAATGCCAACTAACTTCAGTGGTGTACGAAAACTTTGCTCCTATAGAGCTCCATATCCTTCCCACTTCTTTGTGCTACTATTGCTATAAAATTACATCTGTCAACATTATAAGTCCTTCAATCCAGTTATATAAGTATTGTTTTATGCATTTTTTAATTAAATAGGACAAGAAAAGAATTGTGCATGAAAAATATATTTACCTATGTAATTAACTTTACTGGTATTTTAAATTTTTTTGTATGGATTCAAGTTTCCATCCAGTGTTCTTTCATTTTAGCTTGCAAGACTTCCCTATTATTTCTTTTTTTTTTTTTTTTTGAGTTGGAGTCTCACTCTGTTGCCCAGACGGGAGTGCAGTGGCCGCTTCCAGCCACCGCAGCCTCGACCTGCTGGACTCCGGCGATCCTTCTGCCTCAGCCTTCCGAGTAGCCGGAATTATGGGCATGTGTTACCATGCCCGGCTGGTTTTTTTGATTTATTGTAGAGATGAAGTCTCGCTGCCCAGGCGGGTCTCGAACCCGCGGGCTCAGGCAATCCGCTCACCTCAGCCTCCCAAAGGCGCGGGATTATAGGCTGAGCCACCGAGCCCAGCCCCTATTATTTCTTACAGGGCTACAAATTATCTAGTTTTTGGTTTATTTGGTAATGTTTTAGTTTCTTCTTTGTTTTTGAGGAATTGTTTTGCTGGATATGCATTCTTGGTTTGCAGTCTTTTTCTTTCAGCAATTTGAATATGATATTCCATTGTCATCTGGCCTCCATTGTTTCTAATGGGCAGTCAGCCGTAAATTTTTTTTAATTGATGATCATTTTTATATGATACACCCTCTCCCTTACTGCTTTGAAAATTCTTTGTTTTTGTCTTCTGATAGTTTATGTTGTTTTTAAGTTTATCACTTTGAGTTTATCCTACTTATAGTTTGTTGACCTATTTACAGGCATGAATTAATGTTTGTCATCAAATTTAGGATGTTTTTAGTGATTATTTCTTTAAATATTTTTCTGTCAAATCTTTCTTTTCTTTCCTTTTGAGACTCCCATTTTGTGTTTCTTGGTACATTTGAAGTTGTATCACTGGCTTCTGAGCCTCTTTTTATTCTTCATTTTCTTCTTTTTTTCTTTTTGCTCCTCTCACTGGGTCATCTCAGTTGACCTATATTCAAGTTAATTGTTCCTTCTGCCAGCTCAGATCTGCTGTTGAGCCACCCTTGTGAACTTATAAATTACATTACAGTACTTTTCAACTTCAGAATTTCAGTTGGTTCCTAAATAATTTCCATCTTTTTATTTATATTCTACTTGGTGAGATATTCTTATGCTTTCATTTAATTCTTTAGACATTGTTTTCTTATTAATAATAGCAGATTTAAAACCTTTGTCTTGTATGCCTACAACCTGATTTTTCCAAAGAATAGTTTCTATTGACTGTTTGTCCCCTGGGTATAAGTTGTACTTTCCCTCTTTTGCATATCTCATTTTTGTTGTTGTTGAACATTAGACATTTTAAATAATAAGAGGTAACTCTGGAATTCATGTATTCCACACTCAAGGTTTGTTTTATGGCTGTTTGTTGTTGTTGCTACTGGACAATGTGAAGAATCTAGTTTTTGGTAAACTCACAAAGCAATAGGCTTGAGATGTTTTCTCTACTCCAGTGCATCATATATATCTTCTCTTCAATCTATGCTGATAAAGATGAAAATGTCCTGCTTTATGAAGTTATTTGCCCTGGTTCCTTAATGCTATATGGAACCTACTGCATACAGTCTTTCTCCATTTATTTCTTCCTCGATAGCATGAGTTTTAACAGTCTTCTAGAGATAGTTTGCTTTAGTTTTCCAACTCAAATGAGGGACCCAAACAGTGAATACTGATCAAGAAAAATGGATATAAAAGGTGGGAAGTCCCAAGGCAATTAAGAGGGGCAAAAAAAAGTAATATTATTTAGGCTTCTGTAATGTTTCTCAGATAATACTCTTCAGATTTTTGTCTATTTCATTTATGTTTAAGGCTAGTATTATGTAAAAGATAGTGTTTAACCCAAAGTATAACTTGCTCTTTCCAAATAGGAAACTAGAAATAATTTTGAGAATGAATCAATCAAAATTTCAAATTCTTGCATTAGCTGAACTCAAATTAAAACCTCTCTAGCAAGCCACATTATTGCTATTGCCAATTAAAGCAGTGATAAATGCTAACTGTTTGAGTGGATCTGAGGCATACTTGGACCTGCTTGGCATTGTTATTTGTTTCTAATGACTCTGGGAAGGGGTATGTTGGAAAATAAATGTGAAAGGAAATGTGCCAGAACAGTCAAGGGAGCTTCTGGGAACAATCAAGGTAAGTTAAGCAAAAAGGATCCTGATATTCCTTCAGGACACTCTGTACTGATTCTCTGAGCTATCACTTCGAAAAGAAGGGGTCTGCTTTCTTCCACTTCAGATTTTATGTTGGATTATATCCATAAATTATCTCCCTCAGTGTGAAAAATACCTCATGTAAAATGTCTGCAAAGGAGTGATTATCCCAGTGTTATCCTGTATTTGAGTAGTGTCTATAGATAATTTCTCTAATTTTGGTAAATGTCCAAGGTTTGGGTTTGATGAGAGACATATACACAATGATTTGAAGGGAAATAAAAACCATTTACTGATATGCTGGTCATATAGCAGTTGGTCCTTTAAATTGTTCTCTAAAAATTTGCATTGAAGATTTTAAGAATCTTTTAAAACTGATTTTAGGAGAACTATTATGTTATCAAGCAGATTACTTTAATTTACCTAATAGCATGATTCCAAGGAACATAAGATTTTTTACTTTTTCCACAAAATCAATTTTTTAAAAGTTGTAATTGTCTTCATATGTTGATGTGTGCAGCATAGTGGAATAAAATCAAAGGATCATTATTCCTATGATTTCTATCATTCCTATGATTCCTTGAACAAGTTACTTAACTTTCCCAGTCTGAATTTTTCTTTTTTGTGATGTGATTGGTTTAAGTATTTAATTATATTGAATGAAACAATTATTAGCTAAGTGCTTGACACAATGGGCACTTGATAAAAATTATTTTGAATCTGAATCTAATCTCTATTGCTCCCCTGTCCTCACTTCCACAGATCATCTAATGGGTAGGTGGGAATCTTTTTTCAAATAATCTTTGTAGTTGTAGAGTTACTAAATAGCCTTATTCTACCAATTGTTACTTTCAGGATGCATACTTCTAGCCCTTTGAAAAGGGAAAAATAAGAAGCATATATTCAGTGTATACTATGTTTAGGGCACTGGAAAAGCAAATATTTATTGGTATCTAATTCATATATTTTAGCAAGAGCCTGAAGCATGGTAGATTGTTTTGCAGATAGTCTGTTATATGATGTGGCCGACATCAGTCTCTTTGTACATTACTGACAGTGGGGAAACCTCCTTTCCACAGGCTTCATTTTTCCATGTGATGGGAAAGGTTTATTCACAAGAATAAAATTCTTGGTGGCTTATTCCACTCTCTCTGTCAGTGCTTTCAAGGTGAATTGGAAAGAGGACTCCCTGTGACTGAGTGATAACCCCATTTAAGTTGAGGATCAAGTATTAGAAAGCTCATGATTACTGAAACCTTAGGTCACATCTCCAAATCCACTAGGAATAAAAATATTGTGTTTTCCTTCTGCCTAAATTCTGCTTCAATCCCTTAATCATTGCTGAAGTTGGGAGAGATAAAGGTAATTTCGTCTATTAGCTTTTTAAAATTCCAGTATGTATTTAACCCATATACCTGCTGACTTGCTAGCTTGTCTCTGCATAATATTAGAATTTCAATACATTCCCCAGCTATTTTCCTTTGTTCCAGGATAGTGTCTTACAATCTCCACACTCTGAATGTAGTTGTCATTTGGTACCCAGGTTTCTTAAACTTATGTTCCAGCTCCCAAGTATATAGAATTGATACCTGAAAAGATTCATTACTGTCACTGCACATCATGGTTTACTAGTTTATTCCCCAAACAATCTACTCAAAGATTTATTTTTCCTCAAACTATAGCCTTAGAGTTGCTAAAATATTGTAGAATTCCAGGAAGTAATGGGAAGAATGACTTTCTTCTCAATTCTATGCCTCAATAAAAAATAAAAAAATAATAAATAAATAAAAGAAATCCCAGAGAGCATCTTTGGGTCCAATATCTTATATAATCTTTCATGTGAGAGAGTTTAATGGCTTTTTGGGACATCACCCTGCTAATTATAGGAGCTTAGACAGTTCTATTGGGAACAGACATTAAAGCATCCCTGTCATCTTTCTCCCCTTAAAGTATAAGATTCCAATCACAAATTCCCTTCTGCTATTCTACTTACAAAATGCAATCTGCTATCATTATCACTTTCTACAAATTTTTTTTGGGATGCAGGTGTCAGAGTGAAGGTTGATGGATGCTGGCCTGGTAATATAACAGGTGAGCCCCAATTTAGCCTGCTTTAGATCACAGATTGTGTATCTTTTGTTGTTATTTCTTTTCAGTGTTCATATAAGTATTCTTGGATGTTTACTACTATTGTAGAAGACAGGTTGTATGTGTATCGTCATACCCTGATATATATTTTTACTCGTGAATACAGAGAGGCATATTATGTCAATAATTAATTTGATTTTTTTAATATTTACCATTGCCTAGCCAATTGCATTCCCATGAAAGTTATCCTGTGGAAATGACAATTTTCATTTCATTAAAGAACCACAAAACATATTTTTCTAGCTTAGTTAGGTGCAGGTGTTTGGAGGCCACCCGAACCTCAGATTTTGTGACCCCAAAAGAATCAGAGACCTGAAATTGCCTCTTCTTTTTCCCTTTGGCTGACCTTCTTTAACTCATGAAAACGATCTCTTGTGAGTCTGAGAACTCATTTTAAGATGGAGTGTGTATACACATGAGGATAAGAATGAAAAATGTGAGTAGAACAATGAAGAGATAGCATGACATAAAATGTCTGGAAAGTAGTTTTTAATTCCTGAGTTTCTCATTGCCATGAAAAATAGCTAAAATGACCATCACAAATTAACCTTGCTCCAGCCCTTGGGTATATATGAAGTAATTTTTGAGTAAAATGAAAAACACAATAGAAAAATCCCACTCTAAAGTATGTCTACATTTTCCAAGAGATTTAAAAGTGGTAACTAGAAGTATTATTTTTTAATTACTTTCATATTTTATATTGGAAATATGTTGGCAAAAAAATTACTGGAAAAATTCAGAAGTATATTATTTATGAGTATGATGCACCTTCATGAATTAAACATTTATTTAACCTTGTTTCCTTTAGAGGGGTCTGGGAGGGGACTGAAATTTGGGAGAGAACAGTGTAAAGCTCATGCAAATAAAAGTCAGAATATCTTCAGAAATGGAGAGGGGAAAAAGGCAAACACTAATTAATAACATTTGAGGTGATTCTAAGATAAGGCCATAATCCAAGTTAGCAATATATTAAAACACAGTTGGTTTTATTAGAGCTTGTGACCATAAACTAATACATATTTATTTTTTGCTAATATTATGGGCATGGTACTATGTTGAGCACCATGTCAGATACAAAGATGTTAAAATAGAGTCAAAGTGTGTAAGAAGATCGCAGTCTAGAACAGACAGTCATATACATACCATCGAATAAAGATATGCATGGAAGTTGTAGTTTGTTATAGATGTATAGAACTTATTTCAAAGTAGCATGTTAGTAATTGACAAATAGCAAAACTATTAGGGGCTTAAAGACACTGCTGCCTTATGGAGTAAGTTAAGATAATTCTAGTAACCACCAACATTTATTGGCCAGGCAATGTTCTGAAGACTTACACGTATTAACTCATTTTATCCATATGAATGTCTTCTGAGGTAGGAACAATTATTATCAGTTTGCATACGAGGAAATTGAGGCCAGAGAGGTTGAGTAACTTGCCTCAGGTAGTAGAGGGCCAGAATGTGAACCTCAGCTGCTGTGCTTCAGATGACACATTTTTCATTACTGCTCAAGACTCTGCATAAGGTATTCTTCATGGTCAGCCTTCAAATTGGTGTTACCTGGATACACACAAGCAATTCGCTTCTAAAACAACTATGACTAAGAAATGCACAGGACAAGTAATGCATTATCTGAGTTAATTTTTAAATGTGCATTTTTTTTTTTTACATCAGTGGCCAGCCAGAGTCATTTGGCGACTTACGATTATGCCCCATTTCCTTTTCCTTTTACTATGGTTAAGAGGTATTAAGGGAGAAAAGTACTTAGGAAAGCTCACGGGTTGGATAGTGAGACCTTAGGAACATTTTAACAACAAGACAATCGTTAAATTGTTATACCATAGACAAGAAAGAAAACTTTGCTTTTTCAGAGACGGAGGGCAAAGAAAATTAGTAGAAAAAAGGTTAGTGAGAAGCAAGAAGAGCCAGGAAGATGTGTGGCTGGGAGATTAGATAAGGTGTAGGCTAGGGAAGGGGCAAAGAGTAAACCCCCAAATCCCATACTTGTCAGATAAATGTTGAGGAAAAGGGTGTTTGAATGATGGATTTAAAAATTTGAGCTATGCTGTATTTTTCTCTTCTAAAATATTTAATAAAATCTCCATTGCTCACAATGATCAGTGTGCATAGCATTTTAAAAAATAGTTACTATTTGCTTTAATTTTTTGAAATCAATAAAACGTGTGAGTGCATAATTCAGCTGTCACCGTGAAACAGTGAGACAGCACACACAGATGTAGAGGATGAAAGTAGAAGTAGATCATGGGAAGGCTTATTGTTCCCATGGCTGTGGAATTGTAGGCTCAAGTCTCATTCAGATTTGGTAGGACAGGGAACCCATGGGTAACTTCAACAGACACAGTTGGCATAGGTATAAGAGATGGTCAATTTACGGTGGTTAAAAATTTTATGGCTGGACTCGGTGGCTCAGCCTGTAATCCCAGCGCTTTGGAAGGCTGAGGCGAGTGGATTGCCTGAGCCCAAGGGTTCGAGACCCGCCCGGGCAGCTTGGCGAGACCTCATCTCTGCAATATATCAAAAATTAGCCGGGCGTGGTAGTGCACACCTATAGTTCTGGCCACTTGGAAGGTTGAGGTGGAAGGATTGCCAGTGCCCAGCAGGTCAAGGCTGCGGTGGCCAGGAGCGTGCCACTGCACTCCAGTCACAATCAGTTTCCAGACTATGAGTTTTCCCATTGCTTTGGTTGGTACTGTAATTTTCCAAACAAACCTTTTTCAAAATTGCCATGTCCTTCAGCAGTCTTACCATTACACTCAGATTTCATGAACTTTTAAAAATTTGGCTATAGTAGCAATATTAATTACTAGTTACAATTAACCTAGAGCTATCTTTACCTTGACTGAAATTGTGGTGTTCTAATCCCAGATTTTTTTTTTTCTTTTTTGCAGTGTCTGTCAAGACTTCTGCATAAGGATCGGTCATACTAATGTTAAAGTGGTTTCCATTTTGTAGTGAATTTTTTAGAGTTTGAAACGATCACTTTCAAGTCTCAAGTCTCTTATCTCCATAAAAAAATTTCTCTTGGCCAGGCACATTGGCTCAAGGCTGTAATCCCAGCACTTTGGGAGGCCGAGGCGAGAGGATTGCCTCAGTCCGTGGGTTCGACACTAGCCTGGGCAACATGGTAAGACCTCGTCTCTACAATAAATCAAAAAATTAGCCGCTCATGGTAGCGCGTGTCTGTAGTTCTGGCTACTTGGAAGGCTGAGGTGGAAGGATCGCTGGAGACCAGCAGGTCAACACTGGCGTGGCCTTGAGCATGCCACTGCATTCCAGCCTGAGCCACTGAGTGAGATTCCAACTCAAAAAAAAAAAAGGAAAAAATAAAAAAAAGAATTAGTTGAAATTGTTGAGTATCTTTTCAGTCTCCTTTATCCTCTCTCTTCCTTTTTGATCATGTATCTTCTTTTTACATCTCACCCAATAAAGGGCAATTCTAAGTAGCCTCATCTGTTTCTTTATGTATTTATATTCAGGGGAGTTGCGGTAAAGGAAAAGCTTTGTGCTGAGGGTCAGAGTCTTACATTCAGGCTCTGACTTCCTTTTTTGCATCTATCTATAAAATAGTCAGAATAACTGCTTCTTAGAGTTCTAGTGAGGATTAAATAAAAAGAATGCAGGATAGAGCTCTGTGAACTATAAACTACTATCAACATTTTAGGTATTGTTATAAAAGAAAAAGACAAAAATTCCTGTCAAAAAATTTTCTGAGTTTAACAAAATAATCTCTCTCTTTTTTCTCCTAAACCTTTTGTCATTGGAAAATGAGTTCAGAGGAAATCTTAGCTCCTTTGACAAATGAAATGACCTGCAGCGATCTTACACCACTTGTGAGAAGAGTCAGAATCTTTGTGGGGTTTGTTTTTGAGTTGGAGTCTCAATCTGTCGTCCAGGCTGGAGTGCAGTGGCACACTCACAACCACTGCAGCCTTGATTTGCTGGGCTCAGGTGATCCTTCCACCTCAGCCATCCAAGTAGCTGGAACTCCATGCAAGTGACACCACACTCAGCTAATTTTTGATTTATTGTAGAGATGAGGTCTCATCAAGTGGACCAGCCCGAATCTTTGACTTTTTACCAAGATGACATCAGTTTTGCAAAGTTGGGTGATGTGGAGTCCCAATAAATCATAAAGAAATCCAGCAGAGGGTGAAACTGCTTGCGATAATTTTTGGCTCTCCTTTATTCTTTGCATGATAAGTCATAGATCAGATGTGATTTTATTTAAGTGAGTATTACTATATTTATTTGGACAGGTTATGTTGTTCCAATAATAAGAATTTTTAGTTAGGAAATATGGATCTTTGGAAATTGAATGTTAATAGCCATCGTTAGTCATAGAAATATTAGCACATGTGATATATTTAATCTTATTTATATACTGGCCTTATCCTTTGAAGTTTATGGAATTTTATAAATTAATTTTTCTTTCTACTTTTAGGATATTCTGACATCTTCAGTTGCTTTGTGACCTCTATAATAATATGCTATAAGTAAAGTGAGTTCCCAACTTTTTGGGGAGAATATCTTTGTATTTGACACATACATGCATGCTTATAATTTCTAGTTTTAGACCTAATGGGTAAATGCTGCATGCTTTTAAAGTACACATATGAACAATTCTCAATTATTCATGTCAGTGAACAGAAGTAATACCAAAATAATTGCAAGTACAGATTTAGATGTAATGAGTCTATTTGTTCTTTTTCTTCATGAAAGTCTTCTTATTGGAGGTGCAATTTCAAGTGGTGCTTCCATAGCACCCTTTAAAGCTTTTGAAATAAATGAAAAAAACAGAGTTAAAGATCATGTGACTAAATATTCAACATTTGGTTGTGAAAGGTGTACTTAACACTATGCAAGATGTATAGAAAAACTGTTCCAACTACTGGATTTGCAACGGAGGAACAAGAAGGGTGAGGGCTAGATGGTAGGAGCTTATATTTGTGAGTTAAGTCAAATTTTCTCTTTTCTATTATTATTTGTAGCAATGTGAAAACAAAATTTCTTCTCTTCCAGTCTTAAGGGAAAATATTTAGACATTTGGGTCACAGAAGCCACTTATGCTCAAAATATTTCCTTAAAGCCATGATTAAAATATCTCTGGCATTACAAGTTCCTGGAAAAACTCAGAGAGTACTCTTTTGATTAGGCCTGGGATGGTGTCCCAGTCATCTGTCATCCTTGCCTCCACCTGACTGAGGCACATCCTCTGTACAGTTTGTGCAGCACTATTTGGCTACTATTCATTTCTAACCAGAGTCAATTGCACATGTGGGCTGGCCACTGGGGGCCTGGGCTCACGAAACACAGTCCGAGCGGCCTTTTCCACTTAGTGTTTGGTTTGGCTCGATCTGTGTAGTATATTGCCAAACCTGCAAACTCCTGTCAGAAGTCACTCATCCCTGGATGGGAAATATTCCTCAAGCTGTTGTCAGGAAACTCTGATCTTTCACTGTAAACCTGGAGGAATGTCTATCTGGCCAGACCAAAGTGTCAAGAAGCCAGATTTTTCTTTGTGAAGAACGTGTCTGCAGTGGATGGTACTTGTACTAGTAAAAGCATTTAGGATTGTGGTGTTGGCCAGCCTTATCCACTTAGAAAAGGAGAAACTCATAAATGCACTGGAAAGCTCTCCACTTAAAAATAAGAGAGGCAGTAACTATTTCAATTCAGCTGCCAAATTAAAACATAAGGTGCGGTACAGGATGTAATCTTAGAAACAGAATTTTGTGTTTGGGTCTATAGCCTTAGAGAGTTAGCAAAATGTTCTTCTACAAAGTGAGTGTGGCACATGGGCACACACAGCTTTGCCAAGGGTGTAGTGATTTTGGCACAGACATCAGGGCCTGACTTTCCACAGGTGTGAAAAGAATGCATTGGCTTTTTAAAATATTCTATTCTCCTGCCTACTTCTCCCATTCTTTTAATGCCTTGTGTGTATGGCAAGTGAAGTCCACAAGTTAAATCAATAGACATGTTTTTTACAGCTAGTATGGTACTTGGGAATGTCATTTTTTAAAAAAAGTGAAGTACATAGATAACATGTATACAGCTCAATAAATTTTCATGGACTAAGCACCCTCATATGCCTACTACTCACGTCAAGAAAAAGAACATTTATCAGTGTCCTAGTCCCCTCTGTGCCCCTCATGGTCACTACCTGCTGCTCCTTTCTATAAATAAACTCCATTCAGACTTTTGAAGTTTATATAAATGGAATCATACATTATGAACTTTTTGAGGGTCTGGTTTTGCTCAAAATTAAGTTTTTCAGATGGATTCATTTTATTGTAGCTACCAATAACTTGTCTTTTTTTTTTTTTTTTTTGCCATAGATAGTATTTCATTGTAGGAGTACAGAAAACTTGATCCATTCTACTGTAAATGGATATTTGGGTTATTTCTAGTTTTGCACTATTATAACTCATGCTTCTGTGAGCACGTGTGTGGAGTTTTTGATGCACATTTATGTATGTTTTTGTTACGTATAAAACTAAAAGTAGAATTGTTAGTTCATGTGATATGTGTATTTTAGCTATAGAAAATATTGTTGAAAAGTTTTCAAAAGTGGGTATATAACTTTATGCTTCAATCAGCAATATATGAAACTTCCAGTTTCTCTAGATTATTACTAGTAGTTGGTATTGCTAATCTTTCCAATTTTAGCTATTTGTATTTGTAAAGTACATTTCCCTAATGACTAATGAGATTGTACACTGTTTCATATGCTTAATAGTCATTTGTTTATAGATAGTCCACCTCTTTTTAATGATTCTTGAGGTTTTTTGCACAGTTTTCTGTTGAGATTGCCCAATTCTTATTGATTTATAGTTATTCTTTTACTATATATAATATAATCAAATCTTTTGTTGATTCTTCCACTCTGTGTCTTTCTAATGTCATAACAGGATCTTCTGATGAATAGATGGTTAGTGGGGTGTGTGTGTGTGTACCGTTTAAGAAATCTTTGTCTATATTAAAATTATAAACATACCTTCTATATTATCTTATAGCTATTAATGCTTTATCTTTTATATTTATATCTATAATCCACCTAGAATTGATTTTTGAATAAGAAGTGAGTCTGGTGTTAAGGTTCATTTTTTTCCATTTGAAAACCGATTCACTCAAAACTGTGTGCTGAGATGACCATTCTTTACCCCAGTTGCTCTTCAGCATCACTTTTCCACAAACCATGTCTATGTATTTGTCTCTAAACTCTCTATTCTGTTCCATTCATCAATGTATCTATCTTTTTGGCATTACTGCATTTTTAAAATTGTTGTGGCTCTATAAGTTATGATTTCCTATATTGTAAATTCTCCAAATTTGTTCTTCATTTGAAGGAGGGGTATTTTTGAACTTCCATATAAGTGTTAGAATCAGCATGTAAATTTTTACAAGTAGAACTTGCTGAGATATTTGTTTCAATTGCATTCTATCTGTGGATCAATTTAGGGAGAATGAACATCTATGTCACATTGACTTTCAACTCACAAATATGAATTATCCCTCCATTCATTTTACCTTTCTTAATTTTCCTTAATAAAACTTTGAATTTTTTAAGAAGTTGTGCACCTTTTGTTAGATTTATTCCTGGGTATTTACTGGTTTTTGATGATCATTGCAAGCCGAGTCCTTTAGAAACAGATGAGAAAAAGTTTGGTGAACAGACTGTTTATAAGGAGTCAACACCCGTGGAAGGGAGGAGAAAGAAGCAGAAGTGGGCAGAGGAAGAAGTCAACCTGCATGCAAGTGTGACAAAAACAACCAACCCATGAGGTGCTCGAGAGCAAATATAACCTGTCAGAGATGCTCCTTGGTAGGCTGAAATGGCCAGACCTTTATACTCCTTTGATAATCAATCATTGGGTATGGACTGCCCTGGAAAACTATATGCTTATTTGAGGTATCTCTTTTCTGCTGACATCTTGAAGAAAGCTCCCAGAACTCCCAAGCAGCTGGGGCAGTAAGATCTTTGGAGCAGGATCTAAGTGGTATATCTTTATGTCCACTAGAGTCTACCTCCTGTGGTGTAGCCATCACAAAAGACTTAGGCTGCTCAAATCTTCTTCTTTATGTAGTTTTGGAAACAACTCCTTTAGGATTCTAGTAGACTAGTCTTTCTAGGGAAACTTAAAAGAGGGTGTTTAGTAGAAGGAACTAGATTTTCTATTAGTGTGGGTGGTGTTGAGCTAAACCTGATATCCATTGTCTCCCCATCCTCACCCTCTCTCTCTCTCTTCTATACTTCCCTCAGTGCCCAGCATCATCTCTACTGGAGAATAGCAACTCTACCTCTTTCTGATGATGAGGGCCAATTAGTCGTGTCAAGATGATGATTTCTCTCCTTGTCTGCTGGTCTTTGGTTATAGTTTGAAATTTAAAAAGACCCTTTTCCCCCCTCTGGTGAAAGTGTATTCTCTTTATGAATTAAGAACTCTAACACCAAATGTCCTAGAAATATGGAGGTAAGAATCACAAAGGTCTCCAGCAGGCCATGGGGAGTGATGGTAAGAGATGCTATGCTGCTTCCAGGCCTTGGTTCTCATGCTCATGTGTGTTTCCTATTAAGTATCCAATATCATGTATGTTTTTTTGATTCAGTATATATATTGCTTTACAGAGGATGACATTCTATCCTCATACAAAACTGCCTATACACTGGCACATCAATTGTAACATTCAGCAGCACTAGTAGCTTTTTTGTGGTATGATATGTGATCCTACTGATGAATCTTATTGTCACAAACCCACTCTTGTTCCTCCTTTGCTGTCAATGGGATCATCTGTGTGATACAATGTTATGTGAGTCTCCTGCTGCTGTAGTAAACATTCTGTAAGCAAGCAAACAGTGAAGGGCAGGAAAAACAAACCCACACCCAGAATATGCATCTAAGTTACTGGATCTTTTAGGATGGAGGAAGCCTGTGTGGTCAAATTTGTTCCCTATAGTTGGCTGATCTCATTGACGAAGAAGGCTCTCCTTGAGGCTTGGCCTTGGCCTCTGTTCCTGGCAGGTAGGACATTCAGTGAATTAATGGGAACCCACGCTGTTATGTATAGCCTCCATATTTTTTACCTTGATCATTTCATTTATGTGCTTATTATGGCTCAGGGGTGACTAGTGACTAAGGCTGGGTGATGCCAACTGATTGGATTATTTTGTCTATTTTAGTGCTTTTCCTGTTGTAGATGCTGTTTGGTGTGTACTTATACATGATACAAAGATATTCACATTTTGTGCTCATATGTACATCCACATGCCTTCTCTACTAGATTTTCTTGTCTCCTAATTTTTCTCTTTCAGGGCTCTGATCAATCAGGCGAGCCATTTTCTACCCATGAGCTTGTATACATTCTAACCCAGGAATGTGTGAAAAACAGCAAGTCTTATTGGTAGCTCACAAAGAGGGTCTCATCTCTTGTAGTCAAAGGACAAAGAAAGATAAGGACCAAGTCTTAAGACTTTAAGGATCAGAGTGATCTGGAGTCGGGCTGTGTGTTTACAGCTTGCCGATGAAATCTGGTCTTGCTAGCACTTGATTTAGACTTCCATCTTTTGAAGGACCATTGCAAAGTCTACCTGACCTTATGATTTACTGGGCATGAGAGAGCCCGGTTTGTGATATTTCGGAAGCATAGTTACTTTGTATACTATGAACACCTAGCCTCTACCAGGGACCAATAAAATTCCAGGGTTTTTCCTCCCAATTATGTATTGGTTGGATGCATACATGGCACAAATGTTTCAAGCCACCTCTGTAGCCTTTACTGCTTTGACAAACCCAAACAAAAGAATATATCAGAAATGTTCATTTTTTTCTACCTTATGCTCTATCTTCTTTAGCCCACAAATAGCACTAACTTTCTTCAAATCTGCAAAATGCAAGGCATATTTACAACCACAACACTGTCACTCCAAATGACAACTGATAAACACCCAACACTGCAGTGTTGATAGGCCAAAAACAAACGCTATGAACTTATGCATCAGCCTAATATTTATCCTGCTTGGGTTTCATAGAGCTTCTTGAATTTGTGGATTGATGTCTTTGTTATTTTGGGCTAGTCACAGGCAATATCACATAAGACACTTGTTTTGCCCCACTCCCTTCTCTCATTCTAGGGCTTCACTAACTCATCTGTTAGATCTTTTAACCATGCCTCATATATTTTCTATACACCTTTTCTTTATTTTTCATCTTTTTTCTCCCTCTCTGTACTTTAATTTGGAAGTTTTAAATTGACCTAGTTTCCAGTTCTAATTCTCTTTTCTCTTATTTAATCTGAAAATCCTAATTTGTCTAATAAATTTCTTAATATTAGTACTTGCTTTGTTCAATTTTATTGATTATAGATTTTGGTCAATTTCTCCATCATACCATCTATTTTTTTTGAAAATATTAATCACAGTTTTAAAAATATCCTTGTGTTTGAACTCTAATGTCTACATCACCTGGCCTTGGTTTCCACATTTTATTTTTAAACTTTTCCTTGTCTTCTGAATGTTTAGCTCTCTTTCCTAGTATGCATAATAATTTTGTAAATTAAATGCCAGATACATCTGAAAAACCATAGAGATGATTTGTAAAGTTTTGTCTGATGCTGTCTTTCTCTGGAGAGGATTTAATATTAATCTGCCTGGTAGTTAGAGCAGGAGCAGATCACCTTTACCAAATTTAGGACTGAGCTCCTTCAACACTGGATTTTTACAAGAGCTTTGTCCTTAATCCTAAAGTCTTGCCCTTTCAAAGTCTTTTCTAAGGATCTGGGTTGTTTATCGGGGGCTGTCTTCTTTAGGGTTCCCTGAACTCCAATTTTTTTTTCTTTCTCAGGCTCATGAGACTGTTAAAAGCTCAACTCGGGTATTCAGGGATTTGGTCACTGTTTTCTGCTTTGCTTCTTGGCCTTTTTGACTTGGCTCTTCTTTTAGCATGAGAGATGCCTTGAGTGGAAAACACTGTACTGCACTTCCTTTCTCTTCAGAATGATGGGTTCTCAAATTATTCTATCTTCAAGCAAATGCATGTTTTATTTTCTCCATTTTTCCTAATTGTTTCAGACTAAACCTTTGGAAGAATTGTTCTGCGACACTCCAGCAATATCCGGAAGAGTAAATCCTGTAGGCTTTTCCAGTGAACAGCCTGTACTAGGTTTATTGCCTTTCACAAGCCTTGATGCATAAAAGTGCTCAGAAGTTTTTTTTAATGAATAAAATATGCAAGAGAAGCATGAAACATAGTTAATATTCAGGGACAGTTTTTGATCTGATAAAATAAAAAATACTTATTCAAGAATTCTTTAATGCTTAGTATAATACCAGGACATTACATAGAATTTTTTGGGCAATGTGAATTCTCTTTTATCTTTTCCCTTCTCTGAAAAACATTTGGAATTAATTCGATGCAATTTATTCCTTAATCTTATGTTGTATTAATAGTGTATTTGATGTTATAAACTGGAAAATATATTAAAGATATTAGTATAAGATAAACTATAGAAGACATGGTAATATGGTAATTATTTTACATAAACTGTTTCATTTAATCTATATAATAATCCAATTGAGAGGTACTATTGTAATTCCAATTTGTAGATGAAGAAACTGAGGCACAGAAAGAGGGGAAGGAGAAAAATAGATAAAATCAATTTAAATCTTCCACTCGTAATTATTTAGAACAAAGCTAAATTAAGTCACTGTTCAACATTATAGAAATAGCAAGATGGAGAAACTAGGACAGTGGTTGTGGTGGGTCATGGCCCTAGGAAAATATACTGTACTTTTCTACTTTTCATTCCAATTATCCAGTGAATCCATTATTCCAGTAATGAAGGAGAAGCAGAGCCATATGACTCATTTTATTGTCTCATTGCCCTCAGCATAGTAACTGAGAGAAAGGGAAGGAATTCTTGTTTGAAAGTTTCCTTTCACCTTAGACATATATAATTATTTGTAGGAAAAGACATTTCACAGTAAGCATCATTTGGTTTAACTATTTGCTTCTTTCATGTTATGGGTTCTCTTGTTTCTTTATTTTCCGCTGGAAAATTCTATTAAAATTAGGAAATATGCCGGGCTCGGTGGCTCAGCCTGTAATCCCGCGCCTTTGGGAGGCTGAGGTGAGTGGATTGCCTGAGCCCGCGGGTTCGAGACCCGCCTGGGCAGTGAAACCTCATCTCTACAATAAATCAAAAAATCAGCCGGGCATGGTAGCGCGTACCTGTAATTCCGGCTACTCGGAAGGCTGAGGCGGAAGGATCGCCAGAGCCCAGCAGGTCGAGGCTACGGTGGCCGGGAGTGGCCACTGCACTCCAGTCTGGGCGACAGAGTGAGACTCCAACTCAAAAAAAAAAAAAAAAAAAATTAGGAAATACATATAACTCAATGTTGGAAGTGCCAGAGAAGAACACTAAAAGTATTAAGTAGGATAAAACTGTTGTTCTGTAGAAACAGACTGAAACATTAGATTTCTTTAATTGGGAGGAATAAGTGCTAAGTGGCTATCCTCAAAGTCTAGAAAATCACAAATATTATTTTTTGATTGAGCAAAGATCAGAATATATGAAAGAATAATGATGGCAACGTTTGCACTGTTTGGAGGAGGCAAAAAATGCCTGGGTTAGTTATTCATTAGGAAGAATTAATTGAGACACTCTTAGCCAGATAGAGGTGACTGAGAAGTCTATCTTTGCAGAAATTCAAAATTGGAAAAAGACCGAGTGGGAAAAATAAAAGCTGCTAAGGGTCCTCTTTTTGTTGGATTGATTGTGAGAAGAGAAAGGAGAGAGGGTGGAAGGACGTACCAAGTAGATATATTCTCAAGAGTAATGCATACCTTCATGCTCTGCTGGCTATAAAGTCTACACATTTATGGAGAATGGGTTCAGAGGGGGTCCTGTTTAAGCTGGGAGAGCACTAGTATTCAATGAAATCAACTGATGGTTGATAACAGATTAAGATAGTGAGGAGGAACAGAAAACCACATGCAGGAGTTACCCTGGCATTTCTTGTCTGATTCTGTATCTAAACACTAATGTAAATTCTCCAAATAAAAATATATCAAAAAAAGTTTTGAAACTTCATTTGATGAAATGTATTAACAGACACTCATTTCTAGTCAACATTACTTCAGTAATTTTTTTCAAAGTGCTGTATGAGACAAGTTTAAGCATAGAATAATGGCAGGAAGAGAAGATAAACCAACCAATTAAAAATCTTCCACTCATTATACTTACTTAGAACAAAGGTAAGCATTTTAAACGTTATTTCATTTACTAGTATTTACATCTAGTTCTACTGACCAGTAGACTAATATGCTTACTTTTCCCTTCATTACTTTAAATCTCATAATTGTAGCATCATTTTCCAGGGAATGTATATTTCCTCCTGATCAAATTTGGTGTTGATAGAAAATCAATTTCTTTTACCCTTTTGCCATCTTTAGGATATGATATAGTATTCGCTATAGTTGTTACACTTTAAAAAATTTATTGGAATATTTTTTCAATAAGCAATTTTTTCTATACGTTTAATGATTCTTTTGATTTAGTGATTTGCTTATTTTCATTTATAAGCTATATTTTTTAAGATATTTAGTATCACAGACTGAACAATTTGAAATATTTTATTCTCCATGAATGCTAGATTTTAACATAAAGTCTCATAAATGTGAACAATCATTTATCAGAGGCACAGATAACTCTTGAAATGCCTGCTAGTAAGGAAGAGAGAAAAAATTTTGACAGACTATTCTCTAAAGGCTCTTCTGTGCTCTTCACTATGTTACAAATTTATTCAGCTCCCCTTTACTTTCTCTCTAATCATCACTGTGATTTTATTTCTGTGTTTGATATGGAACATGGAGGAAAGTATTATTTAGAGATTAAGAGAGATGGTAATGAAAGAAAAATTACACTGTCCCATCACTGTCTTTTCTCTCCTTGGCATGGGGCACACGTGCTAGTCTGTTTCTGCTGTCAGCAAGAGACCCAGTTGGAACTGCTCTCCTGGTCCTTCATCCTGTAGTTTGGTTCATTCATGTCACAACACTCCTTTGAAACCTCCTATCTAGTATTTTGACTTTCTTCCAGAGTTCATAATCTCTACTTTGTTCTCCTTCCTTCAGATCATCAGAAAGAGTGATAAGGACATTTCTGAGCTATCAGTGGAAGTTTAGCTTATATAGAGGTGAGTACTACCATGATTATTAGTCATAAGATTTGGCATTTCAGTGTGTGCATTTATATTTACTTCTGCAGGCTAAATAAGCAGGACAGATCACGTATGCATCCAGTATTACCTTTCTATATGTGGATATACAGACCCTTTTTCTTTTCTTTCTACCTTCTCTTTTTATCAAGTATCAGACATTAATGGTTTTGCATATTCTTTACCTATGTGATCAGTTAATTAATTTAGCCCAATAGATAGTGTTGATTTATTGATGATGCCAGAGTGATACTACATAAATCCTAAATTCTTTAAATTTAAGACACATTCAGAGATGTTGACTAAGGTAGAGATGTATAATAACTTGATAGATGACTATCCCACTTTCTTTACACTTCCACATTGTGCAGTTTTCCAACAGTTCTTGTATTTTGAACTGTATTCCATAAATTGAAGTGAGATTTTTCTTTATGTAACTGTTACCCATTACACAATTTCTGTTAACACATATTTCCAAATAAATTTTAACTTTCAGTCATAGAGAATCACTCTAAGTCCTTGAATTCAGCACCCATCAATGTAGGTTAATCCCATTCTCTTAAAATATTTTCTTCATTAAATACAATTGTGGTAATGATGAGTGCTAAAATAATAATAACTTAAAAAAGTTAGAAAGTGAGTTCCTTTTCATGAAAACGTTTGTAGGTTCATAGATCAGGCATGTTGTGATGGCTTTGCTTCACAGAGAATTGAGCACTTTAGTCTTTTTCTAGCTTACTGTTTTTCTGTGATGACCTCCGTTCTCAAGATCACTTCATGGTCTAAAATGACTGCTTCCTCTTTAGTCACCATATTCCTATTCCAGCTAGCAGGTGAAAACAAGAGACAAAAAAGAAAGGGGAGAAGATCATATACCAGCTGCCTTTTAAGAAAAGTTTTCAGAAGCTGCCTCAAGAAAGTTCTGCTTATATTTTATTGACCTGAAGAACGAAGTCACTTAGCCAAATCTAATTGTAAGGGAGTCTTTGATCTTGGTGGCTAAATGCCCAGGTAAAATCAAGTATTCTGTCACTGTGGGAGAAAAACAGTAATTTTGTAGAATAACTTGCATTCTCAAGCATGTAGAGATTCTAGACTCATAAATATTCTGATTGCCCTTTTTAAAATTTTATTATTTAAAATTTTTATTTAAAATATGTGGGGTACAATTCAGGGTTAGGTATACAAATGTTCATTATGCAGGTACCCTTGTTGATGAGGTGTGCCCCCCCAGCAGTTTCCCACCACTGCCAATCCTTTCTTATAGTATTACAATAAATGTTCAAGATCTGCTTATGAGTGAAGACGTGTTACTCAGTTCTCTTTTTCTGCGATAGATCACTCAGTATTATAGATGCTAAGTCCATCCAAGTTGCTGTTAAGTTCATAATTATGTCCTTCTTTATGGCTTTGTAATATTCCATTGTGTATATGTACCATATATTTTTTTTATTCAGTCCTGTTTCGATGGGCAGCACAATTGGGTCCATGTTTTTACTATAGTGAACAATGCTACAATAAACATGCATATGCAGTTATCTTTTTCATAGAGTGATTTGAGTTCCTCCAGGTATAGTCCCAGTAGGGAGATTGTGGGGCCATATGGGAGGTAGATTTTTAGATCTTTTAGGAATCGCCATATGTTTTCCACAGAGGCTATACTAGTTTACATTCCCACCAGCAGTGTAGAAGTGTTCCCTTTTCCCCACATCCTCTCTAGCATCTATGGTTTTCTGAGCTATTGATGATGGCCATCCTGACTGGAGTTAGGTGGTATCTCAGTGTGGTTTTAATTTACATTTCTTTGATGACTAGTGAGGCTGAGCATTTTTTCATGTATCTGTTGGCTGCTAGAATGTCTTCTTTTGAGAAGTGTTTATTCATATCTTTTGCTCACTTTGTAATGGAATTGTTTGTATTTTTCTTTTTGGCATGTTTGAGTTCCTTGTAAATCCTAGATATTAGGCCTTTGTCAGATATACAGTTGGTAAATATTTTTTCCCAGACTGTGGGTTGTCTTCCTGCTCTCTTGATGGTTTCTTTGACTTTGCAGAAACTTGTCAGTTTTTGATGAGGTCCCATTTGTCTATTTTATCTCTTATGGCATGGGCACTTGGTGTTGTGATCAGGAATTGGTTACTACAGGTTCTCCTCTCCCCAGTGGTTGGTGGTGGAGGCTTCATTGAAGATGAGTTGGTTGAGAATTGAGGTTTTGCTTCTGGAATTTCTATCCTGTTCCATTGGTCAATATGCCTGTTCTTGTACCAATACCAGGCTGTTTTTGATTATTATAGCTTCATAATAAAGTTTGAAGTTTGAGAGTGTATTTTTAAATTTTATTTATTTTTCAATAATTTTCTTTTTTTATTTTAGAGATTTTGGGTAGAATTCAGGGTTAGGTACACAAATGGTCATTGTACAGGTGCCCTTTTATAGGTAATTTCTGGTTTTCAATTGTCTTTTAGTGATTAGCATACCACTCAGTGTTGTATGTTTCATGCTTTGATTTTTAGCACTATCGAAGATAGTAGCTAACTGTTTTAGAATCCATATCTTATCATGGGTTATGGTTAAGAGTCGCTACATATCTGTCCTCTGCCACTCTGGTCTCCCTATTTTGTAAAGCATAAGAAGTAACAGATAATTTTAAGTCACTTAACACATTTAAAAGTATACCTGAAGCCATCTGAGTTGATTCTTATAATATTCCATGAGAAACCAATAAAGAAGTGTGCCTTCTTTTCTTCCTAACTTGATTTACTAAAGGTAAATATTTGATCAATATCATTATAATTGCATGCTATGTTATAGTCACTGTGCTAAGTGCCTTTACATACATTTTATCTTTTAATTCTCTCAATAATCCTGTAAGGCAGATAATTCTATGTCCATGTTAGAGATGTGCATACTGATGTTCAGAGATTTAAGTCACCCCAAATCTCAAAAGTGGTAGCAGAGTTGGAATTTAAATTCAATTCAAAATCTGAATTTTGATCACTATGCTATATTGATTTTTGCCTCCTGCCTTTTTTCCTAAAATTAACACTGGTTAAAAAAAAGAGTTTCCCAATAGAGATAAATATATTTTTTGCTTGAAATATTACATTACTGCTTGTACACACACATATTATGTGTCATGGTCGTATAAAATACTATTTTGTCTGAGTATTTAAGTTATTACTAAAGCTGTCTTTTGAATATATTTATAAGGCCAGATTAAAAGTTTCATAGATAAAATCTTTTATATCTTTAGTTATTACCCATGGATTCTTGGGCTTTGTGAAAATATGCAGTACGAAAAATTTCTGCAAGTCCAGCAGAAATCAACTTTATGGGGATGAACTGGGTATAAAAATTAATGGAGTGTATAAAGCCGCTGTAGACTCCTTGGATTACTAGTAGATTAGAAAATGAACAGGTATTTGCATGAGCAGTAGTTTGACTGCTTATTATACTTTGCTTTCTTTTCTGGTCTCATTACATGATGTAACCAGTGAATCAGAAATTGGATCTGCATGGGGAGATGTGGATGACCACAATTTCCTACTACTCACTGCTTCTACAGACATTCCAAAATCTCCTAAAATCATTTTGGAAATAAACCAAAGCTCAAAATTTGTTAGGGACGTTTGCTAAAATGCTTTTGCATAAAGCAGATAGTGCTGATCTAATGCTTGTTCCAAAGACTTCTGCATCTGACCTCCAAGCAACATTTTTAGATTTAAATCCTTTATTTTACACAGTCCTGTTCACTGTCCTTACATCAGAAATTCACCATGTCAGTGTATGTTCTCAGGAATGTTTGTGCTTGTCATAAATTGCATTCCCTATATGTCTCTCAGGACTGGTCTCCATCCATGTTTTCTGTTCTATGTAGGCTTGTGTTCATGAAACAGAACTGAACTAGTTGCTAGATTTACTCAAGAATGAAGGATGGAACTGATATGTCCATTCTCCCTACACTTACCATACATGATACATCTTTTTAAAATTTTAATTTTATTAAATATAGCAGTTTTTTAATTTAGTCCTATAGTCATTTACTATTGAATGTGGTCTTTGGACCACCGACATCAGAGTCACTCAAGATAGGATCTTAGACTCTGTTTCAAACATACAGAGTCAGAATGTCTGGGAACAAGGCTCAAAATCTGCATTTTAAATAAGTTCCCTGGATGATATGAAGTACTCTAAAGTTTGCAGATCTCTACCTTGGAGATCTAAGCACCTTGTGTCAAGGTTGTTACTTTCTTCCTTCTTCTCTTTTTGTATGAATTCCTCCCCTAGAATTTGGGGACAAATTTGTAATCCATAGGGAATTTCAAGTTATAATCTGCTGATATCCTTTGACATTCAATTCATGTTGGTTCTGGGGCTGGTTATTTATATTGGGGACCCTTAAATGATTTGACACTCAGGACACTGCCAGATTTCTCCTGCTTGAGATGGTCTCCCCTTTTAACTTTCTCTGATACCACCATTACTTTCACTCAGAAATATATTAAAAAATGAAGGCCATGTCTTTGGGCTATAGGCTGGTTTTTATACTTGTCCAGTTATAAGATACATGGCAGGCATAAGGTTCTAGAAATACTTAATAAAATAAAATCTAACACATTCAAATTAATAATAATACTTTATATTAAATACCATCTTTTGCAGTGAAGAACTCAGTTTTTGAATTATAGCATTTTGATAGTAGAATGCTTCATTTAGACTCTTGTGGCTTAAACTTCAAAGGTGAAAAAAGAAGAGCAAATACAGTAGTTGTCAACGAATTTCTATTAAGATGCATCCGGAAAAAGAGTCCAGGAAGGTGTTCTGCAAGAAAGGTGTTCATACTTTCTTACACTGCTCAAAAATAACATTGACACATGGGTATCTAAGTCTAGGCCTAACGAAAATAATTGTGAGTGTGTTGGTAGAACTTGACATATGTTAGTTGTTTCCATGAGACAGTTGTCATAAATATTGGCCTATCAGTCTATCACATTTCCCAGACGATGATCATGGACTCAGTGTGTGTATAAGATCAAAGCTGAAAACATCAGAGCAAATCTCAGAGCTCTTGGGGAAACCTATTGAAAAAGTGGCTCTCTTTTTCTTCTGTTCCTGGAATTGTGAAGATGTGAGACTACAGTTATTATAACTATATTGTCTCCATCAGATGAGAGCTAATTGAATAACGCAGCAAATCAGAGAAGAGGACCAAAAGACAGAGAATAAAAAAACTAATTTGGGGTAACATAATTTAGACTCCTCCTTGAAGGTATGTGTATGTCTGAATTTTTCATTTGTAGGAGTTACTGGTATCCCCCTCCCCGACTTTTTTTTTTTTTTCTTAAGCTAGGCTTTGTGGTGTGTGTGTTTAGTTTGCAACTGAGACAGTGCTCTGATCAATATACCTTCTTAAAATACTCATCACAATTATAGTTTATGTAAGATTTGAATCCTCTAATATACTATATATATATATATATATATATATATATATATATATATATATATTAGGGGATTCATATATATATATATGAATGAAATAGGTTTTCACTCTGCTGCCCAGGCTGGAGTACAGTGGTGCAATCAGAGCTCACAGCAGCCTCAAACTCCTGGGCTCAAATGATCCTCTTGCCTCAGCCTCCCTAGTAACTGGGACTACAGGTGCATACCATCATGCCTGGTTAATTTTTAAATTTTATGTAGCTTTGGAATCTTGCTATGTTACCCAGGCTGGCCTTGAACTTTTGGCCTCAAGGGATCCTACCTCCTCAGCCTCCCGAAGTACAGGGGTTACAACTACCTTGCCCAGCTTGTTTCTCTGCATTTTCAAAGAAACACCCCCCCACACACATCCTAGACCCTGTCTCCCTGTTTCCTGTATTGATATTGCCACACACGTTGTTTTGTTTCCTCTGCCTTATTCTAATATTCAAATGAATCAAAGCAATTTTTTGTCTGGTAATTTTTACTAGTTCTTGTTTTTTTCTAACACCCCCTTGTCATGCTTTTCTTTGTCCCCCAAACTGTATTTTTTAAAAACAGTGACCAAGTCACTTTTTACTTTTAGATTGCCAGCAACTCGTACAATGTTTTAAAAATGGAAAGTGCTTGCAGGCATTTTTCTCTTTTTTTGTTTTATTCTTGCCAATGTTTTATGCCATCATAAACACAACTCAGTGGTCCAAAATTTTTCCTATTCCCAAATGAGAATTTATATGGCTAACCTACCAGTTGGCATATTTGGTATGAATTCTAAAAAACACTTCAGGGATGGTTAAAATAGTGTGGTAAAAGGCTTGAAAAATTAGATTTAGCAGTACCATTCACAAACAATGGTTTTGAAAATCACTTGGAAATGATAAGTATCCCAGGTAAAAATGGAAATACAAAATCCAAGAACGGAACTGTGAAACAAAGACCATGGAGAATGTTCACAGTGAGGAAATAACTTTTGTGTTAAAGATGTTTTGGGTTTTCTGGACTTTCAGAAATAAGTTATTAATAGTGAGATGCTAATGGCAGTCACTGTTTGTTATATTTTGAGTGGTCTTTCCCTCACCCTTCTTCCTTAGCAAAGAACCCACATTTGATCAGGTGCTAGGCAGGTAGTAATGTACTCAGGAAGATAATTTCCTTTTCCATCAGTGAAGGGAGCTTGGCTTAAGCCAGTAATGAAATATCACTTCTCCCTGCCAATGGTGCTGCACAATGATCTTCTCATGGTGAGCATTTAACCCAATTCTTATTAATGAGATGTAAGAGAAATTATCCTGGGTATTATAAGAAAAGTTTTGGGTTTCTCTCTCTCTCTCTCTCTCCATATATATATACACACACTCACATATATAAAGTTGCCTTTCTTTATATATATAATATATAAATTCTCTTTCCTTATATATGTGTGCGCATGCATGTGTGTCTGTGTGTATCTATCTCTATCATCTGTCTATCTATCTATCATCTATATATCTATCTAGAAGGGGGGTGGGGGGAGAGAGAGAGAGAGAGAGAGAGAGAAAGCTATGAAAGGAGAGCATTCTGATCACTCCTTTCTTTTTTATTTTTGGATGCAATCACAATGTCTGACTCTGCAGCAGCCCTCTTATGATCATGAGGAGACAAATTTAAGAAAAAAAGAGTCAAAATGTTAGAGATGGTAAAACAGAAGTGTAAAAGATAACTAGGTCTACTGATGGCATTGTTTAGTTGTTAAATCAACACTAATACCATCTACTTCTGGACTTGTCAAATATACAGTACATTACTGTTTTGTTTATTTAAGTAATTAAGATTCCTGCCACTGTTAAGGCACCCTAAAAGGTGCACTGCCTTATTTAAGGCAAAAAGAAAAAAGTGTGGAAGTAAGAATCTTATAAATTCCTCTTCAGTTATCCATTTCACTTTGTTGGTATGTGATTTTATGAGATTTTGGTTTAAAGAGATTTGTTACAACTGGTAGAGTACAAATCTAGAATTTTGTAGAAAAGTAATGAGGCATATCACATAAAATGGTTTTAATTGCTCCATTTTACCTTAAGCACTTCTACCAAGTTTAGTAAAATATTAGGCAGTTAAAAGCTGTTTGTATGTTATCAGAATTTAAATCAGCACTTTTCTAGAAAAATATGATGAAATTTTCTTCTAGTAAAATATATATAAACTTAAAAAGAAATAGAAAGCCATACTATAGTGACCATATGTACATTGTCTGACACTATTTATTATCCCTTTGGTTTGAGAGTTTAGAACTCCCTGCCCTCCAGTGACTTACCATTAGGAAAACCCAGATATTGGGGCATGTAATCTCCCTGAATTCAGCACCTTCTAGCTTAATATGGATCTATCTATTTGGGGTAATAAGTATTGCTTACATTGTAATTAGTCTGCCTAGTATCTGTGTCACAAGATATTACACAATGACAATTGTAATGAGTTCAGAAAATATGCACATTTTGGAGAAAGATGACAGTAACTATGTAAGTAAGAAAAATTAAATTGTGCTTGTAAGTTTGAGATGTGAAAGCATGAAATATGTAAATATATAAGAATTTTGTCACCACATGGAATGTACTCTAAGATCAACCACATCCTTGGCCATAAATCAAGCATAAACAAATTCCATAAGATTGAAATACTGCCATGCACCTTCTCAGACCACAGTGGAATAAAAATAAATATCAACACCAACAAAGTTCCCCCAAGACCCACAAAGATATAGACACTAAATAGCATGTTGCTAAACAACTCCTGGGTCAGCATGGAAATCAAAACAGAGATTAAAAAACACTTGGAAACAAATGAACCTGCAGAAGCATCTTACCAAAATCTCTGGGATGCCAAGAAAGCAGTACTAAGAGGGGAATTCATATCTTTACAAACACACATGAAGAAAACGGAAAGATCATAAGTTAGCCTAACAAATCACCTAGGGAGGCTGGAAAATCAAGACCACCAAATCCCTAACTGCAGCAGAAGAATCCAGATCACTAAAATAAAAGCCCAAATTTGGGAAATAGAAGACAAAATTATAATACAAAAAATCAATGAAATAAAAAGCTGGTTCTTTGAAAGGATAAATGAGGTTGCTGGGGCCCTAGGTAGACTGACCAAGAAAAAGAGAAAAAAAGCCCAAATAAACACAATCTGAAATTCAAAAGATCAAGTAACAACTGACCCTGAAGAAATACAAAAGATAATCAGAGACTACTATGTACACTTGTATGGAATCAAACTTGAGAACCTAGAGGAAATGGAAGACTGTCTCTACCTATACCTATACCTACCTATAAGAAAACTACCTACCAAAAAAAAAAAAGCCATGACCAGATGGCTTTCCAGCAGAATTCTACAAAACATACAAGGAGGAACTGATACCAATCCTATTGAAAGTATTCCAGGTGATCAAGAAAGGTGGGACTCTCCGCAAATCATTTTATGAAGCTAACATCACATTGCCAAAATCAGGTAAAGATCCAACAAAGAATGAGAACTACAGGCCAATATCCTTGATGAACATAGTCGCTAAAATTCTCAACCAGATCCCAGCTAACTGGATCCAACACCACATCTCAAAAATCATCCCACACCACCAAGTAGGCTTCATCCCCAGTATGCAGGGCTGGTTCAACATATACAAGAACATCAAAGTAATTAAATACATCAACAGATGTAAAAAAAAAAAAATCATATATGATGATATCCTTAGATGTGGAAAAAGCTTTGGATAAAATCTAGCACCCCTTCTTGATAAAAACCCTCAAAAATCTAGGCATAGATGGAACATACCTCAAAATAGTAAGAGCCATCTACAAGAACCCACAGCCAGTATACTGCTAAATAGACATAAATTGGAACCATTTCCCCTGAAAACCAGAACAAGACAAGGATGCCCACTCTCACCCCACCTTTTCAACATAGTTTTGAAAGTCTTAACTAGAGCAACCAGGCAAGAGAAGGAGATCAGGAGTATCCAAGTAGGATATCCCTCTTTGCAGATGACATAATTCTATGCCTTGAAAACCAAAGGGAATTTGTCAAAAACCTCCTTGCACTGATAAAGGACTTTGGCAAAGTCTCAAGGTATAAAACAATTGTGTAAAAGATAGTCAAATTTCTATACACCAACAATAAACAAACAGAAACCCAAATAAAAAGCACAGTCCCATTAACAATAGCCATACATACGCACACACACAAAAAACCCCTGGAATCTTCCTAACCAGAGACGTGAACGAGCTTTACAATGAAAACTACAAAACTCTGCTAAACTATATCAAAGATGTCACAAACAAATGGAAAAATATTCCATGTTCATGGATTGGAAGAATCAACATTGTTAAGATGTCCATTCTACCCAAGGCAATCTATAGATTTAACACAATACCCGTTAAGTTACCAGCAACATTCATCTTAGACCTGGAAACGACAATACAGGAATTCATATGAAAGCATAAACAATCATGAATAGCAAAACAAAACAAAACAAACAAAAAAAGTAGGAGGTGTCACACTCTCAGAATTTAAACTTTATTATAAAACTACAATAATCAAAACAGCCTGGTATTGATACAAGAACAGGCATATAGACCAAAGGAACAGGATAGAGATTCCAGAAGCAAAACTTCAATTTCTCAACCAACTCATCTTCAACAAAGCCTCCACCACCAACCACTGGGGAAAGAAGAACCTACTCAGTGAATGGTGCTGGGAAAACTGGATGACCACATGCAGAAGATTAAAACAGAACCCCTACCTATCACCATACACAAAAATCAACTCTAAATGGATCAGAGACTTAAATGTAAAACCTTAAACTATAAGAACCTTAGAAAATGCAGGAGACACCCTTATGGAAATTGGAACTGGCAACCAATTCCTGATCACAACCCCAAGTGCCCATGCTATAAGAGATAAGATAGACAAGTGGGACCTCATCAAACTGACAAGCTTCTGCAAACCATCAAGAGAGCAGGGAGACTGCTGACAGACTGGGAAAAAATATTTGCTAACTGTATGTCTGACAAAGGTCTAACATCTAGTATCTGCAAGGAACTCAAATGTGCTGGAAAAAAAATACAAACAGTCCCATTACAAAGTGGTCAAAAGATATGAAAAGATACTTCTCAAAAGAAAACATTTGAGCAGCCCACAGATACATGAAAAAATTCTCAGCCTCACTGGTCATCAAAGAAATGCAAATTAAAACCACACTGATATACCACACTGATATATACCTAACTCCAGTCAGGATGGTCATCATCAATAACTCAAAAAGCAACAGATGCTGGAGAGGATGTAGGGAAAAGGTAACACTTCTACACTGTTGGGGAAGTATAAACTAGTATAGCCTCTGTGAAAAACAGTGTGATGATTCCTAAAAGATCTAAAAATCGACCTTCCATACAAACCTGAAATCCCCCTACCTGGAATATACCTGGAGGAACTCAAATCACTCTATGAAAAAGATACCTGTACACCTATGTTTGTTGCAGCATTGTTCACAATAGCAAAAACACGGAACAAAATGTGATGCCCATTGAAAGAGGACTGGATAAAAAAATGTGGTAAAAAAATATACATGATGGAATATTGCACAACCATAATGAAGGACAAAATTATGAGCTTTGTAGCAACTTGGATGGATTTAGACTCTGTAATACTCAGTGATTTATCACAGAAACAAGGAAGTGGGTGTTCTCACTCATAAGTGGACCTTGGACTATTATTGTAATACTATAAGAAGAGGATTGACAGTAGTGGAAAATTACCAGGGGTGGGGTGGGATTGGCAGTAGTGGGAATCTGCTGGGAAGAGGGGCACACCTCATCAACAAGGGTACTGCAGAATGAACATTTGTATACCTAATCCTGAATTGTACTCCACATCTTTAAAATAAAAAATTAAAAAAAAAAAGAATTTTGGAGTTTTATAAAGACTATTAAACTCTTGGTAATAGATTAAATTTCTGGTCAGATTGGAGTTTTGCCTGTTGCCTCTCTTTAGAATATGTAAATTCGTGTTATCTGTTGTGTTCAGCTTTGGAGACTATAATGGTTACTTATATGTGGCAACATGGCTAGGTTATGGTGTCTAGTTGTTTAGTAAAAAGCCAATCTAAATATTGATATGAAGGTATATTTAAAATATGATTAACGTTTGAACCAGTAGACTCTGTGATGACTACATATATACCTAACCCTGAATTGTACCTTACATCTTTAAATAAATAAATAAAATGTGAGTGGGCTTCATTTGATTGATTGGCTTTAAAAGCAAGGATGGTGATTTCTTGAAGAAGGAGGAACTGTCATTAAGACAGTAACATGGACCCTGTCTAAATTTTCAGCCCACTCTCCTGCTTAGTTCAGACTCAAGACAACAACACTGACTCTTTTAATTTTTTTTATTTTAAAGATGTTGGGTACAATTCAAGGTTAGGTATACAAACGATTATGCAGATACCCTTGTTGATGAGGTGTACCCCTCCCTCCCCTAGCAGTTTCCCTCAACTGCCAATCTTACCTCCCCTCCCTGGCAGTTCCCCACTACTCTCAATCCCTTTCTTATAGTATTATGATACTTGTTTGAGGTCCGCTTATAAGTGAAAACATATGGTACTCCATATTTTGTTTCTGTGATAGATCACTGAGTGTGATCGACTCTAAATCCACCCAAGTTGCTACAAAATCCATATATTGTCCTTCTTTATGGCTGCATAATATTCCATTGTGTATATGTATCACATTTTTTTAATACAGTCCAGTTTCAATGGGCAGCATGGTTGGTTCCATGTTTCTGTTATTGTGAATAGAAATGCAACAAACATGCGTGTGCAGGTGTCTTTTTTGTAGAATGATATGAGTTCCTCTGGGTATATTCCCAATAGGGGAATTGCTGGGTCATATGGAAGGTCAATTTCTAGTTCTTTTAGAAATTGCCTCACTGTCTTACAGAGAGGTTGCACTAGTTTGCATTCCCACCAGCAGTGTAAAAGTGTTCCTTTTACTCCGCACCCTTGCCAGCATCTGTTGTTTGTTTTATTAATGATGACCATTGTTACTGGGGTTAGGTGGTATCTCAATGTGGTTTTGATTTGCATTTCTCTGATGATAAGTGAGGCTGAGCACTTTTTCATGTGTCTGTTAGCTGTTCATATATCTTCTTTTGAGAAGTGTCTATTCATGTTTTTTTCCCCACTTTTTAACGGGGCTATTTTTTTTTTCTTTCAGCACGTTTGAGTTCCTTGCAGATCTTAGATGTTAGGCCTTTGCCAGATATTAGATGTTAACATTTCCTTGCAGATCTTAGATGTTAGGCCTTTGGCAAATATTTTTTCCTATTCTGTGGGCTGTGTCCCTGCTTCTTTTGCTTTACAGAAGCTTGTCAATTTGATGAGGTCCCACTTGTCTTATTTTTTAAGGTATGGACATTTAGGGTTCTGAATGGGAATTGATTGCCAGTTCCAATTTCCATAAGGGTATTTCCTGTGTTTACTAAGATTCTTATGGCTTGAGGTTTTATGCTTAGGTCTTTGATGTATTTAGAGTTGATTTTTGTGTATGATGATAGGTAGGGGTCCTGTTTCCATCTTCTGCATGTGATCAGCCAGTTTTCCTAGCACCATTTACTGACTAGGTTCTCCTCTCCCCAGTGGTTGTTGTTGGAGGCTTTGTTAAAGATGAGTTGGTTGAGAAATTGAGGCTTTGCTTCCAGAATCTCTATCCTGTTCCATTGGTCTATATGCCTATTCTTGTATCAATTTCAGGCTGTTTTGATTACTGTAGGCTTATAGTAAAGTTTGAAGTCTGGAAATGTGATACCTCCCACTTTGTTTCTTTTGCTAAGGATTATTTTGGCTATTTGTGACTGTTTATATTTCCATATGAATTTCTGTACAGTCATTTACAGGTCTGAGAAGAATGATGTTAGTAATTTAATGGGTATTGCATTGAATCTGTAGATTATCTTTGGTAGGATGGGACCGGATGACTCATTCGGTTGATTCTTCCTATCCATGAGCATGGAATATTTTTCCATTTGTTTGTGTCTTCTTGGATTTCTTTGAGCAGTGTTTTGTAGTTCTCATTGTAAAGGTCTTTCACTTCTCTGGTTAGGAAGATGCTGAAGTATTTCATTTTTTTGGTGGCTATGGTGAATGGAATTGTGATTTTTATTCGGGTCTCTGCCTGCTTGTTGCTTGCGTATAGGAATGCAATTGTGTGTTGCACATTTATTTTGTACCCTGAGACCTTGCCAAAGTCCTTTTTCAGTGGAAGCAGGTTTTTCACAGATTCTCTTGAATTTTTGAGGTATAGAATCACATCATCAGCAAAGAAGGATAACCTGACTTCCTTTTTTCCTATTTGAATACCCCCGATTTCCTTCTCTTATCCAATTGCCCAAGCTAGGACTTCCAACACAATGTTGAACAAGAGGGGTGAAAATGGGCAGCCTTGTCTTGTTCCAGTTTTCAGGGCAAGTATTTCCAGTTTCTTTTCATTTAGCAATATGCTAGCTGTGGGTTTATCTTAGATGGCACTTATTATTTTGAGGTATGTTCCTTCTATACCTAGGTGTTTGAGAGTTTTTATCAAGAAGGGATGCTGCTTTTTTATCAAAAAACTTTTTCTGCATCTAATGATATAATCATGTGGTTCTTGTTTTTACACCTGTTGATGTATTTAATGATATTTATGGTCTTGTGAATGTTGAACCAGTCCTGCATCCTGGGGATAAAGCTTACTTGGTCATGGTGGATGCTTTTGTGATGTGTTTTTGGATCTGATTTGCTTGAATCTTTTTGAGGATTTTTGCTTCTGTGTTCATAAGAGATATTGGCCTGTAGTTCTCTTTTTTGTTGGATCTTTACCTAGTTTGGGTATCAGTGTGATGTCAGCAACATAAAATGATTTGGGGAGAATTCCATCTTTCTCAATTGCCTGGAATTCTTTCAATAAGATTGGTATTGGCTTTTCCCTGGCTATTGTGAATTCTGTTTTGTAGATTTCTGCTGGGAAGTTGAAAGGTCATCCGGTCCAGGACTTTTTTTTATAGGTTGTTTTCGTATGACAGAGTCAATTTCCTGGGTTGTTATTAGTCTATTCAGTGTCTCAATGTCTTCTTGTTTCAACCTGGGGAGGTTATTTGATGTCAGAAAGTCCTCCAATTCATTTAGGTCATCAAGTTTGTTTCCATATAGGTGTACACAGTAATCTCTGATAATCTTTTGTATTTCTTCGGGGTCAGCACAACATCAACTCTTACCTGAATCCTCAGCTTGCTGGTCTGCACTACAAATTTCAGAATTGCCATCTCTCTATATAAAAAAGAAATCTCTCTCTCTCTTTCTTTCTCTCTCTCTCTCTCTCTCTCTCTCTCTATATATATATATATATATATATATAAAATAGAGATAGAACTCTCCCCAAATCATTATCATCTCTCTCTTCTGTGTGTGTGTATATATATATATATATATATATACACACACATACACATACACACACACACACACACACACACACACACACACACACATATATAAGGGGGGGGAGAGAGAGGGAGAGAGAGAGAGAGAAGAGAGAGAGAGAGAGAAACAGAATATATTCTGCATATATATTCTATTGATGCATATTTTGTATATATTTATTCTATTGATTCTTATTCTCTGGAGAATCCTAATACAGGATCACAACTCAAATTCTAAGAAAATAGAATATGTTTCTTTTAATAATCTATTATCTATTAAACAAATCACTCCAAAATTGTTTGATTAATTTTGAAAAGTCTTAATGTTTTTCTGGAGATATTTATTATAAATAACATCTATGTATACACACATATACAGGGAGAGATGAGCTTCCAAGATGAACATTAAATGTTAGGAAAAAGGAAAACAGGCAAATATTAGAAGTTATTATAATGGATTTTTACAAATTTAGAATCTACCCTCTGGTTACAATTGGATATAGCCCTAGGAAATAACAGACAATTGCTCTATACCTTATCAGAAGTACTCTCCCTGAGATGTAACCACTCTAAGAGAATTTATAAACTTAAATGTTGGTAATAGCCATGTACATTTTCTGAAACAAGAAAGATGTTGTAATAGTAACTATAAACAGATGGCATGTGACCTCTACTTATTCTCAATAAAGAGAATGGAAAGTGAGAACATGCCACTGTGACTTCAGTATTACACAACTGGAGATAACTTGACTGACTGACATGAACATCCTGGTGGGTGTAGTATACACTCTTTTGAGTAAGAAAGGGAGAATCAAAAGATTACTATAGTTTGATAAAAATATTCATTTCTGTCTCCTTTGAGTTGATTTTTTATTAAGCAACAATCTGATATGAATTAGATTTCCCAAGTATCTTCATTCCAGAAAGGAGAAACTTTGATTTGCTGACTGATACATATAGTTCCGTGGATTTCATAAAAGGGTAGACTTCCTGGTTGATAAATAAACTTCTTATTGCTTCTATTATCAGAAGCCCATTTCTTGGAGTCTGGTCTCCTTTAAGCAAATTTGACTTTTGAGCCTCCGTGGCCTTGGAATATGACAGACCTGAAAGACCATGCCAGCCTTGCATGAATCATTGCTAACTCAACCATCTTGGAGATGACCAGCAGTGCACCAAGAAGGATCAGGCTGTAGCTATATCTTTAGGAGAGAGGCAATCCAGTCACCATACAAGACACCCATTTGAACTGAGAGTGCTTCTTGTTAAATGAAGCTACAAAATGATGTTCTCTTATCAGGCTTTTTGGTACTCCCTTTATCTCTTTTCTACCAATCTCAGAGGTGCAGGACATGCTGTGGGAAAGTTCCCAGGCTGCTGGCTTTCAGAAAAACTTGGAAGGACTCTAGTTGCTTCTCAGAACAATTTAAATTCTAGGCCTTCAGGGTAGGCACCTTTCCATCTTTTCTGTTGGGCATATTAAGAGTATTCAATGAGGACTGGGATATAACATTAAGCCCTTTTTTCTGCACATAGGTGTCTTTGTAGATGCAGGGGAAATAGTAAAGTGTCTGCAGAACTAGTTAAAACATGCTTTCTGAAATGAATTTCCTAAGCAGCTTAGTCTCCTTTATAAACAAATCAATACATGACTGTCAGAAATCTTTGCACATTGATTCTATTCCAAGTTTTTTTTTTCTTTTTCAGTGAGTCAGTGCTTGCATTTTTGCCAGTAGGTTTGTTATGTTTTCTGGATAGCTTTGTATGCATTACCAAATATTCTAATAAGGGTAATAGATTTTATTTAATGTTTCTTCTCCTACTGAAAATCAAACAAATATTTATAAAGTTTTACCTAAATTTGACTTCCCACTAGCAAATCAGGAATATAACTTATCATTTCTTGGTGATAATTGAAATTTCAGTTCTGTCAATACCACTATTTTTTTCCATTTGCTTTTAGAGTTTATCTATCTAAAAAAACCTTTGAAGAAAACTTATTTGTTATGTTGAAAATAAAAAAGAAATTGAAATTTATTGTCTACTCTATTGGGTTTTAGTAAAAGCTCAAGATGTTGAATTGTCTGTTATAGCTTTTTATGGTAGTAAACTCATAAAAATCAAAATATAATCTCAGATGTTTTTTGCTACATAGTTTTTTTTTCTTGTTAGAAGAAGATAAGACTTTATTCTTTTATGGTATGTCATAATTATTTTTCTTTTTGGAGGGCATTTCTTAACTTATATATTTTTAGGACAGTTTTAACTTGGTCTTCTCTCTGTATCTCTGATATATCTTCTTTTCAGTATCATAGATCATTTTCCTACTTTTTATATATACTGCCAGGTATCACACAATGGCTTTTTTGTTTTTTTATAGCCCAGATTCAATATGGAGAGTTATTTTTCCTTGATATACTTTCTTAGTTAGAAAACAACTGTGATCATATGCCTTCTAGAAATTTCAGTTGAAGCCCTGTTATGTTTTTTCAGTTGTGCCAAGGAATGGGTTTTAAGGATTTTAGTGGGAAAACTTGTGATATTATTTATAACGATAATCACAGCAATGGCAATTTATTTAGTTAGACACAACTTGATGTTAGACACAAGCAAAGTGCATTATTTAAGTGATCTTATTCAATCTTCACTGCTACCCATAAAGAGAGTATTGTTGCTGCCAAGCTGAAGGAACTAGAGATCACCAAAGGTCTGGTCAAAATGGCCTTGGCATTTCCCTTAATTAACTTAATTTGAAACAGGTTTCTTTTTGACCCAGGCCTCTGTCCTCCCTTTTCCTTAAAGCATTTTCTTTAGAAAACTTGTCATTGTCAATTCTTTCTGTGCTCTTTTGAGATATAAATCTCTTAAAAAGCTTCTTGTCAGTTTTACAGTCCAGGAATGTCTTTTCTCAAGGTCCTGGGAGTCATCTCTTTAAAATTTCATTAGCAAGAAAGATAGAGCCTTGACTGCCAGTCTCTGTGGGAAGATAGGAACCTAACTTGTTGGTTTAATTTTTTAATTTGAAAATAAAAATTAAATTTGTAAATATACATAAAACAAGTTCCTTGGAACATAAATAGGTGTATAAGTGAAGGACAGAGTAAAAGATCTGTAGCATTAGAGATATATGTTGATTTTCTGTAGATTGAAAACATTCGAAAACTAAAAAAACTAAACTCTAAATGCTTCCAGGTTGGTCTACTCATTTTCCTTTTATACTGTGGATTTTGATGACTAAATAGTGAACTTCTTAAGCACAGACCCAGCATACAAATCAATGATGATACATTTTTATAGAGGACTTTCTATTTGAAATCTTTATGTGTTAAACCGAATGAAGACTTTTTACTCATAGCTTAGTGACCTTTGTCTTTATGACTTTGGTTAAAGATAAACCCATATATTTAATGTATGTGTGTGCAAGCATATTTTTTTAAAGCAATGGGAGAGAATGAAACAGGTATTGGTTTAAATAACTGAAACTGTATGAGACTATTTTTCTATGATTATAAAAGTTTTCTTGACATTGATAAGTAACTCAGTTAAAAAAATAATGTCATAGAGCAAGAATAGGGGTAGAACCTAGAAAAATAAAGCAGGGAAAATGGAGAGAGACTAAGGACTGTGGGTGGAGACAGTTTCCTTTAGCTCTATATCTTACCAGTATTATAGATATATAATTAAGTTTATAGATATATGTCATATATTATATGTCATATATCTATATAATATGTATAGAATATCTATAGCATATATTATAAATACATATCATCTAGTTTAATTTTGGGGAGGTTTTGAAGTATTGAATGTTCCAATTTTATGTTTGCAAATAAGATACTTATTTTTCTAATCAAGAGATAAGAACCTGTTTGTTTAATTGATTTTTCTTTATAGAATACTTAAAAATGTATTTCTGACAAACATAGCATGAACTAAATAAATTTAGTTATATTAACATTGACCTTAAGCTTCAACAAAATAAATATTGAATGAAAAGGGGAATAATATCTAATCCGCAAAGGCAACAATAAAACAACACACAGGCACTCACACATGGTAAGGTGGCATTCACCTAAATTGACGTTTCGTTGGTACAATGTGTTACCTTCTTCCTAAGTGGTTCAAAGCAATTGAATAAAATGATTCTTGCTAAATTTCTTTAAAATAATATAGTTATAGTTATGTTAATTCATATGACCCGTTTTTGTTAGTGGTCCAAAATGTGGCAGGAAATGGAGAAAACATTTTGCTTTTATAATTGTAATAGTATTAATAATATTCTTGAGAAAGACTTGAAATAGAGTAAAAAGTTTATTGGGTATCTTCAATGGAAAACTAGGCATTGTCTAAGCACATTCTTCCAGGTGACTTGATTTTTTCATGTCTTTGAATTTTTCACTGCAAATGGTTCTTGTTCATAGATATGCAAATGAATGTTATCTGGTTGTAGTGCAGCTGATTTCCTAGTCTCACCTTTTTGAATAAGTTCATTTTTTACTTGTGCAAATTAATTTCAGTAGTTGTAACATCTTACTTGTTCCTCCATCAGTTCACAAGCTAAATAAAATCTTTGACATATATTCATTTTATATTTGTATGAGAGTCATTGATTATATCCTTTAAAAATTATGATGTAGCATGATACTTAGCCATGTTGTTAAAATATCTTTTGTTTATCCCCAAGGTGTTTTTGTATGTCTGAGCACTTATTCTTACAATACTCTTTTAGAAGATGAATAAATAACACTTTGATGAATGATGTGTGTGATATAAAAATATTATAATATGATCTTTTAAGTTTTTCACACATTAAATATTTATGATAAGATTGATATTGAGAATTGACTTTGAGAATTGATGACAATATTAAAAGTGGAACTCAATTAAATAGTTCAATACTTATGGCCCGTTTTCCCAAACTATAGCTATCTTTCAAATTAAAAACTGTGCTGAAATTCTGCTTCATTAGAAGTCTTATTTTATAGCTTCTAATAAAAATAATTGTTTACTGATTGACTTTGAGATTTTTATAATTAGGTAAGTAGTTTTCATTTTCTTGATGATTTTTTGAACATGCTTATGGTAATATAAAATGCACAAATGAGACTTAAACATTTTAATTAAAAGATTATTTTGTTAATGTGTCTTAAGACTCAGTTTTTTAAGAAAGCAAATAAATTAATAAGGAAAATTTTGCTGTAGCTCAAAATATCTAGTTATAATCATCATAAAGATTAATATGCAAAAATACAAGTGGTGCTGCTTCAAAGAAGTGACTCCATGGCATTGAATGGATCCTTCCATGACAATCTACCAAACTGGAAGACACAGTTTCATGTCTATGGAAATAACAAGTATCTATCACCTTGCCAACTCTTTTGTGGAAATTCACTTTTATGTATAAAGATTTGTGAGAGCATTTTACAGAACTGAAAATCCAAATGACTAAGGAATGGAACAAAGCTACTCAACTTCTCTAGTTGTCATCAAAATGCAAACTAAAGGCATAAGAAGATGCTATTTTTTAATCTATCAAATTGATTTTTTAAAAAAAGATGAATACACCTAGTATGTATGAATTTATGCTGTATTCTATACATTGTTGCAATAATTTAAAAATGCTATTAGCTCTATCTATTAAAATTAAAGCATGCATATTCTTTAGCCAATCAGTTTTTGCATATGGAAATTTATTTTAACAGAATTTAAATCACCAGTATATAAGAGCATATTAGAAAAGATATTTATTGTAGCATTGTTGACAATGTCAAAATCTCCTCCTCCACACAAAAAAGAACCCACAAAAACTCCTTAAATATTTTTCAGTAGGGGAGCCGTTTAAGAAATTGTTTTACATTCAATATGTGGAGTACTGTGTAACTATTAAAAAGAATAAGTTTAATTTCTGTTAGTTCATTTGGGCAAGTGTTTCTGGTTTATTTTAACTGAAAAAACATGTTGTAAACAATATTTATAAATATACCAATTTTTAATATAAAACAAAACCAATATAGTAAGCTCTGCATGTAGATATTTATGTATGTATATATTTGAGGTTCATTGAAAAGGCAGGTGATGACTTACATTCTCTATGTGTATCATTCTACCATTTCATTAGTTATGATGAGTAAATGGTACTTTGACAAATTAAATAATAATGATAATGAGTTTCAGAAAAAATTTATGTGGAAGTTATATTAAAAACGATTACTTTCTCTTTATGTTTATTTTTCTATTTTTTCCCTCCTTTTCGCATTCAAAGAATGTTCTGTTTGAATCTTGGAATAATTCATATATGCAGTTAAGCTGGGAAGCAAAAAAGACTCATCAGCTTTGGGCAAACTCCTTGAACTCACATAGCTCTGAGTTGCAAGTTATAGTTAAAGTTAGTAAAGTTAGTTAAGCTGCTAATTAGTTATGTGATATTTAGTATGGAAATCACTTAGCTTTTTAGAGGCTATTTCATCATCTCTAAACACGGGAAACTGCTGCTTTTTGGAGATTTTGTGAGAATTCCTGGGTTAATGAAAGAAGGGCACTTAGCACAGTGGCTGCTGTGTTGTAAACACACAACAGATGCTCACCATTATTACCAATAAAGAAACACTGAGAATTCTAACTACCTTATGTTTTAGCTCACAGAAGCATTTTCATATAATCTTTATTCTTTCCTCAGCAATTTATTGATGGCTTTTAGATTTTTTCAGTCATTAGCCATTCTAAGTGCTGAGGATATATCAGTAAACAAAATACACCAACTCCCTGCTTCCTTGGAATTCACATTCTAGTCTGGGAACACACATTGTATACAAAACAAGTAAACATCTAATGTCACACAGAGATTAGTACTATGACAAAAACCAAAGCAAGGGTCAGAAAGTGATGGGGGCTGCTACTTTAGATGGTAAGAGATGCCTCTGTGTAGCTAGTAAGTCTGAGTAGAAGCTTAAATGAAGGAAAATAATGAGCCATGTTATTATCTGAGAGTAAAGGCTTGTCAGCCAGAGGGAAAAGCTTCAAGCATTTTTGGTTTTAAGAACTGTGAAGAGGTCAATTTGGATGGAGCAGAATGGTGAGAAGAGTAAGGAGAGATAAGATTGAAGAGGAATCCCAGGGGCTAAATTTGGATTCTATTTTTAGTGGGGTGGAAATTCACTGAAAGGTTTTGAGGAGGCATGGGCTTTGAGCTGAGTTTATCAGACCATTGTGTGATAATCTATTAAGAAGTGAGACGAGGCTCAGTGGCTCAGCTTGTAGCCCCAGCACATTGGGAGACCGAGGAGAGTGGATTGCTTGAGCCCGTGGGCTCGAGACCAGCCTGGGCAACTTGGGGAGACCTCGTCTCTACAATAAATAAAAAATTAACTGGGCGTGTAGGTGTGCCTGTAGTTCCAGCTGCTTGGAAGGCTGAGGGAGAAGGATGGCCATAGCCCAGCAGGTCGACGCTGAGGTGGCCATGAGCGTGCATTCCACTGCGCTCTAACCTGGGCAACAGAATGAGACTCCAACTCCAATGCAAAAAAAAAAAAAAAAAAGAATAGTGAGATAAGAATAACAATAGTCCAGGTGAGATGTAATCCTAAAATCCTAAAGAGGAAGGATTGAGAAGTGCCCAGATTCTGCATATCCTTTAAAGTTACAACTGACTGATTGTGGGGTAGAAGAGGAGCGGATAATGCTCCAATCTTTTTGTGATTTGAGGAACACAGTGAATGTTGCTGCATTTCTGAGATGTGGAACATGAGGGAAGATGGGTTTTATGGGAGGGAATAAAAAGTTAAGTTTTAGTTATGTATGCTTCTGAGAGTTTTTTGAAATTCAAATAGAGATTTTGGCTAGTAAATCAGATAAAATAGGTGACTATAATCATTTAAACCGAGGCACTCAGGCTTGTAGGCTAGTGCTTAAAAGGGGGGGGGGATTACTAATTAGCAGGAAGCCAAGATAATAGGCCCCTTTAATATACAGCATTCCTCAATCCCTTCCTACCTAGGATCACATTTCTCTTGGGGTACTGCACCAGCTCTTACTTTTATTCTTATCCTACTTCTTAATAGTTTACCACTATTAAGTGGTGTATGTTAGCTCAAGTCCCTTGCCTAATAGTGTATGTTAGCTCAAGTCCCTTGCCTCCTCAAAACCTTTGAATGGATTTCCATCTCACTGAAAATAGAATCCAAAACCCTACTCAATTTAGCCCTGGGATTCCTCTTAATCTTATCTCTCCCTATTCTCCTCACTATTCTGCTCCATCCACATCGACCTCTTCACCATTCATAAAACCAAGAATGCAATCTAGAAGTTAAATAAAAGATTGAGATTGGAGACATAAATGTGGAACTCATCAGTGTGTACAGAGTATTTATTCATGAGACCAGACAAGGCCACCTATGGAGTGGTTATAAAAAGATAAGAGGTTAGAAAATAAAAAAAATGGAATTCTGACTCTAATGTTTAGTGAATAAGAATAGATTTATAACAGAAATAAGGTTCATTGTGCAAGAGATCTGAGTTCTAGGTTATATGTGAGTAGCAAATGATGAAATTAAGTCTAGAATCAAGATCTGCCTTTTAATTTAGGTATGAGAAGCAAGAAGAATGTGTTTGATAAAAGAATTAACAGGCTTAATTTTTAGTTGATTTTTATTTTTATAAAAGTATATATTTGGTAAACAATCAAATACTACTATAAGATAACAATCAGAATTCTCCTTTTCTGCTACTTGATATGACTTATGTTTACTCTAAAAGGGCCATTATTTTGACCTCTTCCTGTGACTTTTAGTTCATATTTCTAAATATTAATGTAATGTGAAAATAATAGCATCTTCCTCAACAAATATTGGGAAGATTAAATAAAGTAATATATGTAAAGTGAAAAGACCAGATGTGTTAGTTGTTATTGTTATTTTTAAACTAATTAATTCATTTTTGTATTTATTTTTAAAAATTATTTTTATTTTAAAGACATGGAATACAAGTCAGGATTAGGTACATAAGTGGTCAATGTACAGGTGAAGTTTGGGTCTTCCACTGGTCCTCACTTTGCCTAGTTTAAGAACAGCTTCCCTTAGTGATGTTATGTGCCTCCCCCTCCCTCCCTCACCTGGAAGTGTCCCATTACTGCCAATACCTTTCTTGTAGTATTAGGATAAATGTTCAAGATCGACTTATAAGTGAGAACATGTGGTATACAGTTCTTTGTTTCTCTGATAGATCACTGATTATGATGGACTATAAATCCATCCAAGTTGTTAAGTCCATAATTTTGTCCTTCTTATGGCTGTGTAATATTCCATTGTGTATATGTACCACATTTTAAAAATCCAGTCCACTTTCAATGGAAGGCAATGTTGGTTCTGTTTTTGCTATATGACTAGTGCTGCAATAAACATGTGTGTGCGGGTATCTTTTTTGTAGAATGATTTGAGTTCCTCCAGGTATATTCCCAGAAGGGGAATTGCTGGGTTGTACAGAAGGTTAATTTTTAGATCTTTTAGAAATCACCACACTGTTTTCCACAGAGATTGTACTAATTTACACTCTCACCAACAGTGTAGAAGCATTCCCTTTTCTCCACATCCTCTCCAGCATGTATTGTTTTCGAGTTATTAAGGATGGCCATTCTTACTGGAGTTAGGTGGTATTTAAGTGTGGTTTTGATTTGCATTTCTCTGATGATTAGTGAGGCTGAGCATTTTTTCATGTATCTGTTGGCTGTTCATATGTCTTCTTTTGAAAAGTGTCTATTCATATATTTTGCCCACTTTTTATTAGGATTGTTTGTTTTTTTTTTCCTTTTGGCATGTTTGAGTTTCTTGTAGATACTGGATGTTAGGCCTTTGTCAGATATACAGTTGGCAAATATCTTTTCCCATTTTGTGGGCTGTCTCCCCACTCTCTTGATGGTTTCTTATGCTTTGCAAAAGCTTATCAGTTTGATGAGGTCTCATTTTCTATCTCAGCTCTATGTCATAGGGATTTGGGGTTATGATCACGAATTGGTTGCCTATTCCAATGTCTGAGGGTGTCTCCTGCATTTTCTAAGATTCTTATAGTTTGGGGTTTTACATTTAGGTCTTTGATCCATTTAGAGTTGATTTTTGTGTATGGTGATAGGTAGGGATAGATAGGGGTCCTGTTTCGTTCTTCTGCATGCGATCAGCCAGTTTCCCCAGCACCATTTACTCAATAGGTTCTCTTTTCTCCAGTGGTTATTGGTGGAGGCTTTGTCAAAGATGAATTGATTGGGAAATTGAGGTTTTGCTTCTGGAATCTCTATCCTGTTTCATTGGTCTATATGCCTGTTCTTGTACCAATATCTTGCTGTTTTGATCATTGTAGCCTCATAATAAAGTCTAAAGTCTGGAAGTGTGATACCTCCCACTTTGTTTATTTTGCTTATGATTGTTTTGGCTATTTGTGGTCTTCTTTTGTTTCTATATGAAATTCTGTATTGTTGTTTCCAGGTCTGAGAAGTTGATGATGTTGGTAATTTAATGGGTATTGCACTGAATCTTTAGATCGCCTTGGATAGGATAGATATCTTAACATGTTGATTCTTCCAATCTATGAGCATGGAATATTTTTCCATTTGTTTGTGTCTTCTTGGATTTCATTGAGCAGTGTTTTACAGTTTTCATTGTAAAGGTCTTTTACTTCTCTGAGTAGGAAGATGCCAAGGTGCTTCTTTTGTGTGTGTGTGGTTATTGTGAATGGTATTGTGTTATTTTTGTACATTTGTCTGCTTTTTGTGTATCAAAATGCAAATGCCTTTTGCACACTGATTGTGTACATAGACTTTGCCAAAGTCCTTCATCAATGCAAGGAGATTTTTGATGGATTCCCTTGGGTTTTCAAGATATAGGATTATATTGTCAGCAGAAAGGTATAGCTTAACTTCCTCTTTTCCTACTTGGATACCCCTGATTTCCTTATCTTGTCTGATTGCTCTAACTAGGACTTACAACACTGTATGGAATAGGAGGAGTGGGAGTGGGCAGCCTTGTCTTGTTGTGATTTTCAGGAAAAATGCTTCCAATTTCTGTCCATTTAGCAATATGTTGGCTGTGGGTTTATTGTAGATGCCTCTTACTGTTTTGAGGTATGTTCACTCAATGCCTAAGTGTTCAAGGGTTTTTATCAAGAAGGGATGCTGAATTTTGTTGAAAGCTTTTTCAGTATCTAATAATATCATCATGTGGTTTTGTTTTTACATTGCTGGTATATGGAATTACATTTATGGTCTTGCAGATGTTGAACCAGTCATGTGTCCTGGAAATTTGGTCATGGTGGTTAATTCTGGAGATGTATTGTTAGATCCTATTTGCCAGAATCTTGTTCAGAATTTTTGAATCTGTGTTTATTAGGGATATTGCCCTGTAGTTCTCTTTTTTTGTTAGGTCTTTACCAAGTTTGGCTACAGTGTGATGTTAGCTTCATAGAATGATTTGAGGAGAGTTCCATCTTTCTCGATTTCCTGGAATACTTTTTTTTTTGAGTTGGAGTTTCACTCTGTCTCCCAGACTGGAGTGCAGTGGCCGCTCCCAGCCACCGCAGCCTTGACCTGCTGGGCTCTGGTGATCCTTCCACCTCAGCCTTCCAAGTAGCTGGAACTACAGGCACACGCTACCACGCCTGGCTAATTTTTGATTTATTGTAGAGATGAGGTCTCCCCAAGTTGCCCAGGTGGGTCTCAAACCCGTGGGCTCAGGCAATCCACTCACCTCAGCCTCCCAAAAGCATGGGATTACAGGCTGGGTCACCGAGCCCGGCATCCTGGAATACTTTTAATAGGATTGGTATCAGCTCCTCCTTGTATGTTTTGAAGAATTCTTCTAGAAAGCCGTCTAACTCAGGACTTTTTTTGCAGGTAGTTTTCTTATGATGGAGTCAATTTCCTGGGTTGTCATAGGTCTTTTTAGTGTCTCAGTATCCTCTTGTTTCAACTTTGGGAGGTTGTATGATGTTGGAAAGTCCTCCATTTCATTTAGGCTGTCAAGTTTGTTTCCATACAGGTGTGCGTAGTAATCTCTGATAATCTTTGTATTTCTTCACGGTCAGTTGTGACTTGATCTTTTGCATTTCTGATTGTGTTTATTTGGGTTTTTTCTCTCTTTTTCTTGGTCAATCTGGCTAAGAGTTGTTCAATTTTATTTATCTTCTCAAAGAACCAACTTTATTTCATTGATTTTTTCTATGATATTTTTGTCTTCTATGTCCTGTAGTTGGGCCTTTACTTTGGTGATCTGGATACTTCTGCTGAAGTTAGGGTTTTGGTGGTCTTGTCTTTCCAGCTCCCTTAGGTGCTTTGTCAGGTTGTTAACTCATGATCTTTCTGTTTTCTTAATATGTGTGCATAGAGTTATAAATTTCCCTCTTAGTACTGTTTTCATGGAATCCCAGAGGTTTTGGTAAGATGTGTCTTTGTTTTCATTTGTTTCCAAGAATCTTTTAATTTCTGCATTGACCCAGGAGTTGTTCAGCATTATGCTATTTAATGTTTATGGCTTTGTGTGTTTTGAGGTGATCCTGTTAATGGCAACATTTGTTTTTATTCCACTGTGGTCTGAGAAGGTGCATGGCACCATTTCAATCTTAGGAAATGTGTTTATGCTTGATTTATGGCTGAGGATGTGGTCAATCATGGAGTATGTTCCATGTGGTGATGAGTAAAATGCATATTTCATGGTTGTTGGGTGGAGTGTTATGTAGGTATCTGTTAAATACTTTTTGTCAAGGATCAACTTGAGGTTCTGGATCACCTTAGTAATTTTCTTGTCTTGATGATCTATCTAAGATTGTTAGTGGGGTAATTAAGTCCCTAGTTATGATAGGGTTAGACTCAATATCCTTTTTTAGTGTACTTAATTGTTTTAGAAATCCTGGTGCTCCTGTGTTGGATGCATATATGTTTAGAATGGATATTTCTTGTTGATGGATTTAACCTTTTATCATTATGTAGTTTGCTTCCATATCTTTTAAAAATTTGGTAGCTTGAAGGATGTTTTGCCTGGTATTAAAATCACAACTCCTATCTTTTTTGTTTTCTTTTCACCTGAAAATCTGTTTTCCACTCTTCCACTGATTCTTTGTAGTGAGATGAGTTTCCTGGAGGCAGCTTATTTTTGAGTTGAGCTTTTCTTAAAATCGAGTTTGCTATTTTATGTCTTTTCAGTGGTGCATTTAGTCCATTCATGTTCATCCTGATTATTGAAATGTGAGAATATATCCCTGTCATGAGCTTCTTATAAAATTTTTTTTGTTTTCTTTTAACTTTTCCATTGTTATATGTATGTTATCAATTTGGCAGTTGTGATGTATTCTCTAGTGGTTCTGTGTTTTCCTGTTCTCTTGTAAAATGCATGGTCATTCTTTTTTTTCTTTCATCTGTGCTTAATACCTTCTTAAGTGTCTCCTATTGAGCTGGTCTGGAAGCAGTATAATCTCTTAGAGATTTGCTCTCTGGGAAGAATTTTATTTCTCCATCAGTGATGAAGCTTAGCTTAGCAGGGTAGGAAATTCTTGATTGGAATTGTTTATCTTTGAGAACTTTGAAGATTGGATTCTAATGTCATCTAGCCTGTAGTGTTTCAGTAGATAAGTTTGTTGCTATTCTAATTGGTCTTTCCCAGCTGGTAGTCTGACGTTTTCTCTCTCTGCCTTTAGGAATTTTTCTTTTATGTCTACTTTGTGCAAGCAAATTACTATGTGTCTAGGAGTTGGTCTTCTTATTTGATGACTTGCAAGGGTTTTCTGAATCTCTTGTTTTTGGATGATTATGGCTCTGATGAGATGAAGGAAGTTTTCTTGGATAACCACATGGAATCTTTGTTCCAAGGTTTTCTCTGTCTCCCTTTCTCCTTCAGGTATACAATCCAGCATAAGTTTGGCCTCTTAATATAGTTACACCTCACTTGGAGACTGTTCTGTCTTTTAAAGCTTCCTTTCTGTGTTTTTTACAGATTAGGTCAGTTCCATATTTCAGTGAATTTTCAAGTTCTGAGATTCTTTCTTCTGGTTAATTCTGCTTTCCATGCTTGTCAGTTTGTTATTTATTTCATTTTTTTGTGGTCAACATCTTTGTTATCATTTCCTTTATTTTTTATTCTCACCTTTCTTTATTCTTATTCATCCTCTCCTGTTTATGTATTTTAAAAATGTGGGGTACAATTCAGGGTTAGGTACATATATGGTCATTGTACAGGTAAAGTTTGGGTCTTCCTTTGTTCCCTATTTCCCCTGGTTTGAGATCGGGTACCCTTATTGAAGTTGTGTGCCCCCCCCCAGCAGTTTCCCACTACTGCCAATCCCTTTCTTATAGTATTATGACAAATGTTCAGGGTCTGCTTATAAGTGAATGCATGTGTTACAGATCTTTGTTTCTGTGATAGATCATTGAATATTTATTTTTTTAATGATAGAATCTCACTATATTGACCATGCTGACCTTGAACTCCTGAGCTCAAGTGATCTTCCCAGCACTGCAGTTACTGGAACTATAGGCATGCACCACTGTTTCTGGCTATTGCTTTTGATATGCTATTATAGAAAAAAAAAAGCTTGTTTTTGAAATTTCCCTGCATATATCCCTTATATCATCCTCACGGTATGATTGTATCATGATTTTGAAATAAATCCTTTAGTGTTAAGATTAGTAAAACTCTAAATAGGTATTTATTAGCCACTTATTATATTATGATCACTCTTTCTTGTACATAAGGAAAGAAAGGTAATTAATAACTTAAAAATTACCAATTTTTTTTCTTTGTTTAGTTTTCTATATTACTCTTTAGATGCAGACTCCTCTCAATATAATAAAAAACATCAGGAAATTTATGTATTCTCTTTAAAGAATTTCTTAATAAAGAGATATTAATATTTTAATGCAGTCAAATTTGTTAGTTTTTTCTTTTTGTATCCTTCCCTATCCTCATGTTATAAAATATTGTTTTACATTTTCTTCAAAATTTGAAAAAGTTACTGTTTACTTCTAAGTCCAAAATTCATCTGGAATCAATATTTTGTTTTAGTGTTAGATCAGGATCAATTTTTTTTCTTATATATAAATATGCAACTGTCTCAGCATCATTTATTTCTTAGTCTTGCATTTCCCCACTGATTTACAATGCTAACAATTATATATAAATCATTCAGATAAGTGTGTCTTTTTCTCAGATCTCTAGACTCTAATATGATTGTCATGAGGTAAAACCTCATCTTCATTTCCCTTTTTTATTGTTTGGTTATATACCCACTTCTTCTGCCACCCTCAGAGTTTTCCATTTCTTGCTTTAAACTGTGCTAACTGCTCTCCAGATCTGTTTCATGACTGTTGTCCTGGGATATCTCTTTACCATCAAACTTTGAGTTTTCTTTTTTCTCTGTGTTGCATTTCTTGCTTCTTAGACCCATATGTTTCCTTTTTCTTGTTTTTCTCTTTCCTATGATGTAGCATATTATATGGTAGCTTTCTAAGAACAGGTATATGTCGGAATTGCATTTCAAATCTTGCATGCCTGCCAATGCTGTTATATCCATACGCTCACTTGGTCGATACTTTGGAGGAGAATATAATTCTAGGGTGGATATTTTTTTTTTTCTCAGAATACTTTTTTCTAGTTTCTCCTAATGGTCTTAAGATTTCAAATGCTTGACTCCTGAACATTTTTACCTAAAGACACATTTACTTCAATTTTCCACCATTCTATGATGTCTCTCTTTTCCTTCTCTGGAACTCAAATTAGTTGAATGTTGGATGTCCTTAATATTATAGCTATTTTAAAAGGACTTTCTTGTTTTGTTTTCTTCCCTTAAAAATTTCATTTCATTAAAGCCAGGTATACTTAGAAAATATAATTTAAGGAAAAATATCTTTATAGAGTCAACTTGAATACTACCAACCAAGGCCTATTGGTTTTATTATTAGGATACAAGAAGCTAAAATTTGATTTATGATAATATTTGTGGTAATGTAAAAGATAGATATTTTAACAAACTCAAAACTACAAATCAGAAGATAAAGGTCTGATTTTTCCAAAGAATTGATCAAAAATCAACCAGTTACTCTTCTCTTTTACCTTGCTCCAAATATACATGTTAGGACAACACAGAAATTTCCTCCAGAGTAGCATATAAAGAATTGCTTGGCTGCACAGATAGTCAAAGGGCTTAGGGATCTACCCAATTTTTAAACCAGCCTATTGTTGTTAGTTGCAACACACATGCATACACACACACACACACACACACACACACACACACACACACACACACACACACACACACACACACACACAAACACACACACTCACACTTCAGAATGCCAATTCCTATATAGGTTTCTGCGTTATATACGAACATCCTCCTCCTTTAGGCTTGCTCAGATCAACTAAATTAGGCTTCACTCACCTGTTACCTCAGCTTGTTTCCATCACTTATTTTCTTATCTCCTTTTTTTTTAACCTATGGTCTTATTCCTTTGGATAATTCTTAATTCTCTGTTTTGTCTGATTTCAGTAAGAAGTAGAGAAAAATATGTGTGTTTAAACTATCATGTTTACCTGGAATTTGTTGTCTTTTTTTTTCTTTTAAATTTGTTCCAAAATGTTTTGGGCTCAGGGATGCATTTCATTTTTTAGTTTTGCTGTATTTTATTTGCGTCAGCCTGAAAGTTAGTATGGTTCTTGTCAGTGAACTGGAAGTATAATTGCGACATATACACTCCCTTACTACATTCAGTTATTCACTATGTAAAGTTACTACTGGGAAGTTATTTAGGCACTCTGAGAACCAAATAAATTTATGAAAATTTTATATATTTTATGTTTGAGAACAATCTGAGTTTTGTAGATATTTAATTTCCTTGGTACTGAAGAAGAATGCCTTTGACATATAGTTAGTTGCCATCAAAGCAAAAACTGTCAACACCATTAGAATGTGACCACTTGGCAAGTGGACTGGGAACACCTAGTTCTGAGGGGGACCTTAATAATAATGGTTAAATTATAGCAACAGTTGGATATAAAATAACTATGAATTTGGCTGAAAAAATTTAACACAATGAAAAGCTGGCAATCTCAACTGTTCTCATCAAGGATAAATCAATGAAATATGTTATATATTAAACCACTCCAAGAGGTTCGCATTTGAGATCTATGAAGATCAGATTTAGCATGGAAGAATGTTTTCTCATTCTACCATTACTTGCTTTCATTATTTATCTGCATTTCTCCATATAAACAGCAAAGAACAGGTTTAAAAAGTAATCAGTATAGCAAACCAACAGACGTTACAATTCATTTAGATGTGTTTTCATAGTCATAAGATCAGATACTACTAAGCGTAAATAACTTGGCAAATTCAAAATACATTAACTCTATGTTAGTAAATCTGCTTTTTAAAGTAGTCTTTCTGATGAGATACCTATGATAGTAAGTCCTCTGTTTTAATTCTGAAATTCACATGTACCGTGGATGTTTATGAAATCAGAGCTCAGCAGAATTAGATTGACTTAAGAGATGCATTTGTTCCAAAGTTTGGCTGGATAAAAGATAGGAGTAGGGATTAAAAAAAAACTTTACTTTTTGAGTGACAGTACAAGCATTCAGTCTTCTGTGGTTGTTCTCTGGAAGAGGTACCTTGCTGTTTGTAAACATTTATCTCTGAGTGGGCATTTACACTCATTGTACCCAATCAGACTTCAGTGCTTGGAAGAAAAATAGTTTATAAGCTAGGTTATTATACTGGGCTCTGAGATCAGGTTTGTGAGTTTTGAACTATCAAGAACAGTGAGTAAATATTGTACCCCAGATCATTATCAAGAATTTAACTTCTCTTGGTATGCCTGATTGAGGAACACAATTCTGAGTATAAAGCAAGAAAAAAGACCACTAAAAAGTCAAAATTTTGTTAGCAAGTACCAGTGCTAATGCTCATATTTTCATTCTAAAGACATTCATTCAGGGGTTATATCAAAGAATTTCTTATTATTTTTCTAAAGGTCCTCATTCAAGGAGTATATGAGTGTACTTGACATGATCTTAGTATGCTTGTTACATGATGTTTCAGCTTATTGCTGATAAATAAATGAGATGAAGGTGTCTGGAAGTAGTAGAAAACTTTTAGGGGTGGAAGTGATGTAACGGCTGAGAGTTTGCTAGTGAAAGGAGAAGAATATATAAGTTAAGAGAAGAATTATAAAAATCTACAAGTTTTGGACCATAACTGAAGCAGTAAGCATATCTGTATATCTAAACATTTTATGCATCTCCTTTTAGAACAGAACATCAATTTTTAATGAGAATTGATTCTTATTAGTTGGTCTCTCTATTTGGTAAATTTCTGCAAATATCCTACAAATCAGTGCAAACATAATTTCCTCTGAGACTTCTGTATCCTTTCTCTCCTCTGACAGGATGTGTACATAACACTACACACACACACACACACACGCACACATACGCACACACACACACATTATGTTGAGCCAATGAAATTGTCTTTTTTGTAGGTCTTTATAAATTCAAGTATTGGCAATTTCATATAGTTCCTTGTCTTTTGGCCATTCTGATTTTGGAAAATAAGTGCAAATACTTTTTGAATATATTAACAAATTAATCTACTTTTTCTAACTTGATTGTTATATGTTTCACTAATAATTGCATTACCTGAAACTTTTAGAATCAAAACAGGAATGTGATCATCATTGGTAGACACTTTCTCATAGATGATGTATGCCCTAACTTGAAATTACACCACTTGGAAAGCAAATATTGTAATACTTAAAAAGATCTATGAAGTCATATATTTAAATAGACAATGAGGAATAGATTATAGAAGGAACTATATATATGTATATATGTATGAAATCTTGTTATAACTTAGATGACATTGGGCATGTTCAGGGTGGTATAGCCATAGACAAAATCTTGTTATAAATTAATAACTTCCATTAGACTATTTATCTCAATGTCTAACATGATTATTCGGGCATCTTTATCTTCTATTATGTTATGATTTCCTTAAGGGAAAGTGCTATGTCTTATTTATTTTTGAAAGATCTTTTAATTAAAATAATGATCTGCTAATATTAGAAAGCAATGTTGAGACAGTGATTGTATTGCCTATGGCATTTAAGTGCATGCAAAGTATTTGGGTAATAGTTACTTTTTTTTTTGAAAGCAGGATTTATTGCAAACAAAATAGCTCCCACAGTAGGAGGGGACCTGAAGGAGTTTCCCTGGGTAATATTTACTAAGAGCTATAAAGATTTTCTTTACATCTAACTCAATAATCCTACTTCTTGGATGTTTATGAAATCACAGCTAATAAAGTCTAATAAAGTCATCTAAAATACAGAGAAAATGCAAATGCTTGAATATGTGTATGGTACTGTTACTTAAGATGATTAGTAGCAGAGCAATATTTAAGTACATTAGAATTTATTTATTCACTAATATATTATCTAATGACAAAAATGATGGTTATGAATATTGTAGAATAATAGTGGACAATAAATAAAGAAAGAAATAATATATGAAATTTTATGACGTTTTAAATCAACACATATGCATATGTGTAAAAACCTGGTCTTTGTTGTGTTTTTGGGTTTGAGGCAACTGCTTGTTTTATTGTGTTGGGGGAGCAATGTAAACTGGTGACAGAACTGGTGGGAGTGTGAGAGTCTCTGCAAAGGTAAGTGTTCATAAAGACAGTTTGCATGAATGGGGGTGCACAGGTGGGTGAATGAAGGTCTGTCTGAGGGGAAACTCAGGATCAAGCACCCAGGACTTCCCTCCAGATGTGGCTGCAACCTACCACTGCTCTGAGATTGGAGCACCCGGTCCACAGGATCATCCTCCATTCTTGGGGTTCTCTCAGAAGGAGGCAGCAGTAATCAGCTGCTCCTCAGTACCTGGCACCTGACCCTTGACACTGTCTGCAGCAATGGGCCAGGTACTGGCAGCAAGAACTGTAGAGAAGGTGCACAGGGAAAATGTGGAGCTGAGACCCACTGCAGGCAAGGAGATGCTGGGAGTGGGTAGACACCTGCATTGGCTCACTCAACTCTGTTCAGCCTCCAGCCTGAGACCTGGAGAAGATCTCTGCACCTCTCTTGGATTGACCATCATGGGCCCAGAGAGGAAACATCAGGAGTGGACATAGAGAGACAGATGCTCCACTCCCATGCTGGACCAGGCAGGGGTACTTCTGATCTGAGCGAAAGTCTTGGCAACAGCAGCACCCTCCTTTCCCAGCAGTCTGTGAGGTGTCTGACCCATGCTGAGATCAGCCTGTGCTTAGAGCAAAGGGGAGGGGCTGGAGACTGGAGCCCACTTCCTATAGTGGTGGCAGCTAAAAGCAGCGGTGGTGCTTGGGACCCACCAGCAAAAAGAAGAAGAAGAAAAAGGAAAGGAATCTGAAGTTCCAGAAATGGTCACAGAGGGAGCTCTTTTTTTCTTCTGTTTCTGTTTTTATATTTGCTATTTTATGTTTTTATTTTTTTCAGTTTTTTTAGTATTTCTGTTTGTGTGTGTGTATTGTTGAGGGCAAGTGCATCATCAGGTTTTTTTATTTGTATTTTTTTTGTTTCTTTGTTTATTCATTAGTTGGTGTGCCTGTCTCCTCCTCCTTCTTTTTCTTTTCATCTTCCTTTCATCTCCTTTCTTACTTTTTCCATTCTTTTCTTTTTTCTTATCTCATTTGGGTATTGCCATACATACACCCCTACCACATGGACAGATTGTAAGGTGAAGGAAGTGGGTTGCAGGGGCCCACACACCAGTCAGGGGTTATTGTGATCTGTAGATAGCTTGTGAATCACAGCTCCCCCATCACACCTTAATCAAATCTAAAAACTGCAAAAATCATAGCCCTTCTTTCCCAGTCCAGCTTCAAAATTGAACAAATCCAGAGGATCTACATAAGAGAGAATAGGGAATTGAGTGAACAGAAGTGAAAGTCATCCCCCTATCACTGAGCAATGGAATTAAAGAAGGGAGAAAAAGGGGGAGAAAAATCATTACAAATGAAGAAGAACCAAAGGAAAAACACAGGTCCCTCCAGACTCCTGTGAAGACACCAACTGAGAATATAGACTTTGGAACTCAAAGATGAAGCGCTCCCATAATGACTGATCTCAAACTATAAACCCAGATATCAAAATATTAACAGAATAGAAATGAGGAAAGACAAGAGGATAGAATGAAGGAGTTGATAACTGAGGTGATAGCAATAGAGAATACAGCAAATGAATAAATGACATACTGACAAGCATGGAAAGGAGAATTTACCAAGAAGAAGAAAGAATCTCAGAGCTTGAGGACCAAAATATGAAACTAACCCAAAGTGTTAAAAACATAGAAAAAGAACTTACAAAGATAGAACAAAGCTTCTAAGAGATGTGTGATTACATAAAGGGACTGAACCTATGCTTAATTGGCATTCCTGAGGCAGATAGAAAGACAGAGACCACCTCGGAACAAACATTCCATGATTATCCAAGAAAACTTCCCTCATCTCATCAGAGATGTAACCATTCAAACACAACAGATTTGGGGAACTCTTGCAAGACATCAGATGAGAAGACCAACTCCTAGACACATAGTTATTCACTTACACAAAGTCGGTATAAAAGAAAAAGTCCCAAAGACAGCAAGAGAGAAAGGTCAGACTACTTATTGGGGAAGACCAATTAGAATAGCAGCAGATTTATCTGCAGAAACACTACAGGCTAGAGTCCAATCTTCAACATTCTCAAAGATAATTCCAACCAAGAATTTCCTACCCAGCTAAGGTAAGCTTCATCAGCAATAGAGAATTAAAATCCTTTGCAGACATTCAGTCCCTGAGAGTTTGCCACCTCCAGACCAGCTCTACAAGAAACACTTAAGATATTAAGCACAGAAGAAAGAAAGAAAAAAAAAAAGAACAACCATGCTCTTCCCAAGAAAGCAGGAAAAAGATTGAAAACACACACACATATCAACCCATAAACAAAAGAAAACCAACAACAAAAAAAATACACCACCACAACAACAAACTCTATAAGAACCTCAAATTTCAATAACTAGCTTGAATGTGAATAGACTAAATGCACACTGAAAAGACATAGATTGACAAAATGGATTTTGAAAAAGACACAACAATATGCTGTCCCCAGGAGACTCATCTCATCAGAATGGACACTCACAGATTCAAAGTTAGAGAATGGAAAACAAATTTTCAGGCAAATGGAACATAAAAGAAAGCAGGAGTTGCTATCTTAATATCATACAAAATATCCTTTAAGTTATCAAAAATTAAAAAAATACACAGAAAGTCACTACATAAAGATAAAATATTCAATCCATCAACACTAAATATTCATCCTAAATGTATATGCACCTGCATAGGAGCTCTGACTTTTATAAAGCAGCTTCCAGGTAAACTATGTCCCCTATCATAGCTGGGGACTTAAATACCCAACTAACAACCCTAGATAGATTATTGAGGTAAAAAGTTAACAAGGAGATCCAGAACCTTAACTTGACACTTTACCAAATGTACTTAATAGATACCTACAAAACTTTCCATGCAACAACCACAGATTATATATTCTACTTATCACCACATGGAACATACTCCAAGATCAACCACATCCTCAGCCATAAATCAAGCTTAAACAAATTCCGTAAGATTGAAATACCACCATGCACTTTTCAGACCAGAGTGGAATAGATATAAATATCAACACCAACAAATATCCTCCAAAACCCACAGAGACATGGACACTAAATAGCATGATGCTGAGAAACTCCTGGGTCAACACAGAAATCAAAACAGAAATTAAAAGATTTCTGGAAACAAATGAAAATATAGACACATTTTACCAAAATCTCTGGATACCATGAAATCAGTAGTGAGAGGGGAATTCATTTCTTTATGAACCCACATCAAGAAAATGGAAAGATCACAAATTAACTGCCTAAGAAATCACCTAAACTCTAACTTCAGCAGAAGAATCCAGATCACCAAAATAGAAGCCCGAATACAGGACATAGAAGACAAAACTATCATAGAAAAGATAAATGAGATGAAAAGCTGGTTATTTGAAAGGATAAACAAGATTGATGGACTCCTAGTCATATTGACCAAGAAAAAGAAAGAGAAAGCCTAAATAAGCACAATTAGAAATGCAAAAGATAAAATCACAAAGGACACCAAAGAAATACAAAAGATTATCAGAGTTTACTATGCACACTTGTATGGAAACAAACTTGAAAACCTAAATTAAATAGAAGACTTTCTGACATTACACAGCCTCTCAAGTTTGAAACAGGAAGAGATAGACCAATAAAACCCCACAAAATCAACTCTGTCATAAGAAAGCTACCTACAAAAGAAAAAGTTCTGGATCAGACTGTTTTCCAGCAGAGTTCTACAAAACATACAAGGAGGAGCTTATTAACAATTCTATTGAAAGTATTCCACAGTAGAGAAAGACAGAACTCTCCCTAAATCATTTTATGAAGTTAACATCGCATTGATACTCAAACTGGGTAAAGGTCCAACAAAGAGAACTACGAGCCAATATCTCTGATGAACATAGATGCAAACATTCTCAACAAGATTCTAGTAAATCGGAGCCAAAGACACATCTCAAAAATCATCCCCCCACACCCTTGGGGAGGTGAATCTGCCCCCCTCTCCAATTTGCTTTCTAAATAAGCTATATTTTCTAACTTAAAAAAATCATCCCCTATGACTAAGAAGTCTTAATCTCCTGGATGCAGGGCTGGTTCAACATCTGCAAGACCATAAATGTGATGAAATATATCAACAGATGTAAAATAGGAATCACATGATTATATCATTAGATGCAGAAAAAGCTTTTGAAAAAAATCCAGCATCCCTTCTTGATAAAAAACTCTTGAACACCTAGGCATAGAGGGAACATACCTCAAAATAGTAAGAGCCATCTATAATAAAATCAGAACAAGACAAACCTGCCCATTTTCACCCCTCCTGTTCAACAGAGTGTTGAAAGTTCTAGCTAGAGCAATCAAACAAAAGAAGGAAATTAGGGGTATCCAAATAGTAACCAAGGGGTAACCAAATCAAGTTATCCCTCTTTGCTGATGATATGATTCTATACCTTGAAAATCCAAGAGAATCTGTCAAAAATCTTCTTGTACTGATAAAGGATTTTGGTAAAGTCTTAGGGTACAAAATCAAGGCGCAAAAGACAGTTGCATTCTTATACACCAACAGAAAACAGGCAGAGAAACAAATAAAGAGCACAATCCCATTCACAATAGCAATAAAAATAAAAATAAAAGAAATAACTTGACATCTTCCTAACCAGAGACATGGAAGACCTTTATAATGAAAGCTACAAAACACTGCTCAAAGAAATCAAAGATGATGTAAATGAATCAAAAAAATATACCATGTTCATGGATTGGAAGAATCAGCATTTTAAGATGTCTACCTTACACAAGGCAATCTACAGATTCAATGCAATACCCATTAAATTAACAACATCATTTTTCTCAGACCTAGATAAGACAATAAAGAAATTCATATGGAAGCATAAATGACTATGAATAGTTAAAACAATTCTCAGCAAAAGAAGCAAAGAGGGAGATATCACACTTCCAGACTTTAAACTTTATTATAAGTCTACAATAATCAAAACAGCCCAGTATTGGTACAAGAACAGGCATATAGACCAATGGAACAGGATAGAGATTCCAGAAGCAAAACCTCAATTTCTCAACCAACTCGTCTTCAACAAAGCCTCCACCAACAACCACTAGGGAGTAGAGAATTTCTTCAGTAAATGGTGCTGTGAAAACTGACTGGCCACATTTGGAAGATAAAAACAAGACATCTACCTATCACCATATACAAAAATCAACTCTAAATGAATCAAAGACCTAAATGTAAAACCTCAAACTATAAGAACCTTAGAAAATGCAGGAGACACCCTTATAGAAATTAGGAACTGGAAACAAATTCCTGATCAAAACTCCAAGTGCCCATGCCATAAGAGATAAGATAGACAGGTGGGACCTCATCAAACTGAAAAGCTTCTGCAAAGCAAAAAAAACCAAAACAACAAAAAACCATCAAGAAAGTGGGGAGACAGCTCACAGAATGGGAAAAAAAATATTTGCCAACTGTATATCTGATGAAGGCCTAACATCTAGGATCTACAAGGAACTCAAACATGCTGAAAAGAAAAAAATAAGCAAAACAAGCTGTGCTCAGTGGCTCAGCCTGTAATCCCGCACCTTTGGGAGGCTGAGGTGGGTGAATTGCCTGAGCCCGCGGGTTCAAGACCCGCCTGGGCAGCAAGACCTCATCTCTACAATAAATCAAAAAATCAGCCGGGCGTGGTAGCACATGCCTGTAATTTCGGCTACTTGGAAGGCTGAGGTGGAAGGATCGCAGGAGCCCAGCAGGTTGAGGCTGCAGTGGCTGGGAGCGGTCACTGTACTCCAGTCTGGGTGACAGAGTAAGACTCCAACTCAAAAAAAAAACCACAAAAAAACTCCCAAAAAACCCAAATAGCCCATTACAAAGTGGGCAAAAGAGATGAATAAACACTTCTCAAAAGAAGACATATGAGCAGGCAACAGATACATGAAAAAATGCTCAGCCTCACTAGTCATCAAAGAAATGCAAATCAAAACCACACTGAGCTACTACCTAAATCCAGTCAGGATGGCCATCATCAATAACTCAAAAAAAACAACAGACGCTGGAGAAGATGTGGGGAAAAGGAAACACTTCTGCACTGCTGGTGGGAGTGTAAACTAGTAACAATCTCTGTGGGAAATAGTGTGAGAATTCCTAAAAGATCTAAAAATTGACCTTTCATACGATCCAGCAATTCTCCTTTTGGGAATATACTTGGAGGAACTCAAGTCACTCTATGAAAAAGATACCTGCACATGCATGTTTATAGCAACATTATTCACAATAGCAAAAACATGGAACCAACTATGCTGCCGATCAAAAGTGGATTGGATTAAAAAAATGTACATATACATGATGGAATATTATGTAGCCATAAAGAACGACAAAATTATGGGCTTTGTAGTAACTTGGATGAATTTAGAGTCTGTAATACTCAGTGATCTGTCCAGAAACAAAGAACTTAGTACCACATGTTCTCATTCAGAAGTGGACCCTGAACAATTATAATACTGTAAGAAAGGGATTGGCAGTATTGGGAAACTGTTGACAGGAGGTGGGAGAGGGGCACATTTCATCAATAAGGGTACCCGATCTCAAACCAGGTGGAGTGAGGACCAAACAGAAGATGAGACTTTGCCTGTGCAATGACCACTTGTATATCTAATCCTGAATTTTCCCCTACATTCTAATATATGTTCAGGGTTTTATACATATAGTGTTATATATATATAATTTATATATATATATAATATATGTAGTATTATTGCACAAAAGATTTTGAAATTATTTCTGTAATTAACAATATATAATTATAAAACTCCTACAATTTGGAATCCATATTTTGTGAATTTGTAACTAACGCCAATAGGATGTTGTTTATTCCTTTTGTATTATTATTTTCTTCATATGCATTATTGAATATAGAATAGAAAGTTGTTAAAATGTTACTCCTCATGGACTTCCATCTGGAGTAATCTTTGTCTACCTTATCTCTTTCTCAATGTTGTTTGATGTATAAATATTGGTTTGAAAATTTTTTTTTTTAGTTTCTATGTTTGAAAGTTCTTACACTGTGAAACAATTTGCCCTTGATTTACTTTAACCAATTCTTTCTCTTTATTAAAAAAATTGCGACTTTACCCCATGGTACTGAAATAAAATTCACTGAAATTAAAATGTACTTACAAATTTAATTTAAACATAATTGATATAATTCTTGTTTAATTTTAGTATTAAAAGAGTAAAAGGATGCCGGGCTCGGTGGCTCAGCCTGTAATCCCGCGCTTTTGGGAGGCTGAGGTGAGTGGATTGCCTGAGCCCGTGGGTTCAAGACCTGCCTGGGCAGTGAGACCTCATCTCTACAATAAATCAAAAAATCAGCCGGGCGTGGTAGCGCATGCCTGTAATTCCAGCTACTTGGAAGGCTGAGGTGGAAGGATCGCCGGAGCCCAGCAGGTCGAGGTTGCGGTGGCTGGAAGCGGCCACTGCACTCCAGTCTGGGCGACAGAGTGAGACTCCAACTAAAAAAAAAAAAAAAAAAGAGTAAAAGGAAACTAGTTTATTATAAAATACTATGCATTTGTATTGAACATGTTTGGGCGTAACTACCACAGAAAGACATAGTAAAATATAATAGATTTTTGATATTTTAATTGGATATGTTTAACATAAATGAGATAAGCCAGTATTTATAAGTACAGAAAAATGAAAGAACAAAAGTATGAGTACCCATTAGAATAAAACTAATGCTAGAAAAAGTAATACATACTTGAATATGATGAAGGTATGAGGGAAATGACCTTAACTGAAGTATTGATAGAATGATAAAACGAATTACAAACTAGAGACTGGAATAAATGAGGAAATGGGATATAAACTGAAATGTGATGTAACCAAGATATAAACTGAAATTAATGTGGTATAAACTGAAATTAATGTGGTATAAATTGAAATTAAATGTGATATAAACTAAAATTAAACTGGAATGTGATATAAACTGGGCCTTACTTGTAGTGTCAAAATTATTCCCTATATCATGACATAGGACAAAGAGTGACTTTCTTAGATAACATTCCTCTTAACTTGAACTTTCATTTGGAAGTTTTCCATTTATCCGCTGGTATGTAAAAAATCATGGAGGATATATCCTTTGATAGACCACTGGAAAGAGAAGATAGATTGAAAAAATAAACATCAGTACAAGAAATTATTAGAAGTGATATGGTAGACCTCTGGAACAGTATTAGAAATAAAGCCAACAGGCAACCTAACATAGATTCCTAATTATTGTAAATTTTATAAACACATTTTAAAATGATATAAAAATATAAGGTGGAGATAGCATTAAATATTTCAAAAGTGCCTTTGTTAATGAAATTCAATGAGGTCCCTGTATTTCATGTCCTTTGCTAATTTAATAGTGTTGGTCCTATGTCTATTAAAAGCAATCTCAAATCTGCTTTGATATATACATGCAATTGCTTCGTTATTTTACAGTAACTGCACTGCTGCACTGAAACAATTCCCATCTAGATAACTTCAGTGGGGTGTGGTTTTAAGTGCGTATGTATACATATGCCTGTCTGGGCAAACACCACCAACATTTTCAGTATAAACATTTCCTGAAATCATTAAAGTATGCATTAAGTAATGCATAATGCTAGCTTTTGTTTGAAAAAGTATGGCAACTTGCCCCAGTTTTGTAAAATGTTCCATTCAACAACATGGCTACTCTTCTATAAAGTTTTCCAATTGGACTTTGAGGGATAACACTAAAGAAGAAAGATCCAAAATGTAAAAATAAATAAGTTCTTTTAATAAGAACCTTATTACAGTCCATAAAAGTGTTGAAAATAGGGTTTTGTGTTTAAAAATATAACTTTCCAAATTTTAAGGAAAATATTCATAGTTATTAGAGAGTCCTCACTTAATTTGAGCAGATACAGTTTATAATTTTGTAGTGTACTATATGACAAAGTTGAAGAAAACCTAGTTTTGCTAACTTAAAATATAGCATTGGTGGATAAGTTTATATTCTTGGAACACCTTACCTGAGGTAGAGTTTATTGACAAAATATGCCATACACACACACTCACACACAGAGTCATCCATCAGATACCTGGGGAATTGGTTTCAGGACCCCTGCAGATACCAAAGTCAGAGAATGCTCAAGTTCTTAAATAAAATGGGTATATTTGCATACTGTGTAACCTACACACATCCTCCTGTATAGTTTGTAGTCTCTAGATTACTTGTAATACCTAGTAAAATGTAAACACTATTTACTTTTTATATATTTTTTATTTTATTTTAAAGATGTGGGGTACAATTCAGGGTTAGGTATACAAATGTTCATAATGCAGGTACTCTTGTTGATGAGGTGTGCCCCCTCTTCCCCAAGCAGATTCCCACTACTGCCAATCCCGCTTCCCCGCTCCCCTCCGGGAAGTTTCCCGTTACTACCAGTCCTTTTCTTATAGTATTATGATAATTGTTTAAAGTCCACTTATGATGAGAGCACGTGATATTCAGTTCTTTGTTTCTGTAAAGATAACTCAGTATTATAGACTCTAAGTCCATCCAGGTTGCTGCAAAGTTCCTGATTTTGTTCTTCTTTGTGGCTGTGTAATATTCCATCATGTATACGTACCATATTTTTTTATCTAGTTCTCTTTTGATGGGCAGCATGGTTGGTTCCATGTTCTTGCTACTGTGTACAGTGCTGCGATAAACACGTGTGCAGGTATCTTTTTTATAAAGTAATTTGAGTTCTTCCGGGTATATTCCCAGTAGGGGGATTGTGGGGTCTTATGGAAGGTTGATTTTTAGATCTTTTAGGAATCACCACACTGCTTTCCACAGAGGCTGTACTAGTTTACGCTCCCACCAACAGTTTAGAAGTATTCCCTTTTCGCCACATCCTCTCCAGCATTTGTTGTTTTTTGAGTTATTGATGACAGCCATCCTGAATGGAGTTAGGTGGTATGTCAATGTAGTTTTAATTTGCCTTTCTTTGATGACTAGTGAGGCTGAGCATTTTTTCATGCATCTGTTGGCTACTCATATATCTTCTTTTGAGAAATGTCTATTATATGGAAACATAAGCAACCACGAATTGCTAAAACAATTCTCAGCAAAACAAGGAGAGCAGGACTTTATCACACTCCCAGACTTTAAACTCTATTATAGAGCTACAATAATCAAAGCAAGCTGGTATTGGTAAAAGATCAGGCATATAGACCAATGGAAGAGGATAGAGATTCCAGAAGTAAAATCTCAATTTTTCAACCAACTAATCTTTGACAAGTCCTCCACCACCAACAGCTGGGGAGAGGAGAATCTATTCAGTAAATGGTGCTGAGAAAACTGATTGACCACATGCAGAAGATTAAAACAAAATCCCTACCTGTCTCCATACACATAAATCAACTCTAAATGGATCAAAGACCTAAATGTAAAACCTCAAAGTATAAGAACCTTAGAAAATTTGGAGACACTCTTATGGAAATTGGAGCTGGCAACCAATTTCTGATCAAAACCCCAAGTGCCTATGCCATAAGAGATAAGATAGACAGGTGGGACCTCATCAAACTGACAAGCCTCTGCAAAGCCAAGTAAACCATTAAGAGAACAGGGAGACAGTCCACAGACTGGGAAAAAACATTTGCCAACTGTATGTCTGGCAACGGCCTAACATCTAGGATCTACAAGGAACTCAAACGTGCTAAAAAAGAAAAAAACAAATAGTTCCATTACAAAGTGGGCAAAAGATATGAATAGACACTTCTCAAAAGTAAACATTATTTAAATAGCTGTCATACTGTATTGCTTTCAAATTTTATATTTTTTATTATAGTGTTGGATTTTTTCTAATATTCTTTCTCTTTCTTTCTTTCTTTCTTTCTTTCTTTCTTTCTTTCTTTCTTTCTTTCTTTCTTTCTTTCTTTCTTTCTTTCTTTCTTTCTTTCTTTCTTTCTTTCTTTCAAAGCAAGATTTATTGAGAGGACAGAGAAGCTCCCACAGTGGGAGGGGACCCGAAGGTGTTGTCCCTTTTTCTAATATTTTCAATCTGCAGTTGGTTGAATCTGCAGATGTGGAACCACATCATATGGAATACTGGCGGTAATTTATGAATATAATATAACATAATAAGCATATTAAATATATAATTGTTGATATTATTATTTTTATTGTTATTTGGAAGAGTGGAGTTATGAATGACAACAAACCTGAGGCTCTGAGTCTTCACTAGCAGTGAGATGTGGGGAGGAATTACAACGTGGATCAAAGTACTGAGTATGGTTCAGAGAACAGAGAGAAATTCTTGGCTGAAAGGGTAGAACCATAATTTGCTTATAAGCAATTCTTATCATGCTCTTTTTTTAGGTCAAAAATTTTCTTGTACGCATTTAATCTTCATTAATATTTCTAAATATATCATACAAATTGTGGTATTACTATTATATTATTTGTAGGTGGTGTGCCAAAGAAGATAAATGTACATGAAAGATTCCTAAGTTTGTTGCAGGGAGATGTTATTTTACTAGAGTTTAAGTTCATATTTTAAAATTTTCAAATAAGTACCATCTTCAGCCGGGCTCGGTGGCTCAGCCTGTAATCCCGCGCCTTTGGGAGGCTGAGGTGAGTGGATTGCCTGAGCCCGCGGGTTCGAGACCCGCCTGGGCAGCGAGACCTCATCTCTACAATAAATCAAAAAATCAGCCGGGCATGGTAGCGCATGCCTGTAATTCCGGCTACTCGGAAGGCGGAGGCGGAAGGATCGCCGGAGCCCAGCAGGAGAGGCTGCGGTGGCCGGAAGCGGCCACTGCACTCCAGTCTGGGCGACAGAGTGAGACTCCAACTCAAAAAAAAAAAAAAAAAAAAAAAAAAAAAAAAAAAAAAAAAAAAATAAGTACCATCTTCCTCTTTCTGCATTATTTTCATTTATTACATTTACTACCATCTAATATATTATATATTACATATTATATATTTTACTTATCTGTTTTGTTTATTGTTCCTTTCCTTCAACCACTAGAATATGATCTCTAAGATAAAAAGTAATTTTTAAATTTTATTTTTAATTGATCTGTAATAGATATACATATTCTTAAAGTACATATAATAATTTAATATGTTCATATAATTGTAAAGATCATATCAGTTAATTGGAATGTTGATCAGCTTAGGTACCTTTTCTTTATGCTAGAAGAATTCAGATTATTCTCTTCTAGCTTTTGAAATATGTAATAAATCATATTTCCATATAGAAATATAATAAATTATTATAAGCTAGAGTAACTCTGCTAATCTATAAAACACTAGGTCTTATTTCTTTCATCACACTCTGTGTGTATACCCATTAATGAGCCACAATTGACATTTTTGCCCTCTTTTATTCATTGCTGTATCTCCAGAATCTAGACTAGTGCCTGGCCCAGGGAAAGTACTCAAAAGAGCTATGTTTGTTAAATGAATGAAGTAAGCCCTGAAGTGAATATATATTAATACTTAGAGGTCTCACAAGCATATAGGTAATGAATACATCCATGACAATAGATACACTTATTTAGGGAGGGTATATAAAATAAAATGGTAAAATTTCTTGTATTGAAACTTTGAGACTCACCAACATCTAGGAAGGCAGGATAAGACAAACCCCAGTGGGCACTGAGAAGGAGAAAGGGGGAGACAAGTGGAGAACCTAGCGAGAGTGGTGGCTTCAGAATAATTGGAGAAGAGACCGCCAAGAAGAAAAATATGTTAAGACTTCAGAAAGATTGGGTATGGTAAGCATCTCTCCTCTATAAAGCCTCACTTTTCATTGTCTTTTTTTTTTTTTGAAGAAATAAGCCTTTTTAGGCCGGCACGGCAGCTCACGCCTATAACACCAGTACTTTGGGAGGCCGAGGTGAGAGGATTGCCTGAGCCCACGAGTTTGAGACCAGCCTGGGCAACTTGGCGAGATCTCATCTCTACAATAAATCAAAAAATTAGCCAGGCATGGTGTCATGTGCCTGTAGTTTCAGCCACTTGGAAGGCTGAGGCGGAGGAGTCGCCTGAGCCCAGCAGGTAGAGGCTGCGGTGGCCATGAGCATGCCACTGCATTCCACTCTGGGCGACAGAGTGGGACTCCAACTCAAAAAAAAAAAAAAAAGACAAATGAACCTGTTTAATATGCTTAATAAGTAAAATATTCTTACAAAGAAATTAGAAATTATACCAATTTTTAAAATGGCAATTAATATGAACAAATAATTCCAAATTAAGAAATAAAAATAACAAAAATATAAAAAGAATTCTGCCTCAATGATAAACAAAGGACATGAAAACAACAAGGGGAATTCTTTTCTCTAAAAATTGGTAAATAGCTTTTTAATCATCAGACTCTATAGTTTTTCTGAGAATGTCATGAAACAAGAACTTTTAGAGTAGGGCTGGTAGAGATGTCAGTTGAATCATTCTAGAGGTCACTTGTTTATATGTATATATATAGAAAAACTGGCTACAAGTTGACCAAAATAAATCTCAAAAAGTATTAAAGAATCAACATACAGATCATGTACTTTTACTTTAATTAAAAAAAAGCTAAATATTAATAATGAAAAGCCAGCTTCAAAGAAAAAGAACCATACTCTTAAATAATTCATGAACCAAAGCATATTTTATTTGATAAGAGGTATTCTATGCTTAATTTTTTGCAATTTGTACCAGATAATTTTTTAAAACACCTCTTACAACACAGTACTTATAAATAACTTTTTATAGCCATAATATGATGTGTTTAGCTATTTATTTAAAACAATATGCTCTTGATTTGGGAAAAAATATATGTGACCAGATCAACCTTTAGGGGTGACTTTGAAGGTGAAAGAGTTAATTTTTAGCATCCTTTGCAGCTCTAAGTTGTACATGGAGTAAATGAAAAATGGAGCAGTAGTCTCAACTCTGTAAAATCTCAAGTCATGTGATATTCTTCTGGGACTAATTGTAATCAAGTCTGTGGTTCCAAAGGTCATTTCTATTATCCTGTGAAGTGGGTACTAAATGGAATAATGACAGATATTAGCTTTTAATAATGCAATGGAGTTGAATTCTCTTGACCGTAAGTGAAAGTTGTCAAACTTCTTTGTGGTGCCTTTTCGACCTATTGGTTCATATTTTATTATATTAATGAATTAGTGCAGTATGAATGACCTATAAAAATGTTTTCTTTCTGGATAAGTCTGTTTATATATCCAGAGTTCTGTAAAAGTTGGAATAGTGACAGGGACATTATCTATGCTTGGCATCTTTAGAGTCAAAGTGTGGTGGTCTTTTGAGCTCAATGAGGAAGATTCTAGAGAAAAAAATATATCTAGTGATCCCTAAGACTATCAAATAATTGTCTACATAACCAATGGCAGCATGCATATTTGGGGGGTGACTTCTTGTTTGTATAATAAAACATATATATTTTAAATTTTATTTTAGATGTGGGGGTACAAGTGCATGTTTATTATATGGACATACTGCAAAGTGGTGGGAATTGGGGAGCTGACTTCCATTATTCTCCTAATAACTGAATTCAGTAAAGTTTTACTTTATTCCTTTGTACTTCAGAATTATTCAGAGAGAATATTATGTAGCCATAAGTAAGGACAAAATTATGAACTTTGCAGCAACTTGGATGGACTTAGAGTCTACAATACAGAGTGATCTGTCACAGAAACAAGAACTGAGTACCACATGTTCTCACTAATAAGTGGACCTTGAAAAATTATCATAATCCTATAAGAAAAGGATTGGCAGTGGATGGAAACTGCCAGGAGAGGGGACATGGGACTGGCAGTAGTGGGAATTCGCCTGGGGAAAGGGGGGTACACCTCATCAACAAGGGTACCTGCATGATGAACATTTGTATACCTAATCCTGAATTGTACCCCACATCTTCAAAATTAAAAAAAAAGAGTTTGTTATGAGTTTTCTTTAACATCAACAGTTTTTGGTTCCATGTACTATATCTTGTAGCTGTATAAATGTATTATAGCAATTATAATAATTAATATTAATAATCGTTGATTAATTATGGTATTAGTAAGTTTTTTAAAACACATAGAATGACACAAGAACATAAATCAGTCACTACTATTTTATTTTAAGAAGAGTGGGCCACACTGTAATTCTGTAAAAGAAAAATGCCTTTGCCAAGAAGAGACGTTTTTATTAATTGTGAATATGTTAATATGAAAAGTGACACAATCAGCATCTTGATGTAGCTGGAAAAAAATTAGACTCTCAGTTAGGAGTCTTGGGTTCCAGCTCTAGTCCTGTCACTGTGTGTTTGCCCTTTGATGGTTTCTGGGCCTCTGTTTTCTTACATAATTCCTTTCTTATTCCTCTATGTTTTCAGTATCTTGTGATTATGAGATATTGATTGAATACAAAATTTGGACTATGTTCACATTTGGATAATCTGTTGAAATTGCATCAGGTTTTTCAGTATAGTAAGATAAATGAGGGATTTTACTTTTCACCTCTGAAAATCCTCATAGAATAAAAGATGTTCAAATCCTGTGGTAAAAAATGCTGTAAATTTTGTTCTACCACCAGTTCAATTCTTCCGATATGTGCTTTTTTTTTGCTGTCGAGGGGTCTTTGGAAATTTCTTGGCAGAAACTCTCAGTGCTCTGTGGAAAGACAAACCAGGACAAGCAAAGTTCCTGTGAGGAATGTGGCACTTGAGCTTTTTGTCATTCCTTGCTAAAGACCAGTGCAGCTTTAATTGCTGGAGCTGTCTCTTCACTGAAGCATTAAGCCTGGACTAAGGAATTGCTATCATCTTGACTACTACCTTATTTTGCATTCTTTAAAATATGAATTGTCCTTTTTTTTTTAACTTCTTTTACAACCATTTTCCCGTTGGTGATCTGTTTTGAGAAACACTGAGGAAACTAATAAGAGTAAGCTGAATTCAATTGGCTGCAATTGTACATTTCTAGGTGTTTCTGTGTTTGCTATGCTTTATAAACTCAATTGGAAAACAGAGCAGGAGAAAAATGCTTTAAAAACATTTGTAGTCCTTGATATATGAGCCAGAAATGGGAAAGCCTAGCGATAGGCTTGTTTGATGTACAAAAATTCATTTTAACATTACATTAAAACAACCCCAACTCTTTGATGTAGGATATCAGGAGTCTCACCAAGTGCTTTTCTGTTGAAATAGATAAGGCAATTATAGGCTCTGGGCTGCAGTTCCTAGGCTTTTCTGTGTGTGGATGTAATCTTCTTTTTTTCTTTTCTTCTGAAACATTTAGAGAATGCTTTCCAGATCTGGTCTTTATTCATTTTGAACACTAAAATTACTAAGAGTCCAGTATAAACCTAGGATTGTGAAAACAGTCTGGGAGAAGAAAAGAACAACTACTGAGTAAGATTGTCTTGAGGAAACTCACAATCTAATTTCGGGACAACACAAATAAAGCAAAGAGTGTACTCTACAAGATATTGATAAGTTGTGGACTAAAGAAACTCAGGAATACAAGAATTTGATTAGGTCTGTGTTACAATGCTCTCCTTAATTAATATCTATTGTTAGAACATAAGACAGCTTATACAGATACATTTTTCAAATTGAGATTTACCACCTTAAAATTTTTTTTTTTTTGAGTTGGAGTCTCACTCTGTCGCTCAGAGTGGAGTGCAGTGGCCGCTCCTGGCCACCACAGCCTCGACCTGCTGGGCTCCAGTGATCCTTCTGCCTCAGCCTTCTGAGTAGCCGGAATTATAGGCATGCGCTACCACGCCCAGCTGATTTTTTGATTTATTGTAGAGATGAGGTCTCGCTGCCCAGGCGGGTCTCGAACCCACAGGCTCAGGCAATCCACTCACCTCAGCCTCCCAAAGGCACGGGATTACAGGCTGAGCCACTGAGCCCAGCCTACCACCTTAATATTTTAATTTAAATTATTTTGAAAAATTTTTTATGACATACAGCATAATACCTTCCTCAATAAAAATCTTTCACTGATCTATCAGGATCACATTATGGACATAGATTCTTTGAGCTAATAAATTCAGAAATGGTTTAGTCTAATCTTTTCAATAGATAGTTTTAGAAACTGAGCCCAGAGAATCAGAAGTTGTACAAACCGAGCCCAAGAAAGAACGGCGAAAAGAATTTGAGCTTTGCTTATTATGGTCTGAGTAATGCTCGGCTGCTCCCCTTGATACCAATAAATCAAAAGGGCAGGGAACTGCTAGAAAGAAATTTTATTTCTGAGTTTGAATCCAAGAAGAATAGCTGAACTCGAGGCCTTTCTAAAATGGTTCTGTTCAGCCTCCAGGCTTTTACAGTTCACTTTTATAGTCCAGAGTTGTCGGACCTATACGTTAGCCAGGTGACCAGCAGAGTATTGTACAGAACTTAAGTTACAGCTGCATTTTTCATTTAGATAGTGACATTTAGCGTAAGGAAAAAGTTTACAAGGCCTAAGACATCAAGCATTGCAAAAGTCATGAAAATCACAAGATTTATGATTACATTGATACTAAATAGTTCAAAGAAAGGGAATAAATAGGATTTACATCTTTGGGTGTAGACTTCAGGGAAGTCAAGGATTCCTTGAACCTACCTGTTGGGAGTAAATAGAAGACAAAGGAATTCTCAGTAATGTGCTCAGGAATGTGTAGGAGCACTTGAATCCCCGCCATGCCCTTTTCTAGGGCCTGTGGCAATACGGAGGGACATTAGTGGGTTGCTGTATCGAGTTAACTGTTGGGATTTTATTATGACATCACACTGTGCTTTAATATTATCCTTTGGATTTTTGATGTATGTAAGAATTTTTTTTTTTTTTACTGTGGAAAATGATTCTAGACTGCTATGCTTTTATAATTTTTCTCTTTGATACTCATGGCTTTTATTACATTTTTCTCCATTATCTACCTAGCAGCAGTCACTTTCTAGAACTGCCAATGTACCTGGTTTTAACTGGAAAATGGCTTCTAATTGCTTCTCCTAAAAGTCAATAAGTACCATGGACAAAGGGGATATGTTTATTTTATGAGTTTTGAGAAGACAATCATGTGACTTCCTGTATTCTCCTTTACTCCATAGTCTGTCTTCATCCTAGGTAACTTCATCAGCTATACTGATAATGGATCAAAATGCTGGATTCCCATTTTTTGAGGGCTTCATTTCCCATGCCATTCACTTCTACTCCACTTCAGTCACTCATTTCCATGACCTCTCCTTGACATTTTCATTACTCAGGTAAAATGAAAACAATGAAAACTTTAAATTAAGATATTCTTTCTCATTTAGTGTCTCTTACTGTATCAGTTTTAAAATAAAGAAACATCTAGGTCCTTGAACTGATTTACATTTATTCCTCTGCCTCCTCCTGTGTTTACTTTCTTTTCTGACCAGCTTGCAGTTCATACTCCATTACTTTGACTGCTCTTTTGATATTATCCTTAATTCCCTTTAACTTATTTTTTTCTTTCTTTGTGTGTGACAAGCAACTTAATCCAAGTGTCTCTTTTAAGTCCATCTCAGAAAGTTGTTGGAAAGATGAATAGCTCTGAGGTGGGTGCTATCATGAATAGTCCCACATTTATATAGTATTTTAACACGTTCAGAATTTCCTCTGTACTTGCTTAGACAACACTTTCTCCTGTTCTCTGCAACTTAAAAAATTCTCTTGTTCAGACAAGTTTTTCTCTTACTTTTGCTGGTGAGGGAACCTCAACCTCCTGTCACCAACCCTAAACTATGGCAGTCTTCACATCCTTTCTTTCCTTTTCTTCTTTGTTTACAGGGTATGTTGTGAGCTAGGGGCATAATTTTATTGTACTTTTACCAGATGAATAAGTAGTCATTCCAGTACCATGTATTGATTGTCATTTTCCTCACAGGACTTTTTAAAAAAGTCATCACCAAATTTTTTTTCTTTTATGCCTGGTCTGTTTACAAGCTCTCTCTGATTAATAGGTCTATTTTTCTCTCACTTATCACAAAACTTAATGACTAAGGTTTTTTGTAGGCCCTGATATCTGAAAGACAATTTAGAACCATGTTGCTAAGTTGCATAAAAAAGAAAATATTTTGGAATAGCATTAAATTTGTGTATTAACTTCGTTTGAGAGAACAGAAATCTTTACAACAGTGAATCTTCCAATTCATGGATATGGCATATTTCTCCATTTAATTGTTTTCTTTTATCTCCTTTCATAATGTTATATATTTCTTCTATAGAAGAAATTTTAGGATTTTCCCTGAATATCTTATAGTTTTTGAGACTATTTTGTGTAAAAATTTTTCAGTTAGAATAATCTTTCAAAAAGTGTATTATCTGCTGAAAGCAAGAGAGCTGCCTAAAATCCTTTAATGTATTCTCATTACTCCTGGTATTAACATTTAGACACTGATAGAATATATGTTTCTCTTAAACTGGTTCTTGTTTTTCTTCCCAGCCTCATTTTTCATACTAGCCTTATCGTTCCTTTTAAATTTCAGTCATGTAGAACTTGTGTTAACCTTGATTTTTAAAATTTTTTCTATTAGTTTCTTATGCCTATTAATTTCACTGACAAGTGCTATCAACTCTATCTCCAAAACTCTGTGTCCAAAATTGAATCATTTTTTACCAGTTCCAGTTCTTCCATTGTAGAATCAACCATCATTATCTCTAACCTAGCGGACTGTAGTAGCCCCTGATTGGTTTTCTTGCTTTCTTGGTCACCTCTCTAACCTATTTTCTACATAATAGTCCAAGTAATCTTTGAAAAATGTAAATCATATTATATTTCTGCTCCGTTTAAAGCCTTCTGGCAGTAAATAAAATAAAAAATTCTTACTCTGGCTAACAAAGCCAAAGCCTTGGTACTTGATTTCTGCCTAGAGGGCCACTCAACTGCAGGCCACTCTTCTATTTGGCCAATACATTGTAGCCACTCTGCCCATTATTTGTTCTTAAGCAGATCAATTACCTTAGATTTTTTTTTCCCCTCTTTTTATCATTTCCTCTGCCTTAGATCTACTTAGCCCCACCAAAATGAAACAATAGGAGAGCAGAGTTTTGTCTCTCTTTTCCATGGCTCTATTCCCAGCTACCTAAGGGTTCAATAAATACTTGTTGAATAACTGAATGAATGTATTTCTTTTTGGCTCCTCAAATGCACTGGTTACCTGTCTTTAGCTAATCTCAGTTGTTTCTCTTTGCCTAAAACACATTTTTCTCTGCTTTTCCCTCACAGCCCTTCCTGCCTTTGCCCAGAAGTATTATTAGCTAAATATTAGTTTGATTGCAACCTCTGGACAGCTTTTCCTAATCCCTACCTTGCCATCTTCCTCATGGAGTTTTGGGTTTAGAGGTTTCTGATATGTATCCCTGTATATCATGTAAATATGATGTTATATCATTATATTTTCTACTAGACTATAAATCCCATGGAGGCAAGGATCCTTCCTTCCATCCCTGTATTTGCAGCACTGAACATTATGCCTTGTATAATTACTCAAACAATATCTGATGAATGAACAAAGGAGTGACTGAATGACTGCATCTATTTTGAATTCGCGGAGGCACTTTTTGGCTTCATTTTTTTCCCTTTCTTTCTTTCTTCCTTTTTTTTTGAATCAGGGTCTTACTCTGTCACCTAGGCTAGAGTGCAATGGCACGATCACAACTCACCATAGCCTCAAACTCTTGAGCTCAGGCAGTCCTCCTGCCTCAGACTCCCAAGCAGCTGGGACTACAGGCACATGCCACCATACCTGGCTAATTTTTATATTTTTGTAGAGACAGGATCTCACTATGTTACCCAGGTTGAATTTTTGTCCCTTGTATATGTCCCAGGATACTAGTAGTATCTGAAAAATAACCTCTAGAGAGCAGATTAATATATTTCATTTGCAATACCTTTTTTTTTTTATTATGAAGTTGTGGGGTACAGTTAAGGGTTAGGTATACAATTGCATTTCATTCAGGCACCCTGTTGATATGGGGTGTTTCCCCATTCCCAGACAGATATTTGCTACTGTTAATCCCATCTCCCCCCCTCCAATAGTTTCCCAGTACTGTCAGTCATTTTCTTATAGTATTGCAGTGGATGTTTAAGGTCCATTATATGAGTGAAAACATGTGATACTTGGATCTTTGTTTCTGTGAAAGGTCACTCAGTATTATAGACGCTAGTTCCATCCAGGTTGCTGCGAAATTCATGATTTTGTTCTTTTTTAATGGCTGCGTAGTATTCCATCGTGTATATGTACCACATTTTTAAAATCCAGTCCTCTTTTGATGGGCAGCATGGTTGTTTCCAGGTTCTTACTATTGTGAACAACGCTGAGATAAACATGAGTGTGCAGGTATCTTTTTTATAGAGTGATTTGTGTTCTTCAGGATATATTCCTAGTAGGGGGATTGTGGGGTCATATGAGGTTGGTATTTAGAGCTTTTAGGAATCGCCACACTGCTTTCCATAGAGGTTGCACTAGTTTACACTCCCACCAACAGTGTAGAAGTGTTCCCTTTTCACCACACCCTCTCCAGCAGCTCTTATTTTTTGACTTGTTGATAATTGCCATTCTGACTGGAGTTAGGTGGTATCTCAGTGTGGTTTTGATTTGCATCTCCGTGATGATTAGTGAGGTTGAACAATTCTTCATGTATCTATTGGCTGCTCAGATGTATTCCTTTGAGAAGTGTCTGTTCATATCTTTGCCCATTTTATAATGGGGTTGTTTTTTTTTTCTTTTCAGCAAATTTGAGTTCCTTGTAGATTCAGGATGTTAAGCCTTTGTCAGACCTGGTGTTGGCAAATATTTTTTCCCAGTCTGTAGGCTGTCTCCCTGCTCTCTTGATGATTTCTTTGACTTTGCAGAAGCTTGTCAGTTTAATAAGGTCCCACTTGTCTATCTTCTCTCTTATGACCTGTGGGTTTTGGGTTTTGTTCAGGAATTGGATGCCAGTTCTGATTTCCATGAGGGTATTTCCTTCATTTTCTAAGGTTCTTATGGTTTGAGGTTTTACATTTAGGTCTCTGATCCATTTGGAGTTAACCTTTGTGCATGGGGATAGATAGGGGTCCTGTTTCAATCTTCTGCATGTGGTCAGCCAGTTTTCCCAGCACCATTTACTGAATAGGTTCTCCTCTCCCCAGTGGTAGGTGGTGGAGGGTTTGTCGAAGATGAGTTGGTTGAGAAATTGAGGTTTTGCTTCTGGAATCTCAATTCAATTCCATTGATCTATATGCCTGTTCCTATACCAATACCAAGCTGTTTCAATGATTGTAGCTTTATAGTAGAGTTTGATGTCTGGTAATGTGATACCACCTGCTTTGTTTTTTTTGCTGAGGTTTGTTCTGGCTATTCTTGGAAGTTTGTGTTTCCATATGAATTCCTGTGTTGTTTTTTCTAGGTCTGAGAAGAATGTTGCTGGTAATTTGATGGGTATTGCATTGAATTTGCAGATTGCTTCAGGTAAGATGGACATCTTCACAATGTCGATTCTTCCGATCCATGAGCATGGGATATTTTTCCACTTGTTTGTGTCATCTTTGATTTCTTTGAGCAGCATTTTGTAGTTTTCCTTGTAAAGGTCTTTCACATCTCTGGTTAGGAAGATGCCAAGGTATTTCATTTTTTGGTGGCTATTGTAAATGGAATTGTGTTTTTTTATTTGGGTTTCTGTTTGTTTATTATTGGTGTAGAGAAATGCGATTGTCTTTTGTACATTTATTTTGTATCCTGAGACTTTGCCAAAGGTCTTTATCAGTGTAAGGAGGTTTTTGACAGATTCTCTTGGGTTTTCAAAGTACACAATCATATCATCTGCAAAGAGAGATAACTTGACTTCCTCTTTTCCTATTTGGATACTCCTGATTGCCTTCTATTCTCTGATTGCTCGAGCCAGGACTTCCGATACTATGTTGAACAGGAGGGGTGAGAGTGGGCATCCTTGTCTAGTTCCAGTTTTCAGGGGAAATGGTTCTATTTTGTCCATTTAGGAGTATGCTGGCTGTGGGTTTCTTGTAGATGGCTTTTACTATTTTGAGATATGTTCCCCGTATGCCTAGATGTTCAAGGGTTTTTATCAAGAAGGGGTGCTGGATTTTATCAAAAGCTTTTTCTGCATCTAATGATATAATCATGTGGTTTTTGTTTTGACACCTGCTGATGTATTTAATTACATTTATGGTTTTACGAATTTGAACCAGCCTTGCATCCCAGGAATAAAGCCTACTTGGTCATGATGGATGATTTTTGAGAAGTATTGCTGAATCCAGTTTGCTAGGATCTTGTTGAGAATTTTAGCATCTATGTTCATCAAAGTCACTGGCCTGTAGTTCTCTTTCTTTGTTGGATCTTTACCTGGCTTGGGTATCAATGTGATGTTGGCTTCGTAAAATGATTTTGGGAGCATTCCATCTTTTTCAATCACCTGGAATATCTTCAGTAGGATTGGTATAAGCTCTTCCTTAAATGTCTTGTAGAATTCTGCTGGAAAGTCATCTGGTCCAGGGCTTTTTTTTGTAGGAAGTTTTCTTATTATATAGTCGATTTCCTTGATTGTTATTGGTCTATTTGGGGTATCAATTTCTTCTTGATCCAATTTATGTAGGTTATGTGATGTCAGAAAGTCCTCCATTTCCTTAAGTGTTTCAAGTTTGTTTCCATACAAGTGTATGTAGTAGTTTATAATGATCTTTTGTATTTCTTCAGGATCAGATGTGACTTCATCTTTTGTGTTTCTGATTGTGCTTATTTGTTTTTTTTCTTGTTTTTTCTTGGTCAGTCTAGCTAGGGGACCATCGATCTTATTTATCCTTTTGAAGAACCAGCTTTTTGTTTCATTGATTTTTTTGCATTATCTTTTTGTCTTCTCTGTCCTGGATTTGGGCTTTTATTTTGGTGATCTGGATTCTTCTGCTGAAATTAGGGTTTTTGTGGTCTTGCTTTTCCAGCTTCTTTAGGTGGCTTGTTAGATTGTTGATTTGTGTTCCTTCCATTTTCCTCATGTGTGTTTGTAGGGATATAAATTCCCCTCTTATTACAGCTTTTAAGGCATTCCAGAGATTTTGGTAAGATATTTCTTCATTTTCATTTGTTTCCAGGTATCTTTTGATCTCTGTTTTGATTTCATCATTGACCCAGGAGTTGTTTAGCATCATGCTGTTTAGTGTCCATGTCTTTGTGGGTTTTGGGGGGACCTTGTTGGTGTCAATGCTTATTTTTATTCCACTGTGGTCCGAGAAGGTGCATGGTAGAATTTAAGCCCTTTTAAATTTGCTTATACTTGATTTGTGTCCTATTATGTGGTTGATCTTAGAATATATTCCATGTGGTGACGAGTAGAATGTGTATTCTGTGGTCTTTGGATGGAGTGTTCTGTAGGTATCAATTAAGTCCATTTGGTCCAGAGTCTCATTGAGGTTCCGGATCTCCTTGCTGATTTTTTGTCCTGATGATATGTCTAGGGTTGTGAGTGGTGTATTAAAGTCCCCAGTTATGATGGTGTTAGAATCAGTCTTTCTTTAGTTTTCCTAGAAGTTGTTTTATGAATATTGGTGCTCCTATGTTGGGTGCATATATGTTTAGGATAGATATTTCTTGTTGATGGAGTGAACCTTTTATCATTATGTAGTGGCCCTCAGTATCTTTTTTAATTTTTGATAGCTTAAATGGTATTTTGTCTGAAATTAGGATCGTGACTCCTCCTTTATTTTGTGTTTCATTTGCCTGAAAATTTGCTTCCATCCTCTTACTTTGAGTCTGTATATGTCCTTTCTAGTGAGATGGCTCTCTTGAAGGCAGTATATTGTTGCCTGGTGATATTTTATCCATTTTGTCATTCTATGTCTTTTCAGTGGTGCGTTTAGTTCATTCACATTCAGGCTAATTATTGAAATGTGAGAGTTCATCCCTATCATGGAGTTCTTATTGAGTTGTTGTTCTTCCACTTGATTTTGATATTTTCCTTTTTTTTTGTCTTTCTTTTGATTTTGGGGTTGGTTCGTGTATATTTTATTCTTTTCCCTGTACTCTTATGAAGAATGTTGTTCTTTTTTCCTTTTCTTCTGTGTTTAGTACTTTCTTAAGTGTTTCATGTAGAGATGGTTTGGTGGCAGCATAAGTTTTTAGGGATTGGATATCTGGGAAAGATTTTAATTCTCCCTCACTGATGAAGCTTAGCTTGGCTGGGTAGGTTATTCTTTGCTGAAATTGTTTATCTTTTAGGACTTTGAAGATAGGGCTCCAAGCTCTCCTGGCCTGCAGGGTTTCTGTAGATAAATCTGCTGCTATTCTGATTGGTCTTCAATGGTAGGTGATTTGGCCTTTTTCTCTTGCTGCCTTTAGGATTTTTTCTTTTGTGCCTACTTTATTTAGGCAAATTATTATGTGTCTAGGAGTTGGTCTTCTCATTTGTTGTCTTGCAGGGGTTCTCTGAATCTCTTGAGTTTGAATTTTTGCATCATTGATTAGATAAGGGAAGTTTTCCTGAATGATCTTATGGAAAGTTTGTTCCAATGTGGTCTCTGTTTCTCTTTCTGCCTCAGGGAGTTCGATTACTCTTAGGTTAGGCCTCTTGAGGTAGTCACTCATCTCTTGAAGGTTTTGTTCTGTCTTTTTGAGCTTATTTTCTGTGTTTTTAAGAGTTTGGGTTATTTCTATATTTTGGTCCTCAAGCTCTGAGATTCTTTCTTCTGCTTGGGTAATTCTGCTTTCCACGCTTATCAGTTTGTTATTTATTTCATTCACAGTATTATTTATTACTGTTATCTCAGATATCAGCTCCTTCCTAGTTTCTTCTTGTGTCTCCTCAATTCTTTTTAATCTCTCCATTATTGTCTTGATATCTGCATTTGTAGTTTGAGACCCTTCATTCTGGGGGCTTTTCATTGTTTGCATTCCAAAGTCAGTTTTCTCAGTGTCTGCTCTTCCAGGTATCTGGGAGAGACCCATACTCTTCTTTTGGTTTTTCTTCATTTCTGTAGATTTTTCTCCCTCTCCCCCTTTCCCTCCCCTTCTTCAATTGTTTTTGAGGGAAGGTGGGGTTGCTTTTATTTCTCTTCTGCAATGTCCTGTTCTTCCTTATGAGGGTCTTCTGGCTTTGTTCACTTTTCCCTCTGCTTTACAGTCCATCTATTCAGCAGTATGTAGTCTTGGTCCCTAGATTTAAAAAGGAGGTGTATAAAAGAGGAAAATAATGGAGGAAGGGGGGGTCAATAGGGAGTTAGAGAGAGAGAAGTGAGAGAGGGAAAACAGATATACGTACCAACTATCAGGTGAGAAAGAGACACGTAAGAAAGATCCCCTAAAGAGTACTGATAGCTACACAGAGACAGGCGAATAAAATCGAGAAACAGTGTAAGTCAGAAGGTAAACAGCAAATGTGATCTAAACCCACATTTTCAGTGATAAAATCATAAGTCAAAATAAGTGATCATAGTAAAGTCACTTCTCTGATCTCCGAATCCGGCCTCTCCCTTTTGTTTTTTGTTGCAGCGTAGAGGTGGGGCTTTGTCTCCTGTTTTGCTCTGTTGCCTTAGGAACTGAGGTAAAGTTTATTGATAGGTGGGCAGGGCAATGGAAGTCTCTGCCCGGAGAATGGCGAGGCAGTTTAAGCAGATCTGTTTCTCTCTACTAGTCTGGGTCCCCCGGCTTGGGGTCTCACACTGAGTGCCTCAGCCAGGGTGGGCCCGGAGTTCCAGAGCTCCAAAGCTCCAAAGGGCAGGCAGTGAGTGGTGAGAGTGGCCCTGGGCTCCCCACAGGGTACTTCAGCCAGGAATGGGACCGGTGTCTCTGAGGGGCAGGTGCCCAGAGCCTCCCTGTGTACTGGCGGCTTGTTGCCGGGTGCCGGGCTGGAGACAATGCAGCAGGGGAGGGAGTTGGAGGGGGCTGGGACCGGAGGCTCCCATACACGTGGTGGAACAGCAGCAGTAGGGGGCCGCAATATCTGGCCCTGCGTGGGACCAAAGTTCCCAGGCCTGGCACCAGCAAGGTTGGTGGTGGGCTGGGAGATGGGGGAATAGAAGTAATAGCCTTTTTGGGAGCTCACGTTCAGAGAATCTCACTGGTTCACCTATGCCATCGCCATCTTGTTCCCAATGCAATACCTTTTATAGAGGAAATCCAGAGAAGTTTAGAAATATTATTTGGACAAAGTCTGTTTTTCTGAACTTGTAGTTTATTCCTAATAATGATAGATAATGAGTCGTTGATAGGAAAAAAGAATATTTCCATGGTACTAAAATATTAATCTCTACTATTATTTATTTTTTAGACCCTACAACCCTTTAAATGCCTTCCAAATGTCCTGACCCAGAGGGATAAAATACTCCGGACCAGCAAGAAATACTAGTGGAGTAAATGTTCTGCAATCTTGGATCTACAAATGCTCTGAATTTAATCTTTCCTTTGTTACTTGACAATTCTCTCTGATTCGATCTTCACTTTTTTCCTTTTCCCTCTAGCTTCCTGGCTTATTCTGACTTGATTCTCTGAATGCGTGTGCTTGCTCTTCTGTTGAGCTACATTTTGGACATGGGTGCAAGCTTTATGTTGCATGTTACTTTCTCTTTTTGACATTTATTCCCTGGACCCAGTCATTGTCACTTACCACTTCCTCAGGAAGCAACCCATTTTCCAACAGAAAAAAGGAAAGTATTTTAAAACTCTACATTTACAGAAATACAGCTTTTTAATTGTTGTTTTTATAGGGCTGATTAGAAGTTATATTTTTTAAAACCTTAGTAAACACTCCCTATTTAGAAGTAAGGCCAGGCATGTTAGCTCAATACTATAATCCCAGCACTCTGGGAGGCCAAGGCGAGAGGATTGCCTGAGTCCAGGGTTTGAGGCCAGCCTGGGCAACTTGGTGAGGTCTTGTGTCTACAGTAAATCAAAGAATTAGCCAGGCATGGTGACCTGCTCCTGTGGTTTCAGCTATTTGGAAGGCTGAGGTGGAAGGATCGCCTGAACCCAGCAGGTTGAGGTTGCAGTGACCATGAGTGTGCTGCTGTACTCCAACCTGGGATACAGAATGAGACTCAAAAAAAAAAGTAGCTCTATATGAGAAATAATGTTTATTTTTGAGATTTTAATAATTAAATAGTATCAAAATTATACTATAGATCAAATTTTAACAATTAAATAAGGATTATCAAAAAGGACAATATAGCCATTAGAAAGATACTAAAATCATACATAACCCTGTGAGAAAAAAAATTCATCTCCAAATTGTTTACTTAATGAAAGCAAAATGTAATTTTAGTGATAGTGATGGTGATGATAATGATAAACTAGCCATGCACCTATTAATACTAATGCAACAAGTTTAGTTCAACTAACGTTCTACTTACTTGACATTTTCAAATTATGGCATGCTGGTGTTATTTATTTATTTATTTATTTGCCTTGGCTTCAGCTAAATTTGCTCCTTCCAGTTTTTAGGAGGAAATCTTTGCCAGGAAACAGATTCTACTGTCCAGCTTCTAATGAGTTACTGTGATCAGTGTGCCAATTTTTCCTTACCTAGGTAATATTTTACCAGTAATATTTAAAAAAGCATGAAATATATTTAAATTGCCTCTCCTCCGTAATAGACATAATACATTTACCTTATGTTACAGACTAGTTTAGCTTAAGAATAGTTTCAAAACAAGCCTTGCACTTTGAAAATTGCCTAGTCATCTAATACGCTTTTATATCCAATTTTCAGCTATGGTGAAATCTGAAACATTAGAGCAGATATACCTTGTCTGCCACAAAATGGTGTTCAGTAAGTAGAAGTTATCATCATTATTTACCATTAATCATTATCCATAATGAAAGTGTCTGCCAGTTGACTTTGGGTAGGGGTAAAATTTCTGTTAGAGATTACATTTGGTAAAGTCCAGCACAATTAATTAGACATAAAATATTTCAAAGCTGTGCATGTGGCTGAGACATTGCAACAAATCTATAGGTCAGGGGTTGGAAGAGTGATAAAATCAGAAGGGAGAATGGACATTTTAACTTAGATTATTGCTTTTGCAGGGCCTGAGGAGAAAAAATAACAACTCTAGAAAATGAAATAGATGGCCTATGGTGGATACTTTTTTGAAAGGTATTAAACTCCAGAATCTTGGAGAGAGCTATTGATCCAGTGCTCCCTTTCTAATGAATTTGTCAGTGATTGAAGACAGTCCTGGGAATATTTAAATTGTACCTTTGTTTGCTTATAATCTAACTCCTATCCCCCCTTGTTCTTAGGAGCATTGTTTTATAGATTATTGTCTCTGTCTTTTATATATGAAACATCTTTTTTTTATAGCTTCTTTGCTCCAGATCATAGGCATACTTAAAGTGCTCCCTTCCAAAAACCAATACTCCATATCACCAAATCCCACTTGCTATCTTCTACCCTTCTTACCTTCAGTGTAGCTATATCTTTCCTTTATTTCTTCCTTTCAAGTCCATATACCTTTTATTTGCTTTTCTTGTCTTATTGCAGTATCTAGGACTTCCAGTACAAGTTTGAATAGGAATGAAGTGAGAAGAGACATCCTTGTCTTGTTCCTAATCATAGCAGGAAACCATTTAATTACTCACCATAAGTATGCTGTCAAATGAAAGTTTTTTGTAGATATTCTTTATCAACTTGAGGAAGTTCCCCTCTATTTCTAGTTTGTTAACACACTTTATCATAAGCAGGCTTGGAATTTGTCAAAAGCCTTTTCTACATGAACTGACTAAAAATAGTTTTCCTTCTTTAGCTTGTTGACGTGATAGATAACAATGATATTCTAATATTGAACCAGCCTTGCATATGTGGAATAAAACCCACTTGGCCATGATATATAATTCTTTTAATACATTTTAAAGTTCTATTTGCTAATATTTTGTTGAGACTTTTGTATCTATATTCATAAGAGATATTGGTCTGTACTATATCCTTCTTCTTAAAAATAACCTTATTTTTTAATTATTAATTCATAATCGAAAAATAACAGCTGGGCTTGGTGGCTCAGCCTGTAATCCTGCACCTTGGGAGGCTAAGTTGAGTGGATTGCCTGAGCCCACAGGATCAAGAGCCGCCTGGGCAACTTGGTGAGACCTCGTCTCTACAATAAATCAAAAATTAGCCAGCCGTGGTAGCGCGCGCCTGTAGTTCCAGCTCTTTGGAAGGCTGAGGCAGAAGGATTGCCGGAGCCCAGCAGGTCGAGGCTGCGGTGGCCGGGAGCGGACACTGCACTCCAGTCTGGGTGACAGAGTGAGACGTGAGACTCCAACTCACAAAAAAAAAAAAAAAAAAAAAAAAAAAAAGAAAAATAACAACATATATTTAGGATGTACAATATGATGACTTGAAATTACACTGTGGCATGACAAAATCAAGCTAATTAATATAAGCATTTTTTTGTGGTAAAGATCACTTAAAATCTACTATCTTAACCATTTTTGAGTATATAACACATTGTTATGAACTATAGTTACCATATTGTACAATAGATTTCTTCATGTTATTCTTTTTGTCTAACTGAAATTTTATATATTTTGACCAACATTACCACAATTCCCTCTACCTCCATCCCCAGACATCCACCATCCTTCTCTCTGTTTCTGTGAGTTTGCCTACATTAGGTACCTCATACAAATAGGGTCATGTAGTATTTGCCCTATTGTCATTGGCTTATTTACTTAGATTAATGTCCTCGAGGTTCATTCATGTTGTTGTATATAACAGAATTTCCTTCCTTTTTAAGACTGAAAACATCTCATGGCATATATAAATTACATTTTCTTTACCTGTTAATTCATTGGTTGTTTCTATGTTTTGTCTTGTATAATGTTGCAATGAACATTATTTCATTCATATCTCTTTGAGATTCTTATTTACATTCTTTTGGACCAAGTACCAGAAGTGGGATTGCTGGATCATATTTTATAATAATATACATTTTTAATTTTAAATTAAATTTTTTGGAGGAAACCTCATACGGTTTTCCATAGTGACTGCATCATTTTACATTTCCATCAATGGTGAACAGCATTATAATTTCTTCACATCTTTGCTAACAGTTACTATTATTCCATATTTATTTTTTAATAGAAAAAAAATCCTACTGGGTGTGAAGTAATATCTCATTGTGATTTTGATTTGCATTTTCCTGATGATTATTGATGTTGAAGATATTTTATACATACGGTGGCCATTTATTTGTCTTCTTTTAAGATCATATCTATTAATGTCCTTTGTCCTCTTTTTAACTGGATTTTTGTTGTTGCTGCTGTTATTATGTTGTAGGTCTGTTTCAATTAAAAAAAATTCTCCGAACAGGAAATACTTTTTTCCCCTTTCTTTCAACACTTTCTATCTTGTTTAAAGATTATGCTTGTGTGCTAATAACACTTTAATGATGTCCCTTTGCACTTGGAATACAATCTGAATTTCTTATTATGAACAACAATGCCCTAATGTTCAGAACTCTACCCAAATCTCCAGCCTCTTATCTACTTTGTTTTCTTTGCCTCACCTTTAAGATGCTTTGTTGGTCTCTTAAATCATGACTGTAAACTGATTGGGGCAGTTCATACACTCCTGTTCTCTAGTTCAGTGTTTCTCAACATTTTTGAACTCATACTTCCTATTAGTGAATGTAGAAGGTGTAAGCCCTACTTTACACTTTGATTTTCTAATTTTTTTCAAGTGGCCAAGAGGATTTGACTTTAATTTCTAGACTTACTATTATCAATACAAAAGTATTTTATTCATCTTCCAATCATAAGATTATATTCTAAAGTTTGTATTGTTGCAGTTATGAATTAGTGGGAAAAGACCAACACTCATAGTTGCAGCAAATCTTCAATTTATCTTAGTAAGAATATAGAATTTAATAGAAATGAAATGGCTACTCTCACCAGGAGCAAACATTGTTTCATCTCTTGGTTTTTAATTTCTGGTTGGTGACAGTTTTCAAGATGGTATTATCTTGCTACAGTTGAGAAAGAACTCCAGTTTTTGCACTGCCATTGCTTGATTTTATCATATAAATCTAACTCATATTGTTGTTGTTGGGTAGCTTTTCTTTCTTGCCTATAATACAAGCAAAATGTTATTAAAATTTTAAATTTTATTTAGCAATATGTCAGAGGACTTGATTAAACTTGAAATATATTCAAGAACTTATTTATATACACTTTTTACCATATAATTATTTTAAAAGGGTAGTTATGTGGTGTGTGGAGGAGGAGATATTTAGTATTATTTTGAAACATTTATCACTCATTTCTTATAAAAGCCATTGAATGACATAAAGCCGAACTTCCTTAACTTTTTCTGAATGTACAACTTATGCAAATAATTACGGATCTAAAACTAAACTATTCCGAGAACTGAATTAGAAAATTTCATTTGGTAAATGGGTTTTAGAAAAGCTAGAGAAAACAAGGATGCTATCTTTTTTGTAACTTACTGTCTATAATTTTTAGAACTACAAAGAGTATATCTTTCTTATTTATTTATTTATTTATTTATTATGATATTGTGGGGTACAGTTAAGGGTTAAGTATACAAATATGCTTCGTTCAGGCACCCTTGTTGATAAGAGGTGTCTCCCCATCCCCAGACAGATATTTACTACCATTAATCCCATCTTCCTTCCCCTCCCCCCCATAGTTTCCCACCACTGTCAGTCATTTTCTTATAGTATTACATTGGATGTTCAAGGTCCACTATATGAGTGAGAACATGTGATACTCAGATCTTTGTTTCTGTGAGAGGTCACTCAGTATTATAGACTCTAGTTCCATCCAGGTTGTTGCAAAATTCATGATTTTGTTCTTTTTTATGACTGAGTAGTATTCCATCGTGTATATGTACTATATTTTTTAATCCAGTCCTCTTTTGATGGACAGCATGGTTGCTTCCAGGTTCTTGCTATTGTGAACAGTGCTGCGATAAACATATGTGTGCAGGTATCTTTTTTATAGAGTGATTTGAATTCTTCAGGGTATATTCCCAGTAGGGGGATTGCAGGGTCATATGGGAGGTCAATATTTAGAGCTTTTGTAATCACCATACTGTTTTCCACAGAGGTTGTACTAGTTTGCACTCCCACCAACAGTGTAGAAGTGTTCCCTTTTCGCCACACCCTCTCCAGCAACTGTTATTTTTTTGAGTTATTGATAATTGCCATTCTGACTGGAGTTAGGTGGTATCTCAGTGTGGTTTTGATTTGTATCTCCCTGATTATTAGTGAGGTTGAACATTTTTTCATGTGTCTGTTGGCTGCTCGAATGTCTTCCTTTGAGAAGTGTCTGTTCATATCTTTTGTCCATTTTATAATGGGGTTGTTTATTTCTTTCTTTTTGGCATGTTTGAGCTCCTTGTAAATCCAAGATGTTAAGCCTTTGTCAGACCTGGAGTTGGCAAATACTTTTTCCCAGTCTGTAGGCTGTCTCCCTGCTCTCTCGATGGTTTCTTTGACTTTGCAGAAGCTTGTCAGTTTAATGAGGTCCCACTTGTCTATTTTATCTCTTATGGCCTGTGGATTTCAGGTTTTGTTCAGGAACTGGATGCCAGTTCCAATTTCCATGAGGATATGTCCTTCATTTTCTAAGGTTCTTATGGTTTGAGGTTTTACATTTAGGTCTCTGATCCATTTGGAGTTAATTTTTGTGTATGGGGATAGATAGGGGTCCTGTTTCAGTCTTCTGCATGTGGTCAGCCAGTTTTCCCAGCACCACTTACTGAATAGGTTCTCCTCTCCCCAGTGGTAGGTGGTGGAGGGTTTGTCGAAGATGAATTGGTTGAGAAATTGAGGTTTTGCTTCTGAAATCTCAATTCTATTTCATTGATCTATATGCCTGTTCCTGTACCAATACCAAGCTGTTTTGATTATTTTAGCTTTATAGTAAAGTTTGAAGTCTGGTAATGTGATACCAACTGCTTTTTTTCCCCCGAGGATTGTTCTGGCTATTCTTGGTCATTTGTGTTTCCATATAAATTCCTGTGTTGTTTTTTCTAGGTCTGAGAAGAATGTTGCTGGTAATTTGATGGATATTGCATTAAATCTGTAGATTGCCTTAGGTAAGATGGACATCTTCACAATGTTGATTCTTCCAATCTATGAGCATGGGATATTTTTCCACTTGTTTGTGTCATCTTTGATTTCTTTGAGCAGTGTTTTGTAGTTTTCATTGTAAAGGTCTTTCACGTTTCTGGTTAGGAAGATGCCAGGGTATTTCATTTTTTTTGGTGGCTATTGTGAATGGCATTGTGTTTCTTATTTGGGTTTCTGTTTGTTTATTATTGGTTTAAAGAAATGGGATTGTCTTTTGCACGTTTATTTTTTATCCTGAGACTTTGCCAAAGGGCTTTATCAGTGTAAGGAGGTTTTTGACAGATTTTCTTGGGGTTTCAAGGTACACGATCATGTATCTCTGCAAAGAGAGATAGCTTGACTTCCTCTTTTTTATTTGATTACCCCTGATTGCCTCCTCTTCTCTGATTGCTCTAGCCAGGACTTCCAATATTATATTGAACAGGAGGGGTGAGAGTGGGCATCTTGGTCTAGTTCCAGTTTTCAGGGGAAATAGTTCCACTTTTTGTCCATTTAGGGTATGCTGGCTGTGGGTTTCTCCTAGATGGCTTTTACTATTTTGAGGTATGTTCCCTGGATGCCTAGCTGTTTGAGGGTTTTTATCAAGAAGGGGTGCTGGATTTTATCAAAAGTTTTTTCTGCATCTACTGATATAATCATATGGTTTTTGTTTTGACATCTCTTGATGTATTTAATTATATTTATGATTTTACAAATATTGAATCAGGCTTCCACCCAGGGATGAAGCCTACTTGGTCATGATGGATGATTTTTGAGATGTGTTGTTGAATCCGGTTTGCTAGGATCTTGTTGAAAATTTTAGCATCTATGTTCATCAAAGATATTGGCCTGTAGTTCTCTTTCTTTGTTGGGTCTTTACCTGGCTTGGGTATCAATGTGATGTTGGCTTCATAAAATGATTTGGAGAGAGTTCCATCTTTCTCAATCACCTGGAATACCTTCAGTAGGATTGGTATAAGCTCCTCCTTAAATGTCTTGTAGAATTCTGCTGGAAAGCCATCTGGTCCAGGGCTTTTTTTTGTAGGTAGTTTTCTTATTATGTAGTCAATTTCCTTGATAGTTATTGGTCTATTTAGGGTCTCAATTTCTTCTTGTTTCAACCTAGGAAGGTTGTGTGATGACAGAAAGTCCTCCATTTCTGAAAGATTTTCAAGTTTGTTTCCACACAAGTGTACATTGTAGTCCTAATGATTTTTTTTATTTCTTCAGGATCAGATGTGACTTCATCTTTTGTGTTTCTGATTGTTTTTATTTGGGCTTTTTCTCTCTTTTTCTTGGTCAGTCTAGCTAGGGGACCGTTGATCTTGTTTATCCTTTCGAAGAACCACCTTTTTGTTTGATTGATTTTTTTGTATTATCTTTTTGTCTTCTCTGTCCTGGATTTGGGCTTTTATTTTGGTGATCTGGATTCTTCTGCTGAAATTAGGGTTTTTGTGGTCTTGCTTTTCCATCTTCCTTAGGTGGCTTGTTAGACTGTTAATTTGTGATCCTTCCATTTTCTTCATGTGCATTTGTAGGGATATAAATTCCCCTCTTACTATAGCTTTTATGGCGTCTCAGAGATTTTGGTAAGATGTTTCTTCATTTTCATTTGTTTCCAGGTATCTTTTGATCTCTGTTTTGATTTCATCATTGACCCAGGAGTTGTTTAGCATCATGCTGTTTAGTGTCCATGTCTTTGTGGGTTTTGGGGGGACCTTGTTGTTGTTAATGTTTATTTTTATTCCACTGTGGTCCAAGAAGGTGCATGGTAATATTTCAGTCATTTCAAATTTGCTTATGCTTGATTTATGGCCAAGTATGTGGTCGATCTTAGAGTACGTTCCATGTGGTGTTGAGTAGAATGTATATTCTGTGGTCTTTGGATGGAGGGTTCTGTAGGTATCAATTAAATCCATTTGATCAAGAGTCACATTGTGGCTTCAGATCTCATTGCTGATTTTGTGTCCTGATGATCTGTCTAGAGTTGTGAGTGGGGTATTGAAGTCCCCAGCTATGATGGTATTGGAGTTGATATCTGTTTTTAGTTTACCTAGAAGCTGCTTTATGAAAGTTGGTGCTCCTATGTTTGGTGCATATATGTTTAGGATGGTTATTTCTTGTTGATGAATTGAACCTTTTATCATTATGTAGTGGCCTTCTGTATCTTTTTAAATTTTTGATAGTTTAAAGGGTATTTTGTCTGAGATTAAGAGCGTGACTCCTCCTTTCTTTTGTGGTCCATTTGCCTGAAAATTTGTTTCCCATCCTTTTACTTTGAGTCTGTGAATGTCCTTTCTAGTGAGGTGAGTCTCTTGAAGGCAATAGATTGTTGCCTGGTGATATTTTATCCATTTTGCCATTCTATGTCTTTTCAGTGGTGCATTTAGTCCCTTCACATTCAAACTAATTATTGAAACGTGAGAGTTGATCCCTATTGTAATATTCTTACAGAGTTGTTGTTGTTTTTCCTGTTTGTGTTGTCTTTCTTTTGGTTTTAGAGTTGGATCATGTGTGTTTTTAATGTTTTGCATGTACTCTTGTGAAGAACGTTTTTGTTCTTTTTTCCTTTTCTTCTGTGTTCAATACTTTCTTAAGTGTTTCTTGTAGAGGTGGTCTTGTGGCAGCGTAGGTTCTTAGGGATTGGATATCTGGGAAAGATTTCAATTCTCCCTCACTGATGAAGTTTAGTGTCTTTCTTCTGTTTTCTCAGTGTCTGATCTCCCTGGGGTCTGTGTGAGACCTATATTCTTCTTTTGGTTTTTCTTCATTTGTGTAGTTTTTTTTCCCCCTTCCTAATTTTTCCTTCCCTCCATGTCACCGTCTTCTTTAATTCTGTCATTCAGGGGTAGAGGGATTGGTTTTACTTCTGTTTGTTCAATCTCCTATTCTTTATGTATGTCCTCTTATGTTGTTCAATTCTGGAGTTGCACTGTAGGTTGGGGGTGGACCTTTTTGCAGTTTTGAGATTTACTTAAGGGGGGTTTTGTGATTCAAAATCTATCTGCAGGTCCTGGTATTTGCCGACAGGTGTATGGGTAATCTGAAACCCACTTCCCACCACCTTAGAATCTGTCTGTGCAGTGGGGCTGTAGGTTTACTCCCTGAAATAAAATGTGGTTAGCAGAGGGAAGAGAATGGAGCAGACAGTGGGGGGAAGAGGTGGGTGGAGAGATAGAGGAGTAAGGGGGGAAACAAACGAGTGTACCAACTAATGGAGAGAGAGACCTATACTGAAACAGATAAAAACAATAGACTACAGCTACAGACTAACCAACTCCCATACAAAAAAAAAAATAAAACATACAATGATGCTAATATACAGGCTAACCAACCACCTTATTGGTGTGCTGTTCCTCTCTATAAAGATATGGTTTACAGAGAGGAGAAAAGAGAAGAAAAGGAAGAGGAAAAAAAAAGGAACAATACAATAGGAATAGAATTAAGTCATTAAACTAACAGAACTAATCAAGCATACTCTGAGACTTTTCATTTAAGTCCAATGTCCTTTCACCTCTGATTTCTAGCTTTCTTTTCAAGCTGGTAAATTAGTTCACAGTTAGGGTCAGTTGCCCCTGGCCTGCTGTGAAGAACAATTCAGATTATCCTCCATTCACCACTCTGGCCTCTGTCTGTTTTTCAAGCTTGTTTCTCCCGTTTCTGTGTTGTTACCTTGAATTGCCAGCAGGTGGTGCTATCTCAGATTCTTGCCCCAGAGCGGGTGGGGCCAAACAGGAACCGGGCAGAGATGGGAGAGGCCTGCCTCAGGGCACATGGGAGGAGACCCACAGTAGGCAGGACTTCATGGTTGCAGGAGAGGTAGCAGTGATCCCAGCAGATCTTGCCTGTAGGGGCTTCAAGGAATGAAGTTGTGGATTGCCTCAGGCACGGGTGGCGCAATGTGCTATGGCTGCCACGGAGGCTGCAGAGGTGCCGGTGGCTGCTGTGTCTGTGCTGCAATGACTGTCCAGACCGCTGTGATGCCTCAGCAGTGGCAACGGCAGAGCTCCGTGTGAAGAGCGGCTGCGATGTTGGGGTCTGCAGCTCCCGGGGAGAGAGCCAGAGATCCTCTGTGTTCTCCTTTGCAGAGGGTTTCATAGACCAGGTTGCCCTGTCGCTGTCTTGCTGGAATTCCTGATCGAGTATATCTTTCTACAGAGTGTAAAGTGGGTGGCTTTCAGGATTTTTTTTTTTTTTGAGTTGGAGTCTCATTCTGTCGCCCAGACTGGAGTGCAGTGGCCGCTCTCGGCCACTGCAACCTCAACCTGCTGGGCTCCAGTGATCTTTCCACCTCAGCCTTCCAAGTAGCTGGAACTACAGGTGTGCTACCATGCCCAGCTAATTTTTGGATTTACTGTAGGATGAGTTCTCACCAAATTGTCCAGGCGGGTCTCAAACCCGCAGGCTCAGGCTATTCACTCATCTCGGCCTCCCAAGGTAGGGGATTACAGGCTGAGCCACTGAGCCCAGCTGATTTTCAGCTTTTTTTTTTTTTTTTTTTGAGTTGGAGTCTCACTCTGTCGCCCAGACTGGAGTGCAGTGGCCGCTTCCGGCCACCGCAGCCTCGACCTGCTGGGCTCCGGCGATCCTTCCGCCTCAGCCTTCCGAGTAGCCGGAATTACAGGCATGCACTACCATGTCCGGCTGATTTTTTGATTTATTGTAGAGATGAGGTCTCGCTGCCCAGGCGGGTCTCGAACCCGCGGGCTCAGGCAATCCACTCACCTCAGCCTCCCAAAGGCGCGGGATTACAGGCTGAGCCACCGCCGGCTGGCTTTCAGCTTTTAAAAGAAACACGTGTAGTTCCAGCTGCTCAGAAGGCTGAGGCGGAAGGATCACTGGAGCCCAGCGGGTTGAGGCTGCAGTCACTAGGAGTGGCCACTGCGCTCCAGTCTGGATGACAGAGTGAGACTCCAACTCAAAAAAAAGAAGAAGAAAAGAAAAGAAACACGGAGATACAAAAATACCAATATGAACTTAATTAAGGAGGTTTACTTGATCTTTTTTTTTGGGGGGGGGGTTCTTACCCTGTCACCCAGGCTGGGATGTAGTGGCACCATCTGAACTCACTGCATCTTCCTCAGGATGTCCTTCTGCCTCAGCTTTCAAAATAGCTAGGATTACGGACCTGTGCTACCACACCAAACTATTTTTTTTTTTTTAATTTTTGTAGAGACGAGGTCTAGCTGTTTTGCCTGGTCTCAAACTCCTGGACACAAGCAATATTCCCACCTCAGTCTCCCAAGGTGCTGGGATCATAGGTATGAGCCACCACCTTGGCTTACTTTCATTTTTTATGGCTGCACATGTCTAGGACTCAGCATGGTGCCTTAACATGGTAAGAACTCTCTTTATGAATGATAGAATACACATGTTGTTTAACACACTTGTATTAATAAACAAATATATGAGATATGAGTAAATATATTAAATATATTTATATGTTTATTCAGTGAGAAGGAATCCAAAAAATTAAGAGAAAACAGATATACTTGCTGTCTAGTGAAGTAGCAGATTTGCTAAAAAAATTTCAAATTATATACTTTAAACACACAAATACTAAAAAAAAATTTAAAAAAAGAATTGCTTTTTTTGAAATTTGTTTTTTTCTATTTTCTACTGTCAGTATTTGTCTCACACATTCATCTGAAGTGGTTAAATCCATGAATGTCATAGAGGCTAGTGGGATTGGATTAATGAAATGTTTATATTAGATAATATTTGGGCTTATATGGATAGAAGTAGTAGAAAAGTAAATATTCTTTTTAAATCTGGTTTTCATTCTTCACTAGTACATTGCAGATAAAATACCACAGCATAGAATATTTGTGATGATTAAATACAAATAGAGAATCATAGAATTTCAAATGGAGTTATGTTAATTAATTTCTTCAACAAATATTCATTGAATCACTTATTTTGTGCTGAGGATACTGCAGTGAAAAAGATGATAAGGTTTGGGGTCTCAGAGTTTATACTTTCATGATGCAATCCAGACAAAATGTAACCAAAACAGATCATTTTAGTGATGATTACGGTGAAGAGTTATTGATAACTGGATGATCATAGAGAGGAGGCTATTTGGTGGTATGGTGGAGTAGAGTCTCTCTACATTATCTCTGTGTCAAGATGTTAATGATATTGAGAAGTCAGCCCTCTCATGATTTTAGGATGTGCTTCTCCAGTGTAAAGATTCCAACTGGAAGTTTAGTGATAAAAAGGGATTTTAGCACCCCCACATAAATAGTAGAGGAGAAAGATTATGATTTTTTTATAACTATGATTAGGTTTTATAAAGGTATCACAAACTGATTTTATAACTATTGAGGTAGTGTAGTAAATATCAGAACATACATATTCATAATTTATTGTATTTGTACTGAATTTTAAAATAGAAACAATCCACTTTTCCTTTTCAAATTCGCTATGTGGACTTTTAGTTATTGTTATGTGTTGAATGTTTGTGTACTTTCAAAATTCATATGTTGCAATCTAATCCTCGGTGTGATGATATTTGGAGGTGGGGCCTTTGGGAGGTAATTATGTCATGAGGGCAGAACTCTCATGAATAGGATCAGTGTCCTTATAAGAGGAGGCCAGAGAATTAGTTCTCTCTCTTTCTGCCATGTGAGAACACAATCAGAAGTTGGCTGTCTGCAACCTAGATGACAGTCCTTACCTGAACCCTACCATTCTGGGGTCCCCTGATTTGAGGCTTTTAGTCTCCAGAATTGAGTACATTTCTGTTGTTTATAATTCACCGTCTATGGTACTTTACTATCACAGTTCAAACTAAGATGATTCAACTTTATTAATTCATTCACATATTAATTAATTTTCTATTTATTTTAGAAATCTATAATTTATCTATCAACCTTTGAGGGCATAGCCATAATAGATACGGGGAGTGAATAGAAAACTATGGCTTAAAGAACCATGGTTTGGTAGGCATTTTTTACAAAATGAAAATTTGATAATGCCATCTCTGTGGTGAAACCGTCAAGTAGTTTCCATTGCTTTCAGGTAATGTCTTGCATATTCAGCGTGTCATTGTATGATCTGGCCCTTGCCTATATTTCTTCTACCTCTGCACCCTTGCACTGAACTACATTCTTGCTTCCTTGTTGTCCTTCAGATACAGGACTTCTTACAGGGTTTTCATGCTGGTCCATCTGGTTGAGGCACTTTCCCTCCTGGCCCTCTGTGTCCTGTCTCTGCCCTCCAGTTTGCCTTACTAAGTCCTTTTAACTCTAGTTTACCCTATAAAAAGTCACAAGTTATGTCACTTAGGAAGTTCATCCCTGACTCCCCAAACTAGGTTCAGTTTCTATGTGAAATGTTCCCATGACATTCCCAATTTGCCCTTTCTGCACCACTTTTATTGTTTAATGATTATATTACTTGCCATGTTATAAACACAGTATGGGCTGGGCCTGTGTCTACCTTGTTCTCTGAGATTTTTCTAGAGATTTAACAATAGGGTCTATGCTAGCACTTTATATATGTTTCATCTAATCTTTATTATGATGGCATGAGCGAAATAATATTTCCATTTTATATGAAGGAACTGAGAATCTGAAAGTCAAGAACTGGAAATTATGATTAGAAAATACAGGTTGGTTTGCATACATGCCTGGCACTGCTCACTAACAAGCTAAGACGGAAAGGAAAGATTTCAAGATAAATGAAGAGAAAATAAACTTGGAGAGAAGTTGAAAAAGCTGTTTCAAAGGAGCCTGGAGTTGAATCAGAGGTTTGAGCAGAGTGGTAGAGGTTTGGAGTTACATCTGGAAGAGCAGGGAAAAGAAGCTAAGAGGATAAATAGGAAGATTGTCTAGCTTTTTAAAATAATTAATTATTTTAACTTTAGAATCAGAGCTGCCTGTGCAGGTTTGTTACATGGACATATTGCATGATGGTGAGGTTTGAGCTTCTCTTGAATCTGTCACCTGAATAGTGAGCATGATACCCAATAGACAGCTTTCCAACCTTTGCCCACCTCCCCTTGTCTAGCAGTTTTGAGGGGCTAGTTGGAGTTAGAAACTGTAACTTCAATGGTGCTAATCAGGACAGTTGGATGACTTTCTTCAGGGAGGCTTGACCCAGTGCTGGCAAGATCCAGAGTTGGAAATAGGCGAGTCTGTTCAGTGAGAGAGTGAGCCATTAGGGGGACTGAGGGTCCCAGAGAGGGTAATTTAAAAAGAATGACCATAAGATCTAAGTTAGATAAGAAAAGAAGTAAGAATATGAGGATGGACTGGGAGAGTACACATCGGATTGGAGATATTCTGAGCTTGAAAAGTTGTTGATGGCGCCAAGAACATCACCCCTTTGGTCAAAATACTTTAAGTAGCTCCCCAATTTCAAAATAATTACAATATCCTTATTTTCAACCTGGCATTCTCTAGATCTACCCCATCCTGACCAGCCTCTTCTCTTCAGTCTCATTTTCCATTATTCAGCCTGGTTTTCTCAGGTACTTTCCCACTTCTGTACCATTTGTTTTTTCCTGCTGTTCTATGTTCCTGGGGGTAAATTCCAATTGTCTAGGCAGCAGATCCCTCATTGCAGCCTAAGGCATGGAGACATGAGGATACAGTGGCTGAGAAAGGGGCAGACTCTTACCCACAGACAGGTCAAGTCTAACATTTGAGGCTTCAAGTAAGTCATAGATGAAAAAATGTTAACAGACCTAAAACAAAGGAGAAGACAACTCAGATCCTTAGCATGCTGATGTGTTTTAGAAGATTGAGCTGAGGGTTTGGGGATCTACAGTTAAGCTTGTATTTCCCTAAGAGGAAAGAGATAAGCATGACATGATGAATGGGTTGTTAATAATCAAGGAAAGAGTCAATGACAGAATAAAAACCAAAGTGAATGTGATATCAGATTGTCTGGCCATCTAGTGGCTCTTTTATTCAGGGTTGAACCGGATGACGGACTGACCAACTTCTGAGGATCCTTTGCAACAAATCTTTAGCAGTCAAGTGACAGCTATGGAGGGACAACAGAATTTGTCTTGTTTTTGCCTATGCTGCCAAAACCTATCCACATGGTTGACATGTGGAGAATGATTCCAGGTGAGTGTGGCATAAAGCCGTAGGTTCTTTGACCCTAAAATGAATTTTAGAGCAGCCAGCAAAGTTTTAAAAGAGTTTATTAGCAAGAAGACAAGAAGGATAAAGGAAGATTCATGGCAGCAAGGCAAGTTTCTCAAAAAGGAAAAACTGTGTTTTTGCTCTTAACTACAAGCTACATATAGCTACCTAGTTATTGATATGCTAATGAGGGTGGGGCCCAGGTAACTTTTGCCAGCTCTGCCTCTGATGGGAAGAGGGGTGGTCTTACTATCATTTTAATGGTTTTGATCAGGTAAGGGATAGGACTGAGGCTTTTACCTTCAACAAGGAACATGAAGGATTTTTAGTGATTAAGAGCTGAAATGTTGGGCTGTCCTATTCTTATATCTGATGGGATTTTCCTTGATTGGCTGAGAGGGTGGGGTAGACTGCCAGCTTGGCCTGCACTAAAATGTAATTAAAAAAAAAAAAATTTGAATGCTTTCTAAAACCTACCTACAGGAAACTTATCTATGTGTAACCTGTGCTAGCTACCCCGCCTCAGTGAGTAGCAAATGTTTGTTGACTGAATACATGAATATTTTGACCTTTGAAATGGATTTTCTTAGAAATAGAATGTGGAGTAGAAGGGTTTTAATTCTGGTATGAGGTTGTTTAGAAGTACTACTGCCCCTGTTTTGAGTATATGCTTCTGATGGATTTTTCTTCCATTATTAATCAATAGCTTCATCTTAATGATCAGGTTAATTAAATTTTAAGCTATTTATTATGCAATAAAAGACACCCCAAAATTTTGTGAAAACATTATAGGTACAAATTTAGAATTTAGTGTGTGTTTTCAAATCTTTACCTACTGACTGGAGAAATATCCTATTATGGGATTTTATATTAGAGTTTTTGTCAACAATTCTGTTACATTGTTTTCTATAAGAAAACATCATAAAATTGAAAAATTAGTTATTTACTTTTCCATTCTTTAGCTATTTATATTTTAAGAAATACTTTCTTTCATTTGTGGTAAATAAGTATTCTAGCTTCTAAAAATAAAATACTGTTTTCAAAAAATTTCCTTAAGTTATGTATCAGTAAAACAGAGATACTATAAGACAGAAGAAAAGCTAAGAACAGGATCGTGTTTAGGGAAATAAAATGTTTCTGAAAATGTTCACAGACTTAAATAGAAAGGAGATAGTAAGATAATTAAGGGGAAAAAAAGAACAAAAATATGCACTAATGTGTGCCCTAAATTTTATCTTTCAGTTTGCTTTTGTTTGTTTTGTGAATTTCTTTGCTTTTATATTCTTTCTTGTGGCCAAGTGTTCTCAGTGAAAGATCACATTCCATGAGAAAGCAGAATTGCTACTAGGGAGAATTTAGCCTCAAAAACCTTAAAAAAAATGGTCTTGGAAACAGAAAAATAAACTATCATTTCTTCTTTAACTGTCAAGGAAGTTGTCACATAGGTAGATTTTTGTATTTAGGATACCTATTGGAAAATATCCTACTTAATTCTCAAATTCCCAAGAATCTATCAACATGTATAGTTTCCTCTTCTTTGGAAAAAAGCTGCTCATCATCCTTTAATCTTTACATGAATAAGGAAAAACAAAATGAAACAACAAGCAACAAAAAGCCCTACTGCATCACCTAACCACATTTTAAATTTTCTTTCCATTACACAAAGTTATGTAAGTGGTAAACAATAGGTAATATGCAAACAAGTGTTAACTTGTTTGTTTATGGAGGACTTATTGTAATGGAAAGGAGTCTCTGGGTGAGGACTGGCCACTGTGATACTTTCACTCATTTATGTCTGACATGGGGCAAGTAACTATTTATCAAATAATTTTTGTCAAGGATTTTTGATTTTCTGTGCTAGTATTATATATATATTTGTGCTCATGATAAGAGCATGAATGAAAAGTTATTTTGACACTAAATTATCAGAGTAGTCATTAGTACAGAATATTTAACAACTCATCTCTCTTCAGCTAGTTGATCACTTATACAATTTCCTGAGTGAAAATAATTTGTCTATTGAATTTGGTGTAGAAGAAAACATAGTTTACAGAAAAAAGTTAAAAACAAAAAGCAAAAACAAATTAGTGTCCTCAGATAGATTTGGGAAAAGTATCCTGAATACTCTAAGTAGAAGGAAAGTAAAGTTCGTAGATGTTAATGAAATTTCCTAATAACTAAACAAGAAAATAAGCAGATACATTAAGAAAAATAATAAAGGATAAAACAAATAAGGTCAAGCTAGGAAATTAAGCATCCAACTAATTTTAGTTTCAAAAGGTGGACAGTAATTATGGAGAGAAGAAAATATACATAATATCATAAAATTTCACATAACTGAAGTCATGAGTTTCTAGATTAAAAGGTCCTACCAGGTATTCAGCACAGTAAATGAGACATCACTTATGCTGGGCCTTATCATCACGAGAACCCAGAATACCAAGGAGGAAGAGAAGATTCTAAAATCTTCCAGAGAGAACCAAAACAAAGTATCTATACAAAGGGACAGAAATCAGTATGATTCAGACTTTTTAAGAGCAACAATAATAACAGACAAAAGATCAAGTCAGTTGTGAAAAATAACTTCTCTTTTCTTTTCTTTTCTTTTCTTTTTTTTTTTTTTTGAGTTGGAGTCTCACTCTGTCACCCAGACTGCTGTGCAGTGGCTGCTCCCGGCCACCGCAGCGTCGACTTGCTGGGCTCTGGCGATCCTTCCGCCACAGCCTTCCAAATAGCTGGAACTACAGGTGAGTGCTACCACGCCCGGCTAATTTTTTGATTTATTATAGAGATGAGGTCTCGCCAAGTTGCCCAGGCGGGTTTCGAACCTACGGGCTCAGGCAATCCACTCACCTCAGTCTCCCAAGGCGTGGGATTACAGGCTGAGCCACTGAGCCTAGTAGAAAAATAACTTTTCAACCTATTGTTCTACATCCAACTACCTTATACATCATCTACAACTAGAATAAGACAATTACATGTACTTATATGTATACATACGAATAAGACAATTTGAGACACGAGAGTTCTGAAAAATGTATGTATCTCCTAATCACTCTCGTGAACTGATCATATGATCTCCTACAACAAAAGGAGGGAGAAGCCATGAATGAGGAAGACACTGCAACAAAAAAAACAGAGTTCAGCAGCAGAGAAAAAATCTCCAGCATGATGGTAAAGAGAACTACCATGGCAACAGCTGAGCAGCGGGTACAGCTGGAGCAGAAGGATGGAGTGCTTCTGTAGTTATGTAGCCAAGAACGATAAAGTGGAATTGGTAGATTAAGACGTTTGATTTTACTGAAAGGAGTTTTATAGTCCTAGAGGGTTTGGGTAAGAATTAATGTTCGGTGAACAGACAACAAGGCAAGTGTAAAAGTTGGCAATTCATTCTGGGAGAAATGAAATTTTAATACATGATGTGAATTAGATATGGTAATGTTTAATTTCTATTCATGCGAGCAATGACAATAGATTTAACATTTGAGATATTGGGAGGGGTGATATTGGGAAGCAGGTGACAGAGGAAGAGGGAGAACAAGTTTGTGGAAATTAAAACAGTTGAATTCCCATCTTTCATAAGAGGAAGCTGGTAGATAATATCTGAAACTGTTAAGTAAAAAAAAAATATATATAAGTCTGTCATTTATAAACATGAGACAGCTAAGAAGAGTTAAAATTGGTTTTATCTGAAGAAATCCTGGGATGTTTAAATTGGTGGGTGCGGTGTGGTGGAAGACTTCCTTTTTTCATAATAAGCTTTGTATGTTAAGTTTTAAAGCTAAGAACATAAATTATATAAATTATGGGTTTTTTTTTCCTTCAGACATGGTCTTGCTCTGTCTCTCAGGCTGGAGTGCAGTGGTGTGATCACAGCTCACTGTAATCTTGAACTCCTGGGCTCAAGATCTTCCCACCTTGGCTTCCCTGTGTTTTACTGAGATTACAGGCATGAACCACCATGCCTGGCCTACATAAATTCTCTTGATACTTAAAAAGATTATAAAAGAGGTTGAGGGAAACCTCTGGGTTTTTGTTCTGGCTTGTGTTTGCCTCTGGTCATCAAGCCCTTGAGTTGTGTGACGGTTGGCTGTTGACCGGCATTAGATTAGTGCTTGGCCAATGAAATGCAAGGAGGAATGTGAAGTAAGCAGACTCCCAAGGTCATTCTGGCTTGGCCAGCTTTCTTATGAGTTTGTTTAGTGGACACTCAGGAATGCAGGACTTACTCTCCCAGCTGCTGCCCACAGAGTACCCTCAAGCTGCCAGTCCCCAGTAGGAACTGGTTGTGGCTGAAGAGAATCAGCTTGAGACACCTTGTCAAGTTGTTTCATTTTCCTGGGCCTCAGAGTCTGTCATCACTTTTTCACAGAGATGATGTGGCAATTCCACTTCAGACTCACATCCATAGAAGAGCATTGTTTGTGTGGAAATATAGAGACACTGGGAAATACAAATTTGTTATGTACATGGCTAGCTTCATGCAGTGTGAAAGGTGTGGTTATACAGACTTTGAAGACTTTCCTTGGAAGAACACAGGTCTAATTACTTTGGATAGTTATTGGATGTAGTGAGAGGGAGGAGAAAAAGGAAGAAACAAACGGAAACTGATCTCCCTGTCAAATGTGAGAAATCCGTTGAATTCAATGCATGAAAACTGTTTTAAATTACTACTTAGGAAAATAATGTCCTACTTTTGTAAGCACAGAAACCAATAAAACTATTACCACTAGTTATAATCTGGAGTTTAGGTCTGAGGTCTCTTTAGATGCACAAGCACATTCAATGAAATTATCAGATTGTAATTTTCCTCTGCAGATGAGATTTGTCAAAAGGGACAGAAAGTCAGCAAGAGAAAGACTGGAGCTAAAAGTCCTAAATGAGTTGCTTTCTGTCACAGACAGAAAAATTAAAAGTTGAATGAAATGCACAGCTAAGAATGACCAAGTTAGGTCATATTAGTAAAATGTTGTAAGTAACTGTGATTCATGTAGTTGAGCTTTGTTATTGCTCTGTTGGGAATAAGGGGCAGCCGAGCTGTCAAAATGAACAAAAGAGGCAGTTGCTAGCGTTGGCAGAAAATGAGGGAAGATCAGGGTTTTCCAGAGTTCAGACTTCTTGTAGTAGATACAGGGACATGCATCTATGACCCTCTTTTTTAGAAATTAAAATGAGCCTAATTTTTTATCTTCAATTAGTACATGATTACTATATATCTTGAACACAAATATAACTTAAATCTTTTTGGCATTTTAAAAATAAACTTGACGCCAGACACGGAGGCTCACACCTGGAACCCCAGGACTTTGACAGGCCCAGGTGGGAGGATTGCTTGAGCCCAGGGTTTCGAGACCAGTCCAGGCAAGACTGGAGCACAGTGGCACTCTCATGGCCACCGCAGTCTCGACCTGCTTGGACTCAAGTGATCCTTCCGCCTCAGTTTTCCAAGTGGCTGGAACAACAGGCAAGTACCACCATGCCCCGTTAATTTTTTGGTTTATTGTGGAGATAAGATCTTGCCAAGTTGCCTAGGCTGATTTTGAACCCGTGGGCTCAGGCGATCCTCTCACCTCAGTCTCCCAAAATGCTGGGATTACAAGTGTGAGCCTCCGTGCCTGGCCATACTTCTTTTTAAAAATTTTTTATTTTAATGTGGGGTACAATTCAGTGTTAAGGATACAAATGGCCATTGTACAGGTAAAGTTTGGGCCTCACTTTGGTCCCCATGTCACCTGGTTTGAGATCAGGTATCTTTATTGATGAAGTGTGCCTCTCCCTGGCAGTTTCCCACTACTGCCAATCCCCTTCTTATAGTATTATGATAATTTTTAGGGTTCGTTTATGAATGAACAGATTACTTCTAATGCAAGTACACAGATATAATAATTTTTATTTTAAAGATGTGGGGTACAATTCAGGGTTAGGTATACAAATGTTCATTATGCAGGTACCCTTATTGATGAGGTGTGCCCCTCTTCCCCCGCAGATTCCCACTACTGCCAATCTTTTTCTTATAGTATTATGATAATTGTTCAAGGTCTGCTTATGAGTGAGAACATGTGATACTCAGTTCTTTGTTTTTGTGATAGATCACTTAATATTATAGACTCTAAGTCCATCCAAGTTGCTATAGCATATAACTTTTTAAGAACTTTGTCCTACTTATTAACCAACTATTATCAAGATTATATAGCACTTATTAATTTTACTTACATGCTTAACTCTTGTATGCCAATTTCATTCTTTAAGGATAAATCTAAATCACTGCAAATGTGATTCAAGTAAGTAGAATTGTATTGATGACTCATTTATGAGATTATTTGTCTTATAGTGCTTGAGATTTTATTAAAGAATGGGACATAGTGTTAACCAAACTTAACACAAGATTTTGTTGCAGGAATTTTTAACTCCGCTTTCAGCTTAGACCAGCAACCTTGGGTTCTTGTACCACAACCAAGAAGATTAAGGAATGTGGGCACCAAAAAAGTGAGTGAAAGGAGTTTATTAAGAAATAAAGCTCTCCAGAAAAAGAGAGGGGACCCAAAATGGGTTATCCACAGTGGGGGAGTGTTTTGAGTTTTTCTCTCTCCCTTCTAAGAGCATTCTTCTTGTTTGCATCTTACCCACCTCTCACCCTCCTAGTTGTTTCCTGGTCCCAGCCTTTACTGCTCATGTGTGCCCTTGTCCAAAGTTTACTCCATCTTGATTATTACCCATAAGTAGCATAGAAAAGCCTACTCAAGGGAGGTAAAACCTCAATGTTAATATCATGCTAATGGTATTTTAATAAGCTTAGGTTAAGTTGGAACACTTAGTTTAACTTTTGCGCCTGCATGCAAATGGCAATAAGTCCCTTTGAATAAAACATCCTGGCTTTAGAGGATGTTCTTAACCACATTAACCACGTTTTCAATTGCTAGTCATATAATGGGAATGGTGCAGGGGCGTTCCTACAGGTGTTACTTCTTGAGACCCTCTCTGTCTGTCTGCCTAGCCAGCATCTGACTACCTCCTCTCTCAATTTCTTTGTGAATTGTAATAAACTAAGTCTTTCAGTCTATAATTCCAAACATGAGAAATTTTCTGAAGCATCCGTGATAGCTAAATTATGTGAATTTGATGCAAATAGCTTACAAATATTTATCCAAATTGCAATCCTGGTAAAGTTGTCCTTATTTATCAGTGGAGTCAACTGAAGAAGATAATTTTAAAACTGAAAGTAAGTTTTTTTGTGTTAATATATTATTGGAATTTGGAAGATGTGTTTTCCAGATTCCCGACTTATGTTTTATTTAAGCAACGTGGTTACTGGACAGATGTCAACACTGGATGAATGTGTTCTCCAAGCACATCTTTACTTAACACCAGGGACTCTTGATGCACAATTGTTTTTCTTTGAAACAAAGAGCAAAAGCTAGGACAGTGTATTCTGGAATAGAAAACAAAGCATTGAGAAAAAATTTCCTGCATTTTCTACTGACCAAGTTTTCGTTGTTTTATCTGAAAGGTGATATAACTTGAATTGTCTGGGTGTGTGTGTGTGTGTGTGTGTGTGTGTGTGTGTGTGTGTGTGTGTGTGTTAGTTGAATTAACAAATAGTTTTTGAGTAATACTCCTTTCTAGTTTTCTGCTATTTTCTGTCTCTTTTTAAAAGTAGGATCCTTACTCATTAAAAATAAGCTTTCTTTTTACCTCCTTTGGCTAAGCTGCCTCTTCTTGTCTCTATATTGATGAATCAGAATCACACGTGATCATCATTCTTTAATTTATTTATTCAACAAAATACTGATTGAGGGCTATGTGCCAAGTGAGTCAATGCTTCTCTGAAGAAAAAGAAAGGCAGCCAAGTAGAAAGATATCACTCTTAATGTCGACTCTCCTGGGGAAGACAAAAACAAAGGCTTCATTTATGTGAAAAAGAGTGAAGAAATTGACCATGTAAGAAATTTCTTTATGTTAGTAGCAGCAAGAAGTAGTTTGAATAAACTCTTAAACTGATGATACTCCAGACTATAAAACAGTAGGATGTAATACATTAATTTCTTTCAGTCAATGTTGTAACTAATTTTTTTGTGGTATTGTTTATTAATATTAAATATGTCAGGGACATGAGTTTTTTGTTTTTACTCAGTTCTTTAGACATTATTACTTTTTTAAAAAAGCTTGATCCCTGAAAATTTAGTAGAATGACATGCAAAATGCTATATTGATTTCAGTTCATATATTACAACATTTGTCCTAATTCTCAGTATTATTATGTATGAAAAATAATGAGGTAGCAAGTTTACTCTCCACAGCACATATTTTCTTTGAACAGTTTAGAATTTCACAATATGAGAACATAGGCCCAGAGGGAGTTGGAAAATATATTAGTCAACAGATGATGGCATATTAGATTTTGGCTTTATGTAGATTTCAGATCCTAATGGTGGAAAAGGAATAATAGAATGTGTTATATTCTAAAGTAAGATGTCAGTGACACTTATTTAATTTTATGTTAAATAACAGATATGTTTGGATGTCAATGTCTTACCAGTGCTTTTCTCAGAAATGTGAGTCATTGCTGAGTGAGTCTCTAATTTGAGGTCTTAGGTCTCAGCCTACCTGCAGGGAAGTCAGTAACCATGTGGTGTTAATAAAACCGCTTCCCTTTGCCACACCATTGACTGTGGATAAGTGATGGATACACGCAGACGAGTGTTGCTTGCCTTCTATTAATGCTGTGGGGTAAGGATGTATATTCTGGCATTGTTTCTTTCCTTGAATGTCCTGCCAACACATTTCTGCCTGAATCCACTCAGACCAAAGATGCCATGTTACAGAGGAATCTCTTTTCCAATCCGGATTAATCACTGAACTTTTTACTGAATTTCAGCTCTCTATGACTATGGTAGAGAAGCTGTTGAAAAAGGGTTGTATGCAGGGATCACCTTTGACTCACTATTCCTCTCTTTATCTCCACTTTTAGTCATCTAGTCTCATGAACTCTGTTTTCCTCTCTCTATTGTTGGGAGTTCCTTTCTCTTCTAATTCTGAGACACACCAGAATTAGATGTGGCATTCTGATAAAGGCCAAAATCTTAGCTTTGTTATTGCTAAAACTGAATTGGAAAATGAAGCTTGAATCCGTGGTCAAAATGAGGCTTTCTACTTTACCCAGGTCTAGATCTCAGGACTCACCTGGGGACATCACAGTACAACATACACTATGCAGCAAGCATATGGCAACCCGCTCACATCCCTGAGAAGAAACCTGGAGAACAGGAATATAAAACAAGATATGGGCTTACTTACGTGCTTCAGAAGGGTGGACCATGTACTCTAACATGGATTTGCCAATGAGTGGAGGACTCATGGAAGGAGGGCAATGCCCTCTCCTTTGTGCCGGTCTGTCTCCAAAGAGAATGGAAAGAAAAGGCTGAACAGTTGAACTATTCCTTTCTTCAATATTGTCAATTGAATGAATCAGTCTTCCTCCTGAGGGCAGGAGTGAGCATGTGGGTTGGTGGAGTGGTGGAGAGGAAATCTGAAACCACCTTCTAATACTTTTTTTGTGGTGTTTGAATTTTATGGGCTATCAGTGGGAATTGTGGAAAGAAGAAAAAAGAAGTGCATTTCTATATTATTCTCCTCAATCATCAACTTAGGTTAATCTCTCAAGATCTCTACATTGAATTATCAACTGCCTGACTGCATGTAAAACCCACTGGAATAAATGTCCTTTAGGAAATGTGGTTATGTCATCTCCTCAGTTAAAATTCCCTAATTGGTTTTTCCATGATTGTTTAGATATCATCCAAAATTCTTATTAATTTTGCCATGACAACACTCTAGGCTTCTTATATTTAGGTCCATGATAAACTATTCAGTCTTACTTTTCATCATACTCTTCTGTCAACTTTTGCTCCAGGTTTATCAAACTCCGCAGTTTCCCAAACATCGACGTCTTTGCCTACCTCTTTGCTTTCATGTTTGCTGCTCTCATTCCCAGAAACACCTTTCCTCACTTTATTTACCTGGATAGATCTTATTGAGTCTTCAAAATTCAACTTAGACATAATTATCTCCTGTGGTCACCTTCACTGAATTATCGAGCTATGTCCCCCCCAAGGTGAGTTAGGCTCATTCCAATGTTCCTCATAGTATTTTGTGCTTGAATACTGGGATAGGGAACAGGTCTTCCCAGTCTACATATTCATATTGAATGTAGTGCCTGGCATATGGTAAGCAGTCAATAACTATTGCCAGCATCTCTCACACTGCTTCCTTTCCTCAACAGAGCCAGGGTTTCAATATATGGCAAACTCTCAAATGTGCATTACGATAAGAGCTGCCTAGATTTTGATAGAACTAGACTTATAGATTATTTATGAAAATCTTGGGAGCTTTAAGTATTACGTTCTTTGGTATTGAAAAATGCTTTGCTCACTAAATAATAGTTTTGTTTTTCTGTTATTCTTTCGAAATACAAGTAAACTGATTTCAATAAACTTTTTTCTAGTGTTTGTAAATTGTTCCCAAATAGTAATAAAAATTATTACTCAAATTCTCACAAATTCATTTTTAATGGCTTCTAAACCCTACTGAAGACAGATATTTACTCTGGCCCAAGTGGTTTGGATGGTGTGATTGGGAACTGGATTTAGTTGCACACTGCATTAAGTAGTAAAAATGAAGGAACTATCACATGAAAAATAAAGAATATGTTATATTAACTTATTTTGAAAGACATTCTTAAAACTTTATTGAATAGATGTTAAATATTTTACACAAAAGAAAAGTCATATGACCTCTCAGATTTAGAGATTTGAGAGCTAATTTGTCATGTTCAGGCTGAAGTAGAAAGTGACTGCTTGCTTAGCCTTTTAACCTACATTTAAATACACTGGGAGAAGAGTCAAAATTATTTTGGGAATAAATGTACTTGCTGCCTATCTTTGGGCCCAAATTTGTCCAAGCAGATAAAAATGTTTGATGGTGCTTGTTATGGATATGATTATCTGGGGACTAGAAAATGTGGTTAAAAATTATGAAGACTGAATTTCCAATTTTCAATAAAACATTTACTGTTTCACAGTTTTTTCAACTTACAAAGTGCTTTTATATTCATAAATAGCTTTATTCATTCATCCTTTGATAAATCTATACTGTGCAATTATTTTTGTGGCAGATATTCTATGCATAGAAAAAAATCATACATATACAAAAATATTCTGTAAATGTTTTGTTAGTTTTAATCTGATTTATTTTTTTAGTTCAATATGCAAATTTATGAAAAAGTTGCTATAAGAGTAAGACGAGCCGGGCTCGGTGGCTCAACCTGTAATCCTGTGCTTTGGGAGGCTGAGGTGAGTGGATTGCCTGAGCCCGCAGGTTCGAGACCTGCCTGGGCAACTTGGCAAGACCTCATCTCTACAATAAATCAAAAAATGAGCTGAACGTGGTAGCGCGTGCCTGTAGTTCCAACTTGGAAGGCTGAGGCAGAAGGATCACTGGAGCCCAGCGGGTCGAGGTTGCAGTGGCTGGGAGCGGCCACTGCACTCCAGTCTGGGTGACAGAGTGAGACTCCAATTCAAAAAAAAAAAAAAAAAAGAAAACAAAAAAGAGTAAGAAGAACTCTGAATATTCATTAATCTATATTTACCAGTTACTTATATTTATCCCATTTGCTTTATCATTTGTATGTCTATAAATTATAAAACTTATAAGATTTAAATTTATAAATATGCATTTAAAATTTTGTAATCATAAGCTTTTATAATTTTAATATAAATATAAAATTTCTTTATATTTTAATGTTTATATTTGCATGCATATTTATTTATGTTCAAAGCTTATTTTTTCAACCATCTCAAGCTGGAGATATTGTCCCCTTTATAATAATTCTTCAGTGTGTACTTGCTAAAATTAGTAGATTTCTTATTTTATCATTGTATAATTATGGAAATCAGGTAATTTATCATTAGTACAATACTGTGATCTAATCCCTGGCTCATATTTAAATTCTATCACTTATTCCAATGATTTTCATTATAGCTAATTTTTTGTTTCTGATTCAGGATCCACATACTAGATCTATTCAACTAATAATAGATCAACTCAATCATGCATTATTTAGTTTTTAGTCAACTTTAATATAGAACAGTCTAGAATAATTTATTAGTCTTCTGTCTGACTTGACAGATATTTTTGAAGAGTATGAACCAGTTGTTTTATAGAATGACCATCAATTTGAGTTTGTGGGATAGTTTCTCATTATGATATTTAAGATATCCACTTTTGGCAGAAATACCACAGCAATGATATTGTGTCTTTCTTAGTGCATCATATCAGGAATCTTGAGATACTGGTTTGGTTTAACACTGCTGATCACTAAGGTGATATCCCCAATCTCTCCATTGTAAAATTATTTTCTTTTTGATTTAATAAATAATTTGTGGGGAAATACACTGAAACTATGTAAATGCTGCTTAAAATTTCTATTCACTAATTTAAGTTATTGATTTTTTTCTCTCTTCATTATCTCTTCTACATTTATTAGAGCAGCATTCCACTCCAGAGTTTTTTTTTCTTCCTTTCATTTATTTATTCATTGTCCCAGAAGTTTTTCATTGTCCAGTATGAGTTCCTTCTTACTGACTTTTGTTTTGTCCAAATAATTTTATGAATATTTTCTAATCCTTAAGGTATTTCAGGCTCATTTATGGTTTTGTCCCATTTCTTCTGATCTCTTCTTGCTCCTAGGCTCTCTCAAACAACAGAATTAAGAAGTATGTGTGTGTGTGTGTGTGTGTGTGTGTGTGTGTGTGTGTGTGTGTGTGTGAGAGAGAGAGAGAGAGAGAGAGAGAGAGAGAGAGAATGTAGGTGTGCATGCAGCTATAACTATATTTATGTATATATTTGTATCTGCTTAGTAAAAATCATGTTTTCATATTGATACCTTCAATTCCAATCCAATACTACATTTTAAACTTCCTCATTTTCATAGTTGTAACTCCCTCTGTAATGGTTACTTTTCTAGTCAACTTGACCAGTATGGTACCCAGTAGTTTGGTTAAATGAACTTAAATATTGCTATAAAGGTATTTTTTAGATGTTACTAACATTTAAATCAGTAGACTTTGAGTAAAGCAAACTACCCTGCACATTATGGGTGGACTTCATACAATCAGTTGAAGGCATTGAAAGGTTCTCCCTTGGAAAAAAGAATTTTGCCTCCAGACTACCTTTGTACTCAAGATTGCAGCGTCAACTCTTCCCTGGGTCCACAGCCTGTTAGCCTACCATGCAGATTTCAGACTTGCCAGCCCCATCATCATGTAAGCCAGCTTGCCAAAATATATCTCTCTTTTTCTGTATGCATATTTATATCTATATTATCTATATATCATCTGTATCTATATCTACACACATCCTGTTGGTTCTGTTTCTCTTTAGAACTCTACTACACTCTTCTAACCTAAAAACCTAAGAAGAAAATTCAGAGTTGCTAATTCACATTACTGTGAAAAGGCAATCTCCTAAGCAGAATTCAGTATTTGCTTATACAGTTTTCGAAGGCAAAATTATGCACAGTAAAATGCACGATCTTAAGTGTACAATACAATACATTTAGGCAAATGTACACACATATGAAAACACACATTAATCAAGATAAATAGTATTTTAATTGCCTCAGAAAGTTCCCTCAAACTCCTTCTGAATCAATACCCTTGTCCCTCATGTAATTATTTTTTTCAGATTTTATCGACCAGATTAATTTTTCCTGTTTTAGAACTTCACATTTATATGCATATATATATATATATATACTCTTCTATATTTAACTTCTTTAGAACAGCATAATATCTGTAAGATTCATTCATGTTTTATAGTAATAGTTCTATTTTACTGATAAATAGTACCTCATTTTGTTTGTTATAATTTGTTTATCCATTCTTCTGTTAGTGGACATTTTAGTTTTCTCATTTGGGGATTATAATGAATAAAGCTACAGTGAATGTTTGTATACAAGTCCTTGTGTAGACAAATGTTTTTATTTCACTTGAATAAATACTCAGGAATGGAAGTGCTGAGTTGTAGTAGAGACAATATTTTTAACTTTACAGGAAACTGTAAGTGGGGATGCTGGTAATTTAATGGGTATTGCTTTAGATCTGCAGATTGCCTTAGGTAGGATGCACATCTTAACAATGTTGATTCTTCCAGTCCATTAGCATGGAGTATTTTTCCATTTGACACAGTCATCTTTGGTTTCTCTGAACAGTGTTTTGTAGCTTTCGTTGTAAGGTCTTTCACTTCTCTGGGTAGGAAGATGCCAAGGTATTTCTTTTTTTTTTTTATGGCTATTGTGAATGAGATTGTGCTTTTTATTTGGGTTTCTGTTAGTTTATTGTTGGTGTACAGGAATGCAACTGTTTCTTGCATCTTATACGCTGAGATTTTGCCAAAGTCCTTTATTGTGCAAGGAGGCTTTTGGCAGATTCTTTTGGGTTTTCGAGGTATAGAATCATGTCATCTGTGAAGAGGGATAATTTGACTTCCTGTTTTCCTACTTGGATACCCCTGATTTCCTTCTCTTGTCTGATTGCTCTACCTAGGACTTCTAATACTAATTTGAACTGAAGAGGCAAGAGTGAACATCCTTGTCTTGTTCTGGTTTTCAGGGGAAGTGGTTCTAATTTCTGTCTGTTTAGCAGTATGTCAGCTGTGGGTTTCTTGTAGACAGCTACTACTACTTTGAGGTATGTTCCATCTACCCTAGATGTTCGAGGGTTTTTATTAGAAGGGGTGCAGGATTTTATCAAAAGCTTTTTCCACATCTAATAATAAAAACATGTGGCTTTTGTCTTTACATCCGTTGATGTATTTAATTACTTTTATGGTCTTGTGACTGTTGAATCAGCCCTGCCTCCTGGAGTTGAAGCCTACTTGATCATGGTGGATAATTTTTGAGATGTGTTGTTGGATCTGGTTTGCTAGAATCTTGTTGAGAATTTTAGCATCTATGTTGAGAATTTTAGCATCTATAGTTCTCTTTCTTTGTTGAATCTTTACCTGGTTTGGGTATCAATGTGATTTTAGTTTCATAAAAGCCTCCACTATCAACTACCAGGGAGAGGAGAACCTATTCACTAACTGGTGCTGGGGAAACTGGCTGACCACATGCAGAAGATTAAAACAAGACCTCTAACTATCAACTCTAAATGATCAAAGACCTAAATGTAAAACCTCAAAGTATAAGAACATTTGAAAATGCAGGAGGCACCCTTATGGAAATTGGAAGTGGCAACCAATGCCAGACCAAACCCCCAAGTTCCCATGCCACAAGAGATAAGATAGACAAGTGGGACCTCATCAAATTGAAAAGCTTCTACAAGGCTAAAGAAACCATCAAGAGAGCAGTGAGACAGCCCACAGATTGGAAAAAAATATTTGCCAAGTGTATATCTGACAAACGCCTAACATCTAGGATCTATAAGGAACTCAAACATGCTGAAAAGGAACTAATAGTCCCATTACAAAGTGAACAAAAGATGTGAATAGACACTTCTCAGAAGAAGACATATGAGCAGCCAACAGATACATAAAAAAATGCTCAGCCTCACTCATCATCAAAGAAATGCAAATTGAAACCACACTGAGATACCACCTATCTCCAATCAGAATGGCCATGATCAGTAACTCAAAAAACAACAGATGCTGGAGAGGACACAGTGAAAAGAGAACACTTCTACACTGTTGGTGGGAGTGTAAACTAGTACAGTCTCTGTGGAAAACAGTGTGGTGATTTGTAAAAGATCTAAAAATTGACCTTCTATATGACCCCTCAACCCCCCTGCTGGGAATATACCCAGAGAAGCTCAGATCACTCTATGAAAAAGATACCTGCATATGCAAGTTTATTACAGCATTATTCACAATAGCAAAATATGGAACCAATCGTGCTGCCCATCAAAAGTGGACTGGATAAAAAATGTGGTACATATACACAATGGAATATTATGCAGTCACAAAGAAGGACAAACTTATAAACTTCACAGCCACTTGGATGGACTTAGGGTCTGAAATACTGAGTGACCTGTCACAGAAACAAAGAACTGAGTACCACATATTCTCACTCATAAGCAGATCTTGAACAATTATTATAATACTACAAGAAAGAGATTGGCATAGTTGGAAATTGCCAGAGGAGGGTGAGGTGGAATTGAAAGTAGTGGGAAGCTGTCAGGTGGGCATACCTCATCAACAAGGGTACCTGCATAATGAACAAATGTATACCTAATGCTGAATTGTACCCCAAATCTCTAAAGTAAAAAATTAAAACAAAAAAAGCTTTGTAGTTCTCTTAGAAATTTTGTATGTATTCTTTTAAATTTATTCTCAAGTAGTTTGTTTTTGGTCACATATTAAATAAAATTGTTTTAAATTTTATTTTCCAAAAATTTGCTTTTGGTGTATTGGAATGTAATTATATTTTGTATGTTAACTTTGCAATCTTATTAATTCACTTATTAGTTATATTTGTTGCTTTTTTATGTTATATTCAAATTGAGATGGTTTTACTTCATTTTTTTCTAATCTAAATGCCTTTAAATTTTTTGGTGTAACATTGTTCATAATACTCACTTATTATATTTGTAATATCTGTAGGCACTATTGGGAAAACCTTGCTTTCATTCTAACGTTGGAACTTTGTGTTTTTTCTCTCTTTTTTTCTTTTTGATCTTTCAAAAATTTTATATTATCTCAGTGAGTCAACATTTATTAGGCTTTGTGATTTTCTCCATAGTTTATTTTTCTGTTCCATTGAGTTTTCCTTGTTTTATTTCTTCTGCTTAATGTGGGTTTAATTTCCTTAATGTTTTCTATTTTCTGAAGAGAGACACTACATAATTAATTTTGAACTCTTCTTCTTTACAAAACAAGTACTTAAGTCTATTATTTTTTTCTAATTAAATCTATTAATTTTAGCAGAATCTCACAAGTTTCTACACACATGCACATACACACAATTTTTAAAATTGCCATTCAATTAAAGGAAACACTTCTACACTGTTGGTTGGAGTGAAAACTATTTCAACCTTTATGAAAAACAGTGTGATGATTTTTAAAGGAGTTAGGAATTGAGCTTTCATACTACCCAGCAATCCACTTCTGGGAATATACCCAGAGAAACTCAAATCACCCTACAAAAAAGATATTTGTACACTCATGTTTATTGCAGCACTATTCACAATAGCAAAAACATGGAACCAACCCAGCTGCCTATCAAAAATGAACTGGATAAAGAAAATATGGTACATATACATGATGGAATATTTCACAGCCATAAAGAAGGACAAAATTATGGACTTGGATGGATTTAGAGTATACCGCACTCAGTGATCTATCACAGAAACAGAAAACTGAATACCATATGTTCTCAACCATAAGTGGATCCTGAACAATTCATCACAATACTAAGAGAGGGATTGACAATAGTGGGACACTGCCAGGGAAGGGGGGAGCACATAACATCACTAAGGGTACCTGACCCTAAATCAGGGGAAGTGAGGGCCAGTTGGAGGCCCAAACTTCACCTGCAGGCAGACTACTTATGCACCTAAACCTGACTTGTATTCCACATTTTTACAATAAAATAAAGAAAAAAATTCTTATTTTCCCTGTGATTTCTTTTTTGATTCATGGGTTAGTTTGAAGTTAGTTGGTTAAATTCTAAATGTTTGAGGGATTTTTCCAGGTATGCATCATTGTGTGTATGTATTTAATTATTGTAAAAATTGACATAAAATTGTATCTGCATATTTATCATGTACAACATGATGTTTTAAAGTATATATATATTGTGGAATGATTAAATCTAGCTAATTAACATATGTATTACATAGTTATCATTTTTGTAGTGAGAATACTTATTCACTTTCTTAACATTTTTCAAGAAAACAGTATGTTGTTATTAATTATCATTGCCATGATGTATAATATATACTTTGAACTTATTACTCTTATTTAACTAAAATTTTGTATACTTTGGCCAACGTTATTCTAACTCTATTTCTCCTCCAAATGCTCCAGCCATGCTGTTGCAAATGTTAAGATGTCCTTTTTTGTGGCTAAATAGTATTCCTTTGTGTATATATACTACATTTTCTTTATTCATCCATTGATGGATGCTTAGATTGATTCTTTGTTTTGACTATTTTATATAATGCTGCAATAAGCATGAGAGTGCAAATATCTCTTAGACATACTGATTTTATTTTCATTGAATATATTTTCATTCATAATTTTTAGTTAAATTTTGTTGTAATTAGAGAACATGCTCTGTAAATTTCAGTCTTTAAAAATTTCTTAGCAATTATGTTGAGGCCCAAAAGATTTCTATCTTGGTGAACATTCTGTGTGCGCTTGAAGATAAGGTGTATTTTGTAGTTTTGAGTGTACAAAGATACCATTACATAAAAGTGATAGATACAGATATTTTATATTCTTACCTTTATCTTTGGAGAGTATTTTTAAAGACTTCATCTATTATTATGGATTTGTCTATTCTCTAGCTCATGACCTTTTGTTTGGTATGACAGTTAAAATAAGTACCTTGTAAAGATGTTATGGTAGCTTCTAACATTTTTCATACAATAAAGACAGTAGACAGCAATTACAAGCACTAAACTGTAATAAAATACTCCATGGATAATTGAGTTAAAGTCAGTATATTAATTAATTCAGACATCAAACCTTTCTAGAATCTACTTTGTGCCTGGTCACAAACATGTAACAAACACGTGTCCTAGCCTTGAAAGTCTCCCTCTCCAGATAGATAAGTAATTGATGTAAACTCTTAAAGTATAATGCTGTATAAGCTACAATAGAGCAAGTAGTAATTATAAAATAAAAGGATTGTATGTTATTAAGTAAACTAACCTTATTTATATAAATCTTTATTCTGGAGTCTTTTTTTTTTTTTTTTTTGAGTCGAAGTCTTGCTCTGTTGCCCAGGCTTGAGTTCAGTGGCATGCTCACAAATACAGCAACCTCACTCGACCTCCTGGCTTCAGGTGATCCTTGCACCTTAGCCTTCTAAGTAGGTGGAACTACAGGCACTCATCACCTGACTAATTTTTATTTATTGTAGAGATGAGGTCTTGCTGAGTTTCCCAGGCTGGTCTCAAAACCCTGGGCTCAGGCAATCCTCTCATCTCGGCCTCCCAAAGTGTTGGGATTGTAAGCATGAGCCACTGCACCTGTATTCTGGAGTGTTAAATTATATTTATACATCACAAGTCTGGCATAATGAAAAATATTTTAGTGTCATAAAAATACAATTGGACTTGGTGTCAGTGCTGATTTTGAGTTCACACCCTATCACTGGTTGTTTAACCTTAGGAAGTTGCCCAACTAAATTTCAGCTTTCCCAATTGTGAAATGAAACAAATGTTCACACATATGTGTGATAAAGTAAGAGAAGAATATATAAAAGATTGCTGTAAAGTGCTAACAAGTACAGAATATTACTAATAATTCTAATGCAGGTTGCCTCATTGTAGTTCCAATTCACAGCATTCACTTAATTCATTTTACTTGGCTTAAAAAAAAAGACACTTCAATAATAAACTCAGCAAAGCATGTATGATGTTACAGTGATTAGAATTTGACTACATTGGTGATGAATTTGGCAGTTTGTCTACAAGAACTGAGGATTATAGGACCAGGAGAAACAGGGAAAATATATTTTAGCTCCCTTAGTATCAAATAATTAAACAGACACATCACTTGAGTGAACTCACTTAAGTTTGTATAACTAGGTAGAGTAAAGTCTAGGTAGAACTGTGATCTCGATGTCTGGACTCTAAGGTCGTGTGAGTTTCTATATATAATCCTGAATTTTTCATTTATCTATGGTTAGAAAGCAAATTAATAGCACTGTGACTTATATAATAAGTATAAAACACTAGTTTCAAGAAAAATCTACTTTCATATTAAGTGTGCTATAAAAGTGATATAGATGAGTTTGGCGAATTGCTTAAAAATATACTTATGAAAACAGAATGTTAAACTATCTATCTACATATGAAATAAAATGGTAATGATCTTAGTTGTTTTGAATGAAATTTCCAATTTAATTAGAAATGTGTAGATAAGGAATAATTTTGAGGAATTTTAATGACAACAGCTCAGTTTATTTTTATCACTATCATCTTATCTCAAATTTAATGAGCTTGAAATTCAACCTGTTTCTTCTTCCAAGTGAATTGTTATTCTCAGCTTCCTATAATCATTATTATTTTGGTCTTTTAAGCTAGAAATCATATGATATCTTTAATTTTTCTTTCTCTTTTGATCTCTACTTTTAGTATCATGGCCTTTATTTCTCTTTTGCCTGCACTGCTCCCTCTCAGTTTTTAGGTCTTTGAGTCATGACATTTTATCATCTTACCTTTAGGTTATTGAGGTATCATTTGCATTGGGCTCTCAGTACTTTTCTGTGAGAGAAATATTCCAAAAATATTACTTCCATCGTTTCTCTTAAAAACTCATCTTTTTCTATGTCAGTTATTTGGCTTTTGAAACACTGCATAATATGTATCAGTTTTATCTGTTCTATATTATTTCCTATGGTTTCCTCACACATGCCCTCCTAACTAACCCCTGTATTTACCAGATCTACTAGATATAGTGATGCCCTGCCCTCAGAAGAATTTTTGACCATTGGCAGCATCCCACTCTGATGTTTTTTCTCTGTCTGATGACTGTCTTCTGCATCTGTGAATTTTATTCAGCCCAAGTCAACTTTCAAACCAAGGCAACACTCAGTCAATGATTGAGGCTAGAGATCCGTGCAATATGCTGCAAGTTTCCTAGCCTTAATGGTGGGTGAATGATTCTGAAATGTTTTCTATTTGTGTAGGCTGAATAATGGTTTCCCAAAAAATATCCACATCCTGACCCCTAGAACCTGTGACTATGCTGTATTACATAGCAAAAGGGACTTTGATGATTGTGTGAATAAATTAAGATTTTTGAGATTGGGAGAATTATCTTGGTGGTCCCAGTGCAATCGCAAGTGTTTTTATTTGTTTATTTATTTTTAGATATATATATTTTTTATTTATAATCTTAATTTCTTTTTATTTTAAAGATGTGGGACAAAATTCAAGGTTAGGTATACAAATGTTCATTACGCAGATACTCTTGTTGATGAGGTGTGTTTCCCCTCCTCTGGCAGTTTTACACTACTGCCAATCCCATCTCCTACCTCCCCTGGCAGTTTCCCACTACTGCCAATCCCTTTCTGTAGTATTCTAGCAAACCAGATCCAACAATACATCTCAAAACCCATCTACCATGACCAAGTATTCTTTTTCCCTGGGATGCAGGACTTGTCCAACATCCACAAGACCATAAACATAATGAAATACATCAACAGATGTAAAAACAAAAACCATATGATTATACCATTAGGCATGGAAAAATTTTTTGATAAAATCCAGCACCCCTTCTTGATAAAAACCCTTGAACATCTAGGCATAGATGGAACATACCACAAAATAGTAAGAGCCATCTATGAGAAACCTACAGCCCACATATAGCTAAGCAGACAGAAATTGGAAACATTTCCCCTGAAAATCGGAACAAGACAAGGATGCCCACTCTCACCCCTCCAGTTCAACATAGTATTGGCAATCCTAGCTAGAGCAATCAGAAAAGAGAAGGAAATCAGGGGTATCCAAATAAGAAAAGAGGTAGTTAAGTTATCCTTCTTTGCAGACAACATGATTCTGTACAACAAAAACCCAAGAGAATCTGTAAAAAACAACTTGGAAAGATAAAGTCTTAGGGAATTAAATAAATGTGCAAAAGACAGTCACATTCCTATACACCAATACTAAACAAACAAACTGAAATAAAAAGCACAATCCCATCGACAATAGCCCCCCCAAAAAATGAAATATTGTTTTTTTCCAGCAAGATGGTGACAGAACAGGTCAAACTGTAAGAGTCTCCACAAAAGCGAGTGTCCATAAAGAATCTCGGTGTGAATGGGTATATGTTAGGGGTGAGTAAAATTCCATTTGGGAGACTTGGATTCAGGCATCCAGGGCTCTCCTCCAGAGGTGACTGCAACCCACCACCACCCTTTGATTGGAGACCCAGGTGCACAGGATTGTCTGCCATTCTTGGGGCTGTCTTGAGAGAAGGCAACAGAGAACAGCTGCCCCTCACCACCTGGCACCTGGTCCATGCCATAACCTGCAGTAACAGACTTGGCACAAGCAGGAGGGACCATAAAGAAGGCAGGTCATGAAAATCTGGAATAAAGTTCCAACACTGGTGATGAGATGCCAACAGGTGCCATCTTCACAGTCCGAGGACCAAGGCAGAGACCTGCATTGCTCTGCCCAGCTCCACCCAGCCTTCATCCTGGGACCCAAAGGCTATCTACTCATCAGATTCGGAGAGACAGACACCCCTCCCTCACACTGGAACAGGCACAGACATGTCAGATCTGAGTGGGAGAATTGACAGCAGCAGCAGCAGTGAGTACAGTGAGTCTGAATCAGATCCATCCTTCTCCCACAGTAGTTCATGGGACATCTGACCCACACTGAGAGCAACCCTATCACCCTGCACTGAGAGTGGAAGGGAGAGGCTGGAGATCAGGGCTGGCTGCTCCCCAAGATGGAGGCCTGAAAGGAACCTGGAGTTGCAGAAATGGGCACAGAGTGAGGGTTTTGTTTTTTTTCTCCTTGTTTGTTTTCTGTTTTAGTTTTTTCTTCTTTTCTCTTTCTGTTTTTGTAATTGTTTTGCTTCTGTTATTTTAATTTTTTAAATAGATTTTCTGTTGATATATGGGTATTTTTGAGGGACAGTATGCCAACAGAGGGTTTTTATTTATTTGCTTGTATGATTATATGTTTTTGTCTTTTTTGTTTTTCCTGTTTTGGTTTGTCTCTCCATTTGTTTGTTAGTTGGTATGCCTCTCCATTTTTCCCTCTTCTTCTTCTCTCTCTCTACCTCCCTTTTGTCTTCCTCTTTCCATTTTCCATTCATTTCCCTTTTCTCATCTCATTTTGCTTTCAGGGGTAAGCAGACACCCCCACTGCATTGTCAGATTGTAAGACAGTGGGAAGTGTGTCCCAGGGGGATCACACATCTGTCAGCGGATATTGGAATCAGCAGATATATTTGGACTCATAGCTCTCTCCTTAATTTAATCTCAAAACTTTAAAAAGCACAGGCTCCCATCCCAGGCCAGCTTTAGAACTGAACAAAACCAGAGGATCTACTTCAGGAAAAACAGGAGATTGAGCAAACAGAAATAAAAGCTATCCCTCCATCACTGAACAACAGAATTAAAGAAGAGGTTAAAAAAAAGGAGGGTAAGGGAGGAAGACCTACACAAATGAAGAAAACCAAAGGAAGAATATGAGTCTCACACAGACCTTGGGGAGGTCAGCCACTGAGAATACAGACCCCTTCAGAACTCAAACAATAAAGTGCCCTCAGAATGACTGGTTTCACACCAAAATCCCGATATCAAGATATTAATAGAAAGAATAAATATAAATGAGGAAAAACAAGAGGAAAGAATGAAGGAGTTGATAACTGGCATAATAGCAGTAAAGAATAAGAAAATGAAATAAATAACAAACTGTTAAGCATGGAAAGCAGAATTAACCAAGCAGAAGAAAGAATCTTAGAGCTTGAGGATCAAAATATTGAACTAACCCAAACTGTTAAAAACATAGAGAAGAAGCTTAAAGATAGAACAAAACTGCCAAGAGATGAGTGACTATTTCAAGAGTTGGAGCATAAGATTAATTGGAATCCCTGAGGCAAATAGAGAGATGGAGACCACCATGGAATAAACATTCCATGAAAGTATCCAAGAAAACTTTCCTCATCTCGTCAGTGACATGACCATTCAAACACGAGAGATTCAGAGAACCTCTGCAAGACAACAAATGAGAAGACCAGTTCCTAGATACCTAGGAAGTCACCTACACAAAGTAGGTATAAAAGAAAAAATTCTAAAGGCAGCAAGAGAAAATGGTCAGACTACCTACTGGGGAAGACCAATTGGAATAGTAGCAGACTTATTTACAGAAACACTTCAGGCTAGGAGAGCTTGGAGCCCAATCTTCAAAGTTTTCAAAGATAAACAAGTTTAACCAAGAATTGTCTACTCAGCTAAGGTAAATTTCTTCAGTGATGGAGAATTAAAATCCTTCCCAGACATTCAATCCCTAAGAGTTTATTCTGCCTCCAGACCAGCTCTACAAGAAACCCTTAAGAAAATATTAAACACAAAGAAAGGAAAAAGAGAACAACAACATTCTTCCCAAGAAGGCAGGAAAAAGAAAACACAATGAATCAACCCCAATATCAAAAGAAAGACAATAAACAAATAAACAGCAGCAACAATAATAAACTCTATAAGAACCTCATGACAGGGATAAACTCTCACATCTCAAGAATTAGCCTGAATGTGAATGAATTAAATGCACCACATAAAAGACATAGAATGACAAATTGGATAAAATATCATGAGGCTATAATATATTGTCTCCAAGAAACTCATCTCACTGGAAAGACACTCATAGACTCAAAGTCAGAGGATGGGAAACAAAATTTCAGGTGAACAGAACACAAAAGAAAGCAGGAGTCATGATCTTAATGTGAGACAAAATACCCTTTAAGTCATCAAAAATTAAAGAAGATATGGAAGGTCACTACATAATGACAAAAGTTATAATGCATCAACAAGAAATATCTACTCTAGATATATGTGCACCCAACACAGGAACATCAACTTTCATAAAGTAGCTTCTAGGAAAACTAAAAAAAGGTATTGACTCTAACACTATAATAGCTGGGATCTTATACATCCCACTAACAACCCTAGACAGATCATCAAGACAAGAATTTAACAAGTATATCTGGAACCTAAACTTGACACTTGACCAAATGTACTTAATTGATATATACAGAACACTCCACCCAAAACCATGGAATAGACATTTTACTCGTAACCACATGGAACTTACTCTGAGATCAATCACATCCTCTGCAATAAATCAAGAATAAACAAATTCCATAAGATAGAAATTCTGCCACGCACTTTCTCAGACCACAGTGGAATAAAAATAAATATCAACACCAATAAAGTTTCCCCCCAAACCACAAAGACATGGACACTAAAAAACATGATGCTAAACAATTCCTGGGTCAACATGGAAGTCAAAACAGAGATTAAAAGATACCTGGAAACAAATGAAAACAATGAAACACCTTACCAAACTCTCTGGGATGCCATGAAAACAGTACTAAGAGGGGAATTCAGATATCCATGAATACACATGAAGAAAATGGAAAGATCACAAGTTAACAGCTTAAATCACATTAAAAAGATGGAAAAGTAAGCTGAGTTTGGTGGCTCAGCCTGTAATCCTGTGTCTTTGGGAGGCTGAGGTGAGTAGATTGCCTGAGCCCACGGGTTCGAGAGCTGCCTGGGCAGGCGAGACCTCCTCTCTACAATAAAATCAAAAAATTAGCCGGGTGTGGTAGCGTGCGCCTGTAATTCCGGCTACTTGGAAGGCTGAGGTGGAAGGATCGCCGGAGCCCAGCAGGTCGAGGCTGCGGTGGCCAGGAGCGGTCACTGCACTCCAGTCTGGGTGACAGAGTGAGACTCCAACTCAAAAAAACAAAAACAAAAACAAAAAAGATGGAAAAGTAAGACCATCAAAACCCTAACTTCAGCAGAAGAATTCAGATTATAAAATAAAGGCCCAAATTTGGAACATAGAAGATAAAAATGTACTATAAAATAATCAATGAAACCAAAAGATGATTTTTTGAAAGGATAAACAAGATTGATAGACCCTTAGCTAGGTTGACCAAGAAAAATAGAGAAAAAACCCAAATAAACACAATCAGAAATGCAAAAGATGAAGTCACAACTGACCCTGAAGACATACAAAGGATTATCAGAGATTACAATGTACACCTGTATGGAAACAAACTTGAAAACCTAAATGAAATGGAGGACTTTCTAACATCACACTATCTCTGCAGGATGAAGCAAGAAGAAATCAAGTCCTAAATAGACCAATAACAACCCAGGAAACTGACTATGTCATAAGAAAAGAACCTACAAAAAATGCCCCGGAACAGATTGTTTTCTAGCAGAATTATACAAAACAGACAAGAAGGAGCTGATACCAATCTATTGAAAGTATTCCAGACAATCGAGAAAGATGGCACTTTCCCCAAATAAATTTATGAAGCTAACATCACATTGATACCCAAATCTGGTAAAGATCCAACAAAGAAAGAGAGCTACAGGCCAATATCCTTGATGAACATAGATGCTAAAATTATGAACAAGATTCTAGCAAACTGGATCCAACAACACATCTCAAAAATCATTCATCATGAACATGTAGGCTTCATCTCTGGGATGCAGAGCTGGTTCAACCTTCATAAGACCATAAATGTAATTAAATACATCAACAGATGTAAAGACAAACATCACATGATTATATCATTAGACGTGCAAAAAGTTTTTGGTAAAATCCAATACCCCTTCTTGATAAAAACCCTCAAACATCTAGGGTAGATAGAACATACCTCAAAATACTGAGTGCCATCTATGAGAAACCCACAGCCAACATATTGCTAAACAGACAGAAATTGGAACTATTTCCCCTGAGAGTCAAAACAAGACAAGGATGCCCACTTTCATCCCTCTAGTTCAACATAGTATTGGCAGTCCTACCTAGAGCAATCAGACAAGTGAAGGAGATCAGGGGTATCCACATAGGAAAAGAGGAAGTTAAGTAATCCCTCTTTGCAGACAACATGATTCTATGCCTCAAAAATTCAAGAGAATCTGTCAAAAACCTCCTTGCACTGATAAAGGACTTTGCCAAAGTCTCAGCATATAAAATAAATGTGCAAAAGTCATTCGCATTCCTATACACCAATAATAAATACTCAGAAACCCAAATATAAACCACAATCTCATTCACAATATCCACACACAAAAATATGAAACACCTTGGCATCTTCCTAACCACAGAAGTGAAAATTCTTTACAATAGAAAATACAAAAAAAATGACTCAAAGAAATCAAAGATGACACAAACTAATGGAAAAATATTCCATGGTCATGGAATGGATGAATCAACATTGTTAAGATGTCCATCCCACCCAAGGCAATCTACAGATTTAACCTAATACCTATTAAATTGCCAGCAGCATTTTTCTCAGTCCTGGAGGTGACAATACAGGAATTTATATGGAAACATAAATGACCAAGAATAGCCAAACAATCCTCAGCAAAAATAAATAAATAAATAAATAAATAAATAAATAAATAAATAAATAATAAAACCAACCAAACAAAAAACTAAGTGGGAGACATGCTACCAGACTTCAAGATTTATTATAAAGCTACAATTACCAAAATAGCCTGGTATTGGTACAAGAACAGGCATATAGAACAATGAAACAGGAGATTCCAGAAGCAAAACATCAACTTCTCAACCATCTCATCATTGACAAAGCTTCTACCATCAATCACTAGAGAGAGGAGAACCTATTCAGTAAATGGTGCTGGGAAAACTGGCTGACTACATGCAGAAGATTAAAACAAGACCCCTACCTATCACCGTACACAAAAATGAACTCTAAATGGATCAAAGACCTAAACAAAGAACCTCAAACTATAAGAATCCTAGAAAATGCAGGAGTCTCCCCTGTGAAAATTGGAACTGGCAACCAATCCTGATTAAAGTCCCAAATGCCCATGCCATAAGAGATAAGATAGACAAGTGGGAACTCATCAAACTGACAAGCTTCTGCAAAACCAAACTGACAAGCTTCTGCAAAACCAAAGAAACCAATGAGAGAGTGGGGAGACAGCCTACAGACTGGAAAAAATATTTGCCAACTGTGTATCTGACAAAGGCCTAACATCTAGGATCTATAAGGAACTCAAACCTGCTGAAAAGAAAAAAACAAACAGACCCATTACAAAGTTGGCAAAAGATATGAATAGACACTTCTCTAAAGAAGACATACAAACAGCCAACAGATACATGAAAAAATGCTCAGCCTCACTAGTCATCAAAGAAATGCAAAACTAAAACCACACTGAGAAACCACTTAACTCCAGTCATAATGGCCATGATCAATAATTCAAAAAATAACAGATTCTGGAAAGGATGTGGACAAAAGGGAACGCTTCTACACTGTTGGTGGGAGTGTAAACTAGTACAGCCTCTGTGGAAAATAGTGTGGTAATTCCTAAAAGATCTAAAAATAGACCTTTCATATGACCTAGCAATCCCCCTACTGGGAATTAACTCAGAGCAACTCAAATCATTCTGTGAAAAGAATACTTGCACACTTATTTTTATTGCAGCATTATTCACAATAGAAAAAAACATAGGACCAACCCTGCTGCCCATCAGAAGTGAAGTGGATAAAAAAAGTGGTATATATACACAATGGAACATTACGCAGCCATAAAGAAGAGCAAAATTATGAACTTTACAGCAACTTGGATGAACTCAGAGTCTATAATACCAAGTGATCTATTACAGAAACAAAGAACTGAGTATCACATGTTCTCACTCATAAGCAGACCTTGAACAATTATTATAATACCACAAGTGTCTTTAAAAGAAAGAGATGTAATGATGGAGGCAGAGTAAGGCTACTGTTGAAAGGAGTCAAAAGCCAAGAAATGTGGGAGTCTTATCAAAGCTAGACAAGTGAAGGAAACACATTCTCCCACAGAACCTCGAGAACGAATATAGCTCTGTTGACATCTTGATTTTAACTTTGTAGAATCCATTTTTATCCCTCTGGCTTCCATAACTGTGCAATAACAAATCTGTGTTGTATCAAGCCATGAGTTTGTGTAATTTGTTATAATAGCAACCGGAGACAAATTCAGGGTCTCAGATTCTTCAGGAGAGTTGAGCTCCAGTTGCCAATGGTAGTTACCTACTCATTGCTGTATGCTCCATTGACTTCTTTTCCTTCTCTGTGTCACGTTCCTTCCTTTCCCACTTATTCTTCCTGTAATTGCTCATTAATAAACTACCTTCTCCCTCAAGAAATGCTGCTGGGATGATTTAGACTAAGGCATTGTCACTTCTGTCTCCTTGTTTTGCCAACATTTTTCTCCCTGCTGGGAAAGCTCTTCTTCTTCCTCCTTCCTTTTTGGTTCCATTTTCTTCATGAATAAGTTTAAGAGCCACTTCCTTCTCTCTGAGATTTCTTTATTACTCCAGTCTCTAAGGCTGTCTTTTTCCCCTTACCTTTCTTTGTTCCTATTATAATTAAGTATATTCCTTATTCTGAGTGTTTTCCTTGATCTATCTACCTATTCCAGTCCACATTTCCTATGATGAAAGTCTCATTTCTTGTGAGATGGGCCATATTAGATGAGTGAGGCTATCAAAACTGAGTAAGAACTTCAGTCACCCTCAATCAGACTCATAGGTAAATATCTATTGAGTGAGCTCCTTTTCCAAATACCTGCCCAAAGGAAGCTTATATACTTGAATGTATATGTTGAAACCCAGACAATAACAAAATAAATATATAGGGTATTAGATAGAGATAATGACTAAAGAAAAAAATAAAGCTGGAGATGATTAAAGAGTAGGTATGTGGTAGTTTTAGACGGTGTATCAAGGGATGTCTAACCTCAATGAGAAACACCTGAAGGAGGTGGGTGAGGGAGCACACTGAGAGGATATCTTGAGGAAGAATGTTTAAGGCAAAGAAAATAGTGGTGAAAAAGTCCTAGACTGAAGTATGTTAAGGTATATGAAAACCAGATCCACATAGGTAAAATCCATTTCTCAGCTCGTCCCAATTTTCATTGTATACCTATTGTCTTGTTAAGTTATTAATGCTGCTCCTTTATTTTTTTTTTAAACTCTACTCTTAGACTATTGTAGGGCATGGATTTTCTGCTGCTGCTGATGGGGAAGTCATTAGAGGGTGAATTCTAACCAGAAAAATGACGCAATCTGATTAACATTTTAATGAGATCCATCTGGCTGCTCTATTGAGAAGAGAATGAAGGTCTGCTTCTATTTTTTTTTTCAAGGAAATAGGGAATAAGGTAGTCAGTTGAGTGTGAGGATAGGCAACAAGTTGTGGGAGATTGAGGAGAAAGGAGAGAAATATCCAGAAAGTGAGATTTGGCAGGTCTGTAAATATTGGTAATGACAAGTTCTAAGCTATGGCCATGAGACTGAGTGGAGAAGGTGGAGTAAGAGACAAGGTCATTGACGGAGAAGGTGGTCAAGGCACCGAGAGCCAGAGTGTTGGAAGGACAACCTATATTCATACAAATATAATTAAAATCACATTTGATGATCTGAATGGTAAAAGGAATGGCAATCAATAGCAAGTGCTCCACATAGAATATAATTTTAAATGTGATTTTCTGATGTAGTATTTAAATGCCATTTACAGAGAAGTAGAAGAGTATTAAAGAGTTACTCAAATTACAAAAGAGGGATCAGGGGAGGCAGCGTGGTACAGGATCAATTTTTGTGGCAGCACAATAGGTTCACTTATTGAAATATTTCTTCCATAATTAAAATTCAGTTGTGCTGATTCATTATAGTTCCCATGCTTTTTTTTTTTTTAACTTGGCAGCAAAAACAAAAGAGGGATTGGGTTTGGTTTTCCAGTGTAATAGTATGCTATGATTTCATTTCCAGGCAGACTATTCTGAAAACTTGGAAAAGTAAGCAGAGTAATAATAAATGTAGTGGAACCTAGGAAATCTTGATCATGGTAAAAATCAACTTACATTTTATAATTTATTGAATTACCACGTGCAAGTTTTATGTTGTTATAAACAACCTTATGAGGTAGGAATATTTATTGACATTTTGACTGACATTCTAAATTTCAGGGAGGTTAAGTAATTTTCCCAATCTCTTCCACCACTCTCAGTGCCCGCTACTGCTATTGGCAGTGGTGGCATTTGGGGGCCATTGTATTTTGTTTTGAGAACACAGTGGAAGAGATATGAAGAAACGTTTTCCTCAGAGACCAGACTATGCTGTAACCACATCCATGTTTTGGGGTTTCATTATAAAATCAGTAGGAAGCCATTGGCATTTGTTAATATGACTCTTGCATCACTGTGAAGAAGAGACTGGAAGAAGAATCAATGTGACTTGCAGAGAAATTAACTAGTGGCAACTGCAAGAGAAAACGGTGGCTGATATGATACTAAAGAGGTAAATAGACAGACTCACTCACTGATAGATTGTGTATGATAGGATAAGGGGACAGGAGGAATCCAAGATGACTTTTAGGTGCATGACTTGTGTAACTGAATGCACAGGGTTACCATTTCTTAGATGAGAAGTAAATGTTCAGATTGGGTTATGTTACATTTTGGAAGAGAAAATTATGAATTCAACTTTTGAAATGTTGATTTTGAGGTATTTTTGAGAAAATCAAGTAGATATACCAAATAGGCAATTAATTATAAGGGGCTGAATATCAGAGAAGAGGTGTTTGTGGGAAATATAAATGAAATGTGAACCATTCATATGTAGGTGGAAGTGAAGTCATAGACATGAATGAGCTTGCCTAATAAGAAGGTATAGAGTTCAAAGAGAACTATAGATTTTCAGAAATGCCAATATCTTAAATATCCAAAAAATAAGCACTTCTCATTATCTCCAATGCTTCAAATTCCATTCTAAATTGCTATTACCTCTCACCTGGCTTACTGTATCAGCCTTCTTACTGGCTTGTAAGTATCAGTGGGGAAACAGTGGGATACTGTCTTAGCTCTGGCAGCTATAACAAAACAAACAAACCATAGATTGGGTGGCTTAAACAACAAACATTTATTCTTCACAGTTCTGAAGGCTGGAAAGTCCAAGATCAAAGTTACTTTGATCTAATTCAGTTCCTTGTGAGGTCTTTCTTCCTGGTTTGCAGATGGACACCTTCTTGTTGTATCCTCACATGGTGGAGAGATCATGTCTCTTGAGCTTATTCTTACAAGGGCATTTATGAGGGCTCCACCCTCATGCCCTAATTACCTTCCAAGAGTGCCATCTCCAAATGACATCACATTGTGGCTTAAGGTTCAACATACAAATTTTAGGGAGGACACAACCTTCAGTCCATAGCATCAACATTTTCTCTGCATGCTTGTGAGGGTTGCAGGGAAATGGGCATCTTCAGACAAGTTAAGGCTAGGATAAAGAGGAGGAAGCTAGGAAAAGAGATAGAGGATTCAAAGAATTCTTCTGATCATGCAAAAGGAGTTCCTGAGGGCTCAGCAACAGAATTTGAGAGGCAGATCAGGTGTGATTTAAATTGTTGATATTAACCAATAGACACAAGAAAGAAAAGCATATGACTTAGTACCACGAGTATTTTTGCAGGGAGATACTGAGCTTAGGGTCAAGATAACGTTTTTCTTCTTTTTATTTTATTAATTAATTTATTATAAAGATGTGGGGTACAATTCAGGGTTAGGCATACAAACACTGATCATGCAGGTACCCTTGTTGATGAGGTATGACCCTCCCTCCCCTAGCAGTTTCCCCCAACTGCCAGTACCACCTCCCCTTCCCCTGACAGTTTTCTGCTACTGCCCTTCGCTTTCTCATAGCATTATAATTGTTCAAGGTCACCTTATGAGTGAGAACATATAGAACTCAGTTCTTTGTTTCTGTGATAAATCACTGAGTATAATTGACTCCAAATCCATCCAATTTGCTGCAAAGTTCATATATTTGCCCTTCTTTATGGCTGCATAATATTCCATTGTGTATGTGTACCACATTTTTTTAATCCAGTCCATCTTCAATGGGTAACATGGTTGGTTCCATGTTTTGAATAGAGCTGCAACAAACATCCGTGTGCAGGTACCTTTTTTGTAGAATGATTTGAGTTTCTCTGGGTATATTCCCAGTAGAGGAATTGCTGGGTCATATGGAAGGTCAATTTCTAGTTCTTTCAGAAATTGCCACACTGTCTTCCAAAGAGGTTGTACTAGTCTGCATTCCCACCAGCAGTGTAGAAGTGTTCCTTTTTCTCCACATCCTTGCCAGCATCTGTTGTGTGTTTTATTAATGACAACCATTCTTACAGGGGATATGTGGTATCTCAAGGTGGTTTTGATTTGCATTTTTCTGATGATGAGTGAGGCTGAGCACTTTTTCAGTGTCTGTTGGCTGCCTGTATATCTTTTTTTGAGAAATATCTATTAATGTCTTTTGTCCACTTTTTAAAGGGGCTGTTTGTTTTTTTCCTTTTGGTGCATTTGAGTTTCTTGTAGATCCTAGATGTTAGGCCTTTGTCAGATATACAGTTGGCAAATATTTTCTTCCCATTCTGTGGGCTGTCTCCCTGCTCTCTTGATGGTTTCTTTGGCTTTGCAGAAATTTGTCAGTTTAATGAGGTCCCACTTGCCTATTTTATCTCTTATGGCCTGGGCACTTTGGGTTTTGATCAGCAATCGGTTGCCAGTTCCAACTTCCATAAGAGTGTCTCCTGCATTTTCTAAGGTTCTTACAGTTTGAGGTTTTGCGTTTAGGTCTTTGATCCATTTAGAGTTAATTATTGTGTATGGTGATAGGTAGAGGTCCTGTTTTAATCTTCTGCATGTGTTCAGCCAGCTTTCCCAGCACCATTTATTGAATAGGCTCTCCCCTCCCCGGTGGTTGCTGTTGTAGAATTTGTCAAAGATGAGTTAGCTGAGGAATTGAGGCTTTGCTTCCAGAATCTCCATCCTATTCCATTGGTCTATGTGCCTGTTCTTGTACCAATAGCAGGCTGTTTTGATTACTGTAGCCTTATAGTAATGTTTGAAATCTGGAAGTGTGATACCTCCTGCTTTGTTTCTTTTGCTAAGGATTGTTTTGGCTATTTGTGGTCATTTATGTTTCCATATAAATTTCTGTATTGTCATTTCCAGGTCTGAGAAGAATGATGTTGGTAACTTAATGGGCATTGCATTGAATCTGTAGATTGCCTTTGGTAGGATGGACATCTTAACAATGTTGATTCTTCCTATCCATGAACATGGGATAGTTTTCCATTTGTTTGTGTCTTCTTGGATTTCTTTGAGCAGTGTTTTGTAGTTCCCATTGTAAAGGTCTTTTACTTCTCTGGTTAGGAAGATGCTGAGGTATTTCAGTTTTTTGGTGGTTATGGTGAATGGGATTGTGATTTTTATTTGGGTCTCTGCCTGCTTGTTGTTGGTGTATAGGAATGCAACTGTCTTTTGCACATTTATTTTGTACCCCGAGACTTTGCCAAAGTCCTTATTCAGTGCAAGCAGGTTTTTGACAGATTCTCTTGGATCATATCATCAGCAAAGAGGGATAACTTGACTTCCTCTTTTCCTATTTGGATACCCCTGATTTCCTTCTCTTGTCTAATTGCCCAAGCTAGGACTTCCAACACAATATTGAACAAGAGGGGTGAGAGTGGGCAGCCTTGTCTTGTTCCAGTTTTCAGGGGAAATGTTTCTAGTTTCTGTCCATTTAGCAATATGTTAGCTGTGGGTTTGTCGTAGATGGGCACTTAACATTTGGAGGTATGTTCCTTCTATACCTAGGTGTATGAGGGTTTTTTATCAAGAAGGGATACTGGATTTTATAAAAAACTTTTTATGCATCTAATGAGATAATCATGTGGCTCTTGTTTTTACATCTGTTGATGTATTTAATGACACTTATGGTCTTGCGAATGTTGAACCAGCTCTGCATCCTGGGGATGAAGCCTACTTGGTCATGGTGGGTGATTTTTGAGATGTGTTTTTGGATCCGATTTGCTAGAATCTTTTTGAAGATTTTTTCATCTTTGTTCGTAAGGGATATTGGCCTGTAGTTCACTTTCTTTGTTGGATCTTTACTGTTTGAGTATCAGTGTGATGTGAGCTTCGAAAATGATCTGGGGAGCATTCCATCTTTCTCCATTGCCTGGAATACTTTCAGTAGAATTGGTATCAGCTCCTCCTTGTACATTTTGTAGAATTCTGCTGGAAAGCCATCAGGTTCAGGGCTTTTTTTGTTAGGTAGTCTTTGTATGACAGAGTCAATTTCCTGGGTTTTTGTTGGTCCATTTAGTGTCTCAATGTCTTCTTGTTTTAACCTGGGTAAGTTGTGTGATGTCAGAAAGTCCTCCATTTCATCCAGGTTATCAAGTTTGTTTCCATATAGGTGTACATAGTAATCTCTGATAATCCTTTGTATTTCTTTGGGATCGGTTGTGATTTGGTCTTTTATATTTCTAATTGTGTTTATTTGGACTTTTTCTCTCTTTTTCTTGATCATTCTGGCTAGAAGCCCATCAATCTTGTTAATTCTTTCAAAGAACCAGCTTTTTGTCTTGTTGATGTTTTCTATAACATTTTTGTCTTCTATGTCCTGTATTTGGGCTTTTGTTTTTGTGATTTTGATTCTTCTGCTAAAGTTGGGGTTTTGGTGGTCTTCTCTTTCCAGCTCCCTTAGGTGATTTGTTAGGCTCTCCACTTGTGAGCTTTCCATTTTCTTGATGTGTGCTTGTAGAGATATAAATTCCCCTCTGAGAACTTAGCATCCCAGAGGTTTTGGTAATATGTTTCTTCATTTTCATTTGTTTCCAGGAATCTTTCAATTTCTTCTCTGATTTCAGTGTTGATTCATTCATTGTTCAGCATCATGCTGTTTAATGTCCATGTCTTTGTGGGCTTTGGGGAAGTGTTGTTGATTTTGATATTTATTTTTATTCCACTGTAGTCTGAGAATGTGCATGACAAGATTTCAACCTTTTGGAACTTGTTCATGCATGATTTATGGTCAAGGATGTGGTTGATCTTGGAGTATGTTCCATGCAGTGATGAGTAGAATGTATATTCTGTGGTTGTTGGGTGGAATAATCTGTAGGTATCTACTAAGTCCATTTGGTCAAGTGTCAAGTTTAGGTTCTGGATCTTCTTGTTGATTTTTTCCCTCGATGATCTCTCTATGGCTGTCAGTGGGGTATTCAAGTCCCCTGCTATAATAGAATTAGAGTCAATGTCTTTTTTTGTTTACTTAGTAGCTGTTTTATAAGTGCTGGTGCTCCTGTGTTGGATGTGTATATGTTTAGGATGGATATTTCTTGTTGATGGATTGAACCTTTTATCATTATGTAGTGTCCTTTTGCATCTTTTTAAATTTTTGATAGCTTAAAGGTTGTTTTGTCTGATATTAAGATTGCAACTCCTGCCTTCTTTTGTGATCCATTTGCCTGGAAACTCATTCTCCATCCTTCAACATTTAGTCTGTGTGTGTCCTTTGTAGTGAGATGAGTCTCCTGAATACAGCAAATAATGGGGTCATGGTTTCTTATCCAGTCCGACACTCTGTGTCTTTTCAGTGGTATATTTAGTCTATTCACATTCAGGCTGATTATTGGAATGTGATTGCTTATCCCTGTCATGAAGTTCTTATAAAGTTTTTTCTTTGCTTACTTGTTTTCTTTTGGCTTTGGAGTTTGTGTATGCGTGTGTTTTCAAGTTTCTTGTTGCACTATATTCTCTGTTGATTCTGTGCTCTGCTGTTCTGTTGGGAAGTGTGTATTGATTCTTTTTTTCTTTCTTCTGTGCTTAATACCTTTTTAAGTGTCTCCTGTAGAGCTGGTCTGGAAGCTGCATAATCTCTTAGGGATTGAATGTCTGGGAAGGATTTTAACTCTCCATCACTGATGAAGCTGAGCTTGGCTGTATAGGAAATTCTTGGTTTAGATTGCTTATCTTTGAGGACTTTGCATATAGGGTTCCAATCCCTTCTTGTTTGTAGTGTTTCTGTTGATAGGCCTGTAGCTATTCTGATTGGTTTTCCCCAGTAGGTAGTCTGACCTTTCTCTCTTGCTGCTTTTACGACTTTTTTCTTTTGTGCTTACTTTGTGAAGGCAAATTACTATGTGTCTAGGGGTTGGTCTTCTCATTTGATGTCTTGTGGGGGGATTCTCTGTATCTTTTGTGCTTGGCTGGTCACATCTCTGGTGAGATAAGAAATGTTTTCTTGGATTACCTCCTGGAATACTAGTTCCAAGTTGTTCTCATTTTCCCTTTCTTCTTCTGAGATACCAATCAAGCATAGGTTTGGCCTCTTGTTATAACCACACATCTCTTGTAGGTTTTGTTCCTTCTTTTGGAGTCTTTTTTCTATGTTTTTTATAGATCGGGTTAATTCCATGTTCCGGTCTTCAAGTTCTGAGATTCTTTCTTCAGCTAGATTGATTCTGCTTTTCATGTTTTTCATCTTGTTATTTATTTCCTGGATGAAGATTTTTATTGCCAGAATCTCTGTTACAAGTTCTTTCAGTGTTGCAGCTTGTCTTTCTTAGGTCTTATTCACTCTTTCCAACCATTCCCTAATTCCTTTCCTATTCTGGGGCCAGTTGTTGGTGACTTCCATTGTTTGGACACCAAGGTCTAATTTCTCAAGAGTTTTGTCTGTGGTAGACTTGGAATTGCCTGAGGCCTTTGACTTTTCATAATTTGTGACAAATATCTTGTGTGTGTTTTTTTTCCTCTTTAGTTCTGTTATTCAGTGTCAGTGGGAGAGGCTTTCCCTTCTGATGTTTGCTCAGTCCTTTATTCTTCCCTGATCTGGGCTCTGGATTTGTTCTATTTTGAAATAGGATTATGGATGGGAAGCTTTGCTGTCTTGTAGTTTTTTGAAATCCCAGTAAAGTGGGGGATGGGGTGCTAGGAATCAGATGCTACTTGCAATTTAAAATGTTCACTCTTATGGTATGTTTTCCCCGAGATCCACTCCCCACCACCACTCTATAAGATGATGCAAAGCAGAAACTAACCCACACCACAAAACAATCTGCAGTAATAACAAAGCGCGAAAAAACAAACCACCACAACAGAAAAACCCCAAGAAAACTAAACACACAACACATGTCTAATACAAAGTAAATAGAGAAGAAAGACAAGAAGACCAAAGGGGGGACAATAAAGAAACAGAAAAAAAAGAGAAAGAGAGAGAAAAAAAAGGTGGGGAGAGTCAGGTGGAACCCTCACACCTCACACATATATTGATACATCTCTTAAATTGTAAAAAAATGAATATAAAATAAAACCCCCAGAAGAACAAAAGAGCAAAAATCAACAGCAAAATCAAAAGATGAATACTCAATCACTCACATACACACATAGTCAGAGAATGAGAAATAAAAGCAGACAGAAACAGATAAGGAAAAGAAAGAGAAAAAAACATTTTGGGAGAGGGTGAAGTTCAAAGCCTCGCATACACATTCATGCACAAAGGAAAAATATTTTTAAAAAGAGATGAACTAACAAAGAGTCAGAAAATTTTTAAAATTAAAAAACAATTGAAAATTTGAAAAAAACAAAACAGAACAAAACAAAAACAGAGACAAAAAAACCTGTCCTCTTGTGGGCAGGCTCTGTAGTTGTTCCTCTAATCAGATCTCTCCTGCAGAACCGCCTCTTTCACTCTCTCCTCAGAGAGTGGAGCAAGGAAGGAGGGGCAGTGAGGTGGGTGGGGCTGTGGTCTTTCCCTCCCACTCTCCTATGATCAGGGAGATCTCTAGTGGGGATGTGCAGGATAGTCTTTTCCCCAGGTATGTACTCTCATGAGGTTGCACCAGCCAGGTCTATCCTCGAATGGGGTTCTCCTATTGCGACTAATGTCCAGGCTTTGTCTGGGTTTGTCCCTCTCAGTCGTGGCCCAGCTATGTGGGTATGACTTACAGAGGATTGCTGGGGAGGAGGGCGACTGTGTCAGCCAGGACTCACCACTGATCTCTTTGGAGTTCTTCCTGGTTTTTTTCTGGCCACACCCTTTGTCCCAGGTCCCAGATCCCTCTGAAGTTTGTGCTCTCAGGATATTTCCTCTGGATCACAATCCAGTCCTGAGTAGTTGATCTGCCATTCATGGAGATCAGTTCACGGGGGTTGCTTCAGTAGCCCCTTCCAGTGCCTTGTTAGGACTCTTTCTTATTTCAATGGTAAGGGAGCACCTGAGGCAATTGTTTGTTTTGCTTTGGCAACAGGTTGGAGGCTGCCAGGTGGGGGGGAAGATGGGCAGAGCAATGCAAATTTATGCCTGGAAAGTGGCTGCTGTGCAGGGCTCCTTCTCAGGCATGCACCTTCTCTCCTGACTCCCCCATGCTCTCTCTTCAAAAATCAAATCCTGCACTCCAGCGGTCTGGTATGCCAGGCGATGGGGTGCGCCGGGTGCCAGGCGCTGGGAATGAGCTGAACTCAGCAGGCTTCTCTCAGGCGCTTTCCTGCAGCAGACATTTCTGTGGCACTCCCGGGAGCTGAGCTCTAATTTCAGGGTTGTGGGAGTCTGCAGTCTCCCTCAGACGGGGGACCTGGGTGGATAGAGCTGAGTATCTCCTCAGATGGACTTGTATGCTCCCACTAGCTCCTGCCTACTCACATGGAGAGTCTCCATTGTCACTAGCTTCCACAGAGACTTTTACAGCGTGACCTTTCAGCCGCCATCTAAACTCCTCAACATTATTCTAATAGAAAGTTTGCATATGGTTCTTCTAGATTCTATATATTGGTGTCACATTTCTGAGTAATTTTTCTATTAGTAGTTATCAAACTTCAGTATGCCCAATAAATACCAGGAGAATTTAACAATTTAGGTTGCTGTGATCCATCCAAAGATTTCTGTTTTGAGGTATGAGAGGTGAGGTCTACAAATCTTTACTTGAACTTCCTATGTGATAGGTAGGTGGTTCACATCATTGTGGGAGGCAGACACTATGCTAGATCTCATGGCACACAAATAAGAAATGTTCCTTGCTCTGAAAGAACTTAAATGATTTCAATGTAATGTGTTAACAAAACCTTTCCAGTTTTTAATGTGGTCCCAAGCAGAGTATTTAGTTTAAATTAAAAACAATTAAAATGTACCATATGTAGTATGAATGCTTTGGGCACCTGTGTAAACTTTCCTGTTAAACCTTTATTTTAAACGAGTCTATCATTTTCAGTTGTTTTATTTTATATGGATGGGGGATTATATAATAATCTGATTTTTTTTAGTTTTTGAGTGCTAGCACTAAATGCATTTGGTGATCCATTGTTGGTGGCTGTTCCATTGTGGTGCCTATTGAAAGAGACTAATTTGTGTGCTTGCTTTCTGGTAGATGTCTAATTTATTATTATCTAAAATTTTCAAAAGTTTTGAAAAATCTCATTCAGATCTGACTATGTTTCAAAAACCGGTTAACAAAGGCACTAAGAGTAGCTTAATAATTGTTTATTTGACTTTCTTCTCCAATATATTAATTAGTTACTTTACCACTTGAAATCTAGGTCATGCTCATTCAGAAGGAATTGTCTGTACATGCTAGTGGAGAAAATTTTTTCTGTCATGACTCATCCAGATTAAAAGATTGGAAGATAAATTTCAGACTGTGATTCTGAATGTTATTAATTTAAAATTATTTGGAAAAAAAATAACTCTATTTATTAAACAAAAATGATTTTCTCATCTTCAAAAAAATATAATTTCCTTACTGGGAAGAAACAGATTTATTTCTAGTTCTGAGGAATTATTCACTTAAGTGTCTCATGAGAAGGCCCAGTGAACTGATGGGAGTTGCACAAACTGGGGAGTTTTACTGGGAAGTGAAATCGGGTGATGAAGAAAAATGTCTAAACATCTGGATAAATGAGTCTGAGAAACGAGAAAGCCCATAAAATGATAATAATCTTACCAGTTTAACAGAGGAGAGCAAACATTTTGATGAAAATGACCGTGTTATTTTTAGATACGGTAGGCTTTATTCTCTTTGACAGAGTGGACCCAGAAGCCAGAAGAGGGCATCAGCTGTAGCCTGCCTCTGGGTGTGGGTGGTCTTGAAACCCAGTGAGTTGTGGGTCAACATGTCTGATATTCAAGAACACAGTTTATGTAGATAATCTGGAGGTGATGGTGGCATGAACCAATAATATATAGTCTCAAAAGTCAATGTGATATGTTTCTAAGTAAGATACATTTAATTAATTGGAAAATGTATTATTACACTACTGTCAGTCTATTACTCTTCTGTTGACAAGTTCACTACTCAACATGAAATGTTGTAGTATCAGACATATTGAACCCCAATACTGCCTCCTCCACCTTTTGTATGGTTCTTAGACCCATTAGCCACAGGGTACAGGCCCACTGTTGACTCACCCTTTTGTGAACTCCTCATTTGCTTTGGGGAGCAGTGAACATGATATAACAACTCTGTGGGAATTAATTTATTCTTCTCCAACATTATGTTAGTCTGATTGTCTCCTTATCTTTTACTTTGCTATGTCAATTCAATAGAAAAAACTTTTAACTACTTTACAAATCCATGAAAGATAGCCAAATGCTAGATTATTGTATTTTATTTTAGGCTGAATGTTGCATCAGCATAAGATGAGCTTTTAGAATGGGACTGGCAAAGTTATCTAACTTTTCAACCCTATTTTAGTCATTTTTCATAGTGCATTTTCATTGCTGTTTTCAAAACAGCACATATTGCAGAATGTCAGATACACACAAAAACATAAGTACAAAAGGTTATTTCAAATTACATTGGGGTATCCAAATTATATTGGATTTTTAACGTCATGATTTTCCTCCAGTAGTGTTTGAAATCATGTCTTGGCCCTAAATGTTTATCCCTGAACTCTATACATCCATATTCTTTAAATTATATTACACTGAAAAATATATTAGCAGTTTATGTATTACACAGACAAGTTTTCTATCTTGTCTGGTTAGGTTGTTTCTTGCTAGAAAATGTTTCAAAAATTGATCATTCAGCTATTTCTTCAAATTGTCTGATATTATCAGTACTTGGCTCTTTGGTGTAACAAAAATTTTAGAATTATAAATTCAGAGTGAGTTTTGAGAGGTTTTCAAATATAGCAAAATTATTATATAAAAATAATGCTTTTATGAGATTGTCCTAAAGAAGACTGAGGCTCACAGAGATTAATATACTGAAGCTACACATTGACAACTGAGACTTAAACCCTTTTTTCCTGAGTCCAATGCTGTAATCTTTTCATCTCTACCTCCTGAAGCTCTCAAGAATTTTATGAGCAATTAAGTAATTAGTTAATACCCAAAGGTATGGTGCTTATGTGACTTCAGGCTCATGGATAAATGCATGTTTATAGAGAAAAACATTTTTGACCAGCATGGTGGCTCGCATCTGTAATCCCAGTATTTTGGGAGGCCAAGGTGGGAGGATTGCTTGAGCCCATGAGTTCAAGACCCCTGCCTAGGCAACATAGGGATACTTCACTTCGTCTCTACTAGAAATCAAAATATCAGCCAGTCATGGTGGTGTGTATCTGTAGTCTCAGCTACTCAGGGGGCTGGGCGGGGGAGGATCACTTGAGCCCAGAAGTTTGAGGCTGCGGTGAGTCATGCCACTGTACTCCAGCCTGGTGACAGAGTGAGACTCTCACTCAAAACCTGAAACAAAAGAAAACAAAGAAAAAACAAAAACATAAAAAAGAGAGAAAGGCATCATTGATTATTTAGAGCACCACTCCCCTTGCTCTTGGAGCATTGGTCTCTTCTAACAGTAGCTTACCAAAGGAGGAAAAACCTGAAATGTAGGGGAAAGCAGATTTTGTTTGAGAACCTCTCAAGCTCCATTTACTCTTCTGTAAAATGGAAATAAAATGCACTTTGCAGAGCTTTTGTGAAAATTATAGACAATGCTTTTAAAATTATTGACTCCAACAGCCCATTTTTGCCTCCCTCTATGATTGGCTTCCACCTCAAGGTCCTTCCTTTCTCAGAAGCTAATTGTTTCTCATGGAGCCCAAGTTTCTGAGGCAGAAAGCAATCTCTTCGTCTTCAAGGAAGCATTATAGGAGTAATTTTTGATGTCTTCAAGAATATTTGCATTTTAAAAGTGGATAGAATGGGAAGTGCAATTTTTTAAAAAGCCATCACTAATGTTGGAATACCAGAAGCCAGGAAGATAAAGAAAACCAATAGGCCAATTTTTCTTTTTTCTGTGTGTGTTTTCCATATAACATCAAACAGGTAACTGAGTTGTGTAAGATTAGGAAAGTAGCAATAACTTAATAGCATTATATCTTAAATTTAAGAATAAAAGAAGTTTAAATTACCTTTTAAGTTGCTTGTATCAGTGCCAACAAATTACAGCTGTATGGCAGTTCCTCCTTTTTTATGGGCCATATTCTTAGGAAATAGTTCATATGTGTAACTCACAAACTACTCAAACCATATAGGAAAATAGAATCAGGGAATCAAGTTACATTCCATCCCCATCTTGAATGTTAGCATTCTCTGAGTCTGTGAGGCTTGTTGGTGGTTTTGCCAGGGCTGCATTTCTGATAAATACTAAGTAAGCCACTGTGCTCAAAGGTCAGCATTTATTTTGGATGCAAAACTTTGTGTACCATACAGACTATTTATGGATGATGAAAAATCCTTAAAGCTTTTGACTTTTCTTTCCAAAATTTTCATGTCGCTTTGGGTATTTGGTGGTGTGGTTTACTGTTCTTGAAGGGAAGTGGTTTGGGAATGCAGCTAAAATCTGGAACAGCAGAGTTTGGTATAGATCTGAGTTCTAGAGCTGCAAATAAATTGTCCTTATCTCATCTAAGCATTTAATATATGGTAATTTTATGAAAGCAAATGAAACCAGAAGGCAGAACAATCTCAAAAACTCATGAATATATAAGATAAGATTTTAGATGACAGAAGCTATTGGAGATAAGTGCTTACTTTAACTGGAAGCACTTTTTTTTTTTTGCATGAAACATTTTGAAAAACACACGAGTTTGCCATCTTTTCAGAACATTTTTGCAAATGTATTTTTTACAAAAGTTCTACCAAGATCCTGAACATATATCACACATATTCTCATTTTGTGATGGAAAGGCAATCTGTGGGTTTGAAAGCCAAGACCAGTGGAAATAATTGTGAAAACTTACTTTGGGTCGGACAAATGTGGGCATACTTGGAACACTTGTGTTTTTGCTGAAAGATTTGTTTATCAAAGCCTATATTTTTGCTCACCAAGTTAAGTGATTTCTGGGTAGTCCAATCTGGTATTTCCCTAAGTTTTAACTTTACACATAGCTCCTATTAAAAGTCAGAATCATTTCTCCTCCCCCCAATTAGAATCAAGGGCTCTATCTTATCTTAGTTTTGGTTTGTGATTAGTGGGATCTTGGAAATGATAAGACAGAGGCAGCATATCTGTTACAAGGGCTTTGGAGCCAGGCAACCTAAGACTGAGTCTCAGCCCAGGCTCCTATAAGCAGTGTCACAAGGGCAAGTTATTTGATCTTACTGAATCCAAGTTTGCTCATCTGCAAGATGTAGATAATAATATGTTTTCCTTCTCGGGTTTTTGTGACAATCAAGACATTGCATGTAAAGCATGTAGAGAATTGCACATGTTAATTCAGTAAATGATGATACAGGTTATAATGATGATCTAAATTAATATGCTAGCACTGTAAAGGGACTCTTTTCAAATTTTTGGGAACCGTATGTCATTACATTTCCTGATCTCTTAAGACAAAGAATTGGTTTAGAATGATAATAGTCAGAGGCTTGCAAATGAAAGCTGACACATGTTTCATGTAAGATATAGGCATACACTGTGATAATTTTTTATATTTTTATATTCATATTAAATGGCCATATTGAAGCTTCTATATTTCAATATAAAATAGAAATATAATTTCTTATATGGAGGCTTCTAAGACTCCAGAATTTAGTAAGTAGTATACATAATTTCCTCTATCAGTAAGTAGTATACATCATTTTCTCTGTCAGTCCTTTTTCAAGAAGTTAAAAATGTAAGGAAATTATTTGAAGGCACAAATGAATAATTATCCTTTTAAAGTATTCAATGAATTTAGTCATGGTTTCATCAGATTCAATTTAAAGAGATAAAGGAAAGAGAAAGAGTGGGGTAATTATCTTTAAATTGCCTTTCAGCTTGGGTTGTTCAAGTTTCCAAATTGCTTACCTATTTTAGTAGCTTTAAAGAAGCAAACAATATTGTACACTCTGCAGATCAAGAAAGCCTTTGTTATTCCCACTTTCCTTGTGTTGAGGAGCCTTGCTTAAACAGCTAAGTTCCTGCTTAAGATTTGAATCAGAGACCCATGGAGAGTAGAAATTGGAACTATATAACTTGATCTGCTACCTCACAATAAGTGCCTGACATTTAGTGTGGGCTGAATGAAATCTAAAATGCAGCCTAGATTTGCTTTAAAAATGAATTAAAGCAATTAGTGCTTGAGATAATTTAGGGCAAACAGAGATTAGGACAAGTATTTACCATCTGTCCAACTTGTGTGACAACCAGTCCCTCCAGCATTTCTCAGTAAATTGGACTATTAAATCTGTAATAAATAAATAATTAAAAAATGATAGTATTTTGACTGATGGTGCTTATTTATACAAACTGTTGTTGCCACTTGAGACATTGATACTTTCTAGTGTAATTTATAATTCTTTCAAAAATACTTTATCCAAATTCTGTTTTCTTTTCTAACAAGATAAGTATTTCCTTCACATTGTTACAGATAATATATTGGGTAGATCTGACTGACTTAGGCTGAATTTTTATTCCTTCTTATAACCAAGAAATACATATTTTTATTACTATAATTATTAATTAGCATATTGCTTGGTCTAGATTCTGGAAACCTGTTCTGTGAGACAAATGATAAATCCATAGCTTAAGAGTTTACAAGTCTCTCTGGCAGAGAGGGAACATTCTTATTTTCCATCTCAAAGCAGGATTCAAATCGTCTCTGAAAGTCTTCATTTATCCTATTTACCTGGCTGTCCTTCACTCAGACTGAAAAGGATGGGATGATGTTTCCATTTCACTCCTCTTCCCTCCACCTTTATATCCAGTAGCTTGATCCTGCCCAGGGATGATGAATCTTATTCTTGCACTTTCCTTCTACTCCACAATATGAAAGTGTCTCATCACCTGAAGCAATCACCTTCTGCCAATCTTGCCTCCATTTTGTGCACATGGCCAGCATATGCATTTCTGCTCAAGGGCTCTGGGGGCTTCCTATTTCTTTAAGAAAAATTTCAGATTTCAAACTGACTACTGCACCTATTCTCCTTTAACCTATTTTCACTCAGCCCCCTGTTCTCGCCAGAGTGGCCACTGGTGACTATTCTAGTTGTGTGCCTCAGCTCCTGAAACACCATTTCGAAGCTCCCCCGACACAAATTTCCTCTGCTTCCCTCTGCCCCCATGATGTTGATATTCTTTCAGCATTTGGAATTCCGTTCAAGGTTACATTTTCCAAAAAACTTCCAAAACTTCTCCAGCCTGGGATGATTAATCTTTGTTGAATTTCTCCTTTCCTAAATACCAGCAACTGTTTTATTTATTTATTTTATTCTTTAGAGTTTGGATTTAGGATTTTCTTCTCTTTTCTGGGTATTTTAAATAAATGATAATTTAAACAGGTGACCTTTCCACCTAAGTATAGGTTTATAGATTATCTCAACTTATAAAAGGTCAAACTTCTTATCTGAATTTCAGATGTAAACCTTCCCTAGGAAATGATTGTCCTATGGCCCTAGCTAGGCTTGAGTAACCATTTATTTATTTAAATCGTATAACTTAATTTTATTATAGAGATGTAGATACATGTCAGGATTAGGTACATAAGTAATCTATGTGCAGATGAAGTTTGGGCTTCCATCTGGTCCTCATTTCCCCTGGTTTAGGATCAGGTACCCTTTGTGTTGTTATGTCCCCCACCCCACCTGGCGGTGTCTCATGACTACCAATTCCTCTCTTGTGCTATTGTGATTAATGTTCAGGTCCCACTTATGAGTAAGAACATGTGGTATTTGGTTCTTTGTTTCTGTGATAGATCACTAAATATGATTGTCTCCAACTCCATCCAATTTGCTGTGAAGTTCATAACTTTGTCTTTCTTTATGGCTGTGTAATATTCCAGCATCCCTCAAGTTGGCAACATGTCAGAAGCAAGCAGTTTTATCCCCTATTTTAGATTCGATTAGTGATGTTAACAAAACTTCTTTTGAGTATGAATATATGTGTGTGTGTGTATATATACACACACAAATATGTGTATATATTCTCTAAATTGTTTGCTTATTTTATCCAATACCAACCAAAGCAAATGTTGACTAAATAAGCACTTGGTGAAACACTGTGCAACAATGGATAGATATATATAGCAAAGTTTCAGCTATAATTAATTCTTTCTCTCAGGCTTAAAAGCTACTGTTAAAGAAGAGCAGAGAGATTCTCTTCCTTCTGGCTGGGGGAAGTCTGTCCACACTTGGATAGCATGACAGCCAGTTCATAGACTTTCAAGGTAATGGTGACCTCACCTATGTGTTGTGAGAAATGTGAAAAAGATATTTTTGTCTCTCCCAATGACTTTGAAACCTCTTTCCTACCTAAGACAGAACAGGTATCTACTTGAAGTCTCCAACTCAAATATTTGGATGGACCATTTTTTGGTACCTATCTATAAGGTGACAACAATAAATTCTAGGAATAAATGAATATTTTATAGGTGCATAGTTTTGTATTTGGAAGCCATTTTCATTCTCTGGGCTCTAGAGTTATGGGTATGTTTTGAAGAATAGCCTGGCTGGGCTTTGGTCAGACTTGGACAGTTGGACACCACATAATATTGTTGCCAGATAGCTTTTCCATCCACTTATTTTTCTAGAAAAAACAGTACTATCATAACTGCCCATTTTATTTCTCTGTCTACTGTCTGGTTTAGTAAATGGAATGGGCAAGTGACTTTTATTCAGCATAGATTACTTGCCATAACTTATGCCAGTTCTTGGTAAATATTACTTTATTTAATTATCGATAAGACTTTCTAAGATAGGTTTCTTAATATATGCATTTTATAGAAAATCAAATGGAAGCCCAGAGTTAAAGTTGCCCAATATTAGTGTATTTGGTGGCAACACAGATCTAGCCCATACTAATGTTAATTTAAAAAGGGGGAGGCTTAGGGACACCAGTACCTGGGAAGGATGGGGATGAAACTGTAAACAAGTGCATATTAATGAAGGATTATAAGTGTTTTGTCACTCTCTTATTCTGCCTCTTCTTACCCTTCCTCTCAATTCTATACCTTAGCAGCATTTTCCTCTATGATTTGACCTAATCTTTTTTTTTTTTTGACTACACATGTGCTTCCTCTATGTAGTCTGGGCAGGTTGCTCTTCTCAGCTTAGCTACACCAAGAGAGAGTGTTTCTCTTTTAATGTCTGAACAAAATCCCTTCAAGGGAAGGGCTCTGATTCACCTGCTTGAAAACATGCCCATTTCTGGACCATCACTGCATTTAATGGTATAGGATACTATAACTGAATGGGCCTGGGTTGGGCCAAGGGCTTCTTCCCGCTGTGCTGTGTGTCTGTGTGTGTGGCTTTACAATGTTCTAAAGAGTATTGGGGAAAGGGTATACAGAATTAAAGCTGAAAATAAATATCTTGCATTCTACTAACTCTTTAAAAATCCTTTTGATATGGTCTAATGGTAATTGATAGATATCACAAAGTATGTAGATATAATTATTGATTTATTCTAATAATACTTGATTTCAGTCAAATAACATATGGCTCAAGGGAATTATTAGTCTAAATAAAACATATTCTCCAGCAAACATGATTTGGGATATAACATAGATCACTCTAGGGAAAATTAAGACTCAATTTCATGGAGATTAGATCATTGATGGTAACAAAACCCCTTTTGAGTATGAATAGACGTGTGTGTGTGAGGCAATCTTACTTCAATTTATAGAAAGGAAATGTCACTCTGAATCATTACTTATAACAAAGCAAAATAAATTATATATAGTCATTGTGCATTTCTTTTCTGAGACATACACTTCTTCATTGGCATTTAATTTTCAGATAGTAGGAGAAACGAAAACATTTTTTTGGATGGGAGGATAACTTCACATTATAATTGCTACTATTGCTGATATTTCTTATGTACAAGCTGTTTTTATAAAGGAGACCCCTTCCTAAGAATTGTTGTTTAGAATATATAACTGAGCATGAAAAGAAAAGGTAGAAACTGCTCAGTATCCTAGACACTCATGTGCACTGTGAAAATAGGATCTGGCAGCTTTTAAAGTTATCTTTTTAATGCAATGCTTGTTTCAAATATCATAAATAACCAGTTTGGTATGTTTTGAGATGATCGCAGTAACATGAGTGCAGCACGGCTTTCAGAGGCAGGAAAGTAGTAGATAATGTAAAGTAACTAAAAATTTCCACAACGTTTTGTCAAGGCAGGTTTTTTTCCCATGAAAAATGACCCTTCAGCCATGGTCAGGAGGATGCTAGCAAACCAGACTAAAAATTCAGACTGTTCTGCAGAAATCATTAACTCACTGTAATTTTGGTCAGTTCAAGACAAACTGAGAGCATAGCTTTGTCTAAAATTTATATCTGGATTGTCTGACATATTGGCAAGGAAAGGAGTTGCTCTTTTGTAGGACTTAGATAGAGTTTGACTCTATGCTATTTATGTGCACAAGCAAGATTGACTCTTTTGACTTAGCTCTTTTGGATTCATCTTGTACTATTCCTTTAACTGCCACATTAGTGGACTTATTGCTAAATTTACTTCTTCATGTGCCAGATCTTTATTGGGTAATGATTTGTACCAAATTTAAGAATGGAATTTTCAAGGTGAATAAGAAAAGTTACCACAGATCTTGTTAAATTCACAATGTCCTATCAAGCAGTGTTCTAGAAATAGTACCTGAGATCACAAAGTTTATGTCCAGCAGGTAACAAATAATGTATGTATAAATATGTTATTATTTCAAGTGGTGATCAATGAAAAGAATTAAAGTCAATTAGTGTAAAGAGATTGAGAGCAACTTGAGGTAGTGTTGGTTTCTATAGGATGATCTGATGAGGTGATACATGAATTTAGTGAGAACAGTCACATTAAAAAATGGGTGAAGAATGTACCAGCCAGAGAAGAGAGCAAGTACAATGGTCGTGAGGCAGGACAATATTTGGTGGATTTGAAAAGCAGCAAAGGAGCCAGTTTGACGACTATAGTAAAAGAACAAGAGGCGGGGAGTTGAGGGAGAGAAGAGGAGGTTCGAGCAGTAACTAGTGAGAAGATGGTGTAGAGCTTTGTAGGCTGTAGTGAAGACTTTTGGCTGTATTTAGAGTAAGATGAAAAAGTATGAGAGGAAAGAATATGAGCAGAACATGATCTGATTATTTTTCTACAAGAATCCTTCTCGTGTGGGATGGAGGTGGGGGAAGTGGAAGTCCAGTGAACATCTGAAAGCTGTTGCAATAGTCCAAACCAAGTAGCCAATAGCCTTGAATTAAAGGATTACTGATGGAGTGGTTTGAATTAAAGGATTACTGAATAAGTGGTTAAGTTCTGGATATAGTTTGAGGCTAGAGCAAGATTTGTGAATGAGTTGGATACTAAGATGTAAGGGAAAGAGAGGAGTCATGAATGACTCCAAGATTTTTGTCTGGAATGTGAAATTATCATTTGCTGATGTAAATAAGACTGAAGAGGGCAGGATGTGGGGGATAATTAGAAATTAAGAGTTTAGCTTTAGATATATTAAGGTTACGCATGCACATTCACATATACATACATATAGAAAAGTTTGAGTAGGTAGCTGAATACATAAGTCTGCAAGTTCAGGGAAGAGGTCTAACTGAAGTGGGAGTTGTCCATAGATAAGTGGTATCTAAGGTCATGGGACTGAATTAGGCCACTCAGGAATCCAGAGAGCACAAACTTCAGATAACAATAGTCTATGACTAAAGAACAATTTATCTTATACTTATTCTTATGGCAAGAACAAATTATCTTATACTACTTGTAAGTTATTTATATTAAATCAAGAATTCATTCATTCTCATTTATTTATTCGCTCACATTTATTTAACATGTATATATATATCTGTATCTGTATCTCTATCTCTATCTCTATATCATATCTATCTCTAACTATATCTATTAGTGTCCAGCCAGGCAATGCACCAGGTACTAAGGACACAGTGAAGAGCAACAGAGCCTCACTTGGTTGAACAGTTCTGTACTATATAACCCATCTACAGACACACCTCACTGTATTATACCATGGTTAATTGTGCTTTGCAGATATTGCATATTTTGCAGTTTAAAGATTTGTGGCAACCCTCTATCTAGCAAGTCTATCAGCTTATTTTATTCTAACAGCATGGGCTCACTGTATATTTCTGTGTCACATTTGGTGTTGGGAGCCGGCCACGGAGGCCCACTGAGCATTAGGGATCAGGGAGGGCCGTGGACCCCGAGACCGCTAGGACGTGTTCAGGAGCCGTAGACCTCATTTTCCTCCCCCTTTTGCCATGCAGCACAAAAGCAACCTAAAGGAACTCTGCTGGCCTAAGCTGAAGGCTCTGTGACTTGTGACAGGCATAGCTCACTCTAGAAACCCATTGTTCCTGTCTCCCATAAACTGTGGTTTCGGCTTAGGTATTAGATATAATTCAAATTCAGGTCACATTTGGGAGCCTTTTATACGGTACAAGCTTCTTTATAAGATTTAAAAGAGTATTTGTAGAATTAGTATATACTTAGGGAGAGCTGTTTGCAGCTTTCCAATGGTGTAGATGACTATCAAGAGTGGCCCAGCACAGAGTTTGGGCTGGGCCACATTCCTGAGAGCCCAGTACGTACTTTGGACTGGGCTGCATTCTTTTGGGCTGGCTTTAGCTACAGTTAGTGAAAGGTCTTTTTTCTACCTATTATAGAAATTGAATTTATTTTATTCATAGAAGGTATTGTAGAATAGGTCATGCTACGAATCATGTTAGTTCAAACATAATCAATCATAATATTTCTAGGTTTAATAAGAATATAGTTAACTTTAAGAATTTTCATTGTCTCCACTTTCTACTATTGAACTTTTTGCCTTAGTACATTTACAGTTTACATTTAGGCTTTAGAAGCTTTGCTGCTGCTAATCAGCTTTATATATTAGAATTAAGAATTGGAAAATTTTCATAGAAATTAGGATAGACATATAAGACTTTGGAATAGCCATTTTGTTAAGAGATTGTAGTCTATTGTTCCAAAAGGTGGCCCACCGTGGACCTTGGACCAGGCCACATCCTGTAGGGCCCAGTGTGATATTTGGACTGGGCCACATTCTTTAGGAAATTGGCTTAAGCTATAATTAAGAGCTTCTGTAGCATTGTGTAAGTAGTAAAGTTTAAGATAGTCATCATGGGTTTTGTGTGAGCTCTAGAAGTTATTGATTATCAGAGCATCATTAGGCTAGTAAGGATTGCTTTTGAAGAACATTAACTAGCAAAGGGAACAATAAGACAATCTCCTCACACCTAAGCATCTGGTGGGTGGGGGATGCCCCTCCTGTACCTGGCTTTGTGTTCACGTGAAAGACTTGTGAGACTGCCTGTGTAAAATTTGGGGATAAATACCTGCTGTAACTTTCAATAAACGGCTTCTGCTCATTTCACTGAACAGTTGTCCACTTTCTTTCTTTCTCTTTCTTCCTCTTTATCTCTCCTTCCATCTTTCTTTCCTTAATATCTATTCCTACAGTTTCGCCGACACCACCACATCTTCCAAGGGACTCCCCAAAACTTGCAGGGGCTGGCCCCCCGCAATTTGGTAATCCTCCCAATATTTCAAACTTTCATTATTATTGTATTTATTATGATGATCTGTGATCAGTGATCTTTGATATTATTATTGTGATTATTTTGAGGTAGTATGAACCACACTTACATAAGACAGTGAATTTAATCAATCAATATTGTGTGTATTCCGGCTGCTCCACTTTCTGGCTGTTCCCTGTTTTTCTCCCTCTCCTCAGGCCTCCCTATCCTCTGAGACACAACTATATTGAAAGTAGGCCATTTAATAAGCCTACGATGACCTCTGTGTGTTTAAGTGAAAGAAGTCGTACATCTCTTACTTTAAGTCAAAAGCTAGACATGATTAAGCTTAGTGAGGAAAATGTGACAAAAACCAAGACAGGCTGAAAGCTAGGCCTCTTGTGCCAAATATCCAAGTTGTGAATGCAAAGAAAAAGTTCTTGAAAGAAATGAAAAATGCTATTCCAGTAAACACAAATGATAAGAAAGCAAAACAGCCTCATTGATGGTATAGAGAAAGTTTTGGTTGTCTAGATAGAAGATCAAGCCAGTCACAGCATTACCTTATGGTAAAGCCTAATCCAGAGCAAGGCCCTAACTCTCTTCAATTTTATGAAGGTTGAGAGAGATGAGAATGCTTCAAAAGAAAAGTTTGAAGCTAGCAGAGGTCAGTTCATGAGGGTGAAAGAAAGAAGCTGTCTCTATAATATAAAAAATGCAAGGTGAAGCAACAGGTGCTGATGTAGAAGTGGCAGCAAGTTTTCCAGAAGATTTAACTAAGATAATTAATAAAGGTGGCTACACTAAACAACAGATTTTTAATATAGACAAAGAGCCTTCTATTGGAAGAAGATGCCATTTAAGACTCGTAGCTAGAGAAGAAAATCCAATGCCTGACTCCAAAGCTTCAAAGGACAGACTGACTCTCTTGTTAGGCGCTAATGCAGCCATTCCTTCTGAAAATTCCAGACCCATTAACAATTATGCTAAATCTATTCTGCCTGTGCTCTATCAATGGGACAACAAAGACTGGATGACAGCACATCTTTTTACAGAATAACTTAGTGAATATTTTAAGCTGACTTGTTGAGATCTATTGCTAAAAAAAGAGTCCTTTTAAAATATTACTTTTTATTGACAATATTTGTCAAGAACTCTCATGAAAATGTACAAGGAAATTAATTTTGTTTTAATGCATGCTAACACAACATCCATTCTGTAATCCATGGGTCAAAGAGTCATTTCAAATTTCAAGTGTAATTATTTAAGGAATATATTTTGTAACACTATAGCTGCTATAGATAACTCTAACAACTCGATATTTATGATTCCTCTTTAGGTACAAATAGATTAATAAACAAAGATAGGGACTATAGGTAAAAAAATATTTATTAAACCTAGTTATTGGTATCATAATGGTCTTAGTTTTTTGGAGTTCAGTATACAGACATATCTTGAAAATATTGCAGGTACCGTTCCAGGTCACCACAATAAAGTGAGGCCCACAAATTTTTTTGTTTCCCAGTGCATATAAAAGTTATGTTTATATTATACTGTGGTTTGTCAAGTATATAATAGCATTATGTTTAAATAAACAAAATACATAAATTTATTTAAAATACTTGATTGCTAAAAAAGTTAATCTCGTGGAGGTAGAGAGTAGAATTATAAATATCCAAAGCTGAGAAGAGTGTGTGGGGAGGGGAAAATCAAGAGAGGTTGGTTAATGGGTACAGACATACAATTATAAGGAATAAGGTCTTGTGTTTGAAAGCACAGTAGGATGACTATTGTTAACAATGATTTGTAATATGTTTCATAACAGCTAGAAAAGAAGACTTGAGATATTCTCAATACAAAGAAATAATAAGTTATTCTTGGCTGTTAGAGAGTTTCGTTTTTAAAAAATAGTCCTAGTACTTTCAAATATTAGAAAAATAGAATATACTTCTTTTAGTCTTCCAGATATAGAATGCTGAGTTTGAAATACTTGGCTAACTGCATTGAAATAAAATTTGAGAGGAAATGGCCCAATCTGTTGTAGTATAGGCCAAGAATGACTGAAAATAAGTCAACTATACTTTTCCGTATAGTTTATAAAATATGCTTTCATGACTGATGGGGCAAGGTAAGCTTTTGTAAATCCATTTGGTCAAATAAACATGAGTTTCCAAAAGTGATAGGTTACAAAGATGGAACAGGAGGTCACATGAAGAAATGCTAATGATGATGTTTATTTGTAGTATAAAAATCTGCCATAGTCTGATTGAGATTGACCCATAGCCTGATCTTTTTCTTGTGTAGCTGAGGTTGTTTCCCAAGAAATAGCCAAGCTTGAGGTCAGAGTCTCGCCAGCCAGATCAAATTTTTTTCCTGGCTTAAAGAGGCTGCCATCCATTCTAGTTCAGAAAGTGAAACATTAATGACTTTTCATTGGAAGGATTATAAGATTACTGGAAAGAGAAATTGGACAGATGTTTTTGGCCCTTTTCAGACATTTACAAATGTCCGGTTAAGACATCTTCAGAAATAGGACCTACTGGACAAGTTAGAAACCACTTTCTGAATTCAGGTTCAGGCTATTCCTAATCATCTGTGATTTTATTCAATTCAGGCAGCCAACCAGTCATTTCAGAGTGGGAGAGAAACATAGCACCCACAAAAATACACAAAACAAACATATATTGTCAAGAGTTTTTTTTTAAATTTATTTGAGCATTTATTGAAGTTCACCTATTTGCTGTGGGATCTGTTGATGGGAATATAAACTCTGGCCCTTCTCCCATTCACATGATTCTTCACCATGAAGCTTGAATAATGATCCTAGCATGTGGTCAAACTTAAGAGGCACAAGTTAAGAAATCTTTGGTGTCTCCCCAATAAAGTAAAACTTTTTAGCTTAGCATTAACAACTCTTTACAAGATGCCTCTAAGTACCTTTTATTTATTTGATATATAGTTTTTAAGCCTCTACTTAGTTTTTAAGCAGTAGACATTGCACTTGATGCTGCAGATAGAGAAATGAGTTAGAATGGTATGTCCTCATGAGACCTTATATTCTCTGGGAAGGCAGAAATCCAACAAATAGTCATGCAAATGATTAATTACAATGTGAAAACAAGAACATGAAAGGGCCCTCAGCTTTGCAATTATGTCATTGACTTTAGTGTTTTCATAGTGTTATTTCAGAAATAAAAGACCAGTTTCAAGAGCATAATGAGAAAATCTAGAAAACACACAGGATTTGGAAGGAAAAAATTATAAATACTGGAGACACCAATGCCTGGCAGATCTAAGGTTCAATTATGGTTGTCCTTTTACATTTGCTTTTGCCATAGTGTATGCCTCATGGTCATTGTTTAGTAGTTACAATGATAGGTGTCACTCTTCCTCAAAATGGCCACAACATGGGACAAAAACAAATCTAAAATCTTGATATTTGGGCTGGTTTAGGGTGGAAACTGATCCTCCCAGCAACCTTCAGTTCCTGGAACACCTTTACTCCCAGAATCATCCTACGTTCTCACTTGCTTGATGCCAGAACACTGGGTTTATATTTTCTTAATTCAATACACCAAGTACTTTTGCTCTTAATTAGGGATTATTCTTGAATGACTAACATAACTGATGTCTTAGTTAGTTTGAGTTGCTATAATAATGCATGGGAGGTTTATCAACAACAGTTCCAGAGACTAGGTAAGGGTCTCTTCTACTTTGCAGGCTGCTGACTTCTTGTTTCTTCACATAGCTGAAAGAATAAGAGAGCTGTCTTGGGGACTAATTCATGAGGGTTTTACCTTCATGACCTTATTACCTCCTAAAGGCCCCCTCTATGATATCAGCATCATGGGGATTAGGATTTTGACATATATATTTTGGGAGGTTAGGATTTGGTATATTATTGCCACAGTCTGTTTTGTCAGTCTTACGATCTCTGTTTTAACTAATGCTAGTCAGTTGTGCCTAAACTCCAAAATGGAGGCAGTATAACATAGTGTGTCCAAACCTTCTCTATCATGACTTCGATTTAGTCTTTCAGGTTTCTTGAGCCCCAGAGGGAGTCCATTTAGTCAGTTGGGGGCTTAGACTTTTGTTTTTAGTTTACATTCTCCCTCTATTGGCCAATATTTGCCAGAGGCAATATTGATGGCCAAACTTTTATTTTGTCCTATATAATTGCTGGGGTAGTGTGGCTATGGCTACCTGCCCCAGGTCCATCCTGCTTCTTGGTGGGACCCCTTTGGTCAAGGGACTTAGAGCTAAAAAACTTATACCAATTTAAGCATTCTAGGCCAGATGGGAATGGAGGTGAGCAGCCATTTACTAATCCTTAAAATTATCTGAGCAATGTAAGAGTCAAAAACCAAAAACCAAAAGGCAAGTTTAAAAAATTACCTTATCTATAAATTATGTAAGTTGAACTATTGTAATCTTGGTTTTAGCTACACTCTTCTATCAATTAGTTATACAAAACATAAGCACGTTGTTAAAACCATTAAGCTAAGGAATTTAGAGACTTTTGTTGTGCTGCAATGCTTTTTTTGTGGTCCTTTTAGTAATTTGTCCTAAGGTGGCTGATAAAATTTTTAAAAAAATCTATCTGTATAAATCCCCTAACTAGGAATAACCATACTCAGGAGGCTTTGCCACCAGGTACCTTGATAGCCTCCTGAAAATATTCTTTTAAATCTATGGAAGAAAGAAATTCTTTATGATTGGGATGGTTGCAAAGGGGTCATTACTTGCAAAGTCCCTCATTTTGCCAGCTGTTTAGTCATGTGTGCACCTGTCCTTGATTTGGAGGATCTAAATTAATTCAGCCCTTAAGATCCCGTATACTTACCTCCTCTGTGATAGTTCCTGGACCTAGGGGTAAGGTGCTTGTATAGTTTATTAATAGGGTGTTTGCAATGAAAACAGATTGGACCTAGTAGGTGTCTAAAACTTAGAAAATTTAGTTTTGAAATTTTGGAGATACCAGGTAGAGATAGAAAGATAATCTTTGTTGTTTTACCCAATTTTTGTAAGCTATAAATAACTAGAAAGTTAAAAAAAAAAAGTTTTGTTGCTGTTTCTGGAAAACAAAACATAAAGAATTAGCAATATTTTAAACAAAAAGTTCATAAGCTCTGCCTATTTCTGAAAAAAAAAATTCTAACAGGAAGAAAAAACTCATTAAACATTTAAATAATCCAGTATTAAGGCATAGACCAGAAAACGGATTATATTAATTTATATAGAGGCAACATTATTAAATGAGTATTTATGCCTTTATATACAGGCCTGATCCAGTTTCACATGAGAACAATTCTGCCAATTTCTCCCAGGTCTGAAAATGAGACTTTTGGTTAACTTGAATTTAGTGCCAGATACCAGTGTTGACATTTAAGACTCAATAGGAGCCAGTGCCCTTTTTCAGATGAGTTAGGTGTAGGCAGGGGTCAAAACCCTGTGACTGAACAGCACAAGGATTAGTTCACAATATTTATTTATTTATTTATTTATTTATTTATTTATTTTGAGTTGGAGTCTCACTCTGTCGCCCAGACTGGAGTGCAGTGGCTGCTCCCGGCCACCGCAGCCTTGACCTGCTGGGTTCCGGCGATCCTTCCGCCTCAGCCTTCCAAGTAGCTGGAATTACAGGATGCGCTACCACACCCGCTGATTTTTTTGATTTATTGTAGAGATGAGGTCTTGCTGCCCAGGCAGGTCTCGAACCTGCGGGCTCAGGCAATTCACTCACCTCAGCCTCCCAAAGGCGCGGGATTACAGGCTGAGCCACCGAGCCCGGCTGTTCACAATATTTATTAAAGACCTTTTATAATGAGGCTAGAGGAAGGTTCTTCTTTTTTTTTGAGTTGGAGTCTCACTCTGTTGCCTAGACTGGAGTGCAGTGGCATGCTCCCGGCCACCGCAGCCTCGACCTGCTGAGCTCCGGTGATCCTTCTGCCTCAGCCTTCCAAGTAGCTGGAACTACAGGTGTGCGCTACCACGCCTGGCTAATTTATGATTTATTGTAGAGACGAATTCTTGCCAAGTTGCCCGGGTGAGTCTTGAACCTGCAGGCTCAGGCAATTCACTCGCCTTGGGCTCCCAAAGTGCTGGGATTGCAGACTGAGCCACCGAGCTCACCTAGAGGAAGCTTCTTAACTGATGTCTGATCATCAGACTTGAGATGGTGATACTGGAATTTATGACTTAATTGGAAGCTATGAAAATATTCTGCAATCTTGCAGTGGTTAATTTTTATTGCTCTGATAAACTCCCAGCAACAATAACCAAAAGTGAAAGGTTCAGAAGCAGTCTCAGAAGTAAAAGATTTTTAAAAAAATCTTTTCCTGCCTTTCTGTTTCTCAATCTCATTTTCCCGCAAGGCTGCCTCGCAGAAACTAAAGTCTCTCTTTCTTAAGGTGGGTTTTAGAAACATGAAAAGTCAGTCATAAAACCTAAAAGTATTACTTCAATTTTTCCTCCACTTTTCTGTGTAAGAATGGTCCATAAAGAAATTATCTGACCTACTTTGTTTGAATGTAGGTCACAAGACCTCTTTACCCAGAAGGAAGAAATGAATGCTCAAAGAAACCCAGAAGAATCTAGACAGACAAATCTTGCTGGATTTTCCCACTCAAACTATTAGTATTGGGTTATATCCTTTTGTTTAATCAGATTTTTACATGATTGTCCATACTTTGTTGAATTATCCACACAAAACGGAAAATATTCTCTATACCTTTGTTTATTTATTGTGAAAATTCTCATGTATACATGAGAAAAAACCTGCAGGCCTCCTATTAAGCCCACCTATCTTTTGTAAGTTGAATTTTTTCAGCTAACCTTCAGAGAGCCCTTCCCTCCACCCATACACACACATTAAGACAGCCAAGAATACAGAATAAGGTTATATGGAGGAAAACACTGGTTTTTGTTTGTTTTGGGTTTTTTTTTTTTTGAAATGTCAAAATAAAACAATTCAACATCAGGCCATAGCAACAGATTTGGACCTGGAAAAAAAAATATTACAAGAGCCAACAAATAGTTAAAAGAGAGAATTATTATTCCAGGTCTTCTCAAAAACAGAAAAACATGAAAGCAGCAGGTTAATGCAGAAGTCAAACTTCTAGAAATCAATCTGAGAAGTTTCAAAAAGAAACATATTATAGAATTAAAAATTTAAAACTTCTTGCAATTTCTTTAACAACAAATCTATGCTTTAAGAAAACCTTGTTGTTCTAACCATTCTTTAGTTTTGTATTACTGTATTTTTACTATCAAAGCTCAATCTCTAAAAATACTATTATAAATGATTTATTTTTAATTATAACCAAATCAGAACATATATCTGAAAAATTCTACTGAAGTAGGCAAGATGGTGATGGAACTGGTCAGAATGTGAGAGTCTCTGCAAAAGTGACTTTCCATAAATTGGGTAAAACAACAATTTACAAACTAAAAGACTGTCTGCATGAGTGGGTATGTGCCAGTGGGTGAATGAAAGTCTGTCTGAAGGGAGATTCAGGTTCAAGTACCCAGGGATCTCCTTTGGAAGAGACTGTAACCCACAATTGCCCTGAGATCAGAGCCCCTGGTGCACAGGATCATCTGCCATTCTTGGGGGGGTCTCTTGGGTGGAGGCAGCAGAGATCAGTTGTTCCTCAGCACTTGGCACCTGGCCCACACCACCACCTGTGGTAGCAGACTGGATGCTAGTAGCAGGAACTGTGGAGAAGTAAGGAAATCTGGAACTGAGTCCCACTGCCACTGAGGAGACACCAACTGTCACCATTTTCTCTGTCCTGGGATTGGGCAGAGACCTACATTGCCATGCCCAGGTCTGTCCAGGCTCCAATCTGAGACCCAGAGGCTATCTCCACACTCCTCTGGGATTGACCATCAGACACGAAGAGACAGATGTCCCTCCCTCACACTGGACCAGGCGCAGACACAGCTGATCTAAGTGGGAAACTTGGTATCAGTGGTGGCAGCAGACGGGTTGGGTGAGTCAGGATCAAATTCACCCTCCTCCCACAGCAGTTCACGGGGTGTCTGACCCATGCTGAGAGCAACCTCAGTGACCTTCACTGAAAGTGGAGGGGATAGGCTGGAGACCAGAGCCTCTCCCTAATTCAGTGGCAGCCAAAGGCAACCATAGCCAAGAGTGATGGCAATGCCTGGAAAAGGAACATGAAGTTCCAGAAGAGGACACAGAGGGAGCCTTTTTTTCTTTCTTTTTGTTTTTGTTTATGTTCTTGACTTGCTTTGTCCACCACATGGACAGATTGTAAGGTGGTTGGAAGTGGGTTACAGGAGCCCACACACCTTTGAGTGGATACTGGGATCTGCAGATAGCTTCTGAACCAAAGCTCCCCCCTTAATCAAATCTCATAACTCAAAAAGCACAGTACCCCATCCCCAGGCCAGTTTCAAAATTAAAAAAAATCCAGAGGATTTACATAAGAAAGAATAGGGAATTGAGCAAACAGAAGTGAAAGTTATCCCTCCGTCACTGAACAACAGAATTAAATAAGAGGGAAAAGGGGGGAGGAAAACCTTCACAAATGAAGAAAACCAATGGAAGAATACAGGTCTCATACAGATCCTCAAGAAGACAGCAACTGATAATACAGACTTTGGAAATCAAACAATAAAGAGCCCCAGAATGACTGGTTTCAAACCACAAATCCAGATATCAAGATATTAATAGAAGAATAGATAGAAAAGAGGAGAGACAAGAGGAAAGAATGGAGTTGATAACTGAGATGATGGCAATAAAGAATACAATAAATGAAATAAATAACAAACTGATAAGCATGGGAAACAGAATTAACCAAGCAGAAGAAAGACTCTCAGAACTTGAGGACCAAAATATGGAGCTAACTCAAACAGCTAAAAACATAGAAAAGAAGCTTAAAAAGATAGAACAGAGCCTCCAAGCGAGAAGTGATTATATCAAGAGGCTGAACCCAAGATTAATTGGAATCCCTGGGGCAGATAGACAGAGACCACCAAGGAAAAAATATTCCATGAACTTATCCAAGAAAACTTCCCTCATCAGAGATGTGACCATTCAAACACAAGAAATTCAGAAAATCCCTGCAAGACATCAAATGAGAAGACTCCTAGACACAAAGTGATTTGCTTACACAAAGTAGGAATAAAAGAAAAAATCCTAAAGGCAGCAAGAGAGAAAGCTCAGACTACCTATCAGGGAAGACCAATTAGAATAGAGGCAGACTTACCTACAGAAACACTACAGGTTAGAAGAGACAGAAGTCAAATTTTCAAAGTTCTCAAAGATAAACAATTTCAGCCAAGAATTTCCCACCCAGCCTAGCAAAACTGATGAACAGCAATGGGGAATTAAAATTCTTCCCAGATATTCAATCTCTAAGAGTTTACACTGCCACCAGACCAACTCTACAATAAACACTTAAGAAAGTATTAAACATAGAAGAAAGAAAGAAAGAAAAAGAATGCCCACACTCTTCCCAAGAATGCAGGAAAAAGATTGAAAACATGCATAAATCAATCTAAAAATCAAAAGAAAGTCAACAAACAAATAAACAAACAATAACAACAAACTCTGTAAGTACCTCATGACAGGGATAAGTTCTCACATCTCAACAATTAGTCTGAATGTGGATGGACTAAATGTACCCCCAAAAGGTATAGAATGGCAAACTGGATAAAAAAAAGTGGCACAATAATATGCTGTCTCCAGGAGACTCATCTTACCAGAAAGGACACTCACAAACTTAAAGTAAGAGGATGGAAAACAAATTTTCAGGTGAATGAACCACAAAAGAAAGAGGTTGTGATCTTAATATCAGAAAAGATACACTTTAAGCTATCAAAATTAAAAAAAGATACAGCAGATCACTGCATAATGATAAAAATTTTAATCCATCAATAAGAAATATTCATTCTAAACATGTATACACCCAACATAAGAGCACTGACTTTCATAAAGCAGCTTCTAGGTAAACTTAAAAATATATTGACTCTAATACTACTGTAGGTGGGGACTTAAATACCCCACTAACAATCCTAGACAGATCACTGAGGCAAAAACTCAACAAGGAGATCCAGAACCTCAACTTTATGCTTGACCAAATGTTCTTAATAAATACCTGCAGAACACTCCGCCCAGCAACGATGGAATATACATTCCATGCATCGCTACATGGAACGTAATCCAAGATTGACCATATCTTTGGCCAAGAATCAAGCACAAACAAATTTCATAAGATTAAAATATTGCCATGCACCCTCTCAGACCTCAGTGGAATAAAAATCAATATTGACACCAGGGACTTCCATCAAGATGGCGATGGGGCAACCTGGTCTGTGAAAACCTCTGCAAAGGAGAACTGCAGTGGGTCTCTGACTCTCACCCCGGGGGCTACGGACCCCAACATCGCAGCCTGCTCTTTATACGGAGCTCGGCCGTTGCCACCGCTGGGGCATTGCAGCGGTCTGGAGAGCCACTGCAGTGCAGACGCCCCCACCGCAGCCACCACAGCAACCGCCACCGCCGCCGGTAGCACATCGCATCACCCAGGCCAGAGGCGATCCACAACTTCAGTCCTTGAAGCCCCTTCAGGGAAGATCTGCTGGGATTGCTGCCACCTCTCCTGCTACCGAGACATCCTGCCCACTGTAAGTCTCCTGCCGTCTGCCCTGAGGCAGGCAGCCATCTTGCAGTCTGCAGCCTCTGCCGTCACTGTCTGGCCCCACCCCCTCTGGGGAGAGCAGCTGAGATAGCTAAACCTGCTGGCGATTCAAGGTAACAACACCGAAACGGGAGAAACAAGCTTGATAAAGGCATAGGCCAGAGTGGTGAACAGAGGGTGATCTGAACTGTCCTTCACAGAAGACCAGGGGCAACTGACTCTAACTGCAAACTAATTTACCAGCTTGAAAAGAAAACTAGAAATCAGACCTGAAAGGACATTGGACTTAAACGAAATGTCTCAGAGTGTGCTTCATTGATTCTGTTAGTTTAATGACTTAATTCTATTCCTACTGTATTGTTCCTTTTTTTTCTTTTTTCCTCTTCCTTTTCTTCTCTTTTCTTCTCTCTGTAAACCATATCTTTGTATAGAGAAACAGTACACTAATAAGGTGGTTGGATAGCTGGTATGTTAGCATCACTATATGTTTTATTTTTGTCTGTATGAGAGTTGGTTTGTCTGTAGCTGTGGTCTATTGTTTTTATCTGTTTCAGTATAGGCTTCTCTCTCTATTTGTTGGCACACTCGTTTGTTTCCCCCCTTACTCCTCTATCTCTCCACCCCCCTCTTCAACCCACTGTCTGTTCCATTATCTCCCCTTTGCTAATCACATTTTATTTCAGGGAGTAAACCTACAGCCCCACTGCACAGACAGATTCCAAGGCAGTGGGAAGTGGGTTCCAGATTATTCACACACCTGTCAGCGAATACCAGGACCTGTAGATAGATTTGGAATTACAGCTCCCCCCTTAAGTAAATCTCAAAACTGCAAAAAGGACCACCCCCAACCTACAGTGCAACTCCAGAACTGAACAAAGTAAGAGGACATACATAAAGAATAGGAGATTGAACAAACAGAAGTAAAACCAATCCCTTTACCCCCGAATAACAGAATTAAAGAAGATGGTGACGTGGAGGGAAGGAAAAAGTAGGGAGGGAAAAACTGCACAAATGAAGAAAAACCAAAAGAATATAGGTCTCGCACAGACCCCTGGGAGATCAGATACTGAGAAAACAGATTCTGGAACACAAACAATGAAGAGCTCCCAGAATGACTGGTTACATGCAACAAACCCAGACATCAAGACATTAACAGAGAGAATTAAAAAAATTGAGGAGAGACAAGAGGAAAATAGGAAGGAGCTGATGTCAGAAATGACAGCAGTAAAGTTTACTGTGATGGAAATGAATAACAGACTAATAAGCATGGAAAGCAGAATCAGCCAAGCAGAAGAAAGAATCTCAGAGCTCGAAGATCAAAACACAGAACTAACCAAAACTGTCAAAAGCATGGAAAAGAAGCTTAAAAAAGGTAGAAAAAAACCTGCAAGAGATGAATGATCACTTCACGAGACCAAACCTAAGAGTAATTGGGCTTCCTGAGTCAGAGAGAGAAACAGAAGCCAAACTGGAACAAACATTTCATGAAATCATTCAAGAAAACTTCCCTCATCTCATCAAGGATGAAAAAATTCAAACACAAGAGATTCAGAAAACCCTTGCAAGACAAGAAATGAGAAGACCAACTCCCAGACACATAATAATTCACCTAAACAAAGTAGCTATAAAATAAAAAATCCTAAAGGCAGCAAGAGGAAAAGGTCAGACTACCTACCAGGGAAAACCAATTAGAATAGCAGCAGATTTATCCACAGAAACCCTTCAGGTTAGGAGATCCTGGAGCCCTATCTTCAAAGTTCTAAAAGATAAACAATTTCAACCAAGAATAACCTACCAGCCAAAATAAGCTTCATTAGTGAGGGAGAATTGAAATCTTTTCCAGATATCCAATCCCTAAGAACCTACGTTGCCATCAGACCACCTCTACAAGAAACACTTAAGAAAGTACTGAACACAGAAGAAAAAGAAAAAAGAACAACAACATTTTTCACACGAGTACAGGCAAAAGATTAAAAACACACATGAACCAACTCCAAAACCCAAAGAAAGACAACAAATAAACAGGAACAACTCTGTAAGAACCTTATGACAAGGATCAACTCTTGCATTTCAATTATTGGCCTAAATGTGAATGGACTAAATGTACCACTGAACTGACATAGAATGGCAAAATGGATAAAATATCATCAGGCAACAATCTACTGCCTTCAAGAGACTCACCTCACTAGAAAGGACACCCACAGATTCAAAGTATGAAGATGGGAAACAACCTTTCAGGTGAATGGAATACAAAAGAAAGGAGGAGTAGCGATCTTAATTTCAGACAAAATACCCTTCAAGCTATTAAAAAATCAAAAAAGATACAGAAGGCCACTACATAATGATAAAAGGCTCAATCCATCAACAAGAAATATCTATCCTAAACATATATGCACCCAACATAGGTGCGCCAACTTTCATAAAGCAACTTCTAGGAAAACTAAAGAAAGATATTGACTCTAACACCATCATAACTGGGGACTTTAATACCCCACTCACAACCCTAGACAGATCATCAGGACAAAAAATCAGCAAGGAGATCTGGAACCTCAATGTGACTTTGGACCAAATGGACGTAATCGATACCTACAGAACACTCCATCCAAAGACCACAGAATACACATTCTACTCATCACCACATGGAACATATTCTAAGATCGACCACATACTCGTCCATAAATCAAGTATAAGCAAATTTAAAAGGACCGAAATTCTACCAAGCACCTTCTCGGACCACAGTGGAATAAAAATAAACATTGACACCAACAAAATCCCCCCAAAACCCATAAAGACATGGACACTAAACAGCATGATGCTAAACAAGTCCTGGGTCAATGATGAAATCAAAACAGAGATCAAAAGATACCTGGAAACAAATGAAAATGAAGAAACATCTTACCAAAATCTCTGGGATGCCTTGAAAGCTGTAGTAAGAGGGGAATTTATATCCCTATGAACACACATGAAGAAAATGGAAGGAACAGAAATTCACAACCTAACAAGCCACCTAAAGAAGCTGGAAAAGCAAGACCACAAAAACCCTAATATCAGCAGAAGGATCCAGATCAACAAAATAAAAGCCCAAATCCAGGATATAGAAGACAAAAAGATAATACAAAAAATCAATGAAACAAAAAGCTGGTTCTTTGAAAGGGTAAACAAGATCAATGGTCCCCTAACTAGACTGACAAGAAAAAATGAGAAAAAAACCAAATAAGCACAATCAGAAACACAAAAGATGAAGTCACATCTGACCCTGAAGAAATACAAAAGATCATTAGAGACTACTACATACACTTGTATGGAAACAAACTTGAAAACCTTAAGGAAATGGAGAAGTTTCTGACATCACACAACCTACCTAGGTTGGAACAAGAAGAAATTGAGACCCTAAATAGACCAACAACAATCAAGGAAATTGACTATGTAATAAGAAAACTTCCTACAAAAAAAAGGCCTGGTCCAGATGGCTTTCCAGCAGAATTCTACAAGACATTCAAGGAGGAGCTGATACCAATCCTACTGAAGGTATTCCAGGCAATTGAAAAAGATGGAACTCTCCCCAAATCATTTTACGAAGCCAACATCACATTGATACTCAAGCCAGGTAAAGATCCAACAAAGAAAGAGAACTGCAGGCCAGTATCTTTGATGAACATAGATGCTAAAATTCTCAACAAGATCCTGGTAAACCGGATTCAGCAATACATCTCAAAAATCATCCACCATGACCAAGTAGGCTTCATTCCTGGGATGCAAGCCTGGTTTAACATTCGTAAAACCATAAATGTAATTAAATTCATCAACAGATGTCAAAACAAAAACCACATGATCATATCATTAGATGCAGGAAAAGCTTTTGATAAAATCTAGCACCCCTTCTTGATAAAAACCCTTGAACATCTAGGCATACGGGAAACATACCTCAAAATAGTAAAAGCCATCTACGAGAAACCCACAGCCAGCATACTCCTAAATGGACAAAAATTGGAACAAATTCCCCTGAAAACTGGAACTAGACAAGGATGCCCACTCTCACCCCCCCTGTTCAACATAGTATTGGAAGTCCTGGCTAGAGCAATCAGACAAGAGGAGGCAATCAGGGGTATCCAAATAGGAAAAGAGGAAGTCAAGTTATCTCTCTTTGCAGATGATATGGTTGTGTACTTTGAAAACCCAAGAGAATCTGTCAAAAGCCTCCTTACATTGATAAAGGCCTTTGGCAAAGTCTCAGGATACAAAATAAATGTACAAAAGACAATCACATTTCTCTACACCAATAATAAACAAACAGAAACCCAAATAAAAAACACAATTCCATTCACAATAGCCACAAAAAAAATGAAATACCTTGGCATCTTCCTAACCAGAGATGTGAAAGACCTTTACAATGAAAATTACAAAACGCTGGTCAAATTAATCAAAGATGACACAAACAAGTGGAAAAATATCCCATGCTCATGGATTGGAAGAATCAGCATTGTGAAGATATCCATCTTACCTAAGGCAATCTACAAATTCAATGCAATACCCATCAAATTACCAGCAACATTCTTCTCAGACCTGGAAAAAACAATACAGGAATTCATATGGAAACACAAAAGTCCAAGAATAGCCAGACCAATCCTCAGCAAAAAAACAAAACAAAACAGGTGGTATCACATTACCAGACTTCAAACTTTACTATAAAGCTACAATCATCAAAACAGCTTGGTATTGGTACAGGAACAGGCATATAGGTCAATGGAATAGAATTGAGATTCCAGAAGCAAAACCTCAATTTCTCAACCAACTCATCTTTGACAAAGCACCCACCACCTACCACTGGGGAGAGGAAAACCTATTCAGTAAATGGTGCTGGGAACACTGGCTAACCACATGCAGAAGATTGAAACAGGACCCCTATCTATCCCCATGCACAAAGGTTAACTCCAAATGGATCAGAGACCTAAATGTAAAACCTCAAACCATAAGAACCTTAGAAAATGAAGGAAATACCCTCATGGAAATCGGAACTGGCATCCAATTCCTGAACAAAACCCGAAACCCACAGATCATAAGAGAGAAGATAGGCAAGTGGGACCTTATTAAACTGACAAGCTTCTGCAAAGCCAAAGAAACCATCAAGAGAGCAGGGAGACAGCCTACAGACTGGGAAAAAGTATTTGCTAACTCCAGGTCTGACAAAGGCTTAACATCCTGGATCTACAAGGAACTCAAACGTGTTGAAAAGAAAAAAACAACAACCCCATTATAAAATGGGCAAAAGAAATGAACAGACACTTCACAAAAGAAGACATCCGAGCAGCCAACAAACACATGAAGAAATGCTCAACCTCACTAATCATCAGGGAGATTCAAATCGAAACCACACTGAGATACCACCTAACTCCAGTCAGAATGGCAATTATCAACAACTCAAAAAATAACAGCTGCTGGAGAGGGTGTGGTGAAAAGGGAACACTTCTACACTGTTGGTGGGAGTGTAAACTAGTGCAACCTCTGTGGAAAGCAGTGTGGCGATTCCTAAAAATCGATCTTCCATATGACCCTGCAAACCCCCTACTGGGAATATATCCTGAAGACCTGAAATCACTCTATAAAAAAGATACCTGCACACGTATGTTTATCGCAGCGTTGTTCACAATTGCAAGAACCTGGAAACAACCATGCTGCCCATCAAAAGTGGACTGGATTAAAAAATGGGGTACATATACATGGTGGAATACTATGCAGCCATAAAAAAGAACAAAATCATGAATTTCGCAGCAATCTGGATGGAACTAGAGTCTATAATACTGAGTGACCTCTCACAGAAACAAAGATCCGAGTATCACATGTTCTCACTCATATAATGGACCTTGAACATCCAATGTAATAGTATAAGAAAATGACTGACAGTACTGGGAAACTATGGGGGAGGGGGATGGGATTAGCAGTCGCAAATATATGTCTGGGGATGGGGAAAACACCTTTTATCAACAGGGTGCCTGAATGAAACGTAATTGTACACCTAACCCTTAACTGTACCCCACAAAGTCATAATAAAAAATATTGATTAAAAAAAAAAAGCAGTTTCTAAGCTATGGACCGATTTCAAAAATTAATTTCCTATGGAAAGTCCAGATTTTAAAAAATCACCTCAAACAAAGTTTTGTTGCTGTTGTTGAGATATCCTAACATGTGGACCTGAAGTTTTTTTAAAAAGATAATTTCCTGTGGTGCTATTTAAATGAGATAATATGTATTAAATAAATTATTATTTGCCTAATAAAAAAAAATATTGACACCAACAAAGCTACCCCCAAACCCACAAAGACATAGACACTAAACTGTATGATGCAGAACAACTCCTGGGTCAACACAGAAATCAACATAAAAATTAAAAGATTCCTGGAAACCAATGAAAATGAAGAAACAGCTTACCAAAATCTCTAGGATGCCATGAAATCAGTACAAAGAGGGGAATTCTTATCTCTACTAACACACATGATGAAAATGAAAAGATCACAAGCTAACAGCCTAACAAATCTCCTAAAAGAGCTGGAAAAGCAAGACCACCAAAAGCTGACTTCAGCAGAAGAATCCAGACCACCAAATAAAAGCCCAAATATGGGACATAGAAGATAAAAATATCATAGGAAAAAAAAAATCAATAAAACTAAAAGTTGGTTCTTTGAAAGGATAAACAAGCTTGATGGACACCTAGCCAGACTGACCAAGAGAAAAAGAGAAGAAGCCCAAATAAACACAATCAGAAATGCAAAAGATCAAGTCCCAACTGACTCCAAAGCAATACAAAGATTATCAGAGATTATGATGAACACTTGTATGGAAACAAACTTGAAAACTAAATGAAATGGAGGACTTTCTACATCACACAAACTCCCCAGGTTGAAATAAGAAGAAATTGAGACTTTATGTAGACCAACAACTACCTAGGAAATTGTCTTTATCATAAGAAAACTACCTCCAAAAATAAAGCCCTGAATCAGATGGCTTTCCAGCAAAAACATACAAGGAGGAGCTGATATCAATTCTATTGAAAGTATTCCAGACAATCTAGAAAGATGGAACTCTCCCCAAATCATTTTATGAAACTAACATCACATTGATATCCAACCCAGGTAAAGATCCAACAAACAAAGACAACTACAGACCAATATCCCTGATGAATTTAGATGCAAAAATTCTCAACAAGATTCTAGCAAACTGGATTAACAACACATCTCAAAAATCATCCACATGACCAAGTAGGCTTCATCCCTGGGATGCAGGGATGGTTCAACATCTGCAAGACCATAGATGTAATTAGATAGATCAACAGATGTAAAAACAGGAGCCACATGATTATATCATTAGATGCAGAAAAAGTTTTTGATAAAATCCAACATCCCTTTTTGATAAAAAACCTTGAACACCTGGGCATAGATGGAACATACCTCAAAATAGTAAGAGCCATCTATGATAAACTCACAGTCAACATACCACTAAACAGACAGAAATTGGAACCATTTCCCCTGAAAACTGGAACAAGACTAGACTGCTCACCCTTACCCCTCTTGTTTGGCATTGTGTTAAAAGTCCTAGCTAGAGCAATCAGACAAGAAGAGGAGATCAGGGGTATCCAAATAGGAAAAGAGGAAGTTAAGTTATTTCTCTTTGCAGATGACAAGATCCTATACCTTAAAAACCCAAGAGAATCTATCATAAAACTCCTTGCACTGATAAAGGACTTTGTCAAAGTCTCAGGGTATAGTGTAAAAGACAGTTATATTCCTATACATCAACAACAAACAAACAAAAACCCAAATAAAAAGCACAATCCTATTCATGATAGTCACACACAGAAAAGAAATACCTTGGCATCTTCCTAACCAGAAGAGTGAAAAACCTTTACAACAAAAACTATAAAACACTACTCAAAGAAATCAAAGATGACACAAACTAGTGGAAAAATATTCCCTGCTCATGGATTGGAAGAATCAACATCGTTAAGATGTTCATCCTACCTAATGCAATCTACAGATTTAATGCAAAATCCATTAAATTACCAGTATCTCTTCTCAGACCAGGAAACAATAATACATAAATTCATATGGAAACATAAATGACCATGAATAGCCAAAACATTCCTCAGCAAAAGAAACAAAGTGGGAGATATCACACTTCCAGACTTTAAAATTTATTAAAAGGCTACAATAATCAAAACAGCCTGATATTTGTACAAGAACAGGCATATGGACCAATGGAACAGGATAGAGATTCGGGAAGCAAAACCTCAATTTCTCAACCAACTCATCTTCAACAAAGCCTCCACGAACAACCACTGAGGAACTCATTCAGCAAATGTTTGGAAAACTGGCTGGCCACATGCAGAAGATTAAAACAAGACTCCGACCTATCACCATACACAAAAATTAACTCTAAATTGGTCAAAGACCTAAATGTAAAACTTCAAACTATAAGAACCTTAGAAAACGCTGGAGATGCCCTTATGGAAATTGGAACTGGCAACCAATTTATGATCAAAATCCCAAATGTCCATGCCATAAGAGATAAGATAGACAAGTGGGGCCTCATCAAACTGAAAAGCTTCTGCAAAGTCAAAGAAACCATCAAGAGAGTGGGGAGATAGCTCACACTAACTGGGAAAAAGTATTTGCCAACTGTATATCTGATAAAGGCCTAGCATTCAGGTTCTACAAGGACCTCAAATGTGCTGAAAAGAAAAAAACAAACAGCCATATTAAAAAGTGGGCAAAATATATGAATAGACACTTCTCAAAAGAAGACATATTGGCACCAATAGATACATTGAAAAATGCCCAGCCTCACTAATCATCAAATAAATGCAAATTAAAACTACTTTGAGATACCACCTAAATCTAGTCGGGATGGCCATCATCAATAACTCCAAAAACAACAGATGCTGGAGAGAATGTGTGGAAAAGGAAACACCTCTACACTTTTGGTGGGAGCGTAAACTAGTACAGTCTCTGTGGAAAACAGTGTGGTGATTCCTAAAAGATCTAAAAATTGACCTTCCATATGACCCAGCAATCCCTCTCCTGGGAATGTACCTGGAGAAACTCAAAGCACTCTGTGAAAAAGATACCTGCACATGCATATTTATTGCAGCTTTATCATAACAGCAAAAACATGGAACCAACTGTGAAGCTCATCGAAAAATGTCAGGATACACAAAAAAGTGCTACAAATACATGATGGAATATTAAGTAGCCATCAAGAAGGACAAAATTATGAACTTTGCAGCAACTTGGATGGACATAGAATCTATAGTACTAATGATCTATCTCAAAATCAAAGAATTGAGTACCACATATTCTCACTCATAAGATCCTAAACAATTATCATAATACTGTAAGAAAGGGATTGGCAGTAGTGGGAAACTGCCAGGGGACGGAGGTGGGCACAACTCATCAATAAGGCACCTGATCTCAAACCAGGTAAAGCGGGGAACCAGACTGAGGCTCAAACTTTACCTACACAATGACCATTTATATACCTAACCCTGAATTGTACACCACAATTTTAAAATAAAAAAAAATTATAACCAACTCAATCACATGCACAATTTCTTTCATTAATTCTCTTTTTATGAACCATATCATGACTTACACAGACATTCTTGGGTTTTCTGATTTTCCTAAATTATCCTCTTTCTTAAATAATCATTTATTTTAAGAATAAAAATTACCATATGAGTTTTTTTCTCATCCAAATTATTCACTTTTTAACCTTTATTACCTAAATAATCTCTCTTACTTACTGGTTCCCTTTTACCCTGTTTCATAAATAACCTTTGAAGTAGACAAAATAAATTTTTAAAAATACAAATGCATTTTGTGTCTTTCTCATAATTTCTTTTTCACCAAAAGGACATCTTACTTTGGCGTACTTTGTATAGAGTTATATATTAATTTGAATTTTTATTCTTCATAATCTTAAATTTTTCTGAAAGTCTAGAAAGTAGGAAACCTTAAATTGTGCTATATAATAGTATTTTATAGCTAAAAAAAGTTACAGTTTTTTTAGAAACATGTTTTCTTGTAATATGACTTTTTAAAAATAAATTGTAAATGACCCAGAAGCTTTTAATGAGTATCTATTATTTAATTTACTACAATACTAACAGTTTAAATTACATGATAAGTTCACTTATAAGCATTTATCTTATTTCATTTACCTAATTTATTTATTTATTAATTTTTAAATAGTTTGCTTAGGTTACTTATGAAAACATATTAGACAGTCATTATTTAAAAATGTGTTTATGTGTATGTGCATGTATTTTGTAACGGTTGTGGTAACAGAGGGAATACACTAACTTAAAAAATAAGGGACTACTCATAAATTGAGTAAATAAGCCCAATTGCTTTTCATTTTCATGTGAGTAAATCAATTTTTAACAAGTAAGCTGACTGTAAAATTATTGGTAAAATAAAAATAAAAATGTCTTCAGAATTGTTGGCATTTTTTTTTGTATTTATTGATTAGGTGGTTTTATACTTATCTCTACTAGATCTTATAAGGTGTCAGGGTTGGCATGGAACTTATAAAATTATAAACCCAGCCTCAAACAGAATAATCTTTTTGTAATTATTTTAAAATAAAAAAAGTAAGTTAATACTATTAGTTTAATAAAAACAGTTAAACTCTGAGTTTTTGGCAATATATAATATATAATATGTGTAGGTATGTGTATACCTATATATTAACCTTAAGAATCCTAATTAGGTGAACACATGATAACACAGGCTATAGAAATGTTTAGCAAGGAAATAACTTTAAATGATGACAGACTTTGTCTAATATCTCAGTACTGATGACTTGTTTGTGGATATAGTTCTTCTCCAGTGAATCATATCAAGAATGCCTCTCCTTCTAGGCTATTCCAGTGCCCTTCTGCTCTCTGTTCTGCTACAACTTATCAGAATAACTATGCGAGTATAATACAATAAAACTTACTAACAGACAAAAGCACAATAGCAAGCGATTCTCTTGTCAGAATGACTCTTCACTTGCCTAGCAGTGTCTTCATCTTTGTGATGTTTGGCTATGGTTAAGGCTGTAGTGTATTGTCTCATACTAGCATGAACAAAGCTGACAGGTCCCTAAGGGGGTTGCAGCTGGCCTCATAATACTCTGATAAATGAAGCCAACTAGAAATAGCCTTCCCCTGAGGGAATACATTATCCTTACTTAATGACTGGATACAAGACCAAAAAAAAAAAAGGTATTTAAAAAAAGCACAGTCCCACTCATAATAGCTACAAAAGAAAGGAAAAAGGAGGAAAGAAAGAAAGAAAGAAAGAAAGAAAGAAAAACAAAGAAAGAAAGAAATATTTTGGCATCTTCCTAACCAGAGAAGTGAAAGATCTTTACTATGAAAACTACAAAACACTGCTCAAAGAAATTAAAGAAGACATAAACAAGTGGAAAAATATTTCATGCTCATGGATAGGAAGAATTAATATTATTAAAATGTCTATCCTACCAAAGGGAATCTACAGATCTAATGCAATATCCATTAAATTACCAACATCATTCTTCTCAGACCTGGAAATGACAATACAGAAATTTGTATGGAAACATAAAAACCACTAATAGACTAAACAATCCTTAGCAAAAGAAACAAAGCAGGAGGTATCACACTTCCAGATTTCAAACTTCTACTATAAAGTTACAATAATCAAAACAGTCTAGTATTGGTACAGGAAGTGGCATATAGACCAATGGAACAGGATAGGCATTCTGGAAACAAAACCTCAATTTTTCAACCAGCTCATCTCTGACAAAACCTTCACCAACAACCAGTGGGGAGAGGAGAACCTATTCAGTAAATGGTGCTGGGAAAACTGGCTGACCACATGCAGAAGACTGAAATAGTACCCCTACCTATGATACACAAAAATCAAATCTAAATGAATCAAAGACCTGAATTCAAAACCTCAAACTATAAGAATCCCAAAAGAAAATGCAGGGAAGACCCTTATGGAAACTGGAATAGGCAACCAATTCCTGATCAACTCTCTAAAAGCAAATGCCATAAAAGATAAGATAGACAAGAGGGACCTCATCAAACTGAAAAGCTTATGCAAAGCAAAAGAATCCATCAAAAGAATGAGAAGACAGCCCACTAATGGGGAAAACAACAACAACAACAAAAAATTTGCCAACTGTTAGGTCTGACAAAGGCCTAACATCCAGAATCTACAAGGAACTCAAACATGACAAAAGGAAAAACAACAAGAAACCCTACTAAAAATGGGCAAAAGATATATGAGCAGCCAACAGATACATGAAAAATGCTCAGCTTCACTAACCATCAAAAAAATGGAAATACAAACCACATTGAGATACCACCTAACTCCAGTCAGGATGGTCATCATGAATAACTAAAAAAAAACAACATGCTGGAGAGGACGTGGGAAAAGGAAACAAACACTCCTACACTGTTGTGGAAATGTAAACCAGTACAACCTCTGTGGAAAACTGTGTGGCAATTTCTAAAAGATCTAAAATCTTCCATACAACCCGGCAATCCTCCTTGTGGGAATATACTTGGAGGAATTCAAATCACTCTATGAAAAAGATACTTTCATATGCATGTTTATTGCAGCATTATTCACAATAGCAAAAACATGGAACCAATCTTGCTGCCCATTAAAAGTGGTACATTTACAAGACAGAATATTTTGCAGCCATAAAGAAAAACAAAAGTATAAACTTTGTAGTAACCTGGATGGAATTAGCGTCTATAAGACTCAGTGATTTATCACAGAAACAAAGATCTGAGGCTCACATGTACTCACTCATAAGCAGACCCTGAACATTTATCATAATATTATAACAAAGAGATTGACAGTAGTGAAACACTGTCAGAGGAGGGTGGGCACATAACATCAATAGGGGTACCCTATACCTGTACACTATACCTGTACAATGACCACATATGTACCCAACCCTGAATTGTACCCCACATTTTAAAAATAAAAAATAAGAGAGAAAAAACAACTATAAATGGTATTTAGAAAAATCTAATTACTTTCTAACAAGTTGCCAACATTTTTTTATAGCAGTCTTTTAAAAGGTTAATGTTTTTAGAGATAATTTTAAATAAAATGAACATAGAGATTATTTTTGTGGAGCAAATTGTTTCATATATAATATTTGACCAGTATACTACATTCCAGATAAATGAAAAAAATTAATTCTTCCTGTTTGTATATAAATTTTGAAGATAAAATTTTTCCATTGGCACTTCCAAGCATTGAGTAAGTACCCTGCTGTCATAACAGTTTGGGAAATTTCATCCCTAAGACTTACAACTTCTGAAATCAGTTGCCATCTTTCTACTAATTAATGCATCTGTCTATAAATGCTGGGAAAAGAAAATAATACCTCCCCAATGTCCATAGCCATGAATTTAAATGGGAGTTTTAAGGCTGTAATGCTTTGATAATTTTTCATGTCTTTTTTTTTTTTTTTTTGCCAACAAGTTTTCATTGTCAGGTTTGGAGGGAAAAAACCCAGGCAAATTCCACTGGTATTGTAAGGCCTCTCACCTTTAAACTCAGTCTCAGCTGTATTTCCAACTCAGCCCTACCTTGTTATGGAGGCTGTATCTAGAATTCAGAGTTCCAGGAATGAGCCCTGTGCATCTCTTTAGTTCCTTTGCATTTCTTCTTCCTTTTCCTGTTTTTGTCCAGTTGGGAATAGGTTCCTAGTTGTTTATCAGGGACTTGAAATGCTGCCTAACTTTCCCACTGAGTACTGCCTTATACCATTACTCCTGCTATTAGATCTGAGTCTTTCACAAACTTATTAATTGCTTGAAGTAAAGGCTTCCTTAGCTCTAGTAGCCCCTAAACTGGACCAGATTCTACTGCAATGCATACTGTCCCAAACAGCTATTCTTTTTTGAAATTTATTTATTTTTGAGTTAGTGTCTCACTCTTCGCCTAGACTGGAATGAGTGCAGTAGCACAGTCAGAGCTCACCACAGCCTTATCCTCCTGGGCTCAGGCAATCCTTTCACCTCATTCTTCTGTGTAGCTAAATACAGGCTCATGACACCTTGGCTGACTAATTTTGAATTTTTTGTAGAGACAAAGTCTCACCTTGTTGCCTAGATGGGTCTCAAACTTCTGGGCTCAAACAATTCTTTTGCCTCAGTCTCCCAAAGTGCTGGGATTACAGGCATGAGACACAGGACCTGGCCCCAAATAGTTATTTCTGAAGAGTCCACCCCTTACTCTCTCCCTTTATTCTCCATCCCACATTTCTGAGCTTCCAGAATACCTTGTGTTTGTGCTCTAGCAATTGAGGAAAATGCCGTAGAAATGATCATTATCATAGCGTACCTGGGATTTCTAAGGATTTGTCAGATATGGGTGGGAAAATCCCAATGATGAAAGGCATTAAATAGGTGGAAAAAAAGTCGATAAATTTGTAGGTGTTTGTTGGTCAGTGTATTTTGACAGAGAGAGCAAAACTTTTGCTATCTTACAGATTTGGGTTTGAATTTCAACAGTTCCAATTTCTAACTTTGTGATTTTTAGCAAGTTACTTTGCTACTCTGAGCCCAATTTCCTCAACTGTCAAAAGAAGGCTTATAATAGTCAACTACTAATACTAATATAAGAATTAAATAATATACGCCACAAACTCTTGACATTCTTATTGATCATTTATCAGATGTGTAATCAATATCTGTCCGGATGCTAACCTGAACAGCTATCTCTAGGGTTGTCCTGGTGATGCAGATTTTGGTTCTAACCTGTTTAGTATTTTTACCAATATCTCAAATGAAGACAAGCTCATCAAATATTTAGGTAATATAGTAGAAATAGGAATAGATAATATGATAAACAAAGTTAGATTGGAATAATAAGTCAAAATTAAGGGATAAAGAAGTGGAGTGGCTTATATGAAAGTAACTAAGCATATACCTTATATATTTAATGTTCCTGGTTTGTTGAAGGTTTTCATTACGAAGCTGTGCATATATAAGCATGAAATGGGTTTATTGCTTTCAGTACTAGCCCTTGATGTTGTTATTCAACCATTTTGTTTTCTGCTGAATAACAGGTCCCATAAGAATATTTTAGGCTACAACATAAATGTGTAAGCGAATTATTCATTTGAAGAAAGCCAAGTAAGCTCAGTAGGCAGGATCAAGGAGATTTTCTGTCAGTAAGTGTTGATAGGCATTATATAAATGAGGCAAAGATGGCCTCTGTTTATTGGCCCTTAGGTTGTTAATTTCTTCCCTATAGACAGACCAGTTAGCTTAAAAGCCCACCAGAGCCAAACTCAAAATTTTCCAAATTCATTTATTTCAAAAATAACCCAAACAGACTTTTTAGCAATTAAGAGGCTTTCTGCTTAGTTTACCCTGCAATACCTCATCTCACATTTGCTAGCGGTAGATAAGCTCCAGGTCATAAAGACCCCAAGCTGCTGCTGACCTTGGGTGCTCTCTGATCCAGACTTCCCACTGTGCTGCTGAGTGGTTATCCTCTAGACACCTGAGCACCATGTCCAATGTGTTTCATCATAGGAGCTCCCTTGATCTCCCCTGCTTCTGTGTAGGGATATCTCTGCCATAACAGATGCTACTTCAAGGGACTTCCCTCACATGCAAACCTGTCCAAGTACCACCCAGTAAAGCTTGATGTATGCTATTGCTTCTCGCCATATCTTTTTCCTTGATCAGTTCCCAAATATTATGAATCCCCTATAGTAGATAAGGCTGAAAAACAAGCAGAGATTAGCTTGTGAAGGAACTTGTATATTATGTTGAGATGTTGGGATAGTTGTTATTCATAAAGAATGTAAGCAACAGGGCGGGGGCGGGGGTGTGTTTCCCTTTATGTTTTAAGAGGTTTACTTTGGCTGCAGTGTGGAAAGTGAGTTGAAGGGAACACGGATGGAGGCTGAGTGACTGTTGTCATAATCCAGAACAATAATACTGAAGAATAGTGTGAAGGAGAAGCAGGTTACAGGGCTTGTTGACCAACTGGAGTTTGGGGAGTGGATGGGTAAAAGAGAATGAGAGTCAAAGAGACTTCTAGATTTTTGGTTTGGGTATCTAAAAACTTGTGTTATTAACTTTGGTAACAAAAAATAAAGAGAAAGAGCTGATAAAGTGAGAAGGCTGATAGGTTCAGCCTAGGGTAAAGTGGTTTTCATAGAAAGAGGGTGATTGAGGTTTTTGGAGTGAATGAATCTACTCGGAAGAATGTGTAAAGTAGCTGGGAGCCGCAATCCCAACAACTTGGGAGCCTGGAGGGGGCAATTCTTGATCCAAGAGTTTGAGACCAGCCTGGGCAACATAATAAGACCTTGTTTCTACAACAAAAAATAAAAATAAAAATAAATTAACATGGTGTTGTGGCACACACCTGTAATCCTAGCATTTCAGGAAGCCAAGGTGAGAGGATTTCTTTAAGAGTTCAAGACTTTGGAAGTCCAAGACCAGACTGGGAAGCATAGAAAGACCCTGTCTCTACAAATAATTAAAAACTCAGTTGTGGTGGCATGAGCCTGTAGTGCCAACTACTCAGGAGACTGAGGCAAGAGGATTGCTTGAGCCCAGGAGTTTTAGACTGCAGTGAGCTATGATCATGCCACTGCATTGCAGCCTGGACAACAGAATGACAGAGTGAGACCCTGTCTCTAAAAAAAGAAAAAAGAAAAGAGGAAGATGAGTGTGCTAAGTGAGATGTTAAGAGGACTGAAGACAGAAACTTTAGAAACAGTGGGATTTAAGAAACCTGCAGAAAATCAAGAATCTGAAATAAGGCTGGGAAGAAAGAATGTGAGAGGTAAGAGCAAATTCAGAGTAGAGAGCTATTTCACCAGCCAGTGGTAGGATAACTGAAAAGGAGCAGTGATGAGCAGCAGGCCAAATGCCACAAGTTCAAGTCACAGGAGGACTGGGAGTTGTCCATGGAATTTTGGCAGTCCTGAGAGCATCTGGACTTGCTTGAAAGAGATAGAATTCATATCTCTGATGACTTCACTTAGAAACAGACATTACATGATTAACATTCATGAATAATGAGAGATGTGAATAATTGTTAGAAATTGAATAATTTAAATGGTTACATCTACTAGGTGAAACAAATATCATGTAATAAATTTACAGACACTTAATTAATTGCATTTGAGAAAACATCGCTAAACTTATCCAAGCTTTGCATTTGACCCGATGAATTCAAAAACCTCTGGAGACTCTAGGAAATATGGAAAATATGTGTCACTTCATTTTATATTAACATATGTGCCTAATTTTGACTATTGCCATAAAATGTGTTTGAAAGAAAAAAAGATTTTTTTTCACAAAGAGTTCATATGTTTTATGTCAGTGCACATAATAATTGTTGCTACAGATATTCTGTTTGTTTTACTAAAGTGATTTTCAACCTTTTACAATTAAGCAATAAAAACTGCTTTGGTTTTTCTTCTTAATGCTCTTACTGCATTGAAATATTTATATATAATACATAGTCATATGATGTCAAAATGTCATATTTATTTTTCATTGCAAAGAACAGTAGGTGGGTATCATACCAAAATAATACCTTATTAGTCTGTTTCCAGTTATTTCACCTCCCACTCACAATTTCGATTATAGTAAATATTTTCCTTGTACTTGAGAAAGCACACTGGACTGTATCTGTATGTCAGTTACAAACCACTTCTGAGTCTATTTTTCTTCAAGGAAGAGAGATGGAATCACATAAACTAAAAATATGAAAACACGGGACTGCCAGGTGTGGTGGTTCATGCCTATAATCCCAGCACTTTGGGAGGCTGAGATGCGAGGATTGTCCGAGTTCACGGGTTCGAGACCAACCCAGGCAACTTATCGAGACCTCATCTCTACAATCAATCAAAAAACTAACCGAGTGTGGTGGTGAATGTCTGTAGTTCCAGCTACTTGGAAGACTGAGGCTGAAGGATTGCCTGAACCCAGGGTCAAAGCTGAGGTGGCCATGAGCATGCCACTACATTCCATCCTGGGCAACAGAGTGAGACTCCAACTCAAAACAACAACAACAACAACCACCAAACATACACACACACACACACACACACACACACACACACACACACACACACACACACACACGGGGGATTAATAGACATGCAATGTTATGGGGCTAATATTTCCAATGTCTGCCTGGAACCTTCTTTCCTTTCTCTCCACTCTCCACCCCTATTCCTCATTCTTTAACTGGCGAATCTTTATTCTTTGAAACAAACTACCATTCTGTTTTCCCTGTAGTATCTGCCCTGACTCACTCAGACCATATCAGGTACCCTGTTCTCGGCTCCTATATAGCTTATTCACCCTACTATTTTGTTGGTATCTATTCATGTTCCTCTAAACTGTGAATACCTCGATGCATCTTTATGTTTGCAGAGGACAGTAAATGTTACTATACATTTGGTGCATAAGGATAGTTTTCAAGTTATTAGTGATTCATTTTAATTTCATAATCCTTGTCACACATTAGGTAAACAGGCTAGATTATCTCCATTTTACAGATGAGAAAACTGATGACCAGAGTGCACATTGGGCAGATCCGGACAACAGTGCTCTGATTCTGACGTATTTTTACCATATGGTATAAACACACTTCTAATAGTTGTCTGATCATTTTGTGAGAGCAATGTCATTTTTATGAACTACTTTGTATAATTTTTTAAAGTTTGAAATTCTCATTAGAATTTCTTGATCACTCTGATTTCCCTTTTTCCTTTCCTTTGCCCCTCCAATTCCCAATAGAAATTTTATCTTTGATAAACTGTTTCTATATTAACCCTGGGTACAGAAACTTGGATGTAGAAAAATATTATCTTTATTTTCACCTATAACTAATAATAACTTAGTATATCTTCAATTATAAATATAAACAACCAAATCACTAGGGTTAGTTGATTCCGTGACTGGTTACCAGTATAAATTGCAGAAAATTTCATTTAACATCACTGCTGTTGATGCTGTCTTAAAATATCATTAATATTCAGCACTACTTTGAAATTATGGTATGTATTAGACCTGTAGTTATATCTCTTTATTTAATGTATTAATGAAGGAGCCTATATTTTATTATATCATGAGCTTAACTGTTAAAAATTTCGATAGCTTTATTTTATCAAAAATGTTATTCTTTTTAATCTTGTGTATTTTATTTTGTGAACTTGAAAAGATTATTCTGAGAAGGTGACCATGTTTCACCACTGGTCAAGAAGTCTATATGAAAAGCATGCTTAAGAACGACTGCTATAGAGAAAAGCAATTTCACAAAATCCTTCGTTCTGAAAGCGTCACACCCAGATATTCTATCTTTGTATCTATTTATTATTTTTTTGGTGAGTGGATGGGACTTGGTAAGTATAATGAAGTCTGAGATGTACCAGTTAGGCACCCTCCACCTCAGTAGGACAAAGGCTCTCAGTTCACTCCTCCTGAGAGTTGTCCTTGGCTGAAAAGAACCATCTGGCTTGAGGTTGTGTCCTGTTCCTGGGGCAGTCTGCATTCAATGACTGTGAAGGAGTATAAAAATATAAAGTACTCCCTTCCCAAAGAGGGGACAACTCTGAAGGGCCAGCTATTGCCAGAGCTCCCTACAGAATGAGCAGAGTGAGGCCATTGTAATTGTAACTTCTTTTACTGGACTGTTACTTTTTCACTCTGCACAGTCATTGTCTTTGAAAGCACTCCCAGGTAGAACTGTCAAGTGATATTCAGAGCACACAGATTAGATTTTTAGACAAGTAATTTTAGTATAATCATGTCCCACATATAGTATGGGACACTCATATACTAAAAACATCTTTAGTGTTTATCTGAAATTCACATTTAACTAGGCATCCTGAATTTTTGTTTGCTAAATCTGGCAAAACCTCCTTTGGTAAACTTCCAGCATAAAAATACCTATCTCAGAGTTTACCTCCCAAATAACCCAACCTGCAACAGTGGGAAAGCAATAGTGGACAAAAGAGTGATAAGTGTAGGTGAATGTTCATTAGTTTGGGGATACTTGGGATTGGGAAATCTGTCACATTAGGCATGGAATGGATACTGTCACTGATTTCAAAAACATCCTATGGACTGCCTGAGGCATTTGTAAAGAATATAGACTATAAAAGCATTAGTGTGAAGAGCATTAAGTATAACTTTCTCAAACATAATCCTTGTAGAGCAGGATAAGCTATTATAATTGCTTTTGCTGGATATACTCTGCTGTTCTTGACACTCTTTAGACCTATTTAGAGTTTAATGGTTATTTAATTTTGAGCATGGAGCAGTAGAAACATCATTATTATTATTTTAAAAAATTTAGAGTTTCACTATATTTCTCAGGCTGGGTTCACAGTCCTGGCCTCAATTAATTATTTTGCCTCAGCCTCCCAAGTAGCTGGGATTATAACTGTGAGCCACTATGCCTGGCCCAGAAATGTTATCTATACACACTAAAACATTAATAGTTTAGGGATTCTAATTCTACCCTTGTCTATCCCTTAAGTGTTTGGGCACTTTGGGAAACATATAACATGGCAACATATTATTGATGATTACAATAATGATTAAATACTTTAGTAAGAGGTAATAGACTGAATATATTTGTGGACCTTCCCATATTTCGAGGAAGGCCTTGAGCTGGTCTAACTTACTCTGAAGAACAGGGGAAAAAGTGAGACATTAAAATATGATGGGAGTAATAATGCTTTCTAAAATGTGAAAACTGAATTACTATTTTAATATTTTCAAAGAAGAGCCAGGACATATATCCAATTAAAAAATGTAGTCTACTTTTCCTGAAGCCAGATTTTTTTTTTAAAATGTAAAACCAAATGACTCTGGTATGCTGTATTCTAAACATCTTCCTAACACTGAGTTTAATTAATTGCCCATAAAGTCAGCCTTTATGAGTTTAATTTCTGTGCAAACATTACTTTGGAAGCTTTCTTACTAAGAGTACCTTTTCAAAATATGTCAGTATTTTTCAGAAGAAAAAGAAGCCTAATGGTTTTAAATAACATTTTTTGATTTGAATTACCCTTGTTACCCTTGACAATGACACTTGTAACAATAAAGAATAAAACTGACATTTTATTTGTGTAACAAATGATTTGAGTCATGCATGAGTTAAGGACACATTTTATGATCTTCTAAATCTGAAGAATAATCAATACTTAATGATTTTTTTCTTTAATTTTGCTTTTGGCAATACTTATTTTTAGAAGTTGTTTCCAATGAGTTTCTGTATTTAAGCTGGCATTTGGAAATAAAAGAAAACTGAGCTTATTTTATTTTTTAATAAGTGGCTTTTGGAACTAAATGAGGCAAGGCATTGGAATCCCATTTAGAACTCCTCTAATACCATTTAGCTTCCATATCCTTATGTAGTTGTGTTTACATAAATGTGCTTACTTGGTCCAGAAATAGCCTCAGATATTAACTTTTTGCTTGAAAAGTGTTAGGACTTGACTGCAGAGAGTTCTTCCATTCAGAATCTTAGGTAACAGTGCAATCTGTCATTGTAAGAGTGTATATGTGTGTGTGTGTGTGTGTGTGTGTGTGTGTGTGTGTGTGTGTATACATATATAACACAATAATTGTTATAATGTATGTATTCTTAAATATAATATATGTATAAATTTAGGAAAAAAAGGTAAATGTTTTCAAGTTCCTAGGAGTGAGAGAATATTCTATAGGGATTATATGCTAGCAAAACTCAATAAGTTTTAACTACACAGAATTGTTAAATATTTGTCCATCAGGATCAATTTTCAGACAGGGTGATAACCTTGGCCAATACTATGCTTTATGTTTTATAAACTAATACAGCAAGCCATACCAGTTATAGCTCCTGTTAGGTCAATCAGTACCGTCTGTCTTCAAACTAAGAACTATATGCATCTATTCCCAGTATGTGAAGATATTCATGAAACATATTTCCCTTCCTCTAAACTCTGTGATGAGTAATAAAAAAAAAAAACCCTTTCTCCTATAATGTAACAATATAAGTGTTAATGCAAATTCTGAAGCATGTAAAAGAACAAACCTACAAAATGCATTTTTAAAGGCACTGAATACATCCATCAGTTCTACATGGATAAGGTTCTTTTTTTAATGGAAATAAAATAAACTACTTTAATTTTCTCAAGTCAGTGACCAAGATATGTTTATTATTAGTGTGCAGGACAAATTCTTCCTTTTGGTACATTCCAGTAAGATATCTACTAAGATATTTGATTTTGATGGAAGAAATAATTTAAACTAGAAACAGATGATATAACAAAAGATTCATCTGAACTTTTAAAAAAAGTGAGGAACTATAGTAAATGATTTATTCTTACCTTGGCAAGGAAGAAAAATTTATATAAGATGTGATAGAATGCGCCTGTCTTAGGTGCCTGCATTGTGAAATCCTGACTTCCAGGCAAAAGTAGGTGTTTGGTGGGTAGGGTGTGAATGGACATCAGAATGCCACCTGTATTTGGTGCTAAAAGAGGTTTCTCAGAAAACTTTTAAGGTCCTGGGTGAAATAAAAAGGAATAGCTTATATAAAGAAATTAATTAATATTAAGAACTGTGTTTATACTGAGATTTTTATCTTTTTAGTATTTGGTACAATATATGGTTCTTTTTATGAAATAAAGGTTGTAGTATATGGCAGGGTGTTTATGCGTTGTTTTGCTCTTCTCTGTATCCTCTTCCTTGTCCTTCTGTTACTCTAATTTTTCCTTCTCTTTCTCTTTTTTTCTTTCTGTTTCCTCCCTGTTTTAGTTTGTCTTAACCTAGAAAATTTACTTATTATGTAAGTTCACGGTTTTTTTTTTTTTTTCTCTTTTCAATATTTTACTGGTTCATTAAATTTAAAAGCATGGACACCTGTGATTTACTCTAACAGCATAAGTTTCTGATAATCTTTGTTGGTATTATTGTTCTACATCAAATTGGATGTATAGATTTGGGCTTAGTACTTAACTGTCAATAAGTTGCCTGTAAAATAATTTTTTTTTTTTTTGAGTTGGAGTCTCACTCTGTCACCGCTCTGGCGATCCTTCTGCCTCAGCCTTGCAAGTAGCTGGAACTACAGGTGCGCAATACCATGCCTGGCTAATTTTTTGATTTATTGTAGAGATGAGGTCTCGCCAAGTTGCCCAGGCGGGTCTCGAACCCTCAGGCTCAGGCAATCCACTCACCTCAGCCTCCCAAAGCATGGGATTACAGGCTGAGCCACCGAGCCCCGCTTGTAAAATAATTTTTTAAAAAACCTTACTTAGGATTGATATGAGAAACGAAAAGATCCTATGTTAAAGCATTTAGCAAGGTGAGTGGCCCAAAGTAGATTATCAGGATGCTAGTTTCCCTTGCTTCTTTTTCTTCTTTTTTTTTTTGAGTTGGAGTCTCATTCTGTTGCCCAGGCTGGAGTGCAGTGACACGCTGATAGGCCACCGCAGTCACTGCTGGGTTCATGTGATCCTTCGGCTCAACCTTCCATTTGTTTCTTTTTAGTGGCGTAGGAGATAGTGAATTTCATACCCAGTCAGTATGAGTCTAAGTACAACTGTACTACACAGAGGAATTCTTACTATAAACTAATGGTTAAAAGCTTGGATATTGTTTTCAGCTTAAATCCTGTCTTAGTCTCTTTTTTATTTCATAACCTTGAACAAGTTACTTACCTTCTCTGGGTTCACCAGAGCTTTACAAGAACTCACTGGTAAATGGGAAACATAATGCTCATTTATAGAAGAAACAAATAACTAAATCTATCCAAATCAGAACTGGCTGTCTTCTTCCCAACTCACACATTCTTTTGAGCAAACTACTTTTACCTACTCCGCTAATGTGGTTTTGGTAGGTGGAGTTAAATGCAATCTTACCCCCGGCTCTTAAGGATGGACTTTTTGCCATAGGCGCCTAAATGTCAAATTCTCTCATTTTGGCCTCAGGGATGCCCTGAAGTCTCAAGTAAGGGCCCAATTGTACTTTTTCTGTAGCTCTTTCCTTCTTGAGTTTAAAGGTCTTCTGGGCAAGTTGCTAAAGGATATGATTCTAGAGAAAGCCTGTATACTAGGAACGGCCACCTTTGTAATGCATATAAAGTCAAGGATGGAAAGAAAAATAAATGCTAAGAAAAGTTGTAAGATGATTTTGTGAGTGTAGGTGTATTTGGGGAAAAAACCCTATAATTTTAATTTATTTTGGAAATAGAGTACTATGGTAGCTAGATGCAAAATAAGTGGAGTCTCTTCTCACACTCCTGTTGCAGCTGGCTATCTTTCTCTGCAGTTTTCCATACATATGGCTCTGACAATTATCTACAGCTTACTTCAAGCCACCTTGTTAAGAATATGGGTCAGCCAGGCTCGGTGGCTCAGCCTGTAATCCTGTGCCTTGGGAGGCTGAGGTGAGTGGATTGCCTGAGCCCGCGGGTTCGAGACCCACCTGGGCAGGCAAGACCTCATCTCTACAATAAATCAAAAAATCAGCTGGGCATGGTAGCGCTGGCCTGTAGTTCCAGCTACTTGGGAGGCTGAGGCAGAAGGATCGCCGGAGCCCAGCAGGTCGAGGCTGCAGTGGCCGGGAGCGGCCACTGCACTCCAGTCTGGGCGACAGAGTGAGACTCCAACTCAAAAAAAAAAAAAAAAAAAAAAAGAATATGGGTCACTTGAGTATGTATTACTTATTTAATAAAGTAGGATTTGAAAATTTGGAATGTCAAAATGAATAGATTGCACTTACTGATTTTGATTTGTTTTCAAAAACTCTGCAGCTTAAGGAAAAAAAGTAAAATATAAAAAAATCAATTTATTTAAATATGGAAAGTGATTATTCATTTCATCTCAACCTAAGACTAAACAAAAGAAGGGAACAATGAAAATAAGTATATACAAGAAAAAAACAACAATTTGAAAGTAAATAAAGACTGTACATAAAACATAGTGTAATCAAAGATTATTGTGCTCTTCAAGAGAGAAGAAAACTGGAGCTTGCTGGGGTTGTGGTAGGAGGGCATTGTTCCTTGGAAGGCACAATGCTCTGCCATTATTTTCATTAAATGTCCTTTGGGGGACTCACTGTATTAGTTTCCTGTTGCTGCTGTAACAAGTCATCATAAATTTCATGGTTTTAAACAGCACAAATTTATTCTTTTATAGTTTAGGAAGTCATAAGTTCAAAATCAAGGTGTCAGCAGGTCTGCATTCCCTCTGCTTCATGGGGGAAATCAATTTTCTTATCTTTTCCAGATGGTCTGCATTCCTTGGTTTGTGGTCTGTGCTCCATCTTCAAATCCAGTAGTAGCTTATTAAGTCTGTGTTTCACTGCTTCATTGACACTCCTCTTTGTAGTAAAGTCTCCCTTTGCTTCTTTTTATAGAGACCTTTGTGATTACATTGTACTCACCCAGGTAGTCCAGGATAATCTCCCCATTTTAATATCCTTAACTAAATCACGCCAGCCAAGTCCCTCTTATGATATATGGTAACATATGCACAGGTTCTGGGAATTATTAACTCATGGACCTCTTTGGGGGTATATTATTTAGCCTACCACAGTCATGGTTATCTTGCACTAAAATATCTCTTAAAAATAAAATTGTCGGGTAAAGAACACTTCTAGAGCAAATTAAAAGCTAAACATGAACATTCTCTTAAATATATATAATGTTACAACAGATTGAAGAACCAAAGAATATAGGACACTGTCTCCTCTCTCATTCGGTACACGGTATGCAATGTAATTATTTAGAATTCATCTGTAGGACCTTCACTAACTAGATACTCTTATGTTGAGTAAATTGGTTAGACTTTATCCAAAACTGTTATGTTGAAATGTCACTTCCTATGCTCTATGTATTTACTGTGCTTTTGGGTAAAAAGTTATGACACTGAAAAACAAGATGTGATAGATTAAAATTTAATATAACTTTCAAAATGCTGTTTTGGCAAAAAGATGTAGAGTACAGTTGTTAAAAGTAAGTCTCAGCTGGGCTCAGTGGCCCAGCCTGTAATCCCGCGCCTTGGGAGACTGAGGTGAGTGGATTGCTTGAGCCCGCAGGTTCGGGACCTGCCTGGGCAACTTGGTGAGACCTCATTTCTACAATAAATCAAAAATTAGCTGGGCGTGGTAGTGCACGCCTGTATTTCCATCTACTTGGAAGGCTGAGGTGGAAGGATCACCGGAGCCCAGCAGGTCGAGGCTGCGGTGGCCGGGAGTGGCCACTGCACTCCAGTCTGGGCGACAGAGTGAGACTATGACTCAAAAAAAAAAGTAAGTCTCTACTTATAATTAAATGATTTTCAAATCACTGTTGCATCTGTAATCTCTGTTTAACTTTACAGTACATTTGAGGGTTTTATGAAACAATCCTAGTGATGCAAACCTTTCTTCTAACAATCCATTTCTTTCCAACCCATATTCTTTTCTTTGCAAAACGTATCTCAGAGAGTTTTAATCCACAGTCTTTATTGAATATGCTCTATTCTCAGTGAATCCAATTCTTCCTGTTCATTGATTACAATTGGCTGGACCAAAGGGTTTAGTGTAACCTAAGTCATTATACTTTTTTTCCTGGGAATTTGGATTGGAGTTTAAAGCGATTTAGTCATTTAGCTGTGGGTGGAGAATTGATAAGGATATCTGAATCAGGATGGTTATATTTGGGGAAGAGGAAGAAGAGGAAGAGAAAGAAGGAGCAGGGAGGAGGAAGGAGGAGAATAAGGACAAGAAGGAGATAATGCTACATTTGCCTCCAGAGAGAGAAAAGTGGAAAAGTAAATGCCTTGATTTCCAACGCTCTTTATTTCTTGATTCTAGTTCCTCATTTCTTATTTTTTTGGGTTTTGTCAGGTACCCTTTTAGCTAGCCAATAAATGTATTTTTTAGGTAGATTTAAGCTATTTGCAGTCAACTATCTTTTGATTAATCTATGCAGAAAAGTATTATAAGGTAGAAAGTCAGTTGTCCGAGAGCTGAGAACAGATACAGAACTCCAGGCTTGTGTTCTTTGAATTCTATGCCATGAAGCAATAGGCAATATCGGGGCAAGGAAAAATTCCTCTGGGCATCCATCTGGCCCCTTTTGTAAGTCCTCTTAAGTTTCCTTGAGAATGACATGAGTGATCTTTAACTTCTTGTGCACATTTTCTCATGTTAACATGTGGCCATGGCTACTCCTCAGGTTATTATTCTTGGGCCTAATTTTCTTGTGGAGATTACATTTGTAATCAGAATTAGAGATGGCATCTTCTCTTTGGTATTTAAAGCGTGTATATTCCTAGCATTAGTGGATTAAGAAAAAGAATATTAAAAAAACTCAATATGTATACCATTACAGAAAAGTTCTATTAATACACATATGCCTTATATTTTGATGGCGTATGAGAAGTTTATTGCAGTAAAAGTAATTTATTTTCATAAATGGAACATTTATAAACAGTTTCTATAAAGTACATTCCTGAGATTTTCCATGTTAAAATAAAATGTTAAGGCAAATCTCAGTTCTCCTACTAATGATTTATTTTAAAAAATGTATAATGAGTCTAATTTAGAAAATATAGCTACAATTTACGTTCTTATTTTGGAAAATTAGATATGATCTTAAAAATAAAGGTAAAATAAACTACCTGCTGAATCTGACAAATAGTCATGTAGAAAAATAATTATTCAAAAGTATTTAATAGAACTATTTAGAAACACTTTTAAGAGTGAAAATTGTAGTTATCAATTAAGAAAGTTTTGATCATTTCCTTTTTCAGAATTAGATGTTAAAAATTATTTATTTCCATTTGTTTGTAACTGCTCATTGAGTTTGGCTGGCTCCTCATTCATGACATCACTTTTTAACTGTATTACAGATTTATCTCTACTTCACTCATGTGTGTGTATACACATACACACGCATACACACGCAGACATATATTAAGCTATATAAAGATAAATGTAATAACATTTGATTTATATTAAGATGTTTTTAAGCATCGAGACAATTGCTTGTGTTTTCTATTTTGCTTTCAAATTATCTTTACAAATTGTACAATTATAAATAAATAAATAATAATAGTCAATGAGTTTTATACTATAATTTAGGGAAGTATAAGAAGTAAAAATGTTGTACATAATTTTATGTCCTGGATAAGTCTACTGAAATTAAAAAAAATCAAACAAGCTTAATTTAATGACCAAAAACTTCAAACAGCTCAGAAATGTTTCATGCATTTAAACACTCAAGGGGTATTCTGGAGTAAGCCATGGTTTGACAACAACCCAATTATCCAAGGTAAAATCAAAACCCACAGATGAATGTTAAAGGAAATAAAAAATAAAATCTTAGCTAAAGTTATTTTTGAAACAGTATTGAGGGAAAGTATTGAAGTGATAGTTATATCACTAGATACAAATATCATTCTCTCTCTTTTGGATCATTTCTATCATCATACTACCACACTTTTTATTTCTCATTAAAGCTACATAAGCAACCAAAATAAGACCCTTTTCTTTCCTTGCAGACTCCTTCAGGAATTTGTCCTCTCTCTTCTCCCTCTAGGTTTCTCCACTTTTATTATCCTACTCACCTAACCCTGTCTGGCTTCCATGCTCTTTATTTCATCAAAAGTGCTCTTGACAAGGTAGTTAGTGACTTGCCCTTGTCAAGGTTAACAGCGGCTTTCCCAAGTTACACTCTTCAGTCCTTCCTTTACTTGACTTGTCAGCATTCAACACAATTGGTTAGATCCCAAGTTGTCTTCAGAAACACTTTCCTAGTGTTTATTTTCTAATCACTAGTTTCTTCTTCATAACCCCCTTTTTCTGTTATCTCTTTTTCCTTCAAATGCTGAATGCTGGTGTTACTAAGTGCTTGTCTCTGGGGCATTTTCCTAGCCTCTTTCGGGGCAGTCTCATCATTCCTAAAGCTTTGATTATTATGTATATTCTGACATCTCCAAAATTTTATAAATGCAGCTATCACTTCTGACCTGAAATCCAAATTGATGTATTTAGCTGCTTAGCTGAGCACTTCACGTGGGAGTTTTAAACTTAACCTTTGGCTTTCTTTCCTCCCATGATACCTGGTCTAAATCTACTCTTTTCTATCTTTGTAAATGTTTCCATTTATTAAAGCCAGAAACTTGGGATTTTTCTTAGAAACCTCTCTTTTTCTTAACTCCCACACTTAAATCCCAAGCATGATCTGTCAGCCAGCAACATATGCTGAAAATCTATCAGTTTCTCTCTACTTCACTGTTAGCATGTTGTTCAAGCGATGACCATCTCCTAAGGAGACTATTGAAATAGCCTCCTACATTAAGCCAGTCTCAGAACTCAGAGACTGGAACTAATTGCGGGCTCTCTCCAAACCACAAAAGTGCCGGGAAGCATAAGCACCTCTTGTGTGGCAAACAGCATTAATAATGGCCACACCTTCTATTTCCAACCTTGCTGTCTTAGGATTGATTGAATAGTATCCAAAAGGACACCTTTCAGTGGTTTGTTACTGCATCTAGAATAAGATCCAAAATTTCTGTGGCCTACATGATTCTACATATTCTGACCCTAGCTATCCTTCCAGTCTACTCTCTAGCCACTCCCACTCTCTACCTCCTTCATGGTGCCCTCATCACACTGAATTTATACCCACAATTTCCCCAACAGGATGCACAGAACTGATTGTCCTATGCTTGGCCGTTGGCCATGACTGCCTTCTCATTCTTTAGTTCTGTGCTTAAATGTCATATTCTCAGAGAAGTCTTCTCTGAACTTTCTATTAAAAGAATGTTCTATATTGTTATTTATTTATTTTTAAATTGCCAGGTGTGGTGGCATACTCCTGCAAGCCCAGCACTTTGGGAGGTAGAGATTAGAGGATTACCTGGGCCCAAGCGTTCGAGACCAGACTGGGCAACTTAGTAAGACCTTGCCTCTACAATAAATTAAAAATAGTAGTTGGACATGGTGGCGTGCACCTGTATTTCCAGCTACTTGGAAGGCAGAAGAATTGCCTGTGCCCATCAGGTTGAGGCTGTGGTGGCCATGAGCATGCCACTGCACTCCAGCCTAAGCAACAGAGTAAAACTTCCACTCAAAAGAAAGAAAGAAAGAAAGAAAGAAAGAAAGAAAGAAAGAAAGAAAGAAAGAAAGAAAGAAAGAAAGAAAGAATTACTATATATATTGATTTCCTCTGAAATACTGCTTTACTTTAGAAAATTACTTGCTTATTTACTAACCATTACTGTTACAAGAATGTAACCATAAAGATATTTACCTCCTCATTATCTTTATTACCTAGCATTGTCACTAGCTTGCATAATTTTTTTTATTGAATGAATAAAGAATTACATAAAACTACTCGACTGATGATGACCTATAAAAGTAGTGAATTGGTCTACACAGTAGAAGGAATTGGAATAAAAATAAAATACATAAAGTTAGAGTATTACAAGATCCCAAAATACACTCCAGATAGATTACAATTTTTAAAAATGACATCACTAAGAAAACATATAGTGAAAAAAGGTGCTACATGTAAAACAGCTTTAATGTATAAAATCAATCAAAGGGTAACATTAGATATGATCACATAAATAACTTAAACCTTAGAAGGAAAAGGTCAAAAAAAGGCAAAAAACAAATTGTTGTCACATGATTAGTCTTGATTAAATAAAAGCTTTCTGCTACATAGGATAGGTGAGAGAAGACTACAATATAGGGAACCTTTGAGGGCCCTTTTTAGTGCTCCCTAGAAGCAATAGAAGATGGAGTGTGTAGTAAAGAAAGGAAGTTATAAATTATATGACTTTGGGACTAGTTACTAGTACTAAATATTAAGGTATTTTTTTCTTCCTAGCTCTGTTTTTATATATATAAATATATTATTTAGTATATACATATTAATATGTAACATATTATAAATAGATATTATAAATAATATGCTATATATTAGCATACTGTATTTATAATACTTATAATACTTATATTTATATTACATACTATATATAATATACATATATTAAATAATATTTCTCCTTTCTCTCTGTTTTTACAAGAATTTTATATAAGTGTAGTAGAGTGGTGATCTAAAACTTACAGGATAGTGACAGAAGAATGTGCCTAAGTTTGAGAAGAGCTAATCATCCAGAAGTGGATTCAATGCTTCATGCAATTTTGGATCACCTACTTTGGGGGAGAGGTCAGTGTATTATCATTTACCCAAGGGAAGGTGAAAGAATATGTAAAATACATAAGAATTTTAAGCCTGAGTAAATTTAAGAATTGGCCTCAGTTACAATGGTTGGAGAACTTTATGACTAATGGCTCCATCAAGGCTACAATCATTGGAATATAGATGACATTTACTTTTATTTTTATTTTTTATTTTTTTGAGTTGAAGTCTCACTCTGTTGCCCAGACTGGAGTACAGTGGCCACTCCCGGCCACTGCAGCCTCGACCTGCTGGGGTCTGGCGATCCTTCCGCCTCAGCCTTCCAAGTAGCCGGAACTACAGGCACGCACTACCATGCCCAGCTAATTTTTTTTTGATTTATTGTAAAGATGAGGTCTCGCCAACTTGCCCAGGCGGGTCTCGAACCCGTGGGCTCAGGCAATCCACTCATCTCAGCCTCCTAAGGCGCGGGATTACAGCTGAGTCACCGAGTCCGGCCTATAGATAACATTTAAAGTCTCGACTCTGGATGAGATCACCAAAGGAGGAAATAATGGAGAATGATCCAAGAACTAATTGGTGGGAGACTCCACCTTTAGCAATGGGAGAAGAGTAGCTAAACAAGGAGAAAGAAGGGGCAACGAGTTACTTGAAGTGTCCCTGAGAATCAATTGAAACAGTGTAATTAGAAACAGGAGATTAACACCTGTGTTGAATGCTACTGGTGAAAGATGAAGCTTGATAATTAATCATTATACAGATGCTTCTTGACTTACAGTGGAGTTACATCCTGATAATTTCATCATAAATTGAAAATATTGAGAGTTGAAAATGCATTAAATACACTGAACCTACCAAACATCATAGCTTATCTAGACTACCTTAAACATGCTGAGAACACTTACCTTAGCCTATAATTGGGCGAAATCTTCTAACACAAAGGCTATTTATAATAAAGTATTGAGTATCTCATGTAATTTAAAAAATATTATACTGAAGGTGAAAAAGAATGGTTGTATGGGTACTCAAAGTACAATTTCTACTGAATTCTTACTGCTTTTACACCATCATAAATTTGAAAAATCCTGAATGGAACCGTCATAAGTCTGGGATCATTTGTATTTAGTAACTGGGAAGTTGTTGGCAACCTTGAAAAAGAGCAGCAGTGGGTATGAATTGGTTAAAGGAAAATAATTTGAGTAAATGGTGATACTGAAAAAGGTAGATGCATCCTCAAGGATTTCTGATGGAAAAAGAAAAGAAAAGAAAAGAAAAAAGGGACAGTAACCTACAAAGAAGATCAAGCAGAAGAGGTCCAGAGAACAAGGTGGAAACTACATTGGAGAGTAATCCTTAGTGGTTCTTCAGAGCTTGCCACACACATATGAATAATATAAGCTGTTGAGCAAGGATGGGGCAAGAGTACAGGCAAGATAGTCTGGAGAGGCAAAATGGCTGCATGAGACCCAAGACCACAAGGAGACACCAGTAAACTTGGTGCCTCAACAGACAGAGATTGCTTGGACTAATTTTGAACTTGTTAGTATAAAAATCAGATAAAAATTATTTAACAAGTATGAAGCTATTTAAAATAATTAAAGAAAGAGTGCTTATAGAAAGCTGATGTGAATGAACTCAAAATTTAACTCAGAGCTTCAACCTAGTAGGTGGAGTGCTGTAAATCTCTCATAATCCAATAATGGGAATTTTAGCAGTTTTATATTTTTAATATGGCCCTGAGATTAGATAGAAATTTGTCATGTGAATGTTTAAATAGAGACAGAATAAGTAATGCATTTGATATTTTTACAATTGGAGACAGCATATGTGAAACCAGAAGACATAATATGAAGTCAACCAGAGTTGCTGCAATTTTGTGGCTTTATGGATTTAATATTTTATTGTGGTTTAATGTAGGAGGACTCAAGCTTGGAGACTTTAGAGGGTTACATAGCTGGTACTATTATCAGATACTTGGTCATTGCTAGAAGCTGAGTGAGGTAATTTGAGATGGAAGTTTCTGGTAAGAAGCTAGAAAAAGTAAACTAGAAATTCGTGTTGGTTGTGTAGACGGAAAAGTTATTTCGACGTGGAAATTCCAGACCTGTTTTCTTACCCTAATTGAGTACTATCCCCCACTTCATGAAGGTGGGCTGGAGAAATGCCTGCAACCACATAGCACATTTTCCAATAGCAGTGTTAGAGCCTTGTATATAGTTGAAAAGAGGCACCAATGTTTTACATGTAAATAATCTCAAATGCCTCCATCTGCCAGAGCAGAAACTCAATATGGTTCTTGTTACACATTCAATTCTCGTGATGACTGTGTACCAGTGAGCTGAATTGCAAAGGAGTTCCCTAAATAATGGGTTAACATTTGAATGACAGATGATTTCTATGTAGCTGCCATAACGAATCTGCTAAAAAACAACAAGAACAGTAGTATATTGAGGCATAATTTGTGACCCTGGATGTTTGTCCTGATAATAATTAATATGAGTATGTGTCGTTAGATGACTATTTACTACACACTATACATACGTTTAGAGCTTTATGGGGATTATGTGAGTATATCCTACAATTGGAAGTAGCTTTACCGTCCATTTAACAGATGATGTTAATAAAAATAAAAACTTGCCTCATGTCTCACAAGTAGTAGAGGCCAAATACTCAAACCTGGGACCTATATTCTTTGTTGCCAAACATTCTTACCTACTGCTTCATCTGCTTCTTAGATGGTCTTGGAAGTAGGAAATTTCAAATACTAATAGTGATATTTTTATCTTCTCATTTGCTATGGCAGAAGATCATAAGAAGATCTGGCTTATGAGTAGTACTAAGTAAATTAGATACTGTTAAAAAATGGTATGTGTGTGAGGTATGCTTTGGAATGTTTTGGGTTGGTGTTGGAGAAAGGAGAGAAAATCCTGTTTTACTCTCTTTTGAAAATGGGAATTGACTCTAAAAGCTAATCTTCAAATATATGGATATCTATCAAATTGCGAGTTCTTGAGATTGAAGATCTGTTGCTTAACTGTACTATGAAGAAGTTGTTTTTATTGCAGCACAGGGAAGCAGAGTGTAGTAATCATAAGGGTAGATCCTGACGTCACATGTCTTGGGGGTAAATCCTAGTTTTGCTAATTTCTTAGTTGCTTTTCCTCAGTTTCCACTTCTCTTTCTACGTATTGAGATCATAAAGATCGGTGAAGCAATCTAAATGAGGTACTTAATACATCAGATACTTTGCATTTTTATCATAATGAAGAGTTTTGATTTAATACCGGCAAGCCATTCCTGGTGACATTTTTAAAGCTAGAATTTAAGAAGGATGCTTGTGGAAATTATTTTGCTGGATATATTTTATTTATTTATTTATTTATTTATTTATTTATTTATTTATTTATTTATTTATTATTTTGTGTTGGAGTCTCACTCTGTCGCCCAGACTGGAGTGCAGTGGCCGCTCCCAGCCACCACAACCTCGACCTGCTGGGCTCCAGTGATCCTTCTGCCTCAGCCTTCCAAGTAGCTGGAATTACAGGCACGTGCCACTATGCCCGGCTAATTTTTTGATTGATTATAGAGATGAGGTCTTGCCAAATTGCCCAGATGGGTCTCGAACCTGCGGGCTCAGGCAATTCACTCACCTCAGCCTACCAAGGTGCCGGATTAAAGGCTGAGTCACCGAACCCGGCTTGCGGGATATATTTAAAAACAAAATACACTCTATGTAGTCTGAAATAGGTGTGATTTTGACTGGATGTGGATTTGTGCAAATGTACTGTGAAGGTTTCCTAGAACTTTCTGATTTATTACTGTTCCCCCAAATTATCCCTTTCTCAATTTCTGCTGGTTTTTCTTCAAAATATGGTTGTGTAATCCGTCTCATTTCCAATAGCTAAAAAGTAGCAGTTATTATTTTATGTTCTCATAGACTTTTTGTAGGCCGGTTTCAATTTTGGCTGAAAACAAATATACAGCCAATGAAACAAAAGCAATATTCTTTTAAAAATAAAATAATATTTTCTAATAATTTTATATAACTGTAATATTTTAAAACTAAATAATAGTAAGAAAAATACAAAAAAAGTCTAGGTAAAAAATGACAGAGAAGATACATTAATTCTCTTGTATTGTCGTTTGTTCACTAACTCCTGTATTCATTTTTATGTTTCATGATCATGAACTTAGAACGTACCAAGTGACCCCTGCTTGCTATGCTGTCTGGCTGGGTGGGTGCAGAACTCTGAGACCCATAATCCCTGCCCCAGTGGAGCTTGAAGAAAACTTTGACCATGGAAACAGCATGACAATTCCAAAGTTAAACAAAATTCTGAGAATAGTACAAGAGATGTTTTTAAGCAAGCACATGATATTTTAAATTTTTCTTTCAAAATAATATGAATAAACATAGGAATAACCAAAGTTCATTTGACTCAGCCAGACTGAGGTCATTATTTTTGTCTCTGCTTCTGAAACACATGGAACTTCTCACAGCACAGAGTTAATTTGATAGAACAGTTTTTAAAAGGTTTAATTCTGCTTTTCTCAAATTAAAGTCATTGTACTAAGGCATTTTGGATACATAAATTAGCAGTAATAAGCATTGCTATTTGGAGCTCATGAAGACCTCCTTTATTAGTGGTCATACTGAGTAAAGTTTTTGATGAATCTGGTTGTCACCGTGAAATTTGAGAAAACAAGTGATGAATGCATAGAAACATAAAATTGTTAGTTTTAAAAATTCATTCACTGAAATAGATGTCCTATGTCAGAAACTGCTAGTAAAAATAAAAGTGATGCACCTGGGCAGCGAGACCTCATCTCTACAATAAATCAAAAAATCAGCCGGGCGTGGGGGCACATGCCTTTAGTTCTGGCTACTCGGAAGGCTGAGGCAGAAGGATCGCTGGAGCCCAGCAGGTCGAGCCTGCGGTGGCTGGGAGCGGCCACTGCACTCCAGTCTGGGTGACAGAGTGAGACTCCAACTCAAAAAAATAAATAAATAAATAAATAAAAGTGATGTATTCCTTATTCTCAAGACAGTCACACTTTAGTGTGACATATACACAAAGAAATAATCATATTTATTAAGCAGAATACGGACAAGGGAATAACTTTTGGGGAGATGCGTACAATATTTCACAGAGAATGAGATATGCTATGCTTTGAAGGAATGTTTTGGGACTCTATTTTTTCTGTCCATGTTTAAGCATCATCAATTCCTCCTCTAATAAGAGCTAACATGTTCTAAAGTACTTAACATTGTTCATAAATTGGGCTAAGGTACTATCTTCAGAAATCATTACATAATAAATTTGCATGGTAAAATGTCAAGAGTTACTGCTTAAAAAAAGAAAGGAAAGACATAAATTATGTATCTGTTAGAAGGGGAAAATGGAATAAGAAGACAGCAAATAATTTTAAAAACTAGTTAAGAATTAAATAGTAAAACAAGGAGAAAAAGTAGGAACAACACAAAGTAAGAAAGAAGATAGTAAAATGTATTTAATCACAATATACATAAATGAGCTAAATTCAGCAGTTAAAATATGACAGCTGTAAGATAACATAAAGTGAAACTTACTGTCAAGTTATTATCAAGAAACATAACTAAAATTTGTGAAAAATATAAAAAGGTTTTTCAGGGAAATACTAACTACAAGAATGCTCAAATAACCTTATACTGTCAAAAGCTTAAAAAACCTGATAAAATATACAGATAAGATACTATCTTAATGATAAGCATTTTTAATTTATCAAAAATGAAACAATCCTAATTATGTGCTTTTAAGGAAAATCTTGAAAATGTATAAGTTAAAAATTATCAGAAATACTTAGAAAAAGTAAATATCTACTATTATAGTGGGGGATTTCAATATACTGTGTCTCAATGTTGATAGCAGAAAAAACTGACGATAAAGGGAGAGGAGAGACTCTCAGGATGATGGAATTATTCCTTATTGTGATTGTGGTGTGACTAAATGTTTTTCAAAACTCATCAAATAAAGCTGATGAATTATATTGTATAAAAATTACTGCAGTAAAGCTAATAAAAAAGGAAAAAATGAAATGTCAGACAAAATTTGGAATATGACAGGGGTGGAAATAGGGACTGTACACAGACAGATACAAGGTCTTGGATCTTAATTTGATTGACGAGCTCAGGAGTATTCGTTTAATTATTAATTATGCCTTATAGCTAACATACATAATATAATTTTCTCATGAATCAAACATCAGAATTCTATCCACAGAGAATGAATCAAAAATGATTATGTGGGGAAAAAAATTATGTAGGAAAAGGAAGTGATAAGTAGACACATTCATTTAACAAATTGCAGCTCAGTAATAATGATATTTTTAAGCTGGAGCAAGAATTTAGATACAGACACTTCTACCCATGAACAAAATACATCTTGTTCTTTTGGAATTATTTCATGTAATTTGTTTACAAATACCACCCAAAGATTCAGACTGTAGACAGCCTACTGTTTATTATACAGAAATAAACTCATGAGTTATTTCCCATGATTTGTGCCAGGTGCTTTAATGTTTCCATAAAACTTACAAATAATGTTGATACTTTGTCATTAAAAGGGAGAATTTTAAGAATAATTACTACTTTAGGATTAAGTGATGTTGATATCAAGTTATAAACTTTTCTCATATTAACTAAACTTAGGTCATGAAAGAGGAGAGTCAGCAATATATTAAAAAAAAGAATGAGGGAATAATTATATATCTTTCCTTAAGTTTTTCCATGGAAAAGAAAATATTCGAGTCAAGGATTTAATACACAAGTTTTTATTTATGCAGAAATTCATCAGAAAGACGTTCTCAGAGATGAATGGCATAAAACAACTTAGTACCCGCATATACTAAATTTTGAATAAATGTAGCATCTTTAGAATCAGGAAGTACAGAATTAAAGGACTTAGATGAACACTGAAACCAGTTGAATTTACAGTCATGCTTAATTAATGGTTGAAGAATTCTTATAACTCAATAAAAATAGTGAGTCTTTGAAGACTGAATAACATTTAATGTGAAAACTTGCAGTTAAAAATCCCAGATATTAATAAGTGTTGCACAAAATGATTAATTTATCATTTAGGGTTCAAAGAAGCAGAACCACTAAGAAATATTTTTTATCACTCTAATCTGTCTATATTTATCATCATCTATCAATCATATCTACTTATCATCTATCTATCTATTATCTATCATGTATATCTACCTAACTATATTAAGGGTTTAACTTTACACCGTTTTTGGAGCTGCCTAAGCAGTCTCTATAATGTTGTTATCTCCTTATTTGATGCTGATGCTGAATCTTGATGTCTACATGACAGTCATTTAAGAGGCAAAGATTGATGTAAAGAGAGAGAGTCAGAACAGGCTGAAACAAATAGTCCAAGGTAATTCAATGAGGAAAAGAATAGAATTTTCAAGAACTGACTCTTGGACGATTAGATATATCTATATGCAAAAACAAAACAAAACAAAAAAACAACGAAAAACTTAGATCTTTATCTCTTACCATAAACAAAAATTAACTGAAAATGGACCATAGAGCTAAATATAAGAGCTAAGACTTCTGAAGAACACATAGAAGAAAATCTTTATAACTCTGGCTTAGGCACAGAGTTCTTGGAAATGAAACTAAAAGCAAGCCAGGCTCGGTGGCTCAGTCTGTAATCCCGCGCTTTGGGAGGCTGAGGTGAGTGGATTGCCTGAGCCCGTGGGTTTGAGACCCACCTGGGCAACTTGGTGAGACCTCGTCTCTACAATAAATAAAAAAATTAGCTGGAGGGTAGTGTGTGCCTGTAGTTCTGGCTCCTTGGAAGGCTGAGGCGGAAGGATCTCTGGAACCCAGCAGGTCGATGCTGCGGTGGCCGGGAGCAGCCACTGCATTCCAGTCTGGGTGACAGAGTGAGACTCCAACTCAAAAAAAAAAAAGAAAAAAGAAACTAAAAGCACAAAACATAAAATTAAAAATTGGTTATTGCAAAAATTAAAAACTTATGTGTTTCCAAATACACATCAGCCACAGACTACAGATAATATTTGCAAATCCCATATTTGATAAAGGATTTGCATTTGAAATATATAAAGAAATCTTACAAGTCAATTATTAGAAAAGCAAGCAACCCATTTTAAAAAATGGGCAAAAAACTTGAATAGGCATTTTATCCAAGAAGACATTAAAGGGCTAATAAAAACATGAAGAGGTGCTCAATGATCATAAATCATCAGGGAAATGTGAATCAAAGGCACAATGAACTACCAATACACACCCATTAGAATGGGTGTAATAAAAAAAGAGTCAATAAGTATTGACTAGATGTGAAGAAACAGAAACTCTTATATGAGTATAGTTGATGGGAATGCAAAATGGTACAGCCACTCTGAAAAATACGTTGGTAGTAAATAAATGCTTATATAAAAACTTACCATAGAATCTAATAATAATACTTACAAATCTATCCTAACACAGAAATGAAAACATATGTTCACGCAAAAACTTGAACATAAATATTTATAACAGCATTATTCAAAATAGAAAAAAATTGGAAACATTTCAAACGTTCATCAACTGGTGAATATATTAAAAGAAACCAAAACATATGCACAATAAAAAAGATCAAAATATTGACATATTCTAAAACACGATGAACCTCAAAACTGCTACTCCAAGTGAAAGAAGTCAGACACAAACAGCTATCTTTGCAAGAAGCCATTTATATGAAAAATCTAAACAAGGCACATTTACAGAGACAGAAAACAGATCAGTGGTTGCCTGTGGCTGGTGGTTGAAACAGAGATTTGCTGCAAATAAACTCAAGGAAATTTGGGTGGGGGGAATGATGCAAATATTCTAAAACTGGATTACTTTATGGTTGTACAATTCTATACATTTACTAAAAATCAATGAAATGTATACTTGTATTGAGTGATTTTTATAGTATGTAACTTATACTTTAATAAAGCTGTTAAAAAAATGAACACCAACCTGAAATCCACATGCATAAGCTGGAGCCACTAGAATGGAGTAAAACCAGTTATTTTTGTGCCTCTGAATTTGATGATGCAGTTGTCTAGCAAAAATTAGGACCCTGCACCTCAGAGCTAAACATACACACCTGTCCCAGGAGTTGGAGAAGTTGAAAAAGCATCTACAGGTAAGTGAAATAACTGCAGGCCCAGCCACTGTCTTACACCATCTCTATATCCTAGCAAACGTGTTATCTTGTGTCTTTTTGATAAGGTCCATTCTAATAGGTATGAGGAGATATCATTGTGTGTTTGATTTGCATTTCTCTGATGATTGATGTTGAACATTTTGTCATATACCTTGTCATGCCTTGTATGTCTTCTTTGGAGAAAAGTCTATTCAAGTACTGTGCCTAATTTTTAACTGAGCTATTTATTTTTTCACTATTGAGTTATATGAGTTCCTTATATATTTTGAAAAATAACCCCTTATTAGATATGTGGTTTATAAATTTTTTCCCCATTCTACAGGTTGCTTTTTCATTCTGTTGACTGCTTTCTTTGTTATACAGAAGATTCTTAATTTGATGTAATCACATTTATCTATTTTTGCTTTTGTTGCCTGTATTTTTGATGTCACATAAAAAAAAAAATCATTGCCAAAACCAATGTCAAAAAAATTTTCAGCCGGATTCGGTGGCTCAGCCTGTAATCCCGTGCCTTTGGGAGGCTGAGGTGAGTGGATTGCCTGAGCCTGCGGGTTCGAGACCCGCCTGGGCAGCGAGACTTCATCTCTACAAAAAAAAAAAAAAAAAAAAATCAGCTGGCCTTGGTAGCGCATGCCTGTAATTCCGGCTACTTGGAAGGCTGAGGTGGAAGGATCACCGAAGCCCAGCAGGTTGAGGCTGCGGTGGCCAGAGTGAGACTCCAACTCAAAAAAAAAAAAAAAAAAATTTTCTTTGTGTTTTCTTCTAGTAGTTTAATGACTTTAGGCCTTACATTTACGTATTTAACTTATTGTGAGTTAATTTTTGTATATAGTGTAATATAAAGGCCCAAGTTCATTCTTCTGCTTGTGAAGATTCAGTTTTTTCCAATACCATTAACTGATTGCTTTGGCAGTTTGGGGTCTTTTGTGGTTCCACATAAGTTTTAAGGTTGCTTTTTCTATTTCTGTAAAGAATGTCATTGAGATTTTCAAAGATTTCCTTGAATATGTAAATCACTTGGGTAGTATGAGCATTTTAATATGATTAATTTTTCTAATTTATGAACATAGGATGTCTTTCCTATTTATCAGTGTCCCTTTTAATTTCCTTCATTAATGTTTTATAATTTTCCATATTTAAAGCTTCCATTTCTTTGGTTAAGTTTATTTGTAAGTATTTTATTCTTGTTAATGCTATTGTAAATGAAATCATTTTCTGAATTTCCCTTTTTCAAATAGTTTATTGTTTGAATAGAAATAACATCAATTTATGTATGTTAAATTTGTACAATGAAACTTGACTATTTTAGTTGTTCTAACAGTTTTTTGTTGAGTCTTAAGAATGTTTTACATAGAAGAGTATATCCTCTGCAAATAGAAAATTTTACTTCTTTCTTTTCAATTTGTATGCCTATTTTTTTTTCTTGGTTGATTGCTCTGGCTAGAACTTGCAGTACCATGTTGAATAAAAAGAATGACAATGGACATTCTTGCTTTGTACTAGAGATTAGAGGAAAAGTTTTCAGGTTTTCCCTATTGGTTATGATGTTAGCCCATAGCTTCATATATGGTCTTTATCATGTTGAGGAAATTTCCTCCTATATTGTGCTTTGAGTTTTTACCATGAATAGATGTTAAACTTTGCCAAATGCATTGTCTGCATATATTAAGATGATCATATGACTTTTATCCTTTATTCTGTTAATGTGGTTTCACATTTATAGATTTATGTATGTTGAACCATCCTTGCATCCCAAGGACAAATCCCACTTAGTCATGGTGTATAATCCTTTTAATATGTTGTTGAATTTAATTTGTTAGCATTTTATTGAGGATTTTGCATATATATGTTTATCAGAGGTATTGGCCTATAGTTTTCCTTGCTTGTGGTTTTTGTCTATTTTTGATATTGAGGTGATGCTGACCTCATAAAATGAGCTTAGAAGTGTCCCTGTTTCTATTTTTTTTGGAATAGTTTTAATTCTTCCTTAAATGTTTGGTAGAACACATCCATGAAGACATCTGAACTTGGACTTTTTTTTGCTAGGAGGTTTTTGATTACTGATTCAATAGCCTTAGTAGGTCTGTTCAGTCTTTTAATTTCTTTTTGATTCAGTCTTAGTAGGTTATATGTTTCTTGAAATTTATTCATTTCTTCTAGGTTATCCAATTTGCTTGCAATTGCATGCAATTCATAGTCATCTCTATGCTTCTTTTTATTTTTGAGGCATTTACTATAATGTCTCCTCTTTAATTCCTGTTTTTGTTTATTTAAGTCTTTTCTTTTTTTTCTTAGTAGGAGTTTGTTAATTTTGTTTATTTTTTCAAAAAACTCAACTTTTCATATTCTTTGTCTTAGGATATTTTAAAATTCATTTTATTTGTTTTAAGATATTTGAAAATTCCCTTTTTATAAGAATATCTTAATTAACCATTACTGTGAGAAGATTTTTTTCAAGAAACTTGAGTTAAAACCAAACAAAATATAGTCCATATCGCAAAAGAGCATGCAAAAAAGTTATCACAGACAATAGAAAATGTCTTAAAACATGAATAAATGTTGTGACACAATTTTAAATATAAATTATGGGCTATATTAAATTTTTGTAGAATATATTAGAATATATTCTTGTTTTATTTGTCTCATGGGATTAAAGTGAAGTAAATTTTATTTCTTTTTACACTTACTTGTATTTTATACATATTTGATAATAAGCAAATCTAGTTTTCAGAAAAAAATTATAAAATCTCTAATTGCAACCAAATAGGCTTACAATATTTACTAAACGAGTAAATTTTATTTTCTGAATAGTTACTATGACTTTCTTAAAAATAAAAAAAGAATAATAAATGATAAATGCACTTAATATAGACAAATGCAAACAATATCTGTATCTTTAGTAAGTTTTGATGACTTTTTCATAATTTGTTATTCTTCTTCTTCTTATTTTCTCCTCCTCGTCTTCCTCCTCCTCCTTTTCTTCTTCTTATTATTTGAGACAGAGCTTTGCTCTGTTGCCCAAGATGGAGTGCAGTGGCACAATCACAGTTCACTGCAGCCTCAAACTCCTGGGCTCTAGTGATCCTTCTGCCTTGGTCTCCTGCGTAGTTAGAATTACAGTTGTGTTCTACCACACCCAGCTAGCTTTTCTATTTTTGTAGAGAGAAAAATCTCACTATGTTGTGCAGACTGGTCTCAAACTTCTGGCCTCAAGTGATCCTCCTGCCTCAGCCTCCCAAAGTGCTGTGCTGGGATTACAGGCATGAGCCATTGCACCCAGCATTTCTTTCACAAGTTAAGTCCTTCAGAAGGAAGAAGACACATTTAATAGGTCAAACAGAATTGTTTGTGGGCACATGACCAAAAGGAGAATACAATTATAAAAAACACTCCCAGGTAGTATTGCTTTCGTTTATGAAAATACATTTTGTACCAGTGTATTTATACTGCAGTGGGACAGCCTAATTGTGTCTTTAAAAAATGCTAAGGAAAAGCAATTATGTTAGATGAAGAAAGCTGAATTCTCAACCTACTTTAAAGTATCTTTTAAATTGGTCATTTTTGATCAGTTTTTTAAGTATATGTTTAGGAAGATGGAGGAGATGCCTTCCTTGGTGATGTGGACCTGGGGACAGAAGAGGGGCTGGATTAGTTCAGGAGTTAAGCAGGAAGATCTTGGTTGCTCATAGGGCAGCTTGTTTTCCTTTTACTCAAACTTGATCCTTAAGGAACAGATGGAAATAACATGTCTTAACCCTTTTTGGAATCTCTGCCTAATGCCAGTGTCACACTTTCTCAGACCTCTGGGCAGATGCTGTGTAACAATGTTTAGGAGTATAGTATTATATGGAACTTTCTGCTACTGAAGATATTATCAATGTATCAGCGTCTTTAATTTTGTGTTCCTTCTAAATAGTTGTCATAAACATGAGAATAAACCCTAATTTCTCTTTGTATAATAACAACAATGACATCACTTCCAAATTGTCTACATAACCATGCAAATGCAGTTCTTCTAACACACATATTTTGAAAACCATAATGAGTCTTGTGATCTAGCTCTACTTCCCACAAAGCAAATCACTGAAGATATGCAATTAGGATGTGCGGGACCAAATGCTTCTTCAAGTCTCTAGGATTTGAGACAAAGTATTCTGAGTTAGATTAACTAAATGAACAAAGGACCTTAGATGTAGTTTAGTGATAAATATATGTGAGCATCTGATAATCTTTTGATCAATAACTCCCTTTGGACCTCTGCAAAGACTTCAGTAGTTATCTCTCCTGTATTGTTGTACATATTCAACCCAAGTAATGAGTACCTAACCACTTAAATGAGGCTCTGGCAACTATGGAAATTCACACTTCATTTTAGATACAACAAATTTCAGCATATTTGTTTAAAGTTTTTCTGTGACTAGACTTTACTATGGATTTCAGGGTTGCCTCTGTGGATAGAATAGATTACTGTTAATATCCTTCTTAACCCTGAGAGTTCATAATTTTATTGCTTAACACTTAACCTATAAGTCCCTCAACACATACTTCAATTGTTTCATTTTTAGCTTTCTTTTACACATTAGTAAATAATTAAGAAATGAGAGTTGTTATAATTTGTCAGGATATATGTAATAGAGAACCAAAATAACAGTGGCTTACCTAGATATGTATTTATTTTTCTCTTGTACAAGCTAGGACTTAGAGAGTTCAGGACTCAGCAGTTGTCTGGGACTCAGCTTATTTTGAGATTTTTGCAATGCCATTCTTAGGGAACAATTATTGTTCTCCTGGTCTACATTGTACCTTCAGCCATCACATCCATGTTCTAAACAGGGTGGAAGAGAGAGAGAAGAAATAGCCTCCATTTGCCTTTAAAGTATGTCTTTACGTCATTTACATCATCTCTCTTAACCCTCCATTGATCAGAACTTTCCACAGGAACACAGCTAGCTAAAGAGGGGGCTGGAAAAGTGGTATCCCACTCCTCACCTCCATTCCAAGTAACTATGTGCTTGGCCTGAACTGGATTTCTATTATTTGTGAAAGAAAGAATGCTTATTGAAATATAATTGGACACTTTATCATCCATCCATCTATCTATCTATCTATCTATCTATCTATCTATCTATCTATCTTTCTATATCTATCATCTATCAATTATCTATCAGCTATCTATCTAAACTATCTTACATGTAATCATCTATCTACTATCTACACACACACATACACACAAATTTTAAGAGAATCTCATTATTTTTCCCTCATAACAGAGCAAGGCAGATATATTTTCCAGATGTCAATTAAAATTCGATTCAATAGAAATGAATTGCATACCTGTTGTGAATTTCAGCTTAACCTAGAGTTTAATCACATCAGCTCTTGTCTTAGGTGACTTTGGTGTTGTCAGTTACCACCTGTGTATTGTGAGCTAGTTAATCTCTGTAATTCTGTTTCCTCACTTGAAAATGCATATATAACATGCAGATTTGTTGTCATATTTAAATGACGTAAATTTATATAAATGCTTAACGTTGTGTTGGGCACACAGAAAACAATCAATAAAGTAAGTTTAAAATATTTATTTTTAATTCCTCATTCTGTGAAAATAAAAGAGAACTGGTTAATTACAGTTTTTTCACTAAATGACTTTAAAGGACATCATGTTATTGGTAGTACAGAGAAGAAAAGAGTAAAAATAACAAGCAGTCAAGGACCTCCTTTGTAATTCTTATCTGATTACATTTTCATCAGCAAGTCACTTTTTCTGAATCTGAATTTTTTCATTTGCAAATTGAAAATAATTTTTATATACGTCAAAGCTGCATAAGTATGAAAAGACAGTTAAATGACATACTTTGAAAACTCTGACACAATCTTTTAAGGTGAATAATGATATAATAACTACTGTTAAATAGTGTTAATTCACACACCAAAATTGTGCTAAGATTTGTTTAATGATCCTGCAATATATATATTATTAACTCCATTTATTATGACAAACGGAAGACTGAAAATTCCAAGATCATGCCATGGTTTGTGAGGAGCCAGTAATTCAAACTCAGGTATGTTTATCTCCAAAACCAACATTGTAAAGTACATTTTATGGTGTTTCTAGTAATGGAGTGGTTCAGTGCATGGGAAAAATGTGCTGGGGACAGACAATAGATGGTTTAATTTTGTCAGATCATGGAAAATACAGTAGAATAGTGGAAGTCGGGACTGGAGAGTAGGCTGGAAACACTAGTTGGAGAGCTTGGAAATGTATGGTGAGGATTCAAAGATTTCAGCAGTTGTCTCCTCTGTATTATTTCACATACACCCAGTACATTTTAGGCAGCAAATTAAGACCTACTCACAGATTTTTTTTTTTTTTTTTTTTTTTTGGGTTTCTGGCTTAGCCACAGGCATTTATTTATGGGCTTGAGGAGGTGGGGTCCGGTGGTTTCGAACAAAGTTCCAATGGAACATAATGGCTACATCCCTAGATGTACAGAGATCTATATGCACCCAGTAACTTAAATAAGAAGGTTATAAAGAGATATGGAAGATTTTAATAAACATGCAAACTGTGATTTAGAAAGGGTGGAATAGGTGAATTAAAGAAGGGAGGAAGAAAAAGCGGGGAGATGGCTTGGAGGCTATTTTCTCATTCTGCTATGGACTAGAACTAGGGCACTGGTCATGGGAACGCTACATAGTGAGTCTGTGTCTAGGAATGTTCAAGGGCTCACATGCCATTTATTAAACAGTATGTTCAGGAAGAACTCATTAATGTGCTACTTTAAGACAACTGTCCCATATTAGTAGGAGAGCACCAAGTCATGCCCCATCAGAATTCTGAATTTGCTTGAGTTTTTCCTGTGCTATACCTTCACCACATTCTTTCTACTTGTGACGTATCCCTTGATTCCTCTTATTTGATTTAAACCCATCTCTGATTTGGATTTAGTTTTCTTGCCTTTTGACCACTGTGTTGCAAAATATAGGTTTTATTATTGTTTTCTGGATATGGTGAAGTCAACAGATCAGGAGATAACTGCCATTGTTAAAGATAGTTTGTTACTCACTGTTCTAAGAGGCAGGAGCACACCACACCCACAGAGCCACACAGGAAAGCACTGGGGTGAGTTAGGGAGTAGAGGGGATGTATGGAAATGTAAGAGTCTTTTATCATGATTTCCACATAAAGTGACTGGCAAGGCAAGGCAAATAGGCTTAGGATTGATGAGTTTGAGTAATTTCAGTGTGCTATAAGGTCTAGGGGCTGCCCTTAGTTGTCTGGTACCACCTGGTCCTAAGGTGATTAGAGCAGGTGGACAGTGATCCAGAGTGCAAGAGCCTGATAAAGAAGGCAGTAGCAGTGTGGGCTGTGGACTAGTTGGTTTCCATATGAAAGAAACACTCATAAACGAGTCCTTTACTGTCTCTAGGAATTAATTAGGGCCAGTCCCTCTAGGGTCTGGAAGTCCTCAAGATGTTGAAGTATTACATGTAGAAATTATAAAATGCGGTTATTATACTCTAACCCACTGCTTTTTCTTCTTAGCTCATAAATGATCTTTTTCTTCTTGACTCAGCAAAACAAGACTTACTCACAGATTTTTTTTTTTTTTTTTTAGCTTTCTGGCTTAGCCACAGGCATTTATTCACGGGCATGACGAAGAGGTGGGGTCAGGCAGTTTCAGTGAACAAAGTTCCAGATGAACATAATGGCTACATCCCTAGATCCAGAGTGGTCAAGATCGTAAGAAAAAGAACGTGTTCAGAATGTTCATTGTGATATGTGACACTGGTTCGTAGTTAATATCAGTACATATACATCTTCTATGCAGTAAAGCAATGCTACATTAGTAATAAGGAGAAATGTGTCTTTATGTTGACACAACCACCTATGTGACTCTGAGTAAGACACTTTGTTTCAGTAGTTTTTAGTTTTCTCTTTTGTATAGAGGATATCAGATTAGGTAACCTCTACTGTCCTTCTAGCTTTAGTATTCCATGATGGTAACAAATGAATTAATACAGTACAGTGATCATATGGATTTCTTTTCATTTTTAGCTTAATATGCCAACTAGACAGACTCTTAGCTTTTGGCTTAAAATGTTCTATTATATCCCTCATCTTTCCCTTCAAAAGATGCGCAATGTTAGGGAATTTATTACACACAACATAACATGTGTTTATGGTTCAGTATGAGAAAACCCACTAGATTTTTTTTTCCAATGTTGGGCAAAACACAGCAGCTTAATCAGTGATTATGAATTCTGAGCTCAGCTTTCCATTTACAAGCAGTGAGGCTGAAAGCTATAAACATTCTGTATTCTGCCTGGGGAGAGGTGAATGTTTCAGCAAATGTACATTTCACTGGAAAATCCAGGATTAGTTTTCAATGTCTCCGTAATGTGTTGTTTCCACAGTTACTCCTCAAGTTAGCAGAATGTCCTCAGGTTTTTGGGTGGCACTTTGCCTGAAGCTTGGCAGAACTCATACTGTATCCTCAGAGCTGGATAAGTTGAAACAAGGCCTTTGTGGGGTTAAGAGCATGTTTAACTCCCCGTCTCTCTCTCGCTCTTGTTTTTTTTTTTTTTTTTGTTGTTGTTGTTTAGTCTCCTTTGGTGGGAATGAGGTGAGTAAAACAATCTGTTAACTTGTAAAAGCCTAAGACATTTGCCTTTAAAAACCCCCAAAACGGGGAGATGGGACTAATGGTAGTAAACATCTGTCTGGAGATGGGGAGACACCAATTATCAACAAGGGGGCCTGAATGAAGCTTATTTGTATACCTAACCCTTGACTGTACCCCACAATATCAAAATAAAAAATATCGATTATTAAAAAAAAAAAAAAGAAAACAAGTGGATGATAAAGAACGACAAATATATGGACTTTGCAGCAGCCTGGATGGATTTGGAGTCTATCATACTCAGTGATTTATCACAGAAACAAAGAACAGAGTTCCATATGTTGTCACTCATAAGATGATCTTGAACAATTATTATGCTATAAGAAAGTGATTGGCAGTAATGGGAAACTGTTGGGGGGGGTGAATTGGCAGTTGAGGGAAACTGCTAGGGGAGGGAGGGGCATACTACATTAACAGGGGTACCTGCATGATCAATGTTTGTATACCTAACCCTGAATTGTACCCCACATCTTTACAATAAAAACTTTTTTAAAGTTAAAAAACAAAAACAAAAACACCCAAAACTTGATACATATATTTGTATCTTGAATAAGAAGAAGCAGGGCTGTCTATTTATGTTAGCTGAGTAGCAATCTTTAAATTTGTATTTTAATTTTAATAATCAAAACCAGGAAAGGAAGAGATAGGGTTTGTGAGTGGTAGTGATGGGAAGAAGTAGAAAAACAGAAGAAGAGAACTTAGTAGAAAAAAATCGACCTACCATATGACCCTGCAATCCCCTACTGGGAATATACCTGGATGAACTCAAATCACTCTATGAAAAAGATACCTGCACATGTATGTTGACTACAGCATTGTTCACAATAGCAAAAACATGGAACCAACTGTGCTGCCCATCGAAGGAGGACTGGATTAAAAAATGTGGTACACATACACAGTAGAATATTATGTTGCCATAAAGAAGGACAAAATTATGAACCTCATAGCAACATGGATGAACTTATAGTCTATAATACAGGGTGATTTATCACAGAAACAAAGAACTGAGTACCACATATTCTCACTCATAAGCGGACCTTGAACAATTTTTGTAAAACTATGAGAAAAGATTGGCAGTAGAGGGAAACTGTTGGGGTGGGGGTAGGGGATTGGCAGTAGTGGGAATCTGCCAGGAGGAGGGCACACCTCATCAACAAGGGTACCTGCATAATAAACATTTGTATACCTAACCCTGAATTGTACCCCACATCTTTCAAATAAATAAACAAAAACAAAAACAAAAACACCCCCCCATATATTTGGCAATGTTTTATTAATTTCAATTATAGGAAAACTCAATAATATTACTACTTTACTTGTAAATTTTTTACAAGCATCTTTAAGGCCAAGTGCTCAGAAATGCAAATGAATAGACTTTTAATGTTGGACATTTTTTTATGAATAGACTTGTTCCATGTTTCTCAATGCCTCTAAGTATGCTATGGAACGATGTGCTAAGATTTAGATGAAGCTCGAGAATAAACACACTCATCATCTATCTTTCCTGGAACATCAGTTTTAACCTAAGGAATACTTTTACATTGAAATAAACATTATAAAATGTAAAAAGTATCTATATTAAAAATAAGAAAAGCGAATAAAATTTTCACTGATGAAGAGCTGTTTTGGATTGTACTATCTCAATGCTTGAGGATAAGTATTCATTTTTCTCTGTAGGTAGAAAAATTTAAGAGTCACTGAACTAGACTGTCCCTCTTACTTTAGAGTTTAGAAAGTTGCGCCCTAGATGTTAAGTTGCCATGGCAACCCAGATCTGAAAACTCTGATGTTCAGCCAGACAAGTTCCACCTTCATGGTCCCAAGATGATGGGAACAGCTTCCGACCTAACAACATCTTATTTTCAATCAAAAGTGAAAAGCAGAAATCTATTTCCCACAAATAACAGGTTTATATGAGTTTATTGAATTTCATTAAGACTGATTGAGTCATGTACTTATTCCCAAACTACTTAGACCTTCTGGGGAATTATATTCTTTGCTTTGCTTATGCCTAAATGTTCCATCTCTTCCTGGGGTGGAGGCTCATTTGAAACACATGGTCAGAAAGTAGGGGATAGATTGGTTGCCATTCATTGTGGGAAAATGAGTTATGATTAATAAAGAAAGTATTACTGGCTTCTGGGTAGCAAAGTAGGAGATGTGCAATAATAATACTCTTATGACAAATGATTATAATGATAATTATTACTATTTTCATGATTTAAAGAGGATAGATTTTCATGGTACTGAGGCAGAGTTTGTAATGTGGTAGCCCCTGGGCCAAATTGAGCTTGCATAGTGTGTGTTCTTAAAAAGTGAGTTTGAATAGCTTTAGAGAGAGGAAACTTTCTGCAATCACTCTTTGTCTTCTACCACCACTGGCTTCAATCACATATGTTGCTTATGACCTCTGACTATATTCAGGAGAGACTCTAGGGATTGTTCAAGAAAATCATAATTAACTAACAATAATCTTAAGAGTGGTTCTCAGAAAGAAATCTGATACTTTTAATTGCCTCTCCCCTCCTCCGTGACTTTTTATGTGTCATAAGTCAATTCTATTTTGAAGTTTATAAAACTTTTACTTTTTAAAATATCATTTTTTATTTTAAAGATGTGGGGTCAAGTTAACAAATGGGCCCATGGGAAAGCCTCAGTTTTCTACCAAAACATTCTCTCATCTCCCATATGTTCACTCCTACAAACTTTGACAGCTTTCCCAGCAGCGTATCCAGTAAATAGACCTTTCCCCTACATCCCATAACCTTGAAGTAACACAGAAGATAATCCTAGTGTAATATCAACCCAATGTAAGCAGAATCCTTCTTTTGCACACAATTCTTTCTTCAGTTGCTAGAACAGTACCAGGCATAAAGCAAGTGCTCAGTATTTATTACAATAAATGAATGAGAGACGTGTATCTAGTGTGTGAGGTTTGAATACAACTGTGTGAAGATGATTTTCCTTCTATCTTTTCTACTTGATGTGAAAAGATGGCATTGTTGTTTTTTTCATGCCTAAGGGTCCTGTATCACCCTGTGCCCTGCGATTACACCTTTATTGCAAATTTCTGCTATTATAAGTTTCCCTGAAATGAAAATAATTGGTCTCCTGCACATATTTACTGTCACCAATGGGATGAATTTTTTTCAACGTATGCAAAAAACAGCATCTGTTTATGAAACTGAATCTTAAGTACTGAAATTTGGACTTTCAGACAAAGTGAAGGCCTTATTCTTTCTGATATTTTAATCTCATCTATATAATCCTGATGTGGATTTTGGGGATCAGATATACCTTTACTCTAATGGTTCTTTCTTTGTGCCTTTTAGGTTGAACCTGAAACTTGGCTCAGTTTACCTAAATTGTGCTATGTCTGGTAGTTCCATCAATCCCAGTCTACAACTGGCATTTGTAAGAGGTATTTGTATAATATAGCTCATTTCCCAAGGGAGTGTGATGCAAACCACTCTTAGGCAATGGTAATATTTTATCTTGTATGTTCAATCAACTTGAAAAATATAGTATTTGATATAGACTGAAGTAGGAAGTGTCTTGCTTGAATTGCTCATTTATATACTAAAAAACTAAAACTAGCACAAGAAATTATATTTGGTCAATCCAATTTTCTAACATATAGCTAAAATATAATATTTATATCTACTTTAAATACTATGTATTAACCACTCACTTTTGTTTTGGTAATCAACACGGAGTTACTGCTCATAAAAAAAACCATATTTTATTCTAAAGATACTATCATATTTTTATAACTTAACCTTGGAGAAAAAAAAAGTTTAAGTTTGTTTATAACCACATGCGAAGTAATCATATTTTAAGAGAAACAAAGATAATTGACCACAAATTCGAACACAGAATTCCTTTCTGATAAAAAAAAGCCACTTTTGTGCATTAGTGGAAAAATAAGCAACAAAATAGTCTATGTTTATATTCTTTTAACTTAAACAAGGAAGTAACTTCTCCGCCAATGAAAGTACTAACCCCAATGCAGAGAGGTTCTTGTTCTGTTAAGTGTGTAGTGAGTCCTATTCTACAAAAACCAAGAAAAAGGTGACGGTTTAGGTCAATCATACATGAATTTATAATGAAGTATAAAAATAGTTGTCAAGATAAATATTTGATAGTGAATGCAGTTGATGTTCATAAAGCTGACTTTTTAATACTTTCAAACTGAAATTTACCTTTATTCCTTCTACAAGCAAAGGCTTCTCTTCTAAGTTAACACTTTAATTGTGTATTTACAAGGAAAAGATTAATCCAGATTTTGGAATGATGTGATTTTAAATTCAACTTATAGAAATAATAGGACTACCAAATAACTTAATGAATTCCCACTATGGGCCAAGGAATGACCTAGATTCCTGGGCATCTTATGTTCTGGTCGTTATTTTCTAAATAACTATTCCTTTCTAGTTTAAAAAATATTTTAAACAATGAAAATAAATGGGGTCCCTTTTTTAGTGGGCTGCCTCTAACTTTAGCATCTGAGTTTGCATTTAGTCTAATCATGAATTCTGCCAAAAGTGGTTTGGGTGGGAGTGAGAAAGGGTTGCGGGTTGTGGAAACTGTGGAAATTGTGGGAAGAGAAATGCACAGAAAAGCAAGAAAGAATTCCACAAAATTGGAGATGGCAACAACAAGCACTGGTAAATGAGGGTGATCCCTCTTTCCATGTGTGCTTTCTTCCACCATGCCCTGGTCTGGACTTTATACTGTCATCATTGCCACAGAGTCTTGGAGTCATGTCCTTTATTTTAAGAAAAGGCCTGATTTAAGGGAAATTCTAGATGAGCTTTGATGTTCATAGTACATTGCTAATACTTTTTGTCACATCCTCCTTCATTTATGTTGAGTATTTCCAGTGTATATAGTGGCTAAAAAGCCAGATATCCAACAAAGCACCAAATGTGTATGGCTGCAAATGCCACTTTGTTACTTTTTGTCTTTATTCTTATTCTGAAATGATTGCATTTTATCTCCTAGTCCAAATGCCTGCTTGATGAGCTGTTTTTCTTCCCTTTCCTTTCATTTTTTCCCCTAAGTTCAGTACATGAAGCTTCAAACTTGTAATTGCCTATTAAGTCTTTTGTTTAATCATTTAGTGTAGAATAGATCCTCTCAGATTTTGTCATTTACAACCAAGTGATGTAAGTACTAATGAGTATGTAATGTAAAATATATATGTATATTAAACTTTATTACATTTGCTCAACTTGATATGGTTTTAATTCTAGCCTCAGAAAGAAACTAAGTCCTCAAGACCTAGAAAATTTTGTTCAGTTGTTGATTTTTATGTCTCAAACTTGACTGTGGACCCATAATGTCAGATAAATTTGAATGGTAGTCGTGAGAAAAAAATGTATGTGACATTTATTCAACATTCATAGCACAGAATAACCAAGGGAGAAATCCCTTGGTCCTCTTGGGAGAATCTCTCAACTTCCTTTCCTAGTTCACAGGGTTATGAGTCAACACATAGAAGCATACTCTACCTTGGTGCCATCTGTGACCCTTGCCTATTTTCTCAGCTTTCTTTCACTGAAATTGAGATTTTATTTTAAAAATTATGTTTGTCTCAGGTTTTTTTTCCCCTTTCACTAAGAACTACATATGTTGTCTCTATTTTAGCTCTGGCATCTGTATTTTTCTCTCAATATCATCATTTTTTGAATAATGTGTAATAGCATATAACTTGCTATGTGATTGGAGACTGACATTTGCATCATTGGCAGAACTAGAGTTGTGTGCAGTACCCAGCTTCAGCCACATTTCATGATGACAACTTTGGCATACAGAGAGAGCTATTTTTCAGTGCATTTAATATACATGTTAAAAAATACATTTTCATAAGAACACACAATAATATTGACCCATTCTTTATATATATTATTAATATAGTAGCTTAAGCCAGAATATAACTAGTATTTTAATAGATTTAGAAGAACAGTAAAAAATAGAGGATGATTTCAGTTGGGAAGTCTTCACTGAAAGTATCTTAAATTAAGTATTGAAAAGCAAATAGCATTTTACTAGGAAGCTAAATAATAGAAGAATCTTAGAAGTATAGAGGTGTAGTGTGTAAAGGCATAGTGTATAAAAACATATAGCTTTTTAAAGAATTTTTATGAAGTCTGTGAGCCCGAGCATGAATGATGATATGGAGTAGTGTGGTTATTAATGATAGAGGGAGGATGGGGAGACACTGTGGAAGTTTTCTTGAATGATTTCATGGAAAGTTTGTTCCAATGTGGTCTCTGTTTCTCTTTCTGCCTCAGAGAGTCCGATTATTTTTAGGTTAGGCCTCTTGAGGTAGTCACTCATCTCTTGAAGGTTTTGTTCTGTCTTTTTAAGCTTATTTTCTGTGTTTTTAAGAGTTTGGGTTATTTCTATATTTTGGTCCTCAAGCTCTGAGATTCTTTCTTCTGCTTGGGTAATTCTGCTTTCCATGCTTATCAATTTGTTATTTATTTCATTCACAGTATTCTTTATTACTGTTATCTCAGATATCAGCTCCTTCCTAGTTTCTTCTTGTGTCTCCTCAATTCTTTTAATCTCTCCATTATTGTTTTGATATCTACATTTGCATTTTGAGACCCTTCATTCTGGGGACTTTTCATTGTTTGCATTTCAAAGTCAGTTTTTTCAATGTCTGCTCTCCCAGGCGTCTGGGAGAGACCCATGCTCTTCTTTTGGTTTTTCTTCATTTCTGTTGATTTTTCTCCCTCTCCCCCTTTCCCTCCCCTTCTTCAATTCTGTTTTTGAGGGAAGGTGGGGTTGCTTTTATTTCTCTTCTGCAATGACCTGTTCTTCCTTATGAGGGTCTTCTGGCTTTGTTCACTTTTCCCTCTGCTTTACAGTCTAGTCTGTCTATTCAGCAGTATGCAGCCTTGGTCCCTAGATTTAAAAAGGGGGCATATAAAAGAGGAAAATAATGGAGGAAGGGGGGTCAATAGGGAGTTATAAAGAGAGAAGTGTGAGAGGGAAAACAGATATACATACCAACTATCAGGTGAGAGAGAGACACAGGGCCGGGAAGAAGTGAAGAAAGACAGGTAAGAAAGATTCCCTAAAGAATACTGATAGTTACACAGAGACAGGCCAATAAAATCAAGAAACAGTTTAAGTCAGAAGGTAAACACCAAACGTAATCTAAACCAACAGTTTCAATGATAAAATCATAATCAAAATAAGCGATCAGACTAGAGTCACTTCTGTGATCTCCGATTCCAGTCTCTCCCCTTTGTTTTTCGTTGCAGCGTAGTGGTGGGGCTTTGTCTCCTGTTTCGTGCTGTTGCCTTAGGAACTGAGGTAAAGTTTGTTGATAGGTGGGCGGGGCAATGGAAGTCTCTGCCTGGAGAATAGCAAGGTAATTTACCCAGATCTGTTTTTCTCCACTTGTCTGGGTCCCCCAGTTTGGGGTCTCGCACTGAGTGCCTCAGTCAGGGTGGGCCCGGAGTTCCAGAGCTCCAAAGCTCCAAAGGGCAGGCAGTGGGCGGTGAGAGTGGTTCATGGCTCTGGGACCCCACAGGGTACTTTGGCCAGGAAAGGGACCTGAGTCTCTGAGGGACAGGCACCCAGAGCCTCCCTGTGTGACCGGCAGTACCCGGTGCCGGGTGTCAGACTGGAGACAATGGAGCCGGGGAGAGGGCCAGAGGGAGCAGGGACCCAAAACTCCCCCGCACGCTGCAATATCTGGCCTTAGGAAATGAGGTAGTTTGTTGATAGGTGGGCGGGGCAATGGGAGTCTCTGCCTGGAGAATGGCGAGGCAGTTTAAGCAGATCTGTTTTTCTCCGCTTGTCTGGGTCCTCCGGCTTGGGGTCTCACACTGAGTGCCTCAGCCAGGGTGGACCTGGAGTTCCAGAGCTCCAAAGTTCCAAAGGGAAGGCAGTGAGTGGCGAGAGTGGTGCTGGGCCCCCTACAGGGTACTTCGTCCAGGAAAGGGACCGGAGCCTCCGAGGGGCGGGTGCCCAGAGCCTCCCTATGTGACTGGCAGTGCCGGGTGCCGGGTGTCGGGCTGGAGACAATGCAGCCAGGGAGGGATCTGGAGGGGGCTGGGACCAGAGACTTCCACACATGAGTAGAACAGCAGCAGTGGTGGGGGGTGCGCAATATCTGGCCTTGCGTGAGAAGTTCCCGGACCTGGCACCAGCACGATTGGTGGTGGGCTGGGGGATGGGGGAAGAGAAGTAATAGCCTTTTTGGGAACTCACGTTCAGAGAATCTCACCAGTTCACCTATGCTGTCGCCATCTTGCCCCGTCTCTCGGGAAGTCAAAAAGTGATGTTTTTAAGGATGTTATTGAGTTTAATTGTGGATGAGTAGGGACATTCATCTCTAGGGACATTCATCTCTAGGGCTTGGGAAAAGAGATCAAAGCTGGAGATATCTACTTGATCATAGTCCACCTTGGAGTTGACAACTGAAGTGTGTGGATATTCTCCAGGGAAATAGTTTAGAAGGAGAATGAATCAGTTAAAACATAGAACCCTGAGGATTTCCAATTCACATAAAAGGAGGGTAGAGGTATGAATTGGGCAAGGAAGTCAAGAGAGAATCATCATAAAGTATAAGGGGAGAGCAGTTGGCTGCCAAGGCAAAGGCCAAGGGGCAATGGGTGAAAGTTTCAATAACAAAAGTAATGATAATTACATTTTTTTTTACAGTTTGAAAAGGTTTAAATGGTAGATTCAATTCTGTTTTCTTCTGTGTAGAATTCTGATGAATTTACCAGTTATAATTATTTGATATTTATATTTGGAGGGTAGTTAATAATATAATTCCTTCAAAAAATTTCTATTGAGCATGTACTATGTGTATACTGGGGCCTGAGTAAGGCAACACTGACGATATAAAATTGACATGAAGTGTATGATAGTTCTCTAGGGAGTTGTAATCTTTTTGAAATTATTGGAACATGGCATAAATCAATATATAGTAAAGAGTTAAACTGAATATATTTAAGTGGTAGAATATATGGCTCAGATAATTCTATGGTCAATCAGAAAAAGGAAGAAACTAGTTTTACTTGGAGATAAAATAAATTACACACCAGGACATCTAGCCCCTATCTCACTGGAATATATTAAGGATCCACAAAGAAAACATCACCAATATCTCTTTTGTGTAACACTGGTTTGTTTTCCATTACAAAATTTGAAAATGGTAAGCTGATGTATGAGTTAACAATAGAACTGCTTGTGATGAGATGTGAAGAGTGAAACTGATTTTATAACATTACAGTTGATTCCCATTAATTATGGTAATTCTGTTCTATGAAGTCACTGTGAACACTGAATTAGCTAATACTGAAATATTGGTCGTAGGATAAACACAGAAATAGGGTCCATGGAGCTTTTGGTCACAAGATTTTCATCACCTAGTCAATATATAAACTTGCTTTATGTGTGTTTCCATTTAAAGACACCTTATTTAATACATATTGTTGACTCATTAACATTGAACTCATGGTCAACAACACTACAACTCAAGCCTAAGCAAAGCTTATCTAAACATATATTTGCTCTATAAGACACATCCCATCCTTTTTACACTTAAGGGCATTAGACAGCACTTCAGCAGTGTGCCTGGTGGCCATTTTAAACAATGCAGTCAACAAAAACCACAAAACTGGGAAAAAAAAATCCTATTAAATAGACCACAAAAAGGACATTTGCTTACACTATGAGAGTTGAAAGGCAGAGCATTGCCTTGTTTGACCTTGGCTGAGAATATGCACAACAGACTCAAATTTTTCATTACTCTGTGCACTTCTGAGAATGACTCTGAAAGCACTGTTATGAATGATTTTGGTGTTATGAATAAATTTGAGTGAATAGGTGCCTTCCCCAAAAAACAATCTGCAAATAATGAGGATCAACTGTGTATGGTTAAAATATAGGTAATAAACTTGAATATGCTGAATGAAGCATGCTTTTAATGAGTGTTGACTACTTAGAAAGATTACTTTGAAATTATTTTATTACTATTCAGCTTAATTTTATATTGTTTACTCAATACCTACTAGGCCATGCCTTTTATTAGAAGTTGGAGGTAGAGAGGTGAATAAGTCATAGTCTCTGCTCTCATAGAACTTTCATTCTGGGGCGGGGTGGGCAGACATAAATAGAATGTTTCAAACACTATTGTAAGTACTGAATTTAATGGATGAATGACTAGGTGTTGTCAATGAGGAATAGTAGGATAGTCTATGCAGGAAGACCTAATTGAGAAATAGCACACGTAGGTGAGAAGTACAAGCAGTCTGTGTTAGAGGAACATAAATTTGAGTCAAAGAGTATCAGGGACAGAGGCTTAAAGAGAAGTAGAAAAGGCCTAGATCTGGGAGAGCTTTGGGTTATAAGCTAAGGAGCTGGGATTTTATCTTTGCCAGTAGTATTCAATCTTTTTTATACTGTGCACATATGACCAGTGACATTTTGTGTAAGACCTGCTCCCAGAAGTCTAGGTTGCTGATTTTGTGCCATTCTTTTTTTTTTTTTTAAGTTGGAGTCTCACTCTGTCACCCAGACTGGAGTGCAGTGGCCACTCCTGGCCACCGCAGCCTCGACCTGCTGGGCTCCAGCGATCCTTCCGCCTCAGCCTTCCAAGTAGCAGGAATTACAGGCATGCGCTACCACGCCTGGCTGATTTATTTATTTATTTATTATGGAGATGAGGTCTCGCTGCCCAGGCGGGTCTCGAACCCGTGGGCTCAGGCAATCCACTCACCTCAGCCTCCCAAAGGCGCGGGATTACAGGCTGAGCCACCGAGCCTGGTTTTTATGCCATTCTTGATGCACCAGTGAACTTTCCCATTCATTGTCTCTCCAGCAAGAACATCAGAAGTGTAAACAAGTGAAAATAACATTATCATAGGGATAGACTTCTATCTAATATTCTAATTTATATATAGGCAAATCATTTGCAAATGTAGGCGTTTTAGCTAGAGTTAGGGACATTATCTGTTACATACCTTTCTACTTTTATCACACACCTATATGTTGTCAGACAGGCTGAGACTTGCTGCCTTCTCCACACAGTAATAGATGATCTTACCCATCAAAATTCATATGCTGAGGTCCTAATGCTTCAGAAAGTATCCTAATTTAGAAATAGGGTTTTTGCAGGTGTAATTAATTAAGATAGGATCATATTCGGGGAGGGTGGGTCCCTAATCCAATATGACTAGTGCTTTTCAAAATTTGGACAAAGGCAAGCACACAGGAAGAACTCCATGGGAAGGTTGGAATTATGTAGCCATCAGCCAAAGAATTCCCAGAACCTAGGAAGGAGGCTTGGGACAGATGCTTCCCTAGCACCTTTCTGCATTCCAGAATTGTGAGACAATACATTTCTCTTGTTTAATGCACTCAGTTTTTAGTACTTTGTTATGGAAGCCTAGAAAACTAATGTACTGTCTTATCCACATCCAAGATTCCAACTACCATTATAAGCCTACTGTTTTCCAGGAAAGAAGTTTACAAAGTGTGTGCCTTGAGAACACTAGTCCCTGGAGAGGATCTGCAAAGAAGGGTTTTATGGTCAAGCACCTCCTGGAGCTCTATAACACATTGTAAAAAATTGTCTCTCAGGAGTCCTGCAGCTGAGAACCCAGAATTTCTCCCATATGTGAGCAAAGAAAGAACACATTTTCATTATAATATCTCTTAGGACTTTTGTTTCTGGTATATGCAGCTCTAGTGCAGTAGACTGTAGCTTTTCAAATTTTTATTAGAACTTGATTTAATAAATGTCTGATCACAAAGCAGTTAATGTCATGAATATGTTTTATGTGTACATTATTTAAAAATGTGGACAATTTTAACTCCCTTTATGATAACTTCTAATGCTTTTACATTTTCTTAAATATTACTGCTCTACATGTCAATAGATATATGAAAAATGCTCAGTCTCACTAGTCATCAAAGAAATGTGAATTAAAACCACACCGAGATACCATCTAACTCCAGTCAGAATGGCCATCATCAGTAACTCAAAAAACAACAGATGCTGGAGAGGATGTGGGAAAAAAGGGAGCACTTCTACACTGTTGGTGGGAGTGTAAACTACAGCAACCTCTGTGAAAAACAGTTTGGCAATTCTTAAAAGATCTAAAATTTGACCTAACATTTGACTCAGCAATCCCCCGACTGGGAGTATACCTGGAGGAACTCAAACCACTCTATGAAAGAGATACCTGCACATGCATGTTTACTGTAGAATTATTTACAATAGCAAAAGCATGGAACCAACTGTGTTGCCCATTTTGAAAGAGTACTGGATTAAAAAAATGTGGTACATATACATGATGGAATATTACACAGTCTAAAAAAAGGACAAAATTTTGAACTTTGCAGTATGGACATAGAGTCTATACTACAGAGCGATCTATCACTTTTAACAAAGAACTGAGTGCCACATGTTCTCACTCATAAGTGAACCTTGAACAATCATAATACTATAAGAAAGGGATTGACAGTAGTTGGAAACTGCCAGGGTTGGGGAGGTGGGAATTGGCAATAGTGGGAAACTGCCGGTGGGTGGGGGGAGGACACCTCATCCACAAGGGTACCTGCATAATGAACATTTGAATACCTAACCCTGAATTGTACCCCACATCTTCAAATAAAAAAATTAAAAAAAAATTTTGCTGCTCTAGAGACATCTTAGCAAACATGACTTCAAATGTGGTATTCTGTGTTCTAAAATAAAGAATGACATCTTTTGGATCTTCAGAAGCACAAGTACTTAAAAGAATAATTTGTTTCAATTTAGCTTTGTAAATAAGTTGGAGAGTTGGAATAATTTTGGGTGGACACATTAGCCTAATTTTTTTCTGCTCACCTAATTTTGTTTTATAAGTACCCATTTTTTAAAAATTTATTTTTGTAAGTGAAAATCATACAAGTAAAGTCTGGGCTTCCCTTTGGTCCCCACTTTACCTGGTTTGAGATCAGGTACAATTATTGATGTTGTGTCCCCCCTCAACCCTGGAACTATCCCATGACTGCCAATCCCTTTCATGTAGTACTATGGTAAAGGTTCAGGATTTGCCTAGGAGTGAGAACATGTGGTACTCTGTTCTTTGCTTCTGTGATAGATTACTGAGTATTGTAGACTCTCAATCCATCCAAGTTGCTGCAAAGTTCATATGTTTGTCCTTTATGGTTACATAATATTCCATTGTGTTAATGTGACACATTTTTTTTTTTTTTTTTGTCCAGTTCAGTTTCAATGGGTAGCATGGTTGGTTTCAGGTTTTTGCTATTGTGAATAGTGCTGCAATAAACATGTATGTGCAGGTAAATTTTTTGTAGAATGCTTTGAGTTTCTCTGGGTATATTCCCAGTAGGGGGATTGCTGGGTCATATGGAAGATCAATTTCTAGTTATTTGAGTGATCGCCACAATGTTTTCCATAGAGGTCGAACTAGTTTGCATTCTCACCAGCAGTGTAGAAGAATTCCCTTTTCTCTGCATTCTTGCCAGCATCTGTTGTTGTTTGTTTTATTAATGATGACCATCCTTACTGGGCTTATGTGGTATCTCAATGTGGCTTTGATTTGCATTTCTCTGATGATTAGTGAGACTGAGTATTTTTTCTTGTTTCTGTTAGCTGCCCTTATATCTTCTTTTGAGAAGCATCTATTCATGTCTGTTGTCCACTTTTTAATGGGGTTGTTTGCTTTTTTCCTTTTGACATGTTTGAATTCCTTGTAGATCCTGGATATTAGGCCTTTGTCATATATATAGTTGGCAAATATTTTTTCCCATTCTGTGAGTTGTCTCCCAGCTCCCTTGATGGTGTCTTTTGCTTTGCAGAAGTTTTTCAGTTTGATGAGGTCCCATTTGTCTATCTTATCTCTTATGGCATGGACAGCTGGGGTTTTGATCAGGAATTGATTTCCTATTCTGACTTCTGTAAGGGTGTCACGTGTGTTTTCTAATATTCTTATAGTTTGAGGTTTTATGTTTAGGCCTTTGATTCATTTAGAGTTTATTTTTGTGTTTGATGATAGGTAGGGGTCCTGTTTCAATCTTCTGCATGTGGTCAGGCAGTTTTCCCAGCGTCATTTATTGAATAGGTTCTCCTCTTCCCAGTGGTTGGTGTTGGAGGCTTTGTCGAAGATGAGTTTGTTGAGAAATTGAGATTTTGTTTTAAGAATCTCTATCCTCTTCCATTGGTCCATATGCCCGTTCTTGTACCAATATCAGACTCTTTTGATATTGTAGCCTTATAATAAAGTTTAAAGTGTGATACCTCCCACTTTGCTTCTTTTGCTAAGGATTGTTTTGGCTATTTGTGATCATTTATGTTTCCATATGAATTTCTGTATTGTCATTTCCAGGACTGAGAAGAATGATGGTGGTAATTTAATCGGTACTGTTTTGAAACTGTAGATTGCCTTTGGTAGAATGAACATCTTACCAATGTTTATTCTTCCTATCCATGAGCATGGGATATTTTTCCATTTGTTTGTGTTTTCTTGGATTTCTTTGAGTAGTGTTTTGTAGTTTCATTGTAAAGGTCTTTCACTTCTCTGGTTAGGAAGATGCCAAGGTATTTCATTTCTTTGTGTGTGAATGGAATTGTGCTTTTTATTTGTTTCTCTGCCTGTTTGTTATTGGTGTATAAGAATGTGACTGTCTTTTGCACATTTATTTTGTACCTGGAGACTTTGCTCAAGTCCTTTATAAGTGCAAGGAGGTTTTTAACAGATTCTTTTGGATCTTCAAGGTATAGGATTATATCAATAGCAAATAGGGATAACTTAACTTCTTTTCCTGTTTGGATACCCCTGATTTCCTTCTCTTGCCTGATTGCTATTGCTGGGACTTCCAACACAATGTTGAACAAGAGGGGTGATAGTGGGCAACCTTGTGTTGTTCCAATTTTCAGGGGAAATGCTTCCAGGTTTTGTCCAATTAGCAATATCTGGCTGTGGGTTTATCTTAGATGGCACTTACTATTTTGAGGTCTGTTACTTCTATGTCTATGTGTTTGAGAGTTTTAATCAAGAGGGGATCCTGGATTTGATCAAAGGCTTTTTCTGCATCTAATGAGATAATCATGTGGTTCTTGTTTTTACATCTATTGATGTATTTAATTACATTTACAGTCTTGCAGATGTTGAACTAGCCCTGCATCCTGGGAATGAAGCCTACTTGGTCATGGTGGGTGATTTCTGAGATGTGGTGTTGGATCCAATTTTTAGAATCTTGTTGAAAATTTTTACATCTATATTAATTAGGGATATTGGCCTGAAGTTCTCTTTTTGTGTTGGATCTTTACCTGGTATGATGTTAGCTTTGTAAAATGAATCAGGGAGAATTCTGTCTTTCTCAGTTGCCTTGAATACCTTCAATAGGATTAGTATCAGCTCCTTCTTGTGTTTTGTAGAATTCTGCTGGATAGCTGTTTGGTCCAGGGCTTTTTTTGTTGTTGCAGGTAGTTTTCTTATGATGGAGTCAATTTCCTGGATTGTTATTCATCTATTTAATGTCTCAATGTCTTTTTGTTTCAAACTTCAGAGGTTGTGTGATGTTAGAAAGTCCTCCATTTCATTTAGGTTATCAAGTTTGTTTCCATACAGGTGTGCATAATAGTCTGTGATAATCTTTTTTTATTTCTTTGGGGTCAGTTGTGATTTGATCTTTTGCATTTCTGATTGTGTTTATTTTGGCTTTTTCTCTCTTTTTCTTGGTCATTCTGGCTAGGGGTTCATCAATCTTGTTTATTCTTTCAAAGAAACGGTTTTTTGTTTTGTTGATTTTTCTACGATATTTTTGTCTTCTATGTTCCATATTTGGACTTTTACTTTGATGATCTGAATTCTTCTGTTAAAGTTGGAATTTTAGTAGTCTTGTCTTTCCCATTTCTTTAGGTGATTTGTTAGACTGTTAACTTGTTAGATTGTTTCCATTTTCTTGATGTATTATTGTAGAGATATAAATTCTCCTCTTAGAACTGCTGATATGGCATCCCAGATGTTTTGGTAAGATATTTCTTTATTTTCATTTGTTTCCAGAAATCTTTTAATTTCTGTGTTGTCCCAGTAATCCTTCAACATCATGCTATTTAGTGTCCATGTCTCTGTTGGTTTTGAGGGAATTTTATTGGTATTGATAATTTATTTTTGTTATACTATGGTCTGAGAAGGTGCATGGCAGTATTTCTATCTTATGAAATTTGTTTGTGCTTGATTAAGACCAAAGCTGTGATCATTCTTGGAGTATGTTCAATGTAGCAATGAGTAGAATGTATGTTCTGTAGTTGTTGAGTGAAGTGTTCTGTAGGTATGTATTAAGTCCATTTGGTCAAGTGTAAAGTTGAGGTTTCAGATTTCTTTGCTATTATTATTTTTTGCCTCGATGATCTATTTAGGGTTGTTAATAGGGTATTTAAGTCCCCAACTATAATAGTATTAGATTGATATACTTTTTAAGTTTACTTAGTTGTTGCTTTATAAACACTGGTGCTCCTGTTTTGGATTCATATATGTTTAAGATGGATATTTCTTGTTGATGGATTGAATATTTTATCATTATGTTGTGTCTCTTTGTAACTTTTAAAATTTTTGATAGCTTAAAGCTTGTTTTGTCTGATATTAAGATTGTGAGTCCTGTCTTCTTTTGTATCCATTCCCCTGGAAATATGCTCCCCATCCTCTAACTTTGAATCTGTGCACATCCCTTGTGGTGAGATGCGTTTTCTGGATACAGCAAATTATCGTGTCATGGTTTTTTATCCAGTTTGTCATTCTGTGTCTTTTCAGTGGTGCATTTAGTCTATTCACATTCAGGTTGATTATTTAAATGTGATTGTTTATCCCTGTCATGAGGTTCTTATAAAGTTTTTTGTTTGTTTTTGTTTGTTTTCTTTTAACTTTTGGGTTGACGTATATGTGTGTTTTCAGATTTGCAGTCGCAATATATTCTTTGTTGATTCTGTGTTCTCTTGTTCTTTTGGGAGGTGTGTGGTCATTCTTTTTTTTCTTTCTTCTGTGTTTGACGCTTTTTGAAGCATCTCCTGTAGAGCTGGTCTGGAAGCTGCATAATCTCTGAGGGATTGGATGTCTGGGAAGGATTTAATTCTCCATTGTTGATGAAACTGAGCTTGGCTGGATAGAAAACTTTTGGTTGAAATAGTTTACCTTTGAGGACTTTGTAGTCTCTTCTAGCTTGTAGTGTTTCTGCCGATAGGTATGCTGCAATTCTAATTGGTTTTCCCTGGTAAGTAGTCTGACCTTTCTTTCTTGCTACTTTTGGATTTTTTTCTTTTGTCCTTACCTTGTGTAGGCAAATTGCTTTGTCTCTAGAGGTTGTTCTTCTCATTTGATGTCTTGTGGGTGCTCTCTGTATCTTTTGTGTTTGAATGGTCACATCTCTGGTGAGATGGGGGATGTTTTCTTGGATAACCTCCTGAATACTTGCTCCAAGGTATTCTCCCTTTCCTTTTCTTCTTCTGGGACACAAATCAGGTATAGGTTTGACCTCTTGCTATATTGCACATCTCTTGGAGGTTTTGTTCTTTATTTATGAGTTTTCTTTCTGTTTTTTTACAGATTGGGTTAACTCTGTTTTGGTCTTCATGTTTTGAGATTCTTTTTCTGCTTGATTAATTCTGCTTTCCATATTTGTCATATTGTTATTTATTTCCTGGATGAGATTTTTTTTTTGACCAAATACTCCTTCTGGGGCATGATCAACCCCTGAGTAGTTAATCTACAGGTCACAGAGATCTAGTCTGTTGGTCTGTGGTGTGCAAGCCAGAGCACTTTCCTGCCCAGTTTTCAAGACTGTGGCAGGGTGCCTGTTTTATCTTCTCCAGTGGGTTTCTACCTCTGGCTCCCTCGCTGTGCTCCCTCCATAGCCCTTGCTGCCAGTGTCTGGCCAGGCACTGCAATGGTAAGGCAGAGCCTGGAGCTAGCAGTAACTCTCAGCAGCTTTTTCCAAGGAAGGGCTTTGCTGATTTAAAAAAAATGGTGCTCAAGCTCGACTTCTGCATCTGGGAAGTGCTAGGGTCCAAGCAAAGCAGCTGCAGCACCAGCCACTTCACCAGGAGAGCCCTGGTCACTTGCTCCTGAGTCTCTACTCAGTCAGCCGCCCACGTGCCCACTTATTCACAGAGATGTTTGCTAAATTTTCCATATACTTACTCACACAGGCACTTGTATAGTCTGACTGGCTCCACTATCATCTTCCCTAAAATCCCTCTATAAGCACCATTTTAAAATAAGCACATTATTGTGGAATTTCAAGAGTCAATTTTTTCTTCTGCAGGATAGCACAAACCCCTTGTTTGCCATTTTTTGCCATCTTAATTTTGATTATTAATAGGGTAAAAGTATCATGTTTTTTACTTGAAACATTTCATTTTGTTTTCAGTAATAAGACATTTCCACAAATCAGTATCTTAGAGGTCACTCAGTTTTAGTTAGAGTGAATTGATGATTATTTCATGTCATACTAATTTTGTACAGTTGTATTTTTCTGCCTTATTTTCATGGCTTTTGGTTTGATTCTTTTTATGTGTATGTGAGATATCTGTTATAGTCTATCTGCTTAAAGTTATTACTGATTTGCTCCACTGCCATATGCTGATTGTGTGGCAACTGCTCACCAGCTCCACAGCCTCACAGATACAACTTCAGAACAGAATGAACAGGCAAATATGACTACATAAACACAAAAAATGCAGAGCAAGAATAATCAGTCCATTAATCAGTCAGAATTTACTCTTTTGGGACATACCTTTTGCATTGCATCACAATAAAAATTTGTGAGAAATATTTGTACCAGAAGTGTAAGGAGACGCCCATAGCTTTGAATACTTTGTATTTCATATGAAGGCTTTGGCTGGTGAACTCAGCAGATTTGAGTTTACTGAAGGAAAATTGTTATTCATCATCCATTCTTTCCCTAGACAAGTCGGATAATTTTAAAGAAGCCTAACATTGCCTCACACATAGTGAAAGAAAATCAAAGGCAGAAAATAATTTCAGACTCTCTACATGACAGTCTGGGTGCCATGCCTATACATATGGATATCTCAAAGCCAATAAAAACAAATGTTATCTAAAATGCTTTACCTTTTAGACACTAGTACTATTGAGTCTGATTTGAGATGAAAGACATAACAAATTAAACTATAGTAAACTTAGTTTACTTTATCACTAAAAGTCTGACTCCAGGGTCTAGTTTGTTCTTAGCCAAAAATCTTTAGACTACATAGTCCTTCTAATCAGGACTGTTTCTGATCTATACAGCATTCAAGATCAACAGGTTAAAAGAGACTTGCCCAAGTAAATATCATTTTGATCTTTTGACACAGGGGTAGTACGGACATTGTGCAGTGTCCATACTACTTGGGGTTTAACTTTGAACATTTGAGGTTCTCTTGAATCTCTTATGTTTTTTATTCATTTCTTTGTTTGCTTTGCTATTGGGGCAAACTTTTAAACTACAACCACTTTTAGTTCAGTTGGTCAGAGGCTTGGCAGTGTTTGAAGGTCAACCATCTCAGCCTTCAACTGCTTCTTAAGTACTTAAGATTCTCCAACAGAGTGATCAATGGGTTGGGGCTACATGTGATTGGGGAGAGAAACCAGAACCTTAATTTGTCTATGGATTTGTGTTATAAAGATTAATTCAGCATTTTCCTCACCTTGACAACCTAACCTTCAAAGAAGTGTGCAGTGCTTTGTTATAATGTAACTGCTGGGCAAATAATCTAACTTGTAGTTTTATATAGGACAATGAGCAATGTGGACAGATTTTGTAACAAATATGTATCTAGGGGTGTATGCATGTGTGTGTATGTTAGTAAGTGCTTGATACAAAGGGTGGGAGAAAAAAGGAGAGAGAAAAGGGAGAATGAAAAAGATAAAGTGATAGCTGCAATAAGAAGTATAGATTCAATATATGAGCTGAGATGGATAAAGGGGATATTTGGGAAATCTGCTTATGCACTATGTATTTCCCTCCTCTATTTCCCCAAAACAACTAAAGTAGAAATATGTGTCTCATTATTTTCCCCATTTTTTTCTTTAAAAAAATGAGTGCTTGTGTATCTTTCACAGGGATCTGATGGCTTTTATGATTGTGCCACATTTGCTTCTCTCTCTTAATACACACACGTTATTTGCTAAACTATTTGAAAGTGAGTTGCAAACATCATGACACTTCAGTCCCAAATACTTTGGCATCTAATTTCTAAGAATAAAGATTCTCTGGCACATAATAAAATAAAAAATAATTTAGTAATATCAAATTATATACATCTCACATTCAAATTTCTCCCATGGTTCCTTGAATGTATTTTATTGCTAGTTATTTTTTTATTAAATTCCAGAATCCAAACAAGATTCATTCATAATTTGCATTTGATAGTTATAGCTCTACAATTTCTTTCAACCTAGAACAGCCTCAAGCCTACTTAATTTTTTCTAACATTGCCTTTTTGATGAGTTCAGGCTAGTTCAGACATCATGTGGGATGTTTCATATTTTGGGTTAATGTGATTGCTTCCTTATGATAATATTAGGTTTAAACATTTCTGGCAAGAATTATAGGTGATGTTATATAATTTTTATTGTATTGCATAATGACCAGATGTCCAATTGTCACTTGGTTAGGCTATTGAATGCCAGCTTTAAAAGTATATTCTTCACTTTAAAAGTATATTCTCTTTCTAGTTATAGGTAAATTATGGAGCAATACCTTGGGCCCACATAAAAATTCTGTCTTCAACAGCCTTTTACCCAATAGCCTGATATTCTTGATGAATCAGTTATTACAATGGAAGTTGCAAAATTCCAGTTAAAAATCTTATTATTCTTTCTATATTTATTAGCTAGTATTATTCTGCAAAGAGCATCTCTACTTTACTAAAAGGTACTGGTCAAAAGACATAAATAGACACTTCTCAAAAGAAGATGTAACATATACCTAAAAATAATCTCAGCCTTACTAGTCATTGGAGAAATGCAAATCAAGAACACACTGCGATATCACTTAACACCAGTAAAAATGGCCATCATTAATAAATCAAAAAACAACAGATGTTGGCAAGGATGCGGAGAAAAGAAAATGCTTCTACACTGTTGGTGGGAGTGTAAACTACCTCAATCTCGATGGAAAACAGTGTGGTGATTTCAGAAAGCTCTAGAAATTGACCTTCCATATGACCCAGCAATTCCCCTTCTGGGAATATACTCAGAGGAGCTCAAATCATTTTACAAAAAAGATACCTTCACATGCATATTTATTGCAGCACTATTCACAATAGCAAAAACATGGAGCAAACTGTGCTGCCCATCAAAAGTGGACTGGATAAAATGTGATACATAAACACAATGGGATATTATGCAGTCACAAAGAAGGAAGAAACTATGGACTTGACAGCAACTTGGATGGATTTAGATCCTATTATACTCAGTGATCTATCACAGAAAAAGTGGATCCTGAACATTTATCACAAAACCACGAGAGAGATTGACACTGCCGGGAAGTGGGGGTTGGGGGGAGCAAGCATACCTGATCTTAAACCAGAGAAGTGAAGACCAGTGGGAGGCCCAAATTTCACCTGTACATAGACCACTTATGTACCTAAACCTGACTTATATTCCATATCTTTAAATTAAAATACTGAGAGAAAAAAGGAACACTTTAGACTGGGTAAGTTATAGAGAAAAGAGGTTTTTATCTGATTCATAATTCTGATGTCTGGAAAAGTTCAAGACTAGGCATGTGCATCTGATGAAAACCTTAGGCTACATGGAGTTCACATGATGAAAGAGGAGAGAAGGCAAAGAGACAGAGAAGTTAGAGGTGCCAGGCTTTTTAACAACCACGTCTTGTGCGAACAGATAGTGTGAGAGCTCATTACTGTGAGGACAGAACCAAGTTACTCACCAAGTATCCACCCCTATGATCCAAACCTACCTTTGGATAAAATTTCAATGTTAGGTTTTGGGAGACAAACATCCAAACTATAACAGCAGATGTCTTTTTATTTATTTGTGTCTTTGATTTCTTTCAGTAATGTTTTGTAGTTTTCAGTGTACACGTCTTTTGCCTTCTTGGTTATGTTTATTACTAAGATTTTATTATTTCTGATGCTACTGAAAATAAAATTTAAAAAAATCTTTTTGGATTGTTCATTATTAGTGTATATAAACACAACTGATTTTTGTATCTTGCAAAATTGTTTATTAGTTCTAACAGTTGTGTGTGTGTGTGTGTGTGTGTGTGTGTGTGTGTGTGTGTGTGTGTGTAGTCTTCAGGAGTTTCTACATATACGATTATGTCCTCAAAACAGGGGTAATTTTACTTTTCAACTTGGATGCTTTCTATTTCTTTTTCTTATCTGGTTGCTTTGGCTAGGATTTCCAGTACTATGTAGATTATAACTGACAAGAATTGCAATTCTTGCTTTATTTTTTATCTCAGAGGAAAAGTTTTCCATTTTCAATATAAAGTTTTCCATTTTCAATATAATATTGGTTGTGTGTTTCCATATATGGCCTTTATTATGATGAAACAATTTTCTTCTGTTTTTAGTTTAAGTTTTTTCAATCATAAAATGTTGCTAAATTTTCTCAAATGATATTTTCTGCATGAATTGAGATAATCATTGGCTTTTGTCTTTCATTTTGTTAATGTGGTATTTTACATTGATTTTTAATGCTGAACTATCCTTACATTCCCAAATTAAGTTCCACTTTTTATGTGCAGTTGAATTAATGTGCTAGTTGAGGATTTTAAAATCAATATTCTGCAGGGATATTGCTTTACAGTTTTCTTTTCTTGTAATGTCTTTGTCTGATTTCAGTATCTGGATAATGCTGGTCTTGTAAACTGTGTTTTTAAATGTATTTCTTCTCCCTTCAATTTCTTGAAGAGTTGGAGAAAGATTGGTGTTAATTCTTCTTCAAATGTTTGGGAGAATTCTTCAGTGAAGTCATCAGGTCTGGGCTTTCTGTAATGGGATAATTTTTATTATTAGTTCAATCTCCTTACTACATATAGATTTGTTTAGATTTTCTCTTTCTTTATGATTCAGTCTTGGTATGTTGCATGTTTCTAGAAATTTATTCATTTCTTCTAGGTTATCCAGTGTGTTGCTGTATAATTGTTCTTAGTACAGTCTCTTACAATAACTTTTATAGCTATGACGTCAATTTTATTTTATATTATTTTTACTTTTTGTATTTATTTAATAAAACCTAAGATTACAAGGGTTCATTTATGTCAGTATCAATAATTTTACACTGTATATTTTCTTTTTTTTATTTTAGAGTTGTTGGGTACATGTGAGAATTTGCTACATAAGTAAATTGTGTACAGGTGAGGTTTGGGTTTTTAGCAAGCCCTCTCTCCTCCAGTAGTGGACATTGTACCCAATGGATGGTTGTGTACCTTTTATCCTAAATTCCTCATATTCTCCATTAGCAGTGTCAGTGTCAATGGGTCCTCCCTTTGTGCTCGTGTGCCCAATGTTTAGGGCCTACTTATGACTGAGAACATGTGTTATTCGGTTTTTTGTTTCTGTGATAGTTGACTTAGAATGATGGTGTCTAGCTGAATCCATGTTGCTGCAAAGGACATGATTTTGTTCTTCTTTATGACTGCATAGTATTCCATTGTGTATGTACCACTTTTTAAAATTTCAGTCCGTTTTCAATGGGCATCTAAGTTGGTTCCATAGTTTTACTATTTTGAACAGTATTTCAATGATATATGTGTGCAGGTGTCTTTTTGGTGGAATGATGTAAATTCCTGGGTTTACTCCCAGAACTGGGATTGCTGGATCGAATGGTAGCTCAATTTTTAGTTCTTTAGTAAAAAGTGAAAGATTTATATAATCTGAAAAGAAACCAGAGCATAGTTTTTAGTTCTTTGAGATAACGTCCCACTGTTTTTCACAAAGGTTGAACTAGTTTACTTTCCCACCAACAGTGTAGAAACATTCTTTTTCTTCACAGCCTCACCAATATCGTTTAGTGAGAGTGAGTTTTTTTTTTCACATGTTTACTGCCTGCTTGTATGTCTTCCTTCAAAAAAGTGCCTATTCATGTCCTTTACCCACTTTTTAATGTTTTTTCCCCCTTGTAGTTCCTTGTAGACTGTGGATGTTAGGTCTTTGTAAGATGTATAGTGTGCAAAATTTTTTTCCCCATTTTGTGGGTTGTCTGTTTATTCTCTTGATGCTTTCTTTTGCTGTGCAAAATCTTATTAGCTTGATAAGGTTGCACCTGTGAATTTTAGATTTTGCTGCATTTGCTTTTGAGGACTTGGCCTTGAATTCGTTGCCTGTTCTGATGTCCAGGATATTCCCTAAATTTTCTTCTAAGAGTCTGAACGTTCCAGGAGGATGTTCCCTAGTTTTCTTCTAAGATTCTTGGTATTTAAATCTTTGATCCATTCTGAGTTAATTTTTGTATATGGTGATAGGTAAGAACCCAGTTTCATTCTTCTACATATGGCTAGCCAGTTTTTCCAGCAGCATTTACTAAACATGTTTTCCTTTTCCTAATGTTTGTTTTTGTTGACTTTTTCAAAGATGCATTGGTTGAAGGTCTGTGGTTTTATTTTTGAATTCTCTCTCCTGTTCCATTGGTCTATTTGTTTATTTTTGTACCAGCACCATGTTGTCTTGATTGTTGTAGACTTATAGTAAAGTTTGAGGTCTGGAAGTGTGATCCTTCCAGTTTCTTTTTGCTGATTATTGCTTTAGCTATTTTGGGCTCTTTTTTGATTCCATATGCATTTCTGCATTGTCTTTACTATGTGTATGAAAAATGATGCTGATTATTTGATAGGGATTGCACTGACTCTATAGATTGTTTACAGTGAAATGGACAACTTGACAATTTAGATTCTTCCAGTACATGAATATGGGATGGTCTTCCATTTGTTTGTGTCTTCCTTGATTTATTTGAGCAGCATTTTGTAGCTCTCATTGTGAAGGTCTTTAACCTATTTGGTTAGGTGGATGCCAAAATAGTGTGTGTGTGTGTGTGTGTGTGTGTGTGTGTGTGTGTGTGTGTATGTGTGTGTGTGTGTGTGTGTGTGTGTGTGTGTGTATGTGTGTGTGTGTGTGTGTGTGTGTATGTGTGTGTGTGTGTGTGTGTGAGAGAGGGAGACTATTATGAATGGTATTATGTTTTTGACTTGGTGTTCAGCCTTGTTGTTGTAGATGTATAGAAATGAAAGTTTCCTTTTTCTTTTTTTTTTTTGCACTGATTTGGTATCTCGAGACTTCACCAAAGTCGTTTATCAGTGTAAGGAGGTTACATTTATCAGTGTAAGGAGGTTTTTGATAGACTCTATAGGATTTTCTAGGTATAGAATCATATGATCTGCAATGAGAGATAATTTAACTTTTTTTTCTATTGGATATCCCTAATTTCCTTCTGCCTGATTGATCTGCCTAGTACTTCCAGTACCATGTTAACTAGGAGGAGTTAGAGTTGGCATCCTTACTGTTTCTCATTTCTTGGGGGAAATGGTTTCAGCTTCTTTTAATCATGATGTTGGATGCATGTTTGTCATAGATGGTTATTACTATTTTGAGAAATGTTCCTTTGATACCTAGGTGTTTGAGGGTTTTTTCAAGTAGGGATGTTGGATTTTGTCTAATGTTTTTTCTGCATCTAATCAGATATCATGTGATTTTTGGTTTTATCCACTTATGTGACACATTTTGCTTATTGATTTAGTGTGTTGAACCAGCCTTACATCCCATAAATGAAGCTACCTGGACATGAAGGGTGATCTTTGAAATGTGCTGTGAATGTAATTTGCTAGAATCTTGTGAATTTTTGCATCTATAATCATCAGAGAAATTGGCCTCAAGTTTTCCTTCCTTGTTGAGTACTTGCTATTTTGGGGTATTAGAATTATATCAGTGTCATAGAATGAACTGGGGTAAATTCTCTCCTTCACTATTGCCTGGAATAGAAAATAAGATTAATTTCAATAGGATTGGTATCAGCTCTTCCTTGTACATCTTGTAGAATTCAGTTGAGAAACCATCTGGACCAGGGCTTTTTTTGACAAGGAAGTTTATTATTACTGAGTTAATTTATTTAGTTGTTATTAGTAGGTTTAGGATTTCAATTTCTTCAGTTTCAATCTTGAGAGGTTATATAGATGCTATGAATCCCTCAATTTTTTCTAGATTATCAGTTTACTAGCACACAGATGTTCATAGTAATCTCTGATGATCTTTTGTGTTTCTTCAGGGTCAATTGTAATACCACTTCTTTCATTTCTAATTGTGTCTATTTGAATTTTTTTTTCTCTCTGTCTTTTTTTTTAGTCTGGCCAGTGGTTTATCAGTCTTATTTATTTCTTTTTAAAGAGACAGCTTTCATCTTGCTGATTCTTTGTACAATTTTTTTGGTCTCTATTTCATTCTACTATGACTTTAATAATTTCCATTTTCTACTTATTCTGAAATTGTGGTGTTCTTGTCTTTCTAGCTTCGTTAGGTGTGACATTTGATTATTTACTTGAAATCCTGTATTTTCTTTTATGTGCATGCAGTACTATAACTTTCCCTCTCAGCACTGATTTCATGGTATTCCTGCCTTCATGGTGTGTTGTATGTTTTCATTTGTTTCTAGGAATATTTTTATTTCTGCCTTGATTTCTGTATTAACCCAAAAGTCATTCAGAAGCATGTTGTTTAATTTCCATATATTTGTGTGTTTTAATGGGTTCTTGTTGGTGATAATATTTATTTTTATTTTACTGTTCTATGAGAAGATGTTTAGTATGATTTTAACATTTTGATATTTGCTCATGCTTGATTTATGTTTAAGTATGAGGTTGATCTTGGAGTATGCTCCATGTACCAGTAAGAAGAATGCATATTCTTTATTTGTTGGGTGAGTGTTTTGTAGATGTTTATTAGCTCCAATTAGTTGAGTGTTAGGTAAGATTCCAGAATTCCTTGTTAGTTTTTGCTTCAATAATCTGTCTAAGGCTGTTAGTGGGGTATTAAGGTCTTTGGCTATAATTGTATTGCTGTCTGTGTCCTCTCTTAGTTTTATCAGCAATTTATTGAGCTTTTTATCATTATGTACTATCCTTTTTAAGTTTTGTTGGTTTAAAGTCTGTTATGGAGGAGAACAAAATAGGTACTTCTGCTTTTGTTTTCCATTTGCCAGTAGGAACTTTATCCAGCCCTTTTCCTTTATCCTGTGTGCGTCATTTGCATAAGTTTGGATCATGCTTCTTTTTCTGATTTGACAATCTATTCCTTTTGAATGGCATATTCAGTCCACTCATGTGTAAATTAATTATTGATATGTGGAAGTTTGTTCCTGTTATATAGTTATTAAGAGGTTTCTTTTCTTTTTAGGTTTTGTGGGTGATTTGTATCATCATTAAGACCTGTGCTTGCCTGTGTTTTTTGAAATGGATGAAATTATTTTTTTGATTCTGTGCTTAGAACCTTCTTAAGCATCTCCTCAGGGGCTGGTCTGGAGGTGACATATTCTCTTAGGGATTGAATGTCTGACAAGTATTTTAATTATCCTTCATCAATGAAGCACTGCTTGGAAGGGTAGGAAATTTCTGGCTGTAATTTCTTTTCTTTAAGAATGTTAAAGATAGGACCCCAGTGTCTGATTTGTAGGGTTTCTGCTGAGAAATCTACTGTAATTCTTATGGGTCTTCCTTGGCAGGTGGTTTGTCCCTTCTCTCTAGCTGCCTTTACAATTTTTCCTTTCATACTTACCTTGTTGAGATGGATTATTACATAACTTGGGTATGGTCTTCTCATGTAATACCTCACAGCAATTCTCTGAATCGTTTGTATTTGCATGACCACCTCTTTAGTGAAGTAGGGGAGATTTTTCTGGATAATATTGTTGAAAACTGTTCTAGGGAGATCTCAGTTTCTTTTTCTCTCTCAAGGATGCTGATAAACTGTAGATTTGATCTCTTTACAGAAACTTAAATGTCTCATAGGCTTTGTGCATTCTTCTTAAGTCTTTTTTCCTTGTTTTTGTAGTCCTGGGTTAGGTCTACAATACTTTGATTCTCAGGCTCTAAGATTATTTCCTCTGACTGGTTGATTCTGCTGTTGAAGGTTGCCATTGTATTTTAAAATTCCTAAGAAAATTTAATGATTTCCAAAATTTCAGATTGGTCCCTTCTTATAATGTCCTCGGCTTTCTTTTTCTGTACTGTTTTCATGGCCTGGATGATCTGTGTGTCTACTTTCTCTTGAATCTCATTGAATTTACATACCATTCATTGTGTGATTTTTATGTCTGTCATCAAGACAGGTTGTTATGGATGGGTTCCATTTCTTGATATCTGGGATGTCCTTTTGTGGGTGTTGACTTGTTAAGGCTTTGGGGATTGCTGGTGTTTTCACTGTTTCTTCCTCATCTGTGTTTTTGTTCTATTGGTTATTTTATTTTATTTTATAAGGTTGATACTGTCGAGTTGTGGCTTTCTATTTTTCTTTCTTCCTTTTTGTGTGTTCTTCCATCTCTGGCCTGCCTGTGGGGTGGGGTGGGGGGTGGGGCAGCAGTAGTAGGAAGGGTAGTGATCTGCAGGGAAACCATCAGAAACTGCTTCAACAATACAAAACAATGCGTCCTTTCCTCTGTTTCAGAGTCTTTCCTTTCTCTCCAGGACAGGCTACAGGGGTACTCTCCTCCCCAGACAGCTTGTCTCACCAGCAAGATTGGCAGGTGGCCAGGTGGGGCCCTGGGGCTCTACTCTGCCTCAGGTGCTATTGGAGCTGTAGATTTTCCCCTCCTGTCTGGACCACCCCTTTCAACTAGGGGTAAAAAGGAAGCAATGAGGGGTTGTTTCTTCTTCTTCTTTTAGCAGGTGGGTGGGGCTACTGTTCCCACACTGCTGTGCAGAGGCACCTTTTCTTTTAGACCCTACATTGCTCCATGGGAGAAGCTAACCACCATGGAAACCCCTGAAGGCAAGTTGCATCTGCAGCCCCAACTTAGGGCAAAGCTTGTGGTGGTGGAGGAAATTCCCAAATTGACTGTGTTGCCCCTGCTTGGACTGGAGAGCAAGGGAGGAGAGTGCACCTGCTTAATACAGACCACTCACACATTTCCTGCTCTGCTGAAGCTCTTTGGGAGGGTGTTGGCGGCAGCATGAGACTCCTGAGCATTGGGGTTCCCTGAATTCCATATGAGACCTACCAGTGCCTCTGTCTCTACCCAGGGCAACCCTCTGTGCCCAGCTGGTGTGGAAGAGGGGTGTTTGTGGAAGTTCCTGGATTGTCTCTCCTTTCACTGAGACTTCAGAGGCCCATGTGAGGTATACAGCAAAGATAAACATTTGTTTTCACTCATCCCCTTTATCTCCAAAAGCACTCTCTTGTTTTCATATCGGGGTTTCCTCTAGTCTTGGAAATGTTCATCCTCTGTACTCTGGGGTGACTGTCTGATAGATTTCAGCTTGAATTTTCAACCCTAGGTTGGTCCTCCATATAGCCATCTTTGTAAGAGTTGCAATCGTGCAATATCCTCAGTCAACCATCTTGGCCCTCCTGTGGCATCAATTTTAATACCTCCTCTTTCATTTCTAATTTCATCTATTTGAGTGTTTGTTCCTTTTTTCTTACTTCATCTATTTAAGAGTTTCTCAATTTGTGGATCTTTAAAAAAATAACTAAAATCTTGTTACTTTTATAGTTAAATGTTTATGTGTATGTATATTTTGAAACATCATCCTGGAGAAAGACTGAGTAGCATTCAGGAGTTCCCATCATATTTGGATTGTACTTTCAAAAAATTATCTCCTGCTTTTCATGAGAAACAGCTGATGACTGGAACATGGTGTTATAAAAGATATCATGAAAGAAAAGGTTGAAAAGAAAGTAAATGACCAAAACTAAACTGATGCTTAATAAAGAATATAGTGCAGCTGTGATTGATTAGCCGGGTAATAGTTTATAAGAAATTTTGGTGAATATTTTATTTTGTGCTTTCTCAGTCTTATCTCGGTCTGACTTTTTTTTTTTTTAATCTTATGGTGACTAATTTTGTTTGAACCCAAGCCATTGCACACGTGAATTAACAGTCTCCCTCCAAAGTTCTCTCCATCACCATCAACCTTAACCACTGATATTTCTTTCTATGCTTTACACTTGGATTATGCTATCTCTATAAAGACTCGTAAAGTCACTTTATTTGCCTAGGGTACTGCTTCACAGTTCATTTGTGAGGTTTTGCTTTTCAGGATTTTTTTTTTTCTAGACTTCCAATTTGCCCTTTAGTCATCTCACACACTTTTTGTAACCTTCTCCCAGCATAAACCCTTTTCTTGTTGTATTACAAGAGTTTGCTCACAATTTGGGAATTATGAAAAAATAACAAGGAATCAGATTGTAGAGAGCCTTGAAAGACATGATAAGAATTTTCTTTTAATTCTAAATACCATATTACCTACAAATCCTAATACTTAGGAAGGAGCAGTTTTAGTGCCATATCAATTCTCTTTTTATAAGAAGTGTAGCAAGAACAGCAGATAGATTTCTTTGAAATAAAATACAATCTGGAAAACTTTAAGAAGGAACTACTATGTTTTATTACATTTGAATTAGATTGTATCTGGGCAGATTCCAAAGATAATCCATATTCTAAAAGGTGACAAGCTGAATATGTTGTTAGTTTAAATAAAATTTCTGTTTACAATACTTGCTAGAGAAAAAGAAATGAAGCATCATCCTGGAGAAAGATTGAGTAGCATTCAGGAGTTCCCATCATATTTGGATTGTACTTTCAAAAAATTATCTACTGCTTTTCATTTTAAAACCAGATGACATTTTAAAATTATTTAGTCTTAGGTTCAAGCTGTATGTATGTGTGTGTTTATAAAAGAAGGGAAAAAGACATGATTAAGTAATTGCTGCTCAGTGAACCATGAAAGACAGAATCCACATAGAATTAAAACGTTCATTGCAAATATTCACATTTGCTAAGTTTATAAAGAAAATAAGGCAATAATAAACAAATTGTTGTAATAATTCAAGACATTAATAATATATTAAAATAATAAAAAATTAATGTCACACTATTATTTACAAAAAACACTTCTGATGCCAATATGTTGCACTGTTATATACAGAAAACACTTCTGATGCCAATTGTCTTTCTAATCATTCTGCTAATATAGTTAACTTGCAGAAGGCAATGGCAGTGGTTGTAAAATACTGTATATTTGTAAGGAATTATTTGTCTTCCATAGCAATGCCTTATATATAATAGATTCTAAACGTTTAATTATAATTAAGTGTTTTACATGTCCTTAGTGTTTTAGAAATTTTTATTTAATTTGAAAATAAAGCTTTGTGGGTTAATATCATTTCTTGGCCCTTGAACAATCAGAATTATAGTTAACTGTGGATTTTGTATTTATGTTTAATACACATTTATTCACAAACACACATTGTAGTACTTGATACATTAATATATTTGATATTATGCAGCCCTAAGGAAGGACAAAATTATGAACTTTGCAGCAACTTGGATGGACTTAGAGTCTATAATACTGAGTGATCTATCACAGAAGCAAAGAACTGTGTATCACATGTTCTCACTCATAAGTGGACCTTAAACAATCATTGTTATACTATAAGAAAAGGATTGGCAATAGGGGGAAACTGCCAGGTGGCAGGGAGGCAGGATTGCAGCAGTGGGAATCTGCCAGGGGAAGGGGATACACCTCATCTACAGGGATACCTGCATAATGAATATTTGTATAACTAATTCTGAATTGTACTCACATTTTTTAAATAAAAAATATGTTTGATTAGTTGTTTTTGAAAATCTCTCCTTTCTTGGTTTTCATGACATTGTACTCTTTAATCACCGGCTTTTCCCTGGGTTGCTCCCAGCCAATTACTGTGCATGGCAGAGATTCTAAGGCAGATCTGTTCCTCAGAGACAGTGAAGTCTTCTGACTTTGCCCCAAAGGCTTCACCTCAGCTTGGCCAAAATATACGTAGAACTTCACTGCAATTTAAGAATTTCTCATGCAAAGTTTCCCCTTTCCCTCTCCTTTGCACAAATGTCAAAACATAATGGTCTATCAGCTATCCTAGTCCCTGTGACTCCCTACTTTCTTCTTCAAACTTTTTTTTTCCCAATAAATCTCTTGCACTTGGAATATTATTCTCAGAAGACCTGGACTGGAGCACCTACTCACCCGGTTCAGGCAATCTAACCCCATAATAACAGGAAAAATACTTACTCTAATAATTATCTTCCAAGAGGAGAAAAGGTCTAGTTGGTCAAGGTATGGCAATTTAATATTCAGAAATTTACCAATCAGATATATGGGGAGTAATGAAGGGGTTGAGAAAGGTCAATAATTGCACTAACTGGAGACAAAAGCTGAAGTAGGGAAGAAGCATTCCTCCAACAGTGCAAGCAACAAATAGAGTAGGAAAGCCCAGATGGTAATGCTAGAGTCTTTCTGACCCAGTTTCTTTCTTTATTTTTTATTTTTATTGATTTTTAGGGTTGTGGGATACATGTAAACATTTTTTACATAAGTAGATTGCAGCAAGGTGAGATTTGGGCTTCTAGTGAGCCTTCTCTTCTGCTAGTAGTGGGCATGGTACCCAATGGGTGATTTTGTGTCACTTGTCCTCCATCCCCCCCTTCCTCCTTAAGCTGTGCCCAGCATCTGGTGTTCCCATCTTCGTGCTTGTATACCCAAAGTTTAGTGTCTACTTATGAGTGAGAATTTGTGGTGTTCAGTTTTTCATTTCTGTGATAGTTCACTTGGAACTGTTATCTCCAGCTGCATTCATTTTGCTGCAAAGGACATGATTCTGTTCTTCTTTATGGCTGCATAGTATTCCATCATGTATATGCACCACATTTTCTTTATTAAGTCCACTTTTGATGGACATCTGGATTGGTTCCATGTTTTTGCTATTGAAAATAGTACTGCAATAAACATATGCATGCAGGTAGAATTCTTTTAGGTAGAATGATTTTTGTTCCTCTGGGTATATTTCTAGGAGAGGGGTTTCTGGATCAAATGGTAGCTCGATTTTTAGGTCTTTGAGAAATCACCACACTTCTTTTCACAAAGGTTGAACTAGCTTGCATTTCTACCAACAGTGTAGAGGCATTGCCTTTTCTCTGCAGCCTCACAAACACCTGTTGTTTTTGACTTTTAATGATAGCTCTTTTAATCAGTGTAAGGTGGTATCCCATCGTAGTTTTGATTTGCATTTCTCTGATGATTAGTGAAGCTGAGCATTTTTTAACAGGTTTGTTGGTTGCTCGTATGCCTTCCTTTGAGAAGAGTCTGTTGATGTTCTTTGCTCTCTTTCGGGGGGGGTATTTTTTTCTGTCAATATGTTTGAGTTTTTTTAGATCTTGGACTTGTGTTGTGCAAAACCTTTTTAACTTGATAAGGTCCCACCTGTCAATCTTAGGTTTTGCTGCATTTGCTTTTGAGGACTTGGTCATAAATTCATTTCCTAGTCCAATATCCAGAAAAGTGTCCTTTAACTTTTCTTCTAAGATTCTAGTTTGAAGTTTCACATTTAAATTCATGATCCATATTGAGTTAATTTTTGTATATGGTGATAGGTAGGGGTCCATTATGATTTTTCTGCAAATGGTTAGATGGTTTTCCTAGCAAAATTTGCTAAATATAGATTCTTTTCTCAATGTTTGTTTGTGTCAACTTTGTCAAAGATGAGTTGATTGAGGATTGTAGTTTTATGTCTAGTTTCTCTGCCTGTTCTATTGGTGTATCTATCTGTTTTTGTACCAGTATCATGTTGTCTTGGTAACTGTAGCCTTGTAATAAAGTTTGAAGCCTGGAAATATGATTCTTCTAGCTTTGTTCTTTTTGCTGTGGATTGATTTAGCCATTCAGGCTCTTTTTTGCTTCAAAATAAATTTTTGTATTGTTTTTCTAGGACTGTAAACAATGATGCCGGGGGTAGTTTGATAGGGATTGCATTAAATTAAATTAAATTTTTAAAAATATTGCCTTGGCCGGGCTCGGTGACTCAGCCTGTAATCCCGCGCCTTTGGGAGGCTGAGGTGAGTGGATTGCCTGAGCCCGCGGGTTCGAGACCTGCCTGGGCAGCGAGACCTCATCTCTACAATAAATCAAAAAAATCAACCAGGTGTGGTAGCGCATGCCTGTAATTCCGGCTACTTGGAAGGCTGAGGTGGAAGGATCGCCGGAGCCCAGCAGGTTGAGGCTGTGGTGGCTGGGAGTGGCCACTGCACTCCAGTCTGGGCGACAGAGCGAGACTCCAACTCAAAAAAAAAAAATATTGCCTTGGGTAAAATGGACATCTTGACAATATCGATTCTTCCAATATTTGAGCATGGATGCTTTTCCATTTGTTTGTGTCGTCCCTGATGTCCCTGAGCAGTGTTTTATAGTTCTCACTGTAAAGTATTCACCTCTTTGGTTAGATGAATGCTGAGGTATTTTATTTTATTTTTTTGTGACTAGTGTGAATTAGATTGTGGTTTTGATTTGGTTCTTAGTCTGTTCGTTGTTGGTGAACAAAAGTGCAACTGATTTTTGTTCATTGAGTTTGCATCCCAAGACTTTACTTAAGTCATTTATCAGTGCAAGGAGGCTTTTTTTCAGACTATAGAATTTTCTAGTTTTAGAATTATATAATCTATAAAGAGAGATTATTTATCTTCCACTTTTTTCTATTTGCATACTCTAATTTCTTTCTCTTGCCTAATTGCTCCGGCTAGAACTTTCAGTATTATGTTAACTAGGACGGATGAGAGTGAGCATCTTTGTCTTATTCTAGTTCTCAGGTGGAATGCTTTCAGCTTCTGCTTGTTAAGCATGATGTTGGCTGCAGATTTGTTATAAATGTTTCTTATTATTTTGAAGATTGGCCCCTTGATGCCTAGGTGTTTGAGGGGTTTTTTTCAAGAAGGAATTTTGGATTGTATCAAATGCTTTTGCTGTGTCTAATGAGATAATTATGTAGTTTGTAGTTTCATATATGTTTAATATGGTAGATTACATTTATTGACTTGTGTCTGTTGAACCAGTTTTTCATCTTGGGAATGAAGCCCACTTGGTCATAATGGTCAATTCTTGTAATGGACTTTTGGATGTGATTTGCCAGAATCTTGTTGACAATATTTGTACCTGTTCCTCAGAGAGATTGGCCTGAAGTTTTCCTTCCTTGCTGGGTGTTTATCATTTTGGAGTATCAGGATTATATTGGTTTCATAGAATGAACTAGAGATAATTTCTTCCTTTTCAATTACCTGGAATACTTTCAATAGCATTGATATCAGTTCTTCATTGTAAATCTTGTAAAATTCAGCTGAGAAACCATCTGGACTAGTATTTATTTTGGCAAGGAAGTTTCTTATTACTGAGTCAATTTTTAAATTATTATTATTATTATTATTTTACAGGAAGGCCTTGGTTAGAAAATGGCTTATTCTTCTAGTTTTTAAAAAATTTTTAATTTTTTGTTTTTTAATATTTTTAATTAATATTTTTTATTATGATATTGTGGGGTACAGTTAAGGGTTAGGTATACAAATATGCTTCATTCAAGCACCCTTGTTGATAAGAGGTGTCTCCCCATCTCCAGACAGGTATTTGCTACCGTTAATCCCATCTCCCTTCCCCCCTATAGTTTCCCACCACTGTCAGTCATTTTCTTATAGTATTACATTGGATGTTCAAGGTCCACTATATGACTGATAACATGTGATACTCAGATCTTTGTTTCTGTGAGAGGTCACTCAGTATTATAGACTCTAGTTCCATCCAGGTTGCTGCAAAATTCATGATTTTGTTCTGTTTTATGGCTGCATAGTATTCCATTGTGTATATGTACCACATTTTTTAAATCCAGTCCTCTTTTGATGGACAGCATGGTTGCTTACAGGTTCTTGCTATTGTGAACAATACTGCGGTAAAAATTCATGTGCAGGTATCTTTTCTATAGAGTGATTTGAGTTATTCAGGGTATATTCACACTAGGGGATTGCAGGGTCATATGGGAGGTCAATATTTAGAGCTTTTAGGAATTGCCATACGGTTTACCACAGAGATTGCACTATTTTGCACTCCCACCAACAGTGTAGAAGTGTTCCCTTTTCACCACACCCTCTCCAGCAACTGTTATTTTTTGTTATTGATAATTGCCATTCTGACTGGAGTTAGGCGGTATCACAGTGTGGTTTTGATTTGCATCTCCCTGATGATTAGTGAGGTTGAACATTTCTTCATGTGTCTGTTGACTGCTTGGATGTCTTCCTTTGAGAAGTGTCTGTTCATATCTTTTGCTCATTTTATAATGGGGTTGTTTGTTTTTTTCTTTTCAGCATGTTTGAGTTTCTTGTAGATCTAAGATGTTAAGCCTTTGTCAGACCTGCTGTTGGCAAATACTTTTTCCCAGTCTGTAGGCTGTCTCCCCGCTCTCTTGATGGTTTCTTTGGCTTTGCAAAAGCTTGTCAGTTTAATGAGGTTCCACTTGTCTATCTTATCTCTTATGGCCTGTGGGTTTTGGATTTTGTTTAGGAACCAGATGCCAGTTCCAATTTCCATGAGGATATGTCCTTCATTTTCTAAGGTTCTTATGGTTTGAGGTTTTACATTTAGGTCTCTGATCCATTTGGAGTTAGTTTTTGTGTATGGGGATAGAAAGGGGTCCTGTTTAAATCTACTGCATGTGGTCAGCCAGTTTTCCTAGCACCATTTACTGAATAGGTTCTCCTCTTCCCATTGGTAGGTGGTGGAGACTTTGTTGAAGATGAGTTGGTTGAGAAATTGAGGTTTTGCTTCTGGAATCTCAATTCTATTCCATTGGTCTATATGCCTGTTCCTGTACCAATACTAAACTGTTTTGATTATTGTAGCTTTATAGTAAAGTTTGAAGTCTGGTAATGTGAAACCACCTGCTTTGTTTTTTTTACTGAGGATTGTTCTGGTTATTCTTGGTCGTTTGTGTTTCCATATGAATTCCTGTGTTGTTTTTTCTAGGTCTGAGAAGAATGTTGCTGATAATTTGATGGGTATTGTGTTAAATCTGTAGATTGCCTTAGGTAAGAAACACATCTTCACAATGTTGATTCTTCCAATCCATGAGCATGGGATATTTTTTACTTGTTTGTGTCATCTTTGATTTCTTTGAGCAGTGTTTTGTAGTTTTCATTGTGAAGGTCTTTCATGTTTCTGGTTAGGAAGATGCCAAGGTATTTCAATTTTTTTGGTGGCTATTGTGAATGAAATTGTGCTTTTTATTTGGGTTTCTGTTTGTTTATTATTGGTGTAAAGAAATGTGATTGTCTTTTGCACATTTATTTTATATCCTGAGACTTTGCCAAAGTCCTTTATCAGTGTAAGGAGGTTTTTGACAGATTCTCTTGGGTTTTCAAGGTACACGATCATGTCATCTGCAAAGAGAGATAGCTTGACTTTCACTTTTCCTATTTGAATACCCCTCATTGCCTTATCTTCTCTGATTGCTCTAGCCAGGACTTCCAATACTATATTGAACAGGAGGGGTGAGAGTGGGCATCCTTGTCTTGTTCCAGTTTTCAGGGGAAATGGTTCCAGTTTTTGTCTGTTTAGGAGTATGCTTGCTGTGGGTTTCTCGTAGATTGCTTTTATTATTTTGAGGTATGTTCCTCATATGCCTAGCTGTTTGAGAATTTTTATCAAGAAGAGGTGCTGGATTTTATTAAAAGCTTTTCCTGCATCTAATGATATAATCATGAGGTTTTTGTTTTGACATTTCTTGATGTATTTAATTACGTTTATGATTTTATGAATGTTGAACCAGCCTTGCATCCCAGGGATGAAGCCTACTTGGTCATGATGGATGATTTTTTCGATGTGTTGTTGAATCTGGGTCACTAGGATCTTGTTGAGAATTTTAGTATCTATGTTCATCAAAGATATTGGCCTGAAGTTCTCTTTCTTTGTTGGGTTTTTACCTGGCTTGGGTATCAATGTGATGTTAGCTTTGTAAAATGTTTTGGGGAGAGTTCCATCTTTCTCAATTGCCTGGAATACCTTCAGTAGGATTGGTATAAGCCCCTCCTTAAATGTCTTGTAGAATTCTGCTGGAAAGCTATCTGGTCCAGGGCTTTTTTTTGTAGATAGTTTTCTTATTACGTAGTCAATTTCCTTGATTGTTATTGGTTGACTTAGGGTCTCAATTTCTTCTTGTTTCAACCTAGGAAGGTTGTGTGATGACAGAAAGTCCTCCATTTCCAAAAGGTTTTCAAGTTTGTTTCCATACAAGTGTACATAGTAGTCTCTAAGTGATCTTTTGTATTTCTTCAGGGTCAGATGTGACTTTATGTTTTGTGTTTCTGATTGTTTTTATTTGGGCTTTTTCTCTCTTTTTCTTGGTCAGTCTAGCTAGGGGACCATTGATCTTGCTTATCCTTTTGAAGAACCAGCTTTTTGTTTCATTGATTTTTTGTCTTATCTTTTTGTCTTGTATGTCCTGCATTTGGGCTTTTATTTTGGTGATCTGGATTCTTCTGCTGAAATTAGGGTTTTTGTGGTCCTGCTTTTCCAGCTTCCTTAGGTGGCTTGTTAGGCTGTTAATTTGTGATCCTTCCATGTTCTTCATGTGCGTTTGTGGGGATATAAATTCCCCTCTTACTACAGCTTTCAAGGCATCCCAGAGATTTTGGTAAGATGTTTCTTCATTTTCATTTGTTTCCAGGTATCTTTTAATATCTGTTTTGATTTCATCATTGACCCAGGAGTTGTTTAGCATCATGCTGTTTAGTGTCCATGTCTTTGTGGGTTTTGGGGGGAACTTGGTGTTAATGTTTATTTTTATTCCACTGTGGTCCTAGAAGGTGCATGTTAAATTTCAGTCCTTTTAAATTTGCTTATGCTTGGTTTATGGTCAACTATGTGGTGGATCTTAGAGTACGTTCTATGTGGTGATGAGTAGAATGTGTATTCGGTGGTCTTTGGATGGAGTGTTCTGTAGGTATCAATTAAGTCCATTTGATCAAGAGTCACATTGAGGTTTCGGATCTTGTTGCTGATTTTTTGTTCTGATAATCTGTCTAGGGTTTGAGTGGGGTATTAAAGTCCCCAGCTATGATGGTATTGGCATCGATATCTTTTCTTAGTTTACCTAGGAGCTGCTTTATGAAAGTTGGTGCTCCTATATTTGGTGCATATATGTTTAGGATGGATATTTCTTGTTGATGGATTGAACCTTTTATCATTATGTAGTGGTCTTCTGTATCTTTTCTAATTTTTGATAGCTTTAAAGGGTATTTTGTCTGAGATTAAGATTGTGACTTCTCCTTTCTTTTGTGTTCCATTTGCCTGAAAATTTGTTTCCCATCCTCTTACTTTGAGTCTGTGAGTGTCCTTTCTAGTGAGGTGTGTCTCTTGAAGGCAATAGATTGTTGCCTGGTGATATTTTATCCATTTTGCCATTCTATGTCTTTTCAGTGGTGCATTTAGTCCGTTCACATTCAAACTAATTATTTAAATGTGAGAGTTCATCCCTATCATAATGTTCTTACGGAGTTGTTGTTCTTACTGTTTGTGTGTCATCTTTCTTTTGGTTTTAGAGTTGGATCATGTGTGTTTTTAATCTTTTGCCTGTACTCTTATGAATAACGTTGTTGTTCTTTTTCCTTTTTCTTCTGTGTTCAATACTTTCTTAAGTGTTTCTTGTAGAGGTGTTCTGGTGGCAGCGTAGGTTCTTAGGGATTGGATATCTGGGAAAGATTTTAATTCTCCCTCAGTGATGAAGCTTAGCTTGGCTGGGTAGGCTATTTTCAGTTGAAATTGTTTATCTTTTAGAGCTTTGAATATAGGGCTCCAAGCTCTCCTAGCCTGGAGGGTTTCTGTGGATAAATCTGCTGCTATTCTAATTGGTCTTCCCTGGTAGGTAGTCTGACCTTTTTCTCTTGCAGCCTTTAGGATTTTTTCTTTCATGTCTACTTTGTTTAGGTGAATTATTATATGTCTGGGAGTTGGTCTTCTCATTTGTTGTCTTGTAGGGGTTCTCTGACTCTCTTGTGTTTGAATTTTTTCATCATTGATGAGTTGAGGGAAGTTTTATTGAATGATTTTGTGAAATGTTTGTTCCAGTGTAACCTCTGTTTCTCTCTCTGACTCAGGAAAGTCAATTGCTCTTAGGTTCGGTCTCTTGAAGTGATCATTCATCTCTTGAAGGGTTTGTTCTGTCTTTTTGAGCTTCTTTTCTATGCTTTTGACTGAGTTAGTTCTGTGTTTTGGTCTTCAAGCTCTGAGATTCTTCTGCTTGGCTAATTCTGCTTTCCATGCTTATTAGTTTCTTATTTATTTCCATCACAGTATTCTTTACTGCTGTTATTTCTGACATCAGCTCCTTCTTATTTTCCTCTTGTCTCACCTCAATTTTTAAAATTCTCTCTATTAATGTCTTGATGTCTGGGTTTGTTGCATGTGAGCAGTCATTCTGGGGGCTCTTCATTGTTCGTGTTCCAGAGTCTGTTTTCTCAGTGTCTGATCTCCCAGGGGTCTGTGTGAGACCTATATTTTTCTTTTGGCTTTTCTTCATTTGTGTGGTTTTCCCCTCCCTACTTTTTCCTTCCCTCCATGTCACAGTCTTCTGTAATTCTGTTATTCAGGGGTAGAGGGATTACTTTTACTTCTGTTCGTTCAATCTCCTATTCTTCTTTATGTATGCCCTCTTACTTTGTTCAGTTCTGGAGTTGCACTGTAGGTTGGGGATGGTCCTTTTTGCAGTTTTGAGATTTACTTTAGGGGGGAGCTGTGATTCAAAATATATCTGCAGGTTCTGGTATCTGCCGACAGTGTATGGGTAATCTGAAACCCACTTCCATTGCCTTGGAATCTCTCTGTGCAGTGGGGCTGTAGGTTTACTCCCTTGAATCGCCAGCAGGTGGTACTATCTCAGCTGCTCATCCCAGTGAGGGTGGAGCTGGGCAGGTGTCAGGCAAAGGCCGGAGATGGGAGCCTGCCTCAGGGCACATGGGAGGAGACCCAAGGCTGGCAGGACATCATTGTGGCAGCAGAGGTGGCAGTGATCCCAGCAGATCTTGCCTGCAGGGACTTCAAGGACTGAAGTCATGGGTCACCTCAGGCATAGGTGGTGCGATGCGCTATGGCTGCCACTGAGGCCGCGTGGCCCTGGCAGCTGTAGTGGCTGTCCAGACCACTGTGATGCCCCAGTGGTGGCGACAGCAGAGCTCCGTGTGAAGAGCAGGCTGCTGACATTGAGATCCACAGCCCCCGGGGAAAGAGCCAGAAACCCTCTGTGTTCTCCTTTGCAGAAGGTCTCATAGACCAGGCTGCCCTGTCTCCATCTTGCCAGAAGTCCTTAAATTATTAATTAGGTTTAGTGTTTCAATTTCTTTCTGTTTCAATCTTGAGAGTTTATGTGATGCCAGGAGGTCTTGCATTTTCCCTGTATTATCTAGTCTATACACATATAAATTCATAGTATTCTCTGATATCTTTTGTAATTCTTTAGGGTCAATTGTTGTAACATTGCATTTTTCATTTCTAATTGTGTTTATTTCATTTCTAATTGTGTTTATTCTCATTCTCTCTCTCTGTCATTTATCTGATGAGATATCTGTCAATTTTACTTATCCTTTAATTAACTAGGTTTTTGTTTTATTGATCCTTTGTATAATATTTTGGTCTCTATTTCCTTTAGTTGTGATTTCATTTTGATGATTTCCATTTTTATGTTAATTATGCATTTGTATAGCTCTTGGCTTTCCAGTTTCCTTAGGTGTGACATTAGACCGTTTACTTGAGGCTTCTGTATTTTCTTGATTTGTGTATGCAGCGTTATAAACTTCTGTCTCAGCACCACTTTCATGGTATTCCACAGGGTATGTTGAGTCTTTGTTTTAGTTTGTTTCTTTGAATCTTTTTATTTCTATCTTCATTTTCATATTAACCCAAAAGTTGTTTGGAAGCTTGTTGTTTAATAGCTATGTATTTGTGCATTTTGGGAATTTCCTTTTGGTGATAATATTTATTTTTTATTCCACTATCATCTGAGATACCTTGTATGATTTTGACCTTTTGAATTTGTTCTTGCTTTATGTATGTTTGAATATGTGGTCAATCTTGGAGTATGTTCCATGTGCTGATGAGAAGAATGTATTCTGTGGTTGTTGGGTAAAGTGTTCTGTAGATGTTTTTTAGGTCCAGTTGGTTGAATGTCAAGTTAAATTTTCAGATATTCTTATTAGTTTTTACCTCAATGATCTGTTTAAAGCTGTTAATGAGATGATAAATTCTCAGAATGTAATTGTATGTCTGTTTATGTCTTCACTTAATTTGATTAGCAATAGTTTTATTTATCTGGGTGCTCCTATGTTTGGTGCCAATGTATTCAAGCTGGATTTTTTTGTTGGTGGGTTGAGACTTTTTTCCCATTTGCCTGAAAGTTCTTTGTCCAGTCCTATACCTTGAGGCCAGAGTGAGATGGGTTTCCTGAAGGCAGCAAAAGAGTGGATCATACTTTTAAAATACAATTTGTCACTATATGACGTTTTAGTGGTATATTTATACTGTTCACATTTAAATTAATTGCTCATATGTTGGGTTTTGTTTCTGTCATATTGCTATTAAGAAGCTGCTTTGCTTTTTCAGTTTTATGGTTGATTCATATGGTCTTTATACTCTTTGCTTATACTCTATGCTTTTGTATGGGTGGAACCATTCTTTCATGTCTATGCTTAGAACTTTCTTAAGTATCTCCCAAAGGACTGGCCTGGAGATGGCATATTCTCTTATTGATTGAATGTCTGGGAAGAATTTTAATTTTCCTTCATTAATGAAGCTTAGCTTGGTGGGGTAGGAAATTCTTGGCTGGAATTGCTTTTCTTTAAGAATGTTAAAGATGGTACCCTAGTCCTTCTGGCTTGTAAAATTTCTGCTGAGAAGTCTGTTGCAGGTCTCTTGGGTCTTCCTTGATAGATTGTCTATCCCTTCTTTCCTTTACCTTTACAATTTTTTCTTTATTGCTTACCTTAATGGAATGGATTATTATGTGCCTTGGGTATGGTCTTCTCATGTATTACTTTGCAGAAGTTCTTTGATTCTCTTGGTTTCTTGGTTTGCTTGACTACTTCTCTATTGGAATAAGGGAAGTTTTCTTGGATGGCATCTTGGAAGCTTGTTCCAGGGTGTTTTCAGTTTCTTCTTCTCTCTCAGGGATGCCAATCAACCATAGATTTGGTGTTTTACATAATTCCAAATCTCTGGTAAGCTTTTCTCATTCTTCCTAAGGCTTTTCTTTTCTCTTCTTTCTTTCTTTTTTTTTTTTTTGGTCATACTCAGTTCAATAATTCAATCCTGAAGCTCTGTGATTCTTTCCTATGCCTGGCCACTTTTACTGTTAAGGCTTGCTATTGTGTTTTAAAATTCAAGGAAAGAAGTCTTTGTGTTTAGAATTTTAGTTTATTTCCTAGAATGGCCAGGTCAATTTTTACCTCCTGCACTATTTTTGTGTCTTGAATAATTTGTGTGTTCAGTTTCTCATGGATCTTTTTAAATGTATTTGCCACTGAGTTCTATGTCTGCCATCAGGGACAGGTTATTCTGGATGGGTTCCACTGCTTGTAATCTGAGAATACCCTTTGTGGATGTCAACTCATTAAGGTTTTGGAGATTGCCAATGTTTTTTCTGCTGGTTCTTTCTCAACTGTGATGGCAAACTCTTCTTTCTCTTTTTTTTTTTACTATTTATCTTTTTTTATTAGATAAGGTTGCTAATGTTGGGGTGATAGTTTGTGTATATGTGTGTTTGTGTGTGTGTGTGTGTGTGTGTGTGTGTGTGTGTTTATGTGTTTTCCCTGACCTCTCTCTTTTGGTCTGTTTGTGGGTAGGACAGTGATGGCAGGAAGGGTGGTAAACTTCCAGGAGAAGCCATCTAGCACTGCTTTACTGGTGTAGTCTTGCAGGGATGGAATAAGTCTTTACCTCTGGTTCAGAGACTTTTCCCTCCCTCCAGTCCAGGCACATAGTCCCTGGCTGAAGCTCCAGCAGTCTCCTCCCCAGTCCAAGAAAGGGACTGAGGCTCTATCCAGGCTCATGTGATCTTGAGGGCACAGAGTGGCCTCCTCCCATCTGGGAAGGCCCATCTATTTTGCCCAGAGGTAGAAGGGAAGAAGCTGACTCATTTGTGGAGAGTTGCAATTTCTTCTTCAGTCTGCAGTTGCATGAGGCCACCAATGCTGCACTGCATAGAGGTGACCTGCCTCCTATGTTCTGCCCTGCTTTGTGGCAGGGGCTATTGCAGTGATGGTGGCCTTTGAGGTCAAGCTACATCTGCAACCCTGACCTAGGACAACAACGGATGCCGGAGCTGGAGGAATATCCCTGAGGTGGGTATGTCACCCCGTTGGGTGCTGGAGAGGAAGGGAGGGAGGAACATCCACATGGTGCAGATCATTTCCACAGTTGTTTCCTGCAGAGCTTTGCTGTGGGGGGGGTAAGGAAGATAGACAGGCATGATGCTGAAGCTCCTGGGAATGGGGTTCCCCAGGCTCCACATAGATCTAACCAGTGTCTCTGTCTCAATTTAGGGCAGCCCACTCCATCTAGTGGGGCAGGAGGGCTCCAAGGGAGGGCCAGGCCTGTCTCTCTCTTGTCTGGGACTGCAGAGCCTTCTGTAAGGTGTACAGAAAGAAAATCTGTTGCTTATATTCACCTTCTTTTCCCTCCAAAGTGCTTTCCTGATTTAGTGTCCCAAATGCTTCTAGGGGTGGCCGGAGCTTGGAATTGTCCATTCTCTACATCCCTGTTGATTGTCTGGTAGACCTCAGTTTGAATTTTCAGGCCAACCCTCAAAGTTCTATGTCTTCTCCACCATATAGGTCTCTTTGATGAGAGTTGGAATCATGCAATGTCTTCAGCCAGTCATCTTTGCCCTCCTCCTATTTCTTATAAACCTCCTTGAAGGAGAAGAATCTTAGGCGTGTGCTTTCCCTCATATTGTCAGGAGAATATTGAAGTCAAAGTAATATTTAAGGGAAATTAATAAGACATATGAGAAAGTTGACATTATAAAGTAATTAAGATGAAATAGATGATCAAAAGAGCCAAATTTAATATATCAGAAAGTAAAAGAATTTCCAATAACCAAAAAAATACCATCAATGACAAGGAAAGATACTAAAGATAAGGACCACAAAGCTTTATAATAAAGAAGAAACTGAAGACATTAATTATGAAAAACATAACATTTTACATAAGTAACTAATTAGAAAATTAAATGGCAAAGTGGATATCAGCAAGGAATGAACATGTGGGCTGGTAGACCAGAATAAGAGATTTTCTGAAGGAATTAATAGGTGGGAAGTGTGAGAAAAAAGTTAAGATAAAAAATATAACAGATCTTCAAAGTGACAACAAGTGTTGCTTAAATATATTTTAGAATGCAATACAAGAATATCCCCAAGTAATAAACTATATAAGCCCAAGATTGAGTATTAGTAAGGATAAGTAATAACATATCATTGTAAAATTTAAGAATATTGAGAAAAAAATAGAAATTTAGGCATTTTCTGACACAAATCCTCTACCTTCCCTTCCCCCTACATTAGAGTACTTTTTTGTAATATATACTCTAGGAAGAAGAAAAATAAACCCGGGGAGAAATTAGGAAGATATGAGAAGTAAGAGATAGCATAATAAAATATACTATCATATAAATTAAAAATTATGGAAAAACACAAGATGAGAAAATATATCTGAATCACTATAAAACAAAAATATCTGACAATACCAATGTGTCATGAAATGGAAGAAAGTTCAAAAAAGGGATGTGAGTGTAATGGTGCTATGGTACTTATCTTGCTCAGGAGCAATGCACAGATATTAATAAACTCAAGAAATTAGAAAACATAAATCAAAACCTTAATGTGGATATATGTGAGATCAGAAGGGTACAAGTAGAGTGTATAACTTTTAAACAATTGAATTTTTTTGAAAAAGTTAAAATATAAAAAGTAGAAAACATAAAACAATATGATAAAATAATTCTTGTCATAGCAAAAGTGCCCTCAACACAATTGTTAAACTCAATTTTTTTTTTAAACAGATCTGGAAAATATAATTTTGTGTTAAAAAATAGTGAGACTCTGACTCAAAAAAAAAGATAATAGGATACTGAAAAGTTGAAAATAAAGGGATGAAAAAGATATACTTGCTACTAAATTAAAGCTCCAAATAAAACCAGAGTAGCAAACTAGCAGTTTAAAAGTAGATATCATAGAGGAAAATATCATATGAGGCCAAAAAAAAAAAAAAATACTATACTTTTGTAAAAGTCACCATAGGATAATGGTATATCAAATTTGGGATAGATGGAATTCTAATTCTCATTTTCCCATGACCCTACCCTTGTAAAATCTCCTCTCCTTGAGTGTCCTCGGGCCCTGTAACTTGTTTCTAATTAGTAGAATACAGCATAGGATAAGGAATTGTACAGAGGTTTTATGGTCCATAATCAGTCAACTTAAAATTAGTCAAAAAGAAGATCATCCTGGATGTGTCTGACCTAAGATCATTCTGGGTTTGTCTGCCCATTTGAAGATGCTTTCCAACTAGTAGTCACTCTCTTTCTTTGTCAACATCTATTTCTTTCTCTCCTTTGCCAGTTTTGAAGAAACAGGTTGCTATGATTTCTACGACTACAAAAAATTAAATCTGTCAACATCCCGAGGCATCTTGGAAGCAGATTTTTCTCTGGTCAAATCTCCAAATGATAATATGGCTAGCTAACTTCTTCATTTCAGTCTTTTGAGACCCTGAGCAGAGAACCTGCTAAGTTATGCCCAAACTCCTGATCCACGTAATAAATATATATTATTTAAAGCCAATAAATATATGATAATGAGAGATTTTATCAATGATACTTTCAGTTTTTGCTTTCTCCAGAACCCAGGGATTCCTCCAATAAGGAAAGGAGCTGTGTTGGAAATAAACACAGTATGTTATGCTGTACTCAAAATTGCCCCTGCCTCCTTTGGTTCTATCTTACCTTGGAGTGAATGCTTTCTAAAGGCTGCTAGCTTCCATGCAATGGGACTTATTTTCCTAGCTCAGGGTTTCTTAGCACTATTGATGTTTTGGACCAGATAACTATTTGTTGAAGAGAATTTTTTAAGCAGTGTGAGATATTTAGTTGTATTCTTGGTCTCTACTCACCGGAAGACAGTACCAAGTATCTTCCCTTCTTTGCTTGACTGTTGTAAGAGTCAAAAGTCTTTAAACATTGACAAATGTCCCCTGGAGGGAAAATAACTGAATGAGATCCACTGGTCTAGCCTGTTTGCCAGACATACCCCCAATACTTGAATACCATTTGAGTTCAAGGCATTGTCTTTTTTTTAAATAATACCTTTATTGAGATATAATTCAAATATGATAAAATTCATCCTAATTTGTACAATTCAGTGGGTTTTAATATATTTACAGAGTTGGGCAATTATCACCATTATCCAGTTGAAGAACATTTTCATCATCCCAAAATGAAGCCTCATAACTACTAAAAGTCCCTCCCAATTTACAACCACTGAACTAGTTCTGTCTCTATTGGTTTTCCTTTCCTGGACATTTCACATAAATAGAATCATACAGTATGTGGGCTTTTGTGTCTAGCTTCTTTTTCTTAACATAGTGTTTTCAATGTTTATCCATGCTGAAGTTTATATTAGTATTTCATTTCTAAGTAGCATTTCATTGTATGACTATACCACATTTTGCTTATCTATTCATAGGTTAATAGACATTTAGACTGTTTTCAATTTTTTATTAGTAGGAATAATGCTGCTATGAATATTCATGTACAAACATTTTTTTTCTTTATTTTAGAGATGTGGGGTACAATTCAGGGTTAGGTATACAAATGTTCATTATGCAGGCACCATTGTTGATGAGGTGTATTGTCTTTCTTTAATGAATTCTGAAAATAATGAATACTCACTTTTATCTTTATACTGAATATGTATTCTTATTGATTTGGATGGCGGCAAGATGTGATTACTTATGAGGCCGCCTTTATTTTTGTATAAAAGAGTCCTTTACAGGCACTGCTGTGGTGGTGCCAGTGACCAAGTTGTTTATTAAAATAATTCAATAAATTCAGTGCTCATACTGTGTAGATTAGAAGGAATGATTTTAGTACCCAAGAGCACATCTATGGATAATACTTCAGGGAAAGTGCAAACTTTTCTTGGAAAGTCTATGCAACCTAGGAGTTACTGAAAAAGATAATTTATCCTGTTAGGGATAGACCTAGTTGAAGGAGGATATTGAAGAAAATAGTGAGAAAATTTTATTTCCTTTATTGTTTTCCTTGAGTTTTTCTCTCCATGGCATAGTACATGCACCAGACAGAAAGAGATTTGTGCACCAATATTGTAGCTTGATTCCTGAGAACCCCAGGGGCCTCTCTAGTAATTCTTCCTGCCTTTGCCATTTTCTTTGTAAATTAATTTCTTAATACTTGGAAAGTTTTTATGAAATTTCATTTTTTTCCTCTAAGGAATTCTATGCACACTTATTAAGTATCCTGAAACATGGTATCATTCTAAGTCAATGTGCTTGAATTGAATAAAATGTAACATGCCTAAAAATGCATATGAAGTCATAAACACAACTCATTCTAAAAAGATATTTCAAAGTTAATTTTAAAAAATGAAGCCGGGCTTGGTGGTTCAGCCTGTAATCCCATGCCTTTGGGAGGCCGAGGTGAGTGGATTGCCTGAGCCTGCGGGTTCGAGACCCGCCTGGGCAGCGAGACCTCATCTCTACAATAAGTCAAAAAATCAGCCGGGCGTGGTAGCGCATGCCTGTAATTCCGGCTACTTGGAAGGCTGAGGCGGAAGGATCATCGGAGCCCAGCAAGTCGAGGCTGCGGTGGCCGGGAGCGGCCATTGCACTCCAGTCTGGGCGACCGAGTGAGACTCCAACTCAAAAAAAAAAAAAAAAAAAGAAACAAAGCATATTAAAGCACTGTTTCCATACTCTAGTCTAGAACAAAACACAGATGCTCCCTGAGACTATCCCTCCATCCTCAATGCTAGCACCTGAGTGGGCACCCAAGAGGTGCCTTGGGATAAGCATGACTAGTAGGCAGTAGATCCTAGAAATCAAGGTCCTCAATTCAAGAGGTAGAGTGGGGACTTAGGCATCTAACAAGGTCTATGAGATAAGTGGTGGTTCATATTATCAGGACAAATAGCTCCAGAGCATATGACAGTATAGGTTATGCAGCAATTCAGGTAGCACACAGTCTGATATTTTTAATAGACAGGCAGCAGAAAATGGAGTCGAGGCTCTTGGTATCATGAAACAAAGTAAAAATCCTTACAGGTATTGTCATATAACAAATGTAGGGTTTATGAACAGTAATCTAGTTCCTGCTGGTATAAGAAGATGGAAATGACAAGATCTTGGAGGATGGAGTAATAGATAGGTTGCAGGGTAAGAAATCTTACAGAGTGAAGCCAAAAGATATAGCCCATAAATGGGAACAAAGTGGCATGTAATTCTGAAAGTCAGATAAAAACCCTCATTACAAAATTTTGTGGTTACAGTAAACCTGTTTTTCACTTGTGGGTTATTGAATCAATATTTCTTAACTTTTCTACATCTTACTCAAAATTGGATTAATTTCAGATCCTGGATCAGTACTGAGCCTATAGGCAGGGGTCATGAAGCCTCAGCCATAGAATGAGAATTCTATAAAGGTTGTCAAAAAAAAAATTGCAATGAACAAGTTAACCAGGCAAGAAAGACTTTATTCAAGACTATTGCAATAGGAGGCAACTAAGCTCTATGGAAACAAAAGGCAAGGGAGTTTTTAAGTAGTGGAAAAGTCCTGGAAGACATTAGGAGGGAGTTGGTCAATGTGATCAGGTCATTTGTGTTCGCTGATTCATGCTTATTGAAGTTAGGTTCCTGTCTTCCAGTAGAGATGGGGAGATAAGGATCTTATTTTTTTGATGATTGCATTTTGAAAAGGTGGCCCCCAGGTCTTTGAGGAAGACATTCCTAGGCTGTAAAACTAACAAGAGACTAGAAGAAGACTTACATGTCAAAGAGGCATAGAAATAATTCATACATTGTAAGTTCTCTAAGGTAAATCCTTTCTGAAAATGAAAACCAGGGGCCAATAGTCAGGAAGAAATCTGTCTAAAAGTTTAATCAAACTGAGGGGAATGCTAAGGCCATTTCTGTCAGAGTAATGGAATGAAGTACAGAGGTGTACACAGTATATTTCACATACTGAATATGAATCTAATGAACTCATAGATATTTTTATTGTTTTTTAAAGCAGATAGAGAAATTAAATTCTAGGGAAATCAAGGACCTTCAGTTACTTGGCCAGAAAGTGAAGCAGCCTGTATTTGAACCCAAGTATTTCTGATATTTTACTGTACAAGGTAGATCATCATAAATCCTACACATTTACAAACAATCTTCTTTGTGTTATCATCTAATTATAATGGATAATTTCTGGATACTATATATATACAGATGTATGTATGCTTGCCTTTTATTACTTAATTTTAAAATATCTTTCTGGACAGTCTCCTTCTCACACTTGATCATGGAATACATTTGCTGAATATTTATGAATACTTGCAAAATATACTTCTATCCAATAAATACGTTTCATTGGCTGTTGCATTTTCTCACCCTGTAGATCAGAAAAAGTAGACAATAACTTTAACTGAAAAAAAAATACTCTGCTAACAAAAATATGTCTCATGGCTGCGCGCAGTCATTCAAGCCTGTAATTCCAGCACTTTGGGAGGCCCAGGCTAGAGGATTGCCTGAGCCTACAAGTTTGAGAACAGCCTGGGTAACATGGCGAGACCTCATCTCTACAATAATTCGAAAAATTACCCAGGCATGGTAGTGCGCACCTGTGGTTACAGCTACTTGGAAGGCAGAGACAGAAGGATTGCCTGAGCCCAGCAGGTTGAGGTTGTGATGGCGGTGAGTCTGTCACCTCACTTCACCTTGGGTGACAGAGTGAGACTCCAACTAAAAAAAAATAAAGTCTCACTTTTTACCTGTTATGGACATTCAGTGATGATTGCTCACAGTATTGCGTAACACAAACTCACATAATAGCATGAATTTTAAGCAAGAAAGTCTATTCCTACAGGCATAATGGCAACAATAGGATTGACATATGCATTTTATCCAACATAACTATTGTATTTCATGGGGCAAATGAAAAAAGTACAGCCAACATTGAAAAAGTTCCTACTAATGTTCCAGAATAAACTGTTTGCACATTTTCGTTTTGCCCTTCCATAGTTATTGAAATAGAAATAAATAGGAGAAAAGAAAAGAACTTCATAATAATATGTCAAATCTAATTAGTGTCAAATCTAAATCACAGTGTCACCTAGCTTGAAAAGAATATCATAAGCAGACATAGTTGTTTTTGTCCAAATATGCTTCTCCTAATGATGTCCTGAATCAGAAATAATACAAAACATATTGTTTATATTTTATTTTTACAGAATTTCAGTAGTTATAAAGGACACGGAGATTCGAATTTGACATTTTAATTAGTGATAAATAGCCAAAAGTCACTTTCACATAATTCTAGATAAATGTATCCAGAACATACCATTTTTAAAATTACATCTTCTATTTCTAAATTAACTCTTATATTTATTTCTATCTTAAGTATTTGTATTTATATGAATATTTTTATTGTTGAAAGGAAATTCTCTACTTAATTCGTTTGTGCATTATGCTTAAATGAAATGATTGCAACTTGTGATATATTTGAGTCACCATACCCCTTCTTGTATACTTGCTTTTGATGAGGAACATTGGGGGTGTATGGTCTGTAGCTTTTTCCACTCTTTGATCTAGTAAATTAACAGCTTACACACTCAAAACTGGCAAAGTCCTTTGCACAAGAGTCGCCAAATCTTCAGGCACAAATTTTATGCCATTGTTGCAGTTCTTATGGGGAGAGAGGAAATCAGAGGGTCTTGGGACCATGGAGAGGCATAGAAGACTTAGGAGAGGTTGGCTGTTGAGTTGTTAACAGTACAGGGACACCCACAACAATTATAATAATGAAATGGGATTGATCTCCAGAATTCAGAGGATTAGCTCACATTCAAATCTTGTTTGTTCTTTCTGTTAAAACATGGACTTTTGTATTTTACAAATAAAGCTTATTTTAGTAATGCCGAAACTACTAAGAAAACTGGACAGAGAAGGAGAAGAGATGGAAGTCTTAACTTTCCTCAGCAACAGCTTTCTTGTCCGTTAAAATAAAAAGTTACAATAGAGTGCCTACAAGGCCACTTCTAGCGTTCAACTTTTATCATTCTGTAAGTTTATAGCTATAATAATCTATATGCATATACAAATTTAAATTTTACAAAAACATTTGTATGGTTATTTTATAAGGCAGCTATAGATTCAGAATCTTTGGAATGCACCAATATTTTTGCATATGGTTTATTCTTTGCACTCTACTTTTGTTTTAACCTCTAATTTTTATTCTCCAGTTTGAATCTTTCCAAATATAGAACAAGCCTTCCATTTGATTTTCAGTCTGGCATTGAAAAAGGTCATTGTACTTAGGAAATTTTGTCTTATTGTGCTCTTTCTGAAAGGAGCTCTCCAGTGAACTTCATTTTGCCCATGTTTTAGTGGATGTTCAGAAATTTCTATTCTTTGAAGTATTGCTTGCAAAGTATTCTTGGCAGCATGATTGAGGGATGATTTAAATATAAATATTACATACATATATGGGACGAGTGTGAACTTTCCATTTTCCACAGATATACACACAATTCCAACAGTATTTTTACACTGAAAATAAAAGACAAAGAACATAGAAACCACAGAAATGATATGTCTGTAAATAGCAGAATACTTAGCTTTGTATTGTTTTAAAAAATAATTTGGTATATAAATCTTGCCTAAAACATGTTTCTCCATTTCTCTTCTTGTTTCACATTAGCAACAATCTCGTAACTGCTTCAGACCTTAAAAAAAAAAAAAAAAAGACCATCAGCTCAAAGCACCCTCAAATGCCCATTTTAAAATGTTCTTCCTAATTTGTTATCCTTCCATCCATTCAAAGAATACCTTGGACATCTATCAGATATATATTTATTATGGTATATTTATTATGTTTCACTCAATTCTATCTAGGTTTTATTTACTTTATTTAGCATTTGGTATCTGAGAACAGTGTTAAGCCAGAATTAAGCATGACATCAGTTCTGTATTGTTAGTTTGGCTGAAAGTTACATACACGCTGAGTCTTTTTTTGGTGTTTTCTATGGTTTGAATGTTTGTGTACTCCAAAATTCATGTTGAAACTTAATTCCCAATGTGACAGTATTGAAAAATGGGGCATTTAGGAGGTGAATGGGTAATGAGAATGGATTAACCCATTAATAAGTGAATGGATTAATGGGTAATCACAGGAATGGGGCTGGTGGCTTTATAAGAATTGGAAGGGAGACCTGAGCTAGCATGTTCATCTTCCTTACCATGTGACGTCTTGTGCTACCTTGTGGGGATTCTGCAGAGTCCCCTGCCCCCTCCTCCAGCAAAAAGGCCGTCACCAGATGCATGCCCAAGACCTTGGACTTCTCAGCCTTCATAACTTTAAGAAATAAATTTTGTTTCCTTATAAGTTACCCAGTTTTAGTTATTTTGTTATGAGCAACAGAAAATGGACTAAGGCATTTTCTCTAATATATGTGCTTCTTCTTTTCATTATTGTTCATGTTGTAAACAAATACTCCAAGAAATCTTACTCTATAATGAATTTTAAAAAGCTATTTACATTGTACTTTTCTCATGACTGCATTTCAGCTTGGCTCAGTTAATTTGTGTATTATTTTAAAATCACCTTTCTCTTTACTACTTTTCTGAAATTTCATCAACTTCCCTTTCCATTTAGAAATTAGAATAGGGCATAAATCAACATCAGTTTTATGTATGACATAAATTTAGAAGAATAATTTAGGTTGAGAATGGAAACATGGAAATATAATCTCTCTCTCTCTCTCTCTCTATCTCTCCATCCAAGGAAGTTGCCAAGTCTTGAATCGTCTACATTCCCTTGAATCCATCAATCTCCTCTATTCTAATAGTCTCCTTCAGGGTCTTTTTTTCTATCATTTAGGCCATTATAGTAATATCCAAGCAATCTCTGACCTCAGTTTTTTTTCCCTGTCAATTCATTCTTGGTATTATTGTCAGATTAGTGTTTCTGGATACCTCTGACTTACCAGGAAACCATCATTGGTTCACTATTTCCAAATAATGAAATTTATACAATGTAGCTTAACACTAAAGACTCAGATAGGTCTTTGACATTTGTTTCTTTCACTTTCCTCATTCATATTTCTTGTGAATTAGGGAAGTCATATTAATTATGCTAATTATAATATCTGAACATTTTGAGTATTTCTACCTTAATTTCTATGTTCAAGTTTTTTCCTTCATCTGGAAGACCTCTCCTTCCTTGTCTATTTGCCCAAGTCTTAACTACATTGTGGCCCAGATTACATGTAGTTCTGGAAATGGCTATGATCTTTCAATTTTCTGCTCTTCTCTAGTGGCTTTAACTACTTTTCTCTTAATAAGGCTCAAAACTTTCTATATTTCATATTAATGACTTGTGTACATGAGGGCTTTCTTGGGAAACTATAGCTCCTTGAAAATAGAAAAGGAACTCCTTTTTTTCTACTTGTGATTGATAAATGCTTATTTTGTTATTTCCTAAAGTGTTCAAGTACTCAATAAATATTTGATAGATGCCCGAGATATTCTTTGAATGGATGGAAGTATAACAAATTAGGAAGAATATTTTAAAATGGGAATTTTAAAAGGATGCTTTGAGCTGATGGCCTTTTTTTTTTTTAAGGTCTGAAGCAGTAACGAGATTGTTACTAATGTGAAACAAGAAGAGAATTGGAGAAACATGTTTTAGGCAAGACTTAAATGTTTTTAAGAATAGATGTAGCTTATGGCCACATTTATTTAATAAGTGACTAATGATAAATTGTACTTTTTAAGGTAACTAGGGAAGAGTTGAAAACTAAAATGGGTCAGATCATCTTGTTTTAAACCTTTTTTTCCTAAAAGTATTTTGCTGTTCAGGTTCAGAATTTCAGGCAGTGCATAATGGACAAAGTCTGTAAGTTTTATTTGAAAATTATTTTGCCACAGACAAAAAACAAAAACAATACCAAAAAAACAACAAAAAAATCTTTGTAAAGATTTCAAAACTTCAGAAAAATAATATGAAAAGATAGAGTCAAGGACCAAAATAATATCAATGATTATATTTTTAATAAATCTTCACAATCCTCAAATATACAAATTTGACAGAGTGTGAATCTACATGACTATCTTCTCTCCATATACTTAGAAAGGGGTCAGCTGGGCTCAATGGCTCAGCCTGTAATCCCGTGCTTTGGGAGGCTGAGGTGAGTGAATTGCCTGAGCCCGCGAGTTCGAGACCCGCCTGGGCAGCGAGACCTCATCTCTACAATAAATCAAAAAATCAGCCGGGCGTGGTAGCGCATGCCTGTAATTCCGGCTACTTGGAAGGCTGGGGCGGAAGGATCGCTGGAGCCTAGCAGGTCGAGGCTGCGGTGGCCAGAAGTGGCCACTTCACTCCAGTCTGGGTGACAGAGTGAAACTCCAACTCAAAAAACAAACAAACAAACAAACAAACAAAAAACCAAAAAAAGAAAAAAGAAAGGGGTCAAGGTATATGGTGAACTGTGCAGACCTGGCAGTGAACCAGGTTAAGTTATACTCATTGGAAGAACACATCCTTTGAAGAAAGGAGTGTCCTTGTCTCTTCTAGAGAATCAAATTGCTATTTGGTAAGTTGTGTCTCATCATTTCTATCTAAGAGCAATATGAAGGTTGAATATTACAAATCCAAAATCCAAAACACTAAAAAATCTGCAATTTTTGAGCACCAACATAATGGCCAAAGGAAATTTTCATTGTAGCACTTAGTAGCACTTAGGTTTTCAGAGTTTTAGATTTGGGATGCACAACTCGTACAATACAAATATTTCAAAATCCAACTCTGGTTCAAGCATTTCAGATAAGGACTATTCAACCTGTATTACATTGATTTCCTTTATGAATTTGCATGTGTGTGGATTTATATGTGGCACTTGGAGAAATAGTAGCAGTTAAGAGAGGAAGGAGGAAACCTTCTTGATTATGCATTTCAAGGAAACCGTTTGGTGAATCTAATTTTTGGGTCATGTAGGTGAATAGTTTCCAGGTGACCTTTTTCAGATTTAGTGTTTTGCCTTCTTTAAAATACCACTGGAGATGATTACAAAATGAATTACATTGATTCAATTGGGTATAGTGGCTATGGCATTTGGAGAGCCAGAATTAATCCAGTATAAGTTATAAAATTCACATTTATTATTCACCAATGTGTGTCAAAAACTGTGCTACACCGTAGCACATAAATTAACTCAACTTTTCCTCAAATGATTCTGTATTTTAATTTTCATTTTAAATAAAGAAACTCAGAAAGGATGAAAAATAAGGGGAATGATTTTTCTATTATTTTCAATATTGTATAATATTTATATGATACTTCATTCACATTTTTATTTGATCTTGGATTAATTTGATCCAAGGGATAGGTAGGGCAGGAATTTTGCACATCAGGATAATAAGAGAGAGATACTAGTGGATTGCCCAAATTCACTCAGTGGATAAATAACTGAACTTACAAACAAACACACATCCTTTAATTATTAAACATTCCTCATTTCTCAATCACATCGAAGTGGTTAAAGTCAAGTGAAATAGAAGGGGACAAAAAGCAAAATTTGAAAAAGAAATCCTGGGAAAAGGAATCTCCACCATGAGTAAAATTTACCTCTGGATTGGACTTTTTATTTTTTCGAGGATGAGAGTATTTTTTCATTTCTGTCTAATATATTAAAATATAATATGTAGAGATAATATTACTATATAGGTATAATATACTAGGTACTTCCCATATAACACTGGATATTTCTACCAAAAACGGAAGTCAGATCACCATTTGATCTTTGTGCTTTGTATCTGTGTACTATACCTTAAGAGAGACTCAGGATATGGGGTTTATCCAGAGGAACGAAGCCAGCTTCGTAAAAGAGACTTGCTCTGTCATATCCAAGAATGTTACAGTCATTGAAAAAGTTCAGCCTGAGGAATGGAAAGTTTTGCTGGGAATGATCAGAGTCATGGAGACAAAGTAGATTCATCTTCCAAGCCCTGCAGGAAGAACTAGGTCAAATGGATGGAAATAAGAGGGAATGATCTCATTTTAACCCAACGGGAACTAAAATGTTTTAACTGTTCATATATAAAAGAGGCTTTGTTGTAAGGTAACAAAGGAAGGCTAAACTTTATTAGCTACAACAGCAATGATATTATTGGGTATTATTACTACTACTATTGAAGTAATGCTAACTATATAATGAGAAATTTATTTATATTTATAAGCACGAATCAGGTTCAAAGGGGTTAAGTGATTCACTCAAACACACAGTTATCAAATAACTGTAAGTGTCCTTTGTACTAGTCTTGAGGTTGACCTCAATGAGATCTTCGACATTAAGACACTATATGTTGCCTCACTTTAATATTTCGTGAAGAATGACACTCTGGGGTCTAACAAATAAATAGGACACTATTGGCAATAAAAGACTCATTCACAAACCAAAGATGGGATAGGCATGAATCCAAAAAATTATCAAGAACAAGGTGATAATGACCATCTGTCTCATTCCTCAAAATGTGAAGTGAGAGAATGGACAGCATTGGCAAGGGTAACGTTTGAATCATGGGACAAGTTTAAAGTAGGGAAGATGTTCTATTGATGGTTTAGTAAACAATTAAAAAATGACAAGGATAAATGCATAGATAGAAAATAAGAAAAGGGAAAAGCTTAAAAGAAGTCTGATTGGGTATAACTGAGACTTGGTTTCTGATAGGTTTCTTTTTTTTTGAGTTGGAGTCTCACTCTGTTGTCCAGACTGGAGTGCAGTGGCCGCTCCCGGCCACCGCAGCCTGGAGCCACTGGGCTCCAGCAATCCTTCTGCCTCAGCCTTCCAAGTAGCTGGAACTACAGGCGCGCTACCACACCCGGCTAATTTTTTGATTTATTGTGGAGATGAGGTCTCGCCAAGTTGCCCAGGTGGGTCTCGAACCCACGGGCTCAGGCAATCCACTCACCTCAGCCTCCCAAAGCGCGGGATTACAGGCTGAGCCACCGAACCCGGCTGGTTTCTGATAGTTCTTTAAGAGGGACAAAACAGATTAAGAATGATCTCTGCATCAGGCTAAGGTTCAAGAGTCCTTGGCTTTTGTCCCTGATAAAATGTGGTCAAATATTTGATTCTGTGATTTTGTCTGTGAACTGACCCTAGTCCATCACCCAGACTCTCCCCTGGGCTCATTTCTGTCTCCCTGCTCCTTGTGTTCTCCAATAATAGAATTCAGTGGGTAGCATTGAAGCAATGATTTCAGAGTTTCAACTTTAAGGCCCAGATGGTTTAGCCAACAGGGTAAATCAGTTCCTGAGAACAATAAAAAAGTTATCAGAACTATAGCTGTGACTCTCTAATGCCTGAAGGCTATCATGTGAAACCTGCCTGTTCATGGAAATAATTAGGACACTGCTACAGCTTGATTGACCTAAAATAACAGAGTCTTAAACAAAATAGAGTTTTATTTTTATTCCACGTAGAAGTTGGAGGAGAGCAATTCTAGTCAGTTGTCAGATACTCTGGCAATTTCTTCATGTGGTACATCGTCTCTCCAGGGTCATCTTCATGCTTGTGGGTTTCCATGGCTTTCTCCACATTCATTTTTTTCAGGTAGCAGGAGGGAGGAAGGAAGAAGGGGATGGTAAGACTCTTCACTTTAAGTTTCAGTCATCCCATGAACCAGAATTTGGTTACTTGCCACATTCACCTGCAAAGGAAATGAATACAGGTTCTATTCCGAGTTGTCATGTGATCCAGATTAAAATTCTATTACTATGAAAGGAAAGAATGGATTAATGAGGTAAATGAATGTCTCTATGGAAACCCAGCCACCCATGCATGAACATACACTCAGTCTATATCTCTCTTTTTTCCATCATAATTTTTAATAAAACTATACTCCAGTCACTTGTTAAAAAGTATACATTAGTGTTCTCACTATACAGACATTCTCAATGTTTCATTTGACCAGTTTATTAAAGTCAGCATTTGGGCAGGCCATGCGCATGTATTTTGCTGTGGCAAATCAATCATTTTTGGTAAAGGAATGTCTTTGGAAGAACATTGCAGAGAGATCCTAGAGTGGGCTTGGCATAACAAATGCTCCATTTTGCAAACTACATTCACTTAGGTGATTTTTGGGGTGATGGGGTCAGTCAGTCGGGAAATCTGATGCTCTATTTAGGAAGCTGATAAAGTAGTGTAAATTTTAGATAATTCTCTCAAACAAGCAAAGAGAAAAAGGCTTTTTATGATGTCATTATGAACTAATGCAATATCAATGGCAGCTAAAAATGATCAAACTGGCTGAATAATTATTAGAAGACATAGAAGGGAAGATCTAAAAATATTGAGAAGTGGCATCCATTATTAGCTGGGAAAAAAACCCTGAAAACCATGGCAATAAAATATATGAAGAAAAACAAGTGTTCCATTAAAGAGTCTGAGGTTGGAGAGATACCAAAGTATTTTCCAGAAACTTCCACTCAATAGAACTCACTTATGATGATATTCCATTCCATACATTTCACAGTAATTTTATGTTCTCTTATTATGTTCCTTAGAAAATAAGAATATCCATATTCTGAGCAACAGTTTATCTTGAGTCTAGTCAGGCTTTGGCAATTATATTCAGCAGCATTTTGGGGAGAGCATTATATTTCCTCATAATATCAGAAGTTGGAGATTATTTAAACTCTTCTTGTCTCAATTCTTCATACCTCTGAACATTTAGAAAGAACTCTTTTCTTGCCAGTGGAAGCACCTGAGAAAATAAGACTCTGATTCTTTTATATGGGCCTTTCTAAATATTTTACTACAGATGACATTTTATTAAACTTGGATTCACTATAAAGGAACTTAATAAATATTCACACAAAGATGGCTTTTATTCTACATACATTCATATGTATATGTTGCATAAATATGTACATATGCAATGCAAAAGAGAAACTTACCTAATTGTTTAATAATTGTTGCACACAAACTTTGCTGAATGTATTTAAAAGTGTTGGTTTCGTAGATTGTCTAGTGAGTTGTTTTTTGTTTAAATTATGGGAAGCAACTGAGTCTGCTTTGACATTTGAAGAAAGCCAGAAGGATTTTCTTCTCAAAAGTTTTCAGACTTAAAGTCCAAAGAACAAAGATGAGAGCTGTGCGTGCCTCCAGTTATGTGTATTTTAAATCAGCTGTTAAGTTAAAAAATGTTTTCTGATGAAATTTTCAAATAACTACTAATTAAGATTTTTTCTTTTTCCTTAAATGATGACAGACAGAAGCTATTCCCTGAAATTCTTTTTTTTTTTTTTTTTTTTTTTTCAGGGTTAGGGATAATGCTTTAAGAAGAGAGATTTTTGTGGACTGAGTTAAGACTACTACAACAGCCACTTATAATGCTATGTAGAGTAGTAAAAACAAGGGAAGATGAACAGTCTTAATTGGCTTACTCTCTTTTCTTCTCATTAGCCCTCTGAAATCACTATTGCATGCAAAACTTAGAACCCAAATTCCTCCTGTGAGAGTTGGCTATAGGGCTGCCCAATAAATGCAGTGTCCTCACCTCCTTACTCTTCAGAAGGTCCTCTGATCATCTCTGCTCACAGCTGCTTTCCCAGGGAAGGGTGGCTCTCTTGACAACTAGACAGAGGTCAGGTCACTTTCAGCAAACACTAGTTCTTTTCTGTTGCAAATGTCTAAACCATAGTACCCACCTCTGTGTGTATTTGTCATTTAAATACCGATTCCTTGGTCAAAATGGCCTAATGTTACCTTTTTTTCCCCCTGAAGCCTTGATGATTGATTTTGAAAGAAGTCCTGTGAATCTGTAATATATGAGTTCTTTATTTGAGAGTCACTTACTTGTTTCAACCCTGATTGCAGAATAATGAAGCAAAAATATACAGAGATAATGTCACTAGAGAGAATGAGATCCACCAGCCCACTGAGAAGGGCCTACCTCATTCAGGCAGTCTATATTTGTGGAAAACTACACTGAACCATATAGAATTTACTCCAATCCTACTGATAATTAATGTGTTTTAAATGAGAAAAATAATGCAAGTCTGTAAGGTGATACAGAAAAATTAAGTGATCATATTAGCAAAATTGCTTTCAGAGAAAAAAAACATGTGTTAGCTCCTTTTGAGGGAATTGTGTGTATCTATAGTCAAAGCGGAGATGCTCTGCTCTGGTTGTGATTCCCCTGGCAGGAGTTCTTTTTCATCTGATCACTGCCATCCAGGAGCAGCCTTGTGTGTTCTGTGAGTGCTATGTTAGGAAAAATGTTGGAAAACACAACCTTATGCTAATAGAATAACTGTCAGAAAAGAAGCAAAGTCACTTATGATTGAATATTTGAGCTGCAGAAACTGTCAGGAAGTCAAAGGATACTTTTTTTGTAAGGTACCATTATGTTTTTGTTCTCTGGAAAGGATAGAAGATAGATACCTGCGTGGGTGTGCACACACACATACTTACACACATGCATGCACACACACATTCTTGCTCTTCTCACCAAAAAGCAATTGTTATATTGGAGAGTAATGCAAATAGAGAAGGAACAAAAAGACTTTAGAGAAAACATTTATTTATTGTTACAAAGCAATTTGTGTCTAGACTTCTTACTGTCAAATGACTGAAGCATGCAATAATGGAACTTGGGGTTTAAAAAAAAATCTAAAACACACCTCCCACATCATTAATCAATAATACTCATAGAACACTTAATATCCCTAGGAAGTCTTCTTTATCTTTGAAAATGAAAAAAGCGAAAGACTTTGCTGTTTCACTAGTTTTTCAATCACAAAACATTGGTCCTGACTTAGGAGCAGTACTCTTCATGCAAATTATGTCCCTTCTAAAGTAGTTTTTTGGTGACTGCTCTTGCACTTTTCATTTTCAGTCACTTGTACAAGGTTTCAACATCCTATAAGCCTTCCTCAGATGGAATAAAATTTCTTCAAATTATTTTCTATATATTCGTGTGGTGATGTTATGGTGCCAGTATTTTGGAAATAGAAAGTCCCCCTTGGTCAATGACTGATTTATTTATTTATTTATTTATTTATTTATTTTTATTTATTTATTTATTTATTTTTTTGAGTTGGAGTCTCACTCTGTTGCCCAGACTGGAGTGCAGTGGCCACTCCGGCCACCGCAGCCTCGACCTGCTGGGCTCCGGCGATCCTTCCGCCTCAGCCTTCCAAGTAGCTGGAACTACAGGCGCGCGCTACCATGCCCAGCTGATTTTTTGATTTATTGTAGAGATGAGATCTCGCCAAAAGGGCCCCTGGTGGGGTAAATCTAATCCTGGTTCATCCTGGCCTTCCCACTTAGATGGTTTGGATACTTGGCTGTGGCAAACATTGCCTGATTTACACATTGCTCTTAATCCTGCTATCAAACATCAGGGCTGTCACTACATTATATATGTGTCTGGGAAAGAACAGGAATGATACTACCAGGGCAAATCTAAGAGTTGTGAGCAACTTTTGTTTTTCTACCTTGCACCTTACCCAACACCCTTCTACGTCCCACACTCCCCCACCAAAAGAAAGATGAACTGACCACTTTTTTAATTCAAAATGAATCGTTGAATTTCATGGATTAACTGTGATTTTTACATCTCAGACTTCCTTTATTAAGTGTAGATTTTAATGAAAAAATTGACATTCATTTAAGCATTAGAATGGTAACACCAGAGCACCTTTAAGAATTAATATCAGGGAGGAAAGCTCCATTCTTTTATCATTTAAATTTGGGTTTTTTTTTAGAACTTAGGAGTTCACATTCACTTCCATTTCATTTTCAAATTAGGAGGTTGAACCTTAGAAAAGGGAGGGAATTACCTGGACTTACATACTTCCCAAAAGAAGTGTGGTGAGAATTAGAGTGTGTTTCATTCGTGGCAAAATTCACACAGCAAGTGTACTAATAGCTTGTTTTCATACATATTGGCCAGTTTCTACAGAAAGCTTTTCTTTAAAGCATACTCATACTGTGTGACAAATATATTCCCTTTTACATATTAGAAACCATAGATTGTAAGCTCTAGCAGGGCAGGGACTTCGTCTACCTCATGTACCATCCTTCCCATATGGGCTGCTGTGTTGTAAGTGCTTAGTGTCTATTTGTCAATTGAATGAGTAATTGAGGGAGGACATACTCAGGGTTCCACAAATGAGAAGAGGCAATGTGACCTTTAATCACTAATAGGTTATGAGACTCCTGCTCGAACATATGCAATGGTGAGAAGTACATTACCTTCCAAAGCAGTACATCTTTTAAATTTAATTTTATTTTGTTTTTACCTGTTTGCTTTTGCCTTTAGAATTTCTCTCTTCTCAGAGTGGTTTTGTTGAGACTAATTATGGTTGCTGAGCTTTTAGGGTTAGACACACAGCCCAGCATAGGTCTCTTACACCATCCATCCCTCTGTCTGCAGTGACTGGTCCAAGAAATGGCCACTTTGGGAACCAGTCATGGTTCTTCACTATAACTCAAAATGAAATATGAAAAAAAAAAAAGGCTGCTTTCGTTACTCTGTGATTTCAAGCTCTAGTAAGTCTGGTGCTTCCACAGGCCCTCCTTTCTCTTGTTTATCAAGAGGCTACCTTTTCTGAAAAAGACACCAAGCACAAAATAGACCAAAACTCAAAAATGAAGTGCATGATGGCAACTGTTTAAATTGCTAAATTCAGTGTACCCAGAGTTATTCCCATATTCCCACCTTTGGATTTCTCAAGTGTGTGACCTAACTAGTTTCCCCTCTTTCTTCCTTCCTTCCTCTCTCTCTCTCTCTCTCTCTCTCTCTCTCTCTTTTCCTTTTTTTTTTTTTTTAAAACCACTTGCAAGCAAAAGAGACCTAATCTGATCACCTATTCCATAACCTATTCTGGAATAAGTTATTACATTACAGAATACATTTTTGATTTTTGAGGCATATTTTCTTTACTTGGGACCCAGTTCTCCTTTCTGGAGACAGGAAGAACAAGTGTGACTTTCTCATATAACATTTCTAACACTTGGAAAAAGCTGCTTTCTCTTTCCCTTGGCCTTTGCTTAAGTTTTCGAGTCACCAGATTCTATATCTTAGTTTTTTAACTTCTCCTCATGTGATATAGTATCCCACACCATTTTAGTTGCTGGCATTTCAATCCATCTTCACTGTCCCACCAGATAGCTTGACATGAGAGAGAATAAAACACACTGGTCTTAGCAATATAACATACAATGAAATTTATTTCATGAATTGTGTTCTTTCACTGCTCTTGAAAAATCTCATTGATCTTTTTTTTTTATATAAATGCCATACTGTATAATTTACTTGCAATATAAGGACCATCATTTGAAATTCCCAAGTCTGACATGTTTACTGATAATAAAGTGTTTTCCATAACATTCAGTACTTTGTCCTTTTCAACAGGTTTTATGTTATTTTAAATTAACTTTCATTTATTTAGAAATGTTCCATTTTTCTACTTATTGTTGTTTATTTTGAGTCTATCAGGAAATTCTTTTTGCTATTTCCTGTGACTTTATATTTTCAGAAAGCTATGTTTTAAGATTTTCTTAAATTTTTACTTATTTACTTTTTTGTGATAGCATCAAGAAAGTTAAACATTTCTGTGGGAGAATGTTATTTAGAAGTCCAAGATCATTATTTAATAGTTTCCTTAGGTGAATGTAAAGTCTATTTATTTGTGAATATTTCATTTTACTAAATCTTTATTCATCTGAATCTCCGGTGACTAGTAGTGTAAAGAATGTGATTTCATTGAGTTCCTGTCTGAAGCACAGGAAAAAAAAATTGCTTCTTTGTTTGATTTGCCAAATATTTTGTACAGTGCTCATTTTGTATTTTTGTTCCATATTAAGTATAAGAGGAGACTCATTGGCACATTATACATAAGCAATCAATGCTGAAAAGGAAGAAACTTCCAAAGGCAGCATTTCCCCAGGAAGTAAACAAGAGGTGAGATGAGTACCTTTACAATTCTACAAGTGCTATCTATCTGTTTCCCTCCTCCTTTTTGCAGGATAAAATAAAAATTGAGAAAGAATCCAGATTATTGGGGCATAAACATACTTACTGCCTTAGTTATCTTAATTTTTCATACAAAAGTATATACTTGGTTTGAATCATTTTACTAACCTCCATGTTTTCATCATAGTCATTGAATTTTAAAAGATGGAAAAGGCAAAATAAATTAAAATGAAAAACATTCAGGTGTGTGTGTGTGTGTGTGTGTGTGTGTGTGTGTGTGTGTGTGTATGTGTGAATAAAGATAGGACATATTGATAACAAAAACCAAATATTGTATAGGCCAATTATACAATAAGAGTAAATTAATGTATCATAGGAAAGATGACATTATGATGATTGATCAGATAAATTTTTCATGTCACTGTACCCAAGATTAGAGCTTTTTATAGTCAACTCCACGTTTCTGTATTCACATGGATGGATAGTCTCTCCTTACATAGCTGAATAGGGACATTCTGATGTTCCCTTATTTTAAATTCACTCAAACAAAGCCCTAAACCAAAAGTCATATGGATTTAAATGAAGATTCTGTAGGGAAGAGAGAGATACTTATTATCTCTTTATAAACCTATTGAATATTTTATTTTCTCCAAATTCTCACCCCCCATCTTACCACCACTGCTATTCTTTGCTATCCTTCCTTCGATCACTCAGTGTCCTTCCTAAGTGACTCCTTTGTTTAGTCATTGATTTTTTTTAGAACTTAGAATCCTTCATCTTTTTGTATAAAGAGTAACTTCCTAACAGCCTTTTTTAGATAGGTAATTCTTTTCATTACAATTAATTTATATTTTGACCAAGAAAGATTTCTTCTAAATGAATGCAAGACTTTCTCTGAAAATAATTTTGCATTATTTTCCTATCTGGTTACAGTTTCTTTCCTCACATCATATAGTTCTGTAGTTAGGGATAGTCATAAAAAACTAATTCAAAAAGAAAGACTTGTACCCTATTTCTTCCGACACACTGACATTGTTATCCTGGAACTAAACTCCAAGAATTTTAGAAAATTTTATCTGTTTGGAGTCACCTATAGCAATAAAATCTTGAGAACTTGTATCTAGATTTTTCTTGTTATATGGTAAACTTTGATGTGCAACTGTCTCCTAAGCATAAAAATTAAAAATAAGTGCTATTCTAACTTCTATTGAAGATAATTTCTGTCCTAACATTCTTTGATTTTTTTGCATGATCACTCTCTTGAAAAAGGAGGAAGAGAACAATGAATTGGCAAGGATTCTTACTTAATTGAAGTTTTACTGAGACATTGCCTTAAGAAGAAATTGACTTAAACCCTGGGTGCATGATGTGTTCATAACCAGGCAACCTCAAAGATCACCAACTGAAAGAAGCAGGAAGAGACTTTGAAGTAGATAACTTCTCATGTTTTTCAACATATTCCCTAGTGGAATTTTCATTTTGTATCATGTTTTTCCAAGTTTTCCTCCAGATGTTACATTGCAGTCTTTTTCTACAGGGAAATATGACTTGGAGTATGATGGCTTAGACATCTTGTATACAGACATCAAGATCAAAAAGCAGAGGCATCAGCTCAATTTTACAAAAATGTCTTATTGAAGAATGCTGAAATCATTCACTCAGCTGCTTCTATCCCATTTCCACATTGTCCAAATATCCTTCAAATCTTATATAATCCTTGGTTTAGTACCCATGTTAAGAAAAATAGGCCAGTAATTAAAGACTTAGTCAAAAATATTTCTGGCTTTTTGAATTTATAAATTATTGAGTAATCAGTAAAAGATCAATGGAATGAAAATTTTCTTTACAATTAATTATATATAGTGACTAAGAATCTCTTTAAAATAAATGAGACATAGGTTTATTTAGTACACAGTCTATGAAGAGAGTTGTTAATAATATAGTGGGGAATGGAGTCATATCGCAGGTTCCAGTGAATTTTCTATAGAAGATAGAGACAGCTGTCCGGTTTCAAATAGTTCACAACACAGACCCATGCAAAGGCATAGTGAATTTGAAGAAAATAAATAGATTTGACTAGGGAGGATGCTATGCTAGTAGGTGTTGGAGTGTTAATGTAAATATAAAATTAATGCACATTAGCTGAAAAGAAATGTTGAGAAATTAATCTTTTTCCTCCCCCATTTCAACCATATAATTACATTGTGCATCCCCCAGGTAACATTTAAGCAGCTTATATTAATTTATTTATATTAACAAGACCTATTGCAAAAAGCTGAAAAAATCAAAAGGACGCAAAACATTCCATTGACTTTAAATTTCTATTTTATATATTTACTTTGAAATATTCAGACAGAACATTTTGGGGAAGGTAGTGAATTGTATTTACACGGAGAAAGGAAGGGTGGAAGTGCACTGCTCTGTACCAGGTACTGTACCAGTTATGTTGCCCTCATTAACTAATTTACTATGTCATTTGGAGTAGTATCAACCAACATGGATGAGTCCTTAACCTTGGTGCCTAGCTTTGTCTTGTTGGAACACAATGGGAAGGGCCCTGGAAAGCCTCTGAGGACATTCAACACACCTCATTCTAAAACCATAGACAAAGCGAAGCATATGGTTTGGTTTATTTATGCTTTCAGGATTTAGGGAGAATAATTTCAGATTTATTTCTGTGCTGATTGAAGGTGTTTTCAATGCACGCTCTCAAAAGCTTTCAGTTTCTCATTTACTTGTGCAGATGGACGAGTCCTTAGAGGTATATTGGCTCTTGAAAGCGTTCTCTGTCTGCACAAGGGTGAACTGAAAGAGGCATTTGTAAAATGGAGTTTTGCCCTGGCAGGAGGACCCAGACATTCCAACAAATAAACATATGCATCTGTGAATAGATTGATTGTTATTTTTCTCTGATGTGATTAAGAGCCCAGGCACTAGTTAATTAGTAGCCGATGATGATGATGATGGTAAAAGAGGGGGAGAGAGGATTGTATCTGTTGTTTTACAATTACCATATCTAATTCCTACTATTTTTTCTTATAGTTAAACAAGCCTAAGGGTGATGAGGCAAAAAGAAGGTATGTGCATTGGACTTAGAGAAAGAAAAAATAGCTCTTGGCAAGAAAACAGAAGTCTAGTATCTATGAAAATATTTTAATCAGCTGAGATCAGGCACAATAGGCTCAAAATACCATCATTACTCACAAAATTTTAACCAAAAAAGGGTAAGATTTATGTTTAGGAAAGAAATAGAACTACTTTATGGATCTGCCAACATTGGTTCATTTGTTCATTCATTCATTCATTCAACAAATATTATTGAGCATCTCCTTATGCCAAACATGTGCCAGGTAATGAGGACAGGGGAGAATAATAAGTATGACAAATATGGTCCAGATGAAAGTTATATTTTACTGGAGGATTTTTTTCATCATTACTAAAAAAGTTTTTCCAGGTATCTTTTAAAAGTAGTTGTGATCTACATCTTTGTGTTTCTTCTTTCCATGATTTCTCCCTCTCCTTTTGCCAATTTTAATCAAATCTGTAAATATTTTAAGGCGAAAGAAAGGTGATTTCTTTAATTTTAAGATTTCTATAGTTATGTACGACTATCTAAATGCTCTAGGCCTTTGACTTTTTAACTTAAGGTATAATCATCCTTTGTCTGGGGGAGAAACACTGCATTCTTGTGGTCCTGGTTTGCTGCTGAAATGCTTTCACAGGTTAAGCAGCACCCAGTGTTGAAAGCTAGAACTCCTTCTTTGGTCTGCCCTGCTTATCTCTCTGGTTAATCTTGCACAGGTCATAATTTCTGCTTCCTTAAATAGGCTGCTGGGTCCAAGTTCTGTTTCCAGCCTGGAATTCTCCTTCCTGGTGCCATTAAGTGTTTCTAAATCTTTCCCCAGCACCGGGGAAGCTCAAAGATGGTGGGAAATATTGACTCTAAATGATTATATCTATTGTTTTATAATTGAATATCTAATGCGTATCATTTTCCTTCACAGTCACTGGATTAGACCATAGATTAAGTTTTCCATCAGAGACTATATTTTTCTTTGTACTTGAGGTAGTGTTTATGCTACTCAAATCATGAGGAGAAAAATTAAAATAGGATTAAAATATTGAACGCTGTTCAATCCAAGAGTGAGTTGTAAATTAGAGACAAAATAATGTAGTGGTTAAGACCACAGAGCAGGGGCCATACTGTCCTCCTGCTTTAAATCCCAGCTGACCTTGGGCGCACAGTCTGCTCATTTAACAATGAGAATAATAATACCATGTTCTTCACAGGATTGCTGTGAAGGTTAAATTTGTTGTTATACATGAAGCACTTCAAACATTGCTTGGCATACAGCAAACTCTATATTATTCTTATTACTAGGGGAAAGATTATAGTCAAGGATAGAGGAAAGTCATTCTTGAATTAGGAAGACAAAAGTTCAGGCTTTTGCAGAATAGGTTAAGTTTGGGACTGACTTGTGTGTTACCTGTAATTGCATTGAATAATGAAAAAAGATTTAGTATGACACCAAACAGAAAACGAATTTAATAATGTGATCTCATAGAAATAAATGAAATAGTGACTGTGCATTGAATTAGGAATTGCATAATTGACAATTTGAATATCTTTTTATGTGAACTACCTGTTCCTACTCTTTGGCAAGTTTCATTTTGTGTTATCTTTTTCTCATTTGTTCATAGGATTTATTTTGTACTTGGTTTAGGAGAGGGCCTCCAATTCTCTGGTTTTTTTTTTCTTTTTTGTAAAGATAGGGTCTTGGGATTATCCTCAGGTTGGTCTTGAACTTCTGGCCTCCAAAGATCCTCCCACCTCAGCCTTCCAAAGTGCTCAGTTTACAGGTATGAGTCACTGACTCTGGCCTAGCTTCATTTTTTCATGCAATGAAATGTTCTCAGAGTTGGGACTCTGCTCTTGGTCTCTCTACTCGCCTCTTATTCTCTCTTCCAAATGCATCATTTCACTGTTGAGATGAGAAGTATCTGAGCATGCTCTGTGTGGCTCTTTCTAAGTCACTTTTTTTTCTTCTAGAGACATGAAGAAGTCCAGGACACATGCATGGATCTGCTCTGTACTATGGAGTAAGGATCATGTACTTGTTGAAAAGATTTATGTGAATCTAGCTGTGCCAGAACCACATGGTTAATTCTAATATAGGATAAAGAATTCAGAAACTCACTTGACTTCAGATCTAAACCCATGTTTTCTTTATTACTCAGAGTCCTGGCCAAAAAAAAATATATATATATATAAGTATATATATATATATCGCCACTCAAATAAGATCTTTCAGAGCAGCTTGATAGAGGAACTATTTATAAATATATAGACTGGTTAGGGAAACCAATGAAAGAAGTTATTTTCTCAGGGATTATAAGAGTAAGTGACATTATATACCACAGCTAAAAGGAAAGGAAACAGAGCAGGGACCTAACCTAAATTTGAAAAGTAAATGTACAATTAATGCCTGGTAAAAGCTATGCAGGGGATAAAGTCCTGTCTCTTATACTAACTTTATGGGGTGATGTTGGTGTGGATATGTTCCAGTATACCACAACCTGAAGTCTAAAATTCTAGATACTCTCAAAGTTTGGCATATAAATTAGCAGAAGAAGAAAAGGAGGAAAAAAATCAAATAGTTAAATGATATAACATAGAATTGTTCAAGACCCACTCCTGTAGTTGTTTATGAGTTCTAAATTGATACCTATATTTCCTTCTTCCATCAACACATTAATTCCCCATAATAACTGTCAACACCTTAGCTGGTTAGAGAAATTTATCTAATGTTGTGTCCTAAGCCTTCATTTGTGCTGGGTTTGAATGCCTGTGGATCCCATTCTCATTGTATTGTTTTGGTTTTTCATTAACTATGACTATTGGTCAAGGGAGTACTAAGGGATGCCAAGAAAATGCCCTGGGTTTTACATAGTGTCTTCCCCACTCTCACCCAGATTTCTCATGTACAATTTGTATCAATCATCCTGGCATCTTCTGGGAAATGGAATTTGTAATAAGGCCAGTAAATTCAATGAACTTGAGTGCATTGGCTTATCTCCTTTACTACAAACCTTTGTTCAAATGTTATCAATGTGTGGAATAATTTGGTGATTGATAAGGCATTCTATGTATGTTCATGGGTAGTCAGGTTGATAGAAAAGTTGCAGGTAAGGGAAAAAAAAATCTGTGGCCAAAACATTTGTGTATTTCTATGGGCATAAATTGCTGCTTGGGGTAGCATAGAAGGGAACCAATATAATCAAACTGCCATCAGGTGACCTGCTGTCCCCCTAAGGGAATAGTGCCTCACCATTGGCCTCAGCTCCTTGGCAGATTGGGCAGCAGTAGACATAACAGCTTTGATGAGAGAAAGTCCATATTGTTAAGTCCATGCATAACTCAATCCCTGCTATCAAAACCTCTTTTTACATTGGCTCATTGAGCAAATGAAGCATCTATCACCTGTTTGTGATACAGGTCATCTTCTACTCATTGTAATGAAGAGTCTTTGCAATGGAGATTCTGCATGTATTTGGAAAGTTACACTATGTACCTCTTATAATCAATATTTTAATTTTGTTCTTTCCAATTTCCTGACCCTGAAACATGATTGATCCGTACCTCAGACAATCTTTCCTCCCACACAAAGTGGTCAGGCAGATGTTGGATCCGGGAGTTTTCCTTTCACTGTCTTTCAGAGGCAATATATGTGTGCTGTAATTTGGTGGCAACAAACTTTTGGCTGGCGTTAGCATGCCATACAGATCCATTGCAAACCAGGCTCACTTTAAAAAAAAAATCCTTTTAAACTTGTCTTTGGAAGCTTTTCCTGAGGCCATGGAAGTGTTTTGAGGAAGATATGAAAAAGCAGTCGGAATAGGTACTATGAGAATCGGAGCCACCGGCTTTTGGAATTGATTAATGACTTTTGAATTTTCTTGAATTTAGTCTTATATATACTGCTTCCGTTTTACAATGGAATTCTTCTGTGCATGTCCAATTTGGAGACTTGGTAAATTATATAACACCTTGTTCAGCGTGCATAGTCTTTTTTGTATGTCCTGGGGTCAGGTGTTTGGTTCTCACCAAGACTCAGCACCAGGCCTTTCAAGTAGAGAATATTTGTTAGCAAAAAAAAGACATGACTTTATTTCAAAACTCCAAAGTGTGTGTTATTATTTTCCTACTGAGGTTTGTCAAAGGATCTGCACAGCTTGTCAGTTGATTACAGGCTCTTGTTTGTGCTGGTTATAACTCTCTCTTACATATATCAGATACATGTTATACTCATATATTCCTGCCTACCCACACAGGCCTCACTGAAGTCTGGAAGCCTTCTGGGTTACCTAGTAAATGGATTGGAACAGCGTATTTCAAAATGAATGAACTGCCTCCAAAATCCAGAGGTTTGTCAGGCATTTCGCCATTGTCTTCAGGGTGTGTGGTTCAAGGTGTGACTACTCATCTGTTGCATTGGAGATGATATTCCAACTTACTCTCAGCTTTCCAGACTCCTAGAAATTTCTGAGATGTAGCAGCCCCCAAACTTTCACAGAGATTATCTCCCTCACCAGCATGCATTCATCATATTAAGTACCTAGATATTTGACAGTTTTTGCACACCAGGATCAGTTATAAAATATTATTGATGTAATAGTTTTATGCAATGCTCTATGGAATATAGTGATGACCAAAGTCCTTCTAGACTATATTACAATAGACAGCAAGCCAGGCGCAGTGGTTCATATCTGTAATCCCAGCACTTTGGGAGACTGTGGCAGGAAGACTGCTTGAGCCCAGTAGTTTGAGATCAGCCTGGGCAGCATAGCAAGACTTCAACTCTACAAGAAAAAAAAAGAAAAAGGAAAGAATAGAAACGAAGGAAGGAAGGAAGGAAGGAAGGAAGGAAGGAAGGAAGGAAGGAAGGAAGGAAGGGGCAGTAACATCCAAATAGCCCTAAGGAAAGACATTAAAGGTTTACTGCCATGTCACAGGACTGCATATTTTTCCTGATTACCTTTTCTGATAGAGGTGGGGGTAAGATAAGGAAAGCATTTTCTAGGTCAATAGCTGCATATAATGTGACAGGAGTTTGTTTATCTGTTCTAGTAAAGACACTGCAAATGTCATTATGACCCAGTTTCTTTGATAAAATTTATACTCAGCCCTTCTCTAAGACCCATATAACTCTATCATAGGCCAAACAGGGTTTCAATTAGACCTTCTTACGTGGGTCATAAGACCAGTATGGGAATTCTGTCAGTTACCGAGTGTTTATCCCACTCTACATCCTGGGACTGGGGAAATAACCACACTGGAGCTGCTGTGAGATTTGATGAATTCAGGTTGACTCTAGCCTCCATAGGTCTGTGCTGTGACTAGGGGGACCAGAATAACATTTGAGATCTCTTCATCAATTCAGGAAAATTTTTATGAAGATAGAGTTTTTTACCTTGAGTTTCAAATGACATGTTATATTTCTAGTCATGCTCATTTTCCATTTCTTATTGAGCCAAATTTGATAGTTACTTTTTTTCTACAAATCTTTTTCTCTAAATCTTCAAATTTATTGGTAAACAATTGTGCATAGTAATTGCTTATGTTTTTAGCTATCTTTCAAAAGCTGAACATCATTTTAGTTCCTTATTGTTAATTTTTCTTTTGGTCTTTATCTTTGATTAGTTATTTGGAAGATTTTTTCATTTTTTAAAATTAGTACTTTAAAAATAGACTTTTATAAGCATTTCTGTTCTATCTTTGTTTTATATTTTATCAGCTTCTTCAATTACCATAGTTATCTCCTTTATTATAGACTCTTCAATATATTTTTAAAGTGGAAACTTAGCTCTTATTTTTCTGTCTTTCTCTATAGTAGCATAAGAATAATTTTTGGCTTTATTGAGGTATAACTGGCAGGTAAAATCGCATATATTTAAAGTGTACAACAGAATGTTTTTATATATGTATACATTATGAAATGACTACCACAATCAAACTAATTAGCATATCTATCACCTCACATAGTTATCTTTTTTCTGTGTGTGATGAAAATAGTTAAGATCTACTCTTTTAGTAAATTTCAATATGGTGCAGTGTTAGCTATAATCACCATGCTGTTCAGATCTCCAGACTTTATTAGCAACATTGAATTTAAGACCATAATTTTTACTCTAATGACTTCTTTAGTTATATGACAAGTATTGATCATTAGTTTTATTCTTATTATTCAGTTATATTTTCAAAATTTCACTATGATTTCTTTTTTGATGTACAAGTTGCTTAGAAGTATAATTGTTCAAATTTCCAAATATATGGTTTTGTTTTATATTCAAAATTGATTTATTTACTTTTATTTAAACTTTTATTTTTCAAATAATTTTGGATTCTCATGCAGGTGTAAGAAAAATGCAGAAAGATTCCAGTTTCCCCCAATGGCAGCATTTTTGAAAACTACGGTACAATTTCACTTGTATATAAACATAGATTCATCAAGATAGAAAACATTTTTTCTCACCACAAGGATTCTATATATTGTCCTTTCATAATCACATCCACTTCTCTCCTATCCTCCTCTTTCTGTCTACTCTATCTTTAAACACTGGCAGTTGCTAATCTGCTTTCCACTCCTGTAATTTTGCCAATTAAAGAAGATTATATAAATGGAGTCATACTGCATATAAGCATTTTCAGTTTTCCATTTCACTCAGCATAGTTCTTTGGAGACCCATTCAAAGTGTTGCATGAATCAACGGTTTATTTTTATTGCTTCATGGTATTCCATGGTATGGATGTACCACATTTTGTTTAAGCATTCTTCTGTTGAAGAACATTTGATTAAGTACAGTTTTCCACTATCATGAATAAAATTTCTATGAACATTCATGTACAGATTTTTGTGGGAACACGTGTTTTTAGATTTCTGGGATAAATACCCAGGATCATATGATAGTTGCCTACTAAGTTTCTTAAGCAACTGCCAAATGGTTTTCCAGAGCAGCTGTGCCATTCAACACCCCACCAGCAAGGTTAGAGTCATCTAGTTCCTCTATTGTTTTGCCAAACTTTGATGTTTCATTGTTTTTCATTTTCGCCATTCTGATAGATATGTAGTGCTATCTCAATGCAGTTTAATTTCTTGAGCATCTTTTCTTTGTTAAGGGCTGAATCTTCTGTTATTTATTTATTTTTAAGTTGACAAACAAAATTGTATTGTACGCAGCATAATGTTTTGAAATAGGTATACATTAGAGAATGGCTTGACTGAGCTAATTAACATATGTATTACATCACATACTTACCAGGTTTTATGGTGAGAACACTTAAAATCTACTCTCTCAGCAGTTTTTAAGGATAGAAGACATTGTTTTTGTCTATAGTCACCACGTTGTGCAACAGATGTTTTGAACTTATTCTTACTATCTAACTGAAATCTCGTATTCTTTAACCACTATCTCCCGAACCCTGTTCCACCTTCTCAGGCCCTGGTAGCCAGCATTCTACTCTCTGAACATCTTTTCATGTGCTTATTTATCATCTGTGTATCTTCTTTGGTGAAGTTTCTCTTCATGTCTTTTGCCCATTTTCAAATTAAATTGTTTTTTTGCCACTCTTGAATCTGAAAGTTCTTTACATATTTTAAGTCCTTTGTCAGATATGTGATTGGCAAATATATTCTCCCTATCTGTATCTTGCCTTTCTTCCTATTGACATGCTCTTTCTCAGAGCAAGAGTTTGAAAATTTGATAAAGACCAGGTTATCAATTTTTCTTTTTATGGATCATGGGTCTGTGGTCCAATCTAATAACTTTTCATCTAGCCCTAGATCCAGAAGACTTTTTCTTAATATTTTTCCTAGAAGTGTTATAGTTTTATATTTTATATTTATTTTCATGATATATTGTAATTAATTTTGTATAAAGTATGAGACTTAAGTTGAAGTTTATTTTTTCCCATGGATATCTTATTACATTAGCACCATATATTAAAAAGACTTTCTTTATTAAATTGCTTTTGAACAGGTGTCAAAAATTAAATGTGCATATTTTTGTGAATTCATTTCTAGGTTCTTTATTCATTTCATTTTTATTTTTATAGACACAAGGTTGCCCTTGATATGTTGCCCAGGCCAAATTCCTGGCTTCAAGTGATCTCTCCCCTTCAGTCACCCAAAGTGCTGGGAATTACAAACATGAGCCACTGTGCCCAACCTAGGCTCTCTATTTTACCCCATATGCAAATTACTCCACAAATACTACATGTTGTTTTCTATAACTATATAATAGGTTTTCAAATTGGTGAGACTGATTGTTCCCCTTAATTCTTTTTTTTCAAAATTATTTAGGTATTCTAGTTTCTATGCCTTTCTATATACATTCTAGAATAATCTTATACACATTCACAAAATACCTTATATGGGAATTTTGATAAAACTTGCATAAAACCTGTAAATGATAATTTGGGGAGAATTTTCACCTTTATTATTTTGAGTCTTTCAGTCTATGGATGCAATATGTCTACCTATGTATTTGCATCTTCTTTGAGTTCTTTCATCAACATTGTAGTTTTTAGTACACAAATCCTACATACATCTTGTAGACACATACCTAGTTATTTCATATCTAATCTGATATTAATTATCTATTTTGTTTTTTACAGTGTTAGGACAGAGTCCTACCTTCTATTATGTAGACACAGCTATTACATCCAAAAAACAAAATACTTTTTCCCCCTATATTTTAAATTAAGTAGCTGGCTCACATTTTCAAAGCATCTAAAAAGTATTTAAATATTTTTGTTACTGTTTTATTATTTATCATAGTGTTCCCTTTTTTCTTGCTATCACTTAGGAAGAAAAGCAGCACAATGTTGAATTTCTCTACTACCCCTTCTATTAACTTGATTTAGCTTGACATAAAATACAGTTATTGAACTGATACTGTTTTCTTCATTTTAAAGTATGTAAGAATTATGATTTAAGAAAATTCCTCTGTGAATCATACATTTTTTCCAGAAAATTTTAATAGCTCAATTTCAAAATATCATCCACATCTTTGAGACAGGAAAATGAGTAACACAAGACCTTCATTGCTGGATTAGAGCCTATCAACTGAATCAAAATAGTAATTTTAATGCTCACAATTTTGAGCATCTTTTACTTGTTAACTAAATAACAAATGAAAATTGCAGAAAACAAATATCTTAAAGTATTCATTTCATGGAGATTACTATTTATCCATTAAGAACAAAAGTGCTATTAATGGTTATTCACTTTTTTCTTTTAATCCTTTGAAATGTTATAGTCACATTGGACATACAAAGAAAGTTCTATTCAATGTTAATCTTATTTTCTTTCTCAAAGTCCAAATTGTCTTCTAACTAAAGTTAGAGACATGTTAATACAGACAAAATTCTCAATAACAATATAAACAACAACCATAATTCCTGCCCATTACTGGAGCTCCAAGTAATACTACTACTACTACTACTAATTTATATATAGAAAACTCTTTTTTAAGTATGTTTGGGGATAGATAAGGGACAATATTGAGTTATTTATCATCATTTTAAATAAAAATAATGTAATGATGTAGATATGTTAAATTTTCTTTTATAATTTCTTAAATTTCTTCTGAGTCCTTAACGTTTAAAAATCAAAATTCCTTAACATTATATTAAAAATAACAGAATAAAATTTTCCAAAAACCCAATGCACAATTAAATCTTGAAAATATCTTTTATGTAGTGAAAGATTGATGTTTCTAAACCTAAAAACTTGATATTATTGTCAATGATGTTGCTAGCCAGCCTGATACACAAAATGTCTAGAGTATGTGTTAGTGTACAGTGGTAATAGAATGATTTTATGCCTTTTTTTTTTTTTTACTTTAAGGAAATAAACACAATCTATACTTTAAATCTGTTACTTATGCAATATGATTTTGAACAATTTGCAGTATCTTGCTGGGTAAAGCGCACTAACAATAAATTCACCAAAAAGTTATCAAAATGATTAAAAGAGGCAGTGCATTGGGCTCACAGTGAATACTAAAAAAGTAAGTAGTGTCTTGTATTACTACTGCTATTTCTATGTTGATTTCTGAAATCTGGATAATTATAAAAAGACAATGATTAATAAAACTGATGGTGTACAATTTTTTTTTTGGATGTTAGCTATTCTTTATTTAGAAACAAATATTCAAAAATTCACCAGCTGTAAATATAACACAAGTATTATATTTATCAGTTAATGAATTAAGATGTTATTAAAATAATTTCAGATTCATGTAAATAAAGTAAGCACTAACAAAATTTCAGAGTTGCTTTCTCATTTTTATTTTGCACTTTAATTACTTCACTTACATGCATACGCATTCTTTTTTTTAATATTAGAGAATATAGTTATATAGTTTATTTAGAAGGTAAATTAGAGAGAGAGAGAGAGAGAAATAAAGAGGAGATTCACCTCCCCAAGGTAGGGAAAGGGGCCAAAGCCAAGAAACATGGCGACAGCCATAGTTCAAAGAGCACATGGCCACACCAGAATTTAGTAAGACAATGGCAACACACACATTCTTTACCCTACTTTGGTGTGTTTTTTTGGTAGAGTTTCCTATGCCTAGCAATATTTAAGCTTATAAAACTTTAATCAAATGCTGTGAGTACATATATTTATATTTTTGGTTCAAGATTCTTGGGACTTTAAGAGGTAACTTCATTAATACATTTTACCATTTTGAAAAGTGATCAGAGTACATTTTCCTTTAAAGAGACACCAGAGGAGCCATAGACCCTGAAGAGGAAAAAGCAAGGATTAGATTTCCAGCCCACCGGCTTTTTTCTGACTAAAAAGATGAGATTGCCAGGATCTGAAGCAATAGTATCGAAGCGTTTTAGTTTCTGTTAATACTGACATGAAAAATAAACTAGCCTTTGATGACACAGATATGCTTCTGTATATACCTTGTTTTCCCAACATTTGCCTAATCGCAACTCTTCCCAAAAAAGAGTGGTAAGCATGGAAATTTTACATTACTTATTTCTTCTCATGTCCCCTTCTATTTGGTGTGACTTTTTCAGTTTTGGACGTTCTACAAGCTCACATTTGGCAACCAGAAGTACTTGGAAAGAATTATTTCCAGTTCTTTGCTTTTATACATCATTTTAGCACATGGAGCAGAGGACTGACAGCTTCATGTAACTAAGTCACTGATGTCTAAGTCTTTTTATTTTAATTTTTTATTGTTGTTTGTGCTCTTCTACTCGCCCATTGACCACATATTGTGGTGGAAACTTTTATTCCTATATATAATTTGTATTGACTTTAAAATCCATGAAGACTTTCTTTTATGAAAATTTCAATTTCACATAAAGTTTTCTGTTTTTCAGTGCAATTTCCTCTTTCCTGATATAAATTTAATCATCTTGAGAGTAAAGATCATATGTTATTAATTTTATCTTAAAATGCCTGACACCACTTCTCAATGTTTATTTGGTGCTCAGTAAATTAAAATTTAATTAAGGATGGAAGACACTCAATCTTGGCATTATTCTCAATTTACCAGCTATTGCCCATGAAATTAAACATGACAAAGCAAATACTCTGTGTACAGAATGCTATAGGCAGAAGCTGGAGAGAAGAAACATTCAATAATATAGGAAAAATTTAATAGCCTTGACTTGAGTGTACATTGATATTCTTCTGGAGAGATGAAAAATGGGAAAATATCATACAATGTCTTCAGTTTAAGCACACAAAAAACTTATTCCCCACTTTTAAGGTAGGCAAAAATGCCTGTAACTCACCAACTGATAGACATTCAGGACAGATTCTTACTATGAAAACTTTTAGTTAAAGTTATAAATTATGAGTGTACTTCTGGTATTTCATTGATTTCTTCTAACCCAATTTGATGTAATCTCAATGTTTCTTAATTAGCTTACCAGAAATAATGATACTGTGTTTTTATTTAAGCTTGGGTGAGCAAGAAAGGAGTGAGAAGGATGATCCAAATTTTAGACAAATCTAAACTTGATTCCGTGTGATACATTTGAAAGCTCTGGAAAGAAGTTTGGGAATTTGAAGGGGAAAAAAAAATTTGACCACAAGAGATAAGATAAGCTAGATATGTGAAATTGAAGATAAAAACAAGGATAGGAGCCAAGGATTGTTTCATTTTCACTGAAAGCAAGGGATAAGGAGCAACCTCCTGCAACATGCTTAAGTTTCAGAGGAAGAAAACAGTGGCTTAAATAGAAGTGATGGACCTAAATAGAGTGAAGGACACACTTTCCTTTTGTGGAAATCTATGACCTTATAATGAAATTTCAGTGACTTGTCTGGAAGTACATGTTTACTTAAAAATATATGTTCCTTTCCCAATTTTCTGCTTTTTCTAAAATTTCTAATTTTCTGTTCTTGATTCAAATCACCTGGGTATCCCCCTACTGCATCCCTCCCAGTAATGTTCCCTTCTTTACATTGTCCTTAATTCTTCCTGTAATTCTTCCATCTGTTATCCTGAGACAAGCTAGAAAGTTTCAGATCATGGCAGTATCAGCTATCCAGAACATGCCGGTGGTTTTAGCAGCCCTAAGATAAAGAGTTAGAAATTTACACTCTCAGGCTCTATATGCTCAGCAGGGTATTTGGTCCTGTGTGCTGAAGAGGGACCCTAACTTTTGAGTTCTCAGTCGTATCTGTGTAGCTTTCTGACTCTCACAGCATTTTTTCATTTTCTTAACAGAAAGAAAGGAAAGGAAAAAAGGTGCAGTCTTACTTTTGGGGGAATTAAGATCTTGTTGTGAATAACTAGACTGACTAAGGAATTGGAAAACTTCAAATCAATATGGTGAAACCCAATATGTGAGTGCGGAATATAAAAACCAAGATTAGGGTGAAATGTAGATGAAGAGGTGAGACGGTACTTAGTAGCACCGCATTATATATTGTGTGTCTACCTTGCAGTTACAATGAACAAAAATAAGCTGAGGAGCATAGACTATAATACAATGTAATAAAATAATTACAAAGTGATGAGTTTTGCATATTTATCACCTTTGTTTTAATACAATTTATTTAATTGCAGGTTTATATAATTTATTTGCTATTAATGCCTGTATTTAATAACCAGCCCTCAAAAATTCTGAAAATTTGACAATTGGCTCTCATGAACTGCTATGAGCCAGCTTCAGTATGCCCTGTGCCCTGTCTACTTTCTTGTTTTCACTGGTTCTGTAGTGATAATTGCTCATCTATTCTTTAGATTTAACATGTTCAGAGTGGATTAAGTCGTTAAAACATTTAAGGTGCATAACTTAAATGCTGCATATAAGAAACACATTGAAACTGAATTATATTGGTAATATAATATTTTTTAATAAAAAAGAAAAGAAAGACTTAAATGTAGAACCTCCACTATAAAACTCCTAAAAGAAAACCTAGGAAAGACTCTTCTGGACATTACTCTAGGCAATGAATTTATGACCAAGTCCTTAAAATCAAATGCAGCAAAAAAAAAAAAAAAAAAATTGACAAATGGAACCTAATTAAACTAAATCGCTTCTGCACAGCAAAAGAGACTATCAACAGAGTAAATATACCACCTATAGAATGGGAGAAAATACTTGTAGATTATGTATCTGACAAAAGACTAGTATGCAGAATCTATAAGGAACTTAAACAAATCAAGAAGAAAAAAAACCAAATAACCCTTTAAAAAGTAGGCAAAGGACATGAACAGATACTTCTCAAAAGAAGACATGCCAATGACCAATAAACATACAAAAATGGTTAATATTACTAGTCATCAGAGAAATGCAAATCAAATCCACAGTGAGGGTCCATATCACGTAAGTCGGAATGATTTCACTTATTTATTTATTAGTTGGCATCTCACTGTTGCTCAGGTTGGAGTGTAGTGTCACACTCATAGCTACTGCAACCTCGACCTGTTAGTCTCCGGCAATTCTCCCTTTCACATCAGAATTCATAGCTGGAACTATGGGCACATGCCACCATTCCAGGCAATTTTTTTGACTTATTACAGAGATGAGGTTTTGCCAAATTGCCCAGGCTGGTCTCTCATTCTCTTGCCTCAGCCTCCCAAAGTTCTGGGATTACAGGTTCAAACCACTATGCTTGGCTAGAATGACTTTTATTAAAAAGTTAAAAACCAGCAGATATTGGTGAGGTTGCAGAGAAAGAGCTCTCATACACTATTAGTGGGAATGTAAACTAGTTCATACTCTGTGGGAAGCAGTTTGGAGAGTTCTCAAATAGCTAATAATAGAATTACCCCTCCACCAGCAGCCCAAATTAGTGGGTATATACCACAGGAGCATGCACTGTTCCACCAAGAAGACATATGCACTTGTGTGTTCATTGTGGCGTTATTCACTATAACAAAGACATGGAACCAACCTAGATGCCCAGCAATAGTTCACTGGAAAAAGAAAATGTTTTTGTTTTTGTTTTTTGAGTTGGAGTCTCACTCTGTCGCCCAGACTGGAGTGCAGTGGCCGCTCCCGGCCACCGCAGCCTCGACCTGCTAGGCTCTGGCGATCCTTCCGCCTCAGCCTTCCGAGTAGCCAGAATTACAGGTGCACTGGCTAATTTTTTGATTTTTTGATTTATTGTAGAGATGAGGTCTCGCCTGTCCAGGCGGGTCTTGAACCCGCGGGCTCAGGCAATCCACTCACCTCAGCCTCCCAAAGGTGCGGGATTACAGGCTGAGCCACTGAGCCAGGCTAGAAAATATTTTACATATACACCATCTAATACTATGCAGCCATAAAGAAAGAATGATATCATGTCTTTTGAGCAACATGAATGCTACGGGAGACCATTATCTTCAGCAAATTAACCCAGAAACAGAAGACCAAATATGACATATCCTCACTTATAAGTGAGAGCTAAACACTTGGTACAAATGGACATAAAGATGAGAACAAACAATGGAGACTCTTAAAGGTGAGAAGGAGGGAGGGGATCAAGGGTAGAAACACTACCTATTGGGTATCATGTTTACTATTTGGGTGACAGGTTTAATAGAAATCCAAACCTTATCATCATGCAATATGCACATGTGACAATCCTGTACATATACCCCCTGAATTAAAAAAAAATTATAAATCATTGGGGAAAAAAAAGAACATACCTTTGTATAAATAAACTGTAGTAACAAATTAGTCACAATTAGGCCCACAAACCATTACACTGATTAATATATTAGAAACAGTGAATGCAGAATTCTGTCACTTATGAACTGTTGGAGTAACTGTCAACTAAAAATGCAATTTAAAACAAAGTCCGGATTCTGAATATTAGTCTTTTGCCAGGTGATAATTTGCAAATATCTTCTCTCACTTGGTAGGTTGCCTGTTTCTCTGTTGATTATTTCTTTTGCTGTGCAGAAGGCTTTTTAGTTTGTCTTACTTAATTATTTTTATTTTAGTTTCATTTGCTTTGGGGGATTTAGCCATACATTTTTTGCTTACGCCAAGATCCATAAGAGTTTTTCCTAGGTTTTCTTCTAGGATTTTCAGGTCTGACATTTAAATCTTTAATCCATCTTAATTTGTGTATATGGGGAGAGGTAAGGATCAGGTTTTATTTTTCTGCATGTAGTTATCCTGCGTGTTCATCGCAGGACATTTCACAATTGCAAAGATATAGAGTCAACCTAAATGCCTATCAATTGATCAGTGGATAATGAAAATGTAGTATATATACTCCATGGAATACTATACAGTCATAAAAAAAGAATGAAATCATGTCCTTTGCAGAAACATGGATGGAACTGGAGATCATCGTCCTAAGTAAACTGACTCAGACACAGAAAATCAAACACCACATGTTCTCTCTCATATATGGGAGTTGACGGTCTCAAGAATGAAAATAATAGACACCGGAGACACTAATAAAAGGGGAGCAGAGTGAGGACTAGGGTGCATAAACTACCTACGGGGCATAACGTTTACTATCCGGAGAATGGGCCACCTGAGACCCAATTCCCCCACTACACAGTATGTCCATGTAATGAATACGCATGTGTACTCCCTGAATCTAAACAAACAAACAAAAATAAAAACCTATTAAGTCTAGCTAACATTTATTTTTATTTTATTTATTTAATTTTAAATTATATACATTATCTCAAGCACTCTGCTGGACACTGATTTAGAAGACTTGTATCAGTGTAGTAGGAGTAATAAGAAACATTTAAGAAGCAATTGCAGTATTAAAAATCTTTGATGGAGGAATGCAGGTGCTATAGGGGCACAGAGGCCTTCGTGTGGAAAAGTTCTGCTAATTCCTTTTTCTAGAATCTTAATATTTATTAAAAATCACCTCCATCACCATCACCACAATCTCAACCTTGATAATAATACCAGAAGGAAACCTATGGTCAGCCTAAGACCAGCATTTCAGAGAGCCAAACAGTAAGGAAAATAAATGAGAGTACTTCACATGAACAGAGCTCTAGTTGAAACTAGGTATTAAATGCCCTCCAACAACAAATGTGAGCAAGCAATCCCCTGCTTGCCAACAGATAGTGATCAGGAGTCAATGGTGATCATATCACCGTTTGTGAGCAGTCTCTTAGTACAGCTCTTTTTGTCTGAGGATGAATAATGAGGAGGAAAATACTGGCAAACACAGGCTATTTCAAGGAGTACTAAACAAGGATGTACAAGACGGCAATGCAGCTCTTGTTTCACTGGAAGATGTCTTTTAGTATATTTTATTCAAGAAATCTACCAAAGTGATTGATTTTCAGAGTTCTTAAATGTCTGAAGTTTACTATGTTTTTGATAAAATCCAATTTGACTGGGTGACCAAAATCATGTGCATATTCAAAACTTCATGAATCCACTAAAGCTTTCTCTATTGATGTCTAGAATCTTGAAAAGTTGTCTAGAAAGAACTTGAGTTTTGTTTTTTGATAAACTCTAACTTTTTTTTTTGCATATTCAATTCCTACATAGATGCTTGGAAGTATAAATTTAATCTTATGAGATTGGCAGTTTTTCTAGGATATGTGTAATTGGGGGTCTTTTTTCAGTGCCCTGACCCTACCATTTGAATATGATAAAATATCTTTATCTATATATTTAGATAATTTTTTAAAATCAGCAATGCTTTCTCATCATACCTTTGATTTTGTTTCTGGTTCAGTTGTTCTTTGGGAACTACAGATTCTGTTTTCCTACAGGAACTATAGCTATACAATAGATTAATTTATTTTATTGCCAATTCTATGTAATTGCCCCAAGTATCACACTCATTTGAAGTGTTTTCCTATTTTCCTCTTCTTTGTCATGTATTTGCATTTTAAGCTGTCTTACAAACTTAGCACAAATTCAAACTATTTCAGACTTGTTGAATGAATATGATGTAGTTGTTTAAAATTTAAAATGGTCTGTAAATCTCTAAAGAAATATAAACATTTAAAACAATTCTTAGTGAACATATCTGAATACTAATGATTGATTCTTTGTACTAACCCAATTCTTATTGCAGATTCCCTTCCTTTTTGGGAGGCATACAAATTACTAAACCAAAAAGCTTTCCAAATTAGAAGCACAAAATGCCATTCAGATAAGTCAAATTTGCAACATGTTCTGCAAAGTAGGCTGAACTTTCTCACACTCAGTAAAATCTGTCGTTTAAAGATCTGGGAAAATAGCTTGTACTTTTAAAACTCATTAGAATTGCAATTTATTTTGATTTTGATTCAACATGAACACTCTGATATTTCAGCTTATTCCTAACTCTTTTAATAGAAAGCATGAACATTTAGCAGTTGTTATAATTATGCATAAAAGGATCACTTATTGATCTAATATTGTGATTTGGTGGAAAAAATATTTTGATCATAATCTTATACTTTAAAAGTTGATTAACTAAAAACATTACACTTGTTTAAATTTTATTAGGTATATTTCAATTTTTATTCTTTAAAAAACAAAGCATATCTGTTTCTTTACCCATTTTCACTTCCTCTCCTCCTGTCTCAGAGAACTGGAAGTAAGCCCTTGAGAGCAGGGCTAACTTTCACATCTCTTCTTTGGTAACTAAGATCAAGGTCTTTGTTATCAGGCAAACTTGGACCCAGATTCTGCCTCCACAATTTTATATATATATATATAAAATATATAAACTTGGAAAATTATTTCATTTCCCTTAGTCATAATTACCTCATTAGTAAATGGGTTGCTTTAAGGACTTATTGAGTTGCTCCTGTAAAGTGGAAATACTGTACTAAACATCTATTTTGGGCTAGAGTTCGTGCTTTTGTATGCTGTGGTTAGCAGTACATTTGGCATATAGTAGACATTTGATAAGGTGTGAAAGTTTAGTTTTAACTTCAACATGTTTTTATTTGTGAATAAATTAAAAAAGAAGCTTCTTTTTCCCTCTTTCTAATTTAATAATTTGCATTTAGTTGACTTTATTTGATTTCTGATTTCACGGGCCTTTCTAGTTTAAAATAAGCTTGCTTTTTGTTTGTTAAGGCACACATGCCATGTATTGTAACAAACGGCAATAGTTCTACAGATGAAAACAGAAGAAAAAAGATCCTATGAATAAAATGTTTTTATATCTAATAACTAGGCCTTGGGATATAGCATTGCCAGAATTTTCAATGTAGAAAAATATTTATTTTAGCTCAAGCATCTTTAGGTCTACAAAGTGGGCCTTAGCTGAATATTAATGTGAAATCTAACTCTGACTGAAATCGTGCAGGTGTCTGGCATGTATGCTAAGCCATTTCTGGAGGACTCTGTGAATAACAAGCCGTCCATTTAGTCCTTTGACAAGAGTAACTCTCTCCTTACACTTTCTGCAGGGCAAGCTTTAGACCCTCCACACCTGGTCACACTGGAATCCAATTTTGTTTAAAAAACTTCTTGTTCTAAAGCAGGATGAGGTAAATTAAACTGTTTTCCCGATAATCTATGATGATTTTGTTTGGTGAAATGTTTACAAGTACAATCTCTCTGAGAGAAGGACCATCTGAATAGAAGCTCAGTACTTAAAAGCAGATTTTCAAGGTAACTAGATTAATCCAATGTTGCTTTGAAGAATTCCATAGACTAATATTTTATTCTGCAAACATGTATCAAGCAAATTTATGTGCTACTCTTCACAACTATGAGAGACACACACACACACAGACACACATTCATGTGTGAGAGATGCATGTGCGTATATATATATATAATTAAGGCATATACATGTCTGTATGTGTATACAATTTTATTCATATACATATAATTAACTGTATTCACAGTATAATGTACATGTGATAGAAGTTTGTCATCTTAAATAGTGCTCAAATATACCATTTTTGTTCAAATTTTTGTCTACATGTTCTTTCTTTTAACTGCACCACATGGCAGATGAAGAAATTATACTAGAAGTAGGAGATCTGTTAACTCTATTTATTTTTAATTATTATTATTGCTATTTTTTGAAGTGGGGTCTCACTTTGTTGTCCAGGGACAATCGTGGCTCATTCCTCCTGGGCTCAGGCTATCTGCCATTTCTGCATCCTAGTAGCTGGGACTATATGCACATGCTGCCATACCTGCTAATTTTTTGATGTTTTGCAGAGATGAGGTCTCACTATGTTGCCCAGGGTGGTCTTGAACTCCTGGGTTCAAGTGATCCTCCCACCTCAACCTCCCAAAGTGCTGAGATTACAGGCATGAATTACTATGCCCGGCCTAAACTCCAGCCGTTTGTTTTTCACTTGAGCTTGTGATGCCATAATTATTTTTTAAAGCCTCTTTTCCGTTTAGTGAAGGCTATTTTAGGTAAGAAAAAGCAATGGTTTCAATAGCTATCTACTTGTATCTCAAAAAGTTCTCCATTTCAATATGAACCAATGAGAGTATCCCCGTCCTCCACTCTTTGCTCAGCATGCAGCTCCTATAGTCACTGACGTGTGACCGTTAGACATATGAACTGAGTGAAGGTGAGGGTGTTAATCCACATTATAACTATCAACAAATCCAGTTATTTTATTTTAAAAAACAAATTCTCAGATATCTTTCTTGAATTCCAATATGTATTATCACACATTTCAGGGTGTATCTTTCCAATTTTGAGACTCTTATTTTGCAAAACATTGCTAAGTCACTAGGAAATTTCAAAACTGCAAGCATGCCTATAAGAATCACAAGACCCAAAGGAGATGGACTTCAATGAGGAGTTATGGAATCTTCTGCATATCTCCAAGGAAATGTTCAGGTGCTTTACTGTCAGTAATGTATATTTTATTTTATTATTATTATTATTTTTTGAGTTAGAGTCTCACTGTTGGCCAGAGTGGAGTGCAGTGGCCGCTGCCGGCCACCGCAGCCTTGACCTGCTGGGCTCTGGCGATCCTTCTGCCTCAGCCTTCCAAGTAGCTGGAACTACAGGTGCACAGTACCATGCTCAGCTAATTTTTTTGATTTATTGTAGAGATGAGGTCTCACCTGCCCAGGCGGGTCTCGAACCCGCGGGCTTAGGCAATCCACTCACCTCAGCCTCCCAAAGGCGCAGGATTACAGGCTAAGCCACCGAGCCCGGCCTTTCGTAATGTATATTTTAAACCACAGTTACTTTATTTCAAATATAAAATGATGTTGTAATGTTTAATATACTTTTCAAACTGTATTTCTTTCTGTCTCTCTACCCTCTCCTCTCTGATTTTGATTTTACTGCCTCTGAGAATTGTGCTGCCATACTTCTTTGAGAAATCGTTCTCTAATGCAGTGGTTCTCAACTGGGGTTCATTTTGACTCCAAGAGGACATTTAGCATTGTCTGGAGAAATTTTTGGTTGTCACTATTGGGGGGTGGATTGGTAGTTGGTAGAGGTCTAGGATGCTGCTAAACATCTTACAGGGCACAGGATAGTCCCTCACAACAAATAATTATCTAGTCCAAAATATCAAAAGTATCCAGGTTGAAAAATCTTACTGTAATGGAATATGCACTGGCTTTGCGATTCATAGAAAGGCAGAGACAGAGCAAGGTATCTATGAGAAAGGACAAAACATCTTCCCTAGAGGTGCAGTACTAATGTAATGACTTAGACCGGTACTTCAGAATGTGAATACAAATCACTCAGGAGTTTTTTGGATTTCCGATTTCAATTTAGAATGTCTGAGATGCACCCTATTATTCTTCATTTCTTTTTTTTTTTTTTTTGAGTTGGAGTCTCATTCTGTCGCCCAGGCTGGAGTGCAGTGGCAGGCTCACAGTCACTGCAGCCTTGACCTGCTGGACTCAGGTGAACCTTCCTCCTCAGCTTTCCAAGTTGCTGGAACTACAGGAGTGTGCCACCACACCTGGCTAATTAAAAAAAAAAATTAGTGTAGAGATGAGATTTCACCAAGTTGCCCAGACTGGTCCCAAACCTCTGGGCTCAGGCAATCCTCTTGCCTCAGCCTCTCAAATTGCTAGGATTAGAGACTTGAGTCACTGCGCCCGGCCTGACATTCTTCATTTCTAACAAGCTTCCAAGTGTTGCTGATGACACTGATCTGGGGTCCACATTTTGAGTAACCATGAGCTAGATCATTCTACTTATGGCTTCTTAGAAAGCAACTTGAAAAAAGAACTATTAGAGAGGACAAATTCTATTATGTTTCAATATAGATATAAAATATATGTAAGAACTATCATAAGAATTTTGTTTTCAATTTATTTACTATTAAAGTTAAGTGCAAAGCATCGAAAAGGAAAATTGTTCTATAGGACTTTCTATAAAAAAAATAACAGTCTTTTGACTTCTCTCCATTCTCAGTTTCCTTCATCATTACCTGGTTGGTGCATTTCTTACCTTTCTCTATACATCTTGTTATCTTCTAATTCCATGTCTTCCTCTTCCTTGGCTAATTTCCTTTTATGATGTAATGTATCATCTGGTAACTTCTGACAAAAGGTACATGAGAGAATAATATTTTGAGCATTTCCATTCCCCAGATGCCATTGCAATTGGCATTGCAATTGATGAATAGTTTGGCAGGTTATAGCTTTTTGAGTTGAAAGACATTGAACTGCAGATCATGAAAGTGCTGATCCATTGTCTTTTAGATCCTCATATTCCTCTCGAGAAGTTCAAATCTGTTCCCCCATTACCCAAGTCTTTCTGGGTTTTGGTGACACAATTGACCTGCTTCTAAGCTGTCTCGATTGGTGGCATTTGACATTCTCTGATAGGTTGAGCAGGTCACAAGTATTCTAATGGTTTCCCAGGTTCCAAACGTTACTATGTCCACTCCTATTGTCTTTGTGCTCATGCCTCTCCTTGGAGGAATAAATCTTCAAGGACATGATGCATTCAAGAAATAGTACAGAAACCATGAAGAAGAAAGAAAGTTGAAGTTTTCAGGACAGAAAGGATTTGCCATGAACCTACAATGTGACTTCGGTGCTATAAGTCTGTTAAGTTCCTTATTAGGAGGAAAATCAACATTCTTTGAAAACCATATGTTGGGTTCTTCATATGCGTGATGCAATTTAGTCTCTTCAATAATTTTAATGTAAGATATGGGTGCTCGAAGAAAATTATTAATTTATTTTAAGAAAGAAAGTGCCAGACATGGGATGCAGAACACTTGCTTTAACATCTATATAAAAAAATTCTCAATATAAATAAAAATACAATGTTTCAAACACAAAGGTGAAGTCAATTCTGCTCTCTCTAGTAATGACTCAAATGTGTTCTGACCAATACAACATGAAGTTTTGTACCTTTATTCATTGTTCTGACTGATTGAAAGCTTTTGACACAAGATATATATTTTTTTAGGTCCTCAGAGTTGTAGATTAGGTACATGTCTATTCTATAGACTTCTTGAACCATCACAGAATATTTTTAGAAAAATTCTTAAAAATGTTTACTTTTCCTTTGCTATAGTAATAATTTTCCATGGCATCTCTAGTATAAGCTTAGGAAATGTGCCTATTGGATAGTATGTTGTTACTTTTCCTTTCTGTCTCCAAATGCTAGATTTGAATCTAAATTCCCGTTTGCAGCCGTAGATTGTGTAAGTGATAATTCTTGGAGAAAACTTACATAAAATAGGAAGACAAAAATCACAAAATTTAAGAACATCAGAAGAGCAAAACAGTTAAAATTCCACATCCTTAATTCAGAGTAAAGATGACATTGAGGAAAAAAGAAACAACAATTTTGCACTATGAGTGGAAAAATTTGGGAAAGTGCATTTATTGTGTATAGTACTCACCAATAAATATATTGTATATTGTATATTAGATGGGCAAATATACTGGGGAGATTTTGGCACCAAGAAGAAACTACAAAATCACCAAAAATAGCAACATTATCTGCTCTGTGATTTGTACTAGGATCAGGCATCACCAGGGACTGATCAGTTTAGAATTCTTGAGAAGAAAAGAAACCTATAAACTGTGAAATGTACTAACCACAAACTGTCATCAGACACTCATGGTCATCTGGTAAACACCTGTGACTGACTAAAATCTGTTTCATTGCTGGGAGAGATACTTTAAGGTTTATGCCAAAATCGTGATTCTTTTTTTTTCAGGTTTCAAGTTCTGTACCACAATTTTTTAGCAATTCTATAAGCAGTAAAATCGATAAGCAAAAGGTTTGAGCTAAAAATATAACCACTATAAATATTTAATATGTATTAATATTGTGTTGTTTTATTTTCTTCCTGAGTGATATTTTAAGCAAAGAAACTCTGAAAAATTTGATTTCCCCAAGTTATTGAATGATATGGTATTTCTTTTCTTTCTTTCTTTTCGTTTTTTTTTTTTTGAGTCAGAGTCTCACTCTGTCTCCCAGGCTGGAGTGCCGTCGCATACTCATGGCCACTGCAGTCTTAAACTGCTGGGCTTAGGCGATTCTTCCACCACAGCCTTCCAAATAGCTCAAACTACAGGCATGTTCCACCTTGCGCGTCTCAATTTTTGATTTATTGTAGAGACGAGGTTTTTCCAAATTGCCCAGGCTGGTCTCAAACCCCTGGGCTTAGGCAAGCCTCTAGCCCGCCTCCAAAAGTGCTAGGATTACAGGCGTGAGACACCACATCTGACTAGTTATTTCTAATGTATTGATTATTTGGTGAAGTACTTTCCTATATTTCTTCTATAGTTTTAGCGCTTTTCAGTATGAAACTAGTAAGAAAAGTAATTTCTATTGGATAGAATGATATAAAGATAGATCTAGAAAAATTACTAGAAACACTTGTATGAATTTTTTTAAAATCACTCAAAAACATGACTTATTCATGCATGCAAGGAAAAAATTGGGAAAAAATGATTTGTTCAAACTGTACATGAGATATTATTGCTATCTTGAATGTTGTCCTCCAAAATGGTGACTGAATCAGAAAATATGGAGATTACGAACTACAAATTAAACAAGGAACTTCTTAAAGGTACAAAAATGAAATTATAATCTTAATTTAATTATTATTATTATTATTATTTTTTTAAGTTGGAGTCTCACTCGGTCGCCCAGACTGGAGTGCAGTGCCGCTCCCGGCCACCGCAGCCTCGACCTGCTGGGTTCCGGCAATCCTTCCACCTCAGCCTTCCGAGTAGCCAGAATTACAGGCGCCCCCTACCACGCCCGGCTGATTTTTTGATTTATTGTAGAGATGAGGTCTTGCTGCCCAGGCGGGTCTCGAACCCGCGGGCTCAGGCAATTCACTCACCTCAGCCTCCCAAAGGCGCGGGATTACAGGCTGAGCCACTGAGCCCGGCTGAAAAAATTATTTTCTAGGCACTGAGTGTAGATGCAGAAGCAAATGGTTGTTGAATAGTTTTCCTGGGATAATGATTAACTTTAGTGAAAATTCAAGTGACCTCTGTCCGCTTATCTCAAATTTCAGAGTGCCAGCAGAAATGCCAATGAATACCTTGGGGGAATTTAGAGCCTACCTCAGCTTCAATATACTCTGCAGTTGGGGTTGAAAGCTAAGATGCTACTCTTTGAAAAAGGAATGAGACCAGGAATATAACTAAATAAGTAGATGGGTAATATACTGGGGAGACTTTGGCACCAAGAAGAAACTACAAAATCACCAAAAATAGCAACATTATCTGCTTTGTGATTTGTACTAGGGTCAGGCATCACCAGGGACTGATCAGTTTAGAATCCTTGAGAAGTAAATGCACATCTCTTCTGCTGCTTAAATGATTGAGAGAGCCCTTGGCTGTAAAAGCATGTGATCCATTTGCGCAGAACCAGGAATTGTGAGGTCAACTTGTACTATGAGATAGAGCAGGCATGAAATTGATTTCATTTTCCTCAGTATGAGCATGAGTTCTTCTGATGATGTCACTATGGGGTTGATTGTAAATGCTCACCAAGGTACCAGGGATAACAGCTAAATCATTCAATTTTGGTGTGTCTATTCTTTAATTGCTTAGTTACAGATTTATGAAATGTAACAAGGACTCACATACATGGTAGGTATGTGGAGATTCCTGATGTCTGTTCCAGATGGCTTTCAGTCAGTCGTCTTTTAGCTCAGTCATCATGCTTATCTCCCTCCCTCCCCCTACCCTTCTCTGGCTTTCTGTCTCTGGTGCATGCACAATAGCATTTTTGGGGGAGATTCTCATTCCTATGAATTGTTTTGTAGTTTAAAATTAAGTCGGGTAACAACTTTTAGTCATCAATTATGAATGGAGTCACAGTGATATGCTGTTCCTTGAAATTCGTGCTTATGATCTTGATCTCATTAGCACCTTTAGCATTGGCAGTGTAATTTTGAGCCTTGTTGAGGGGCAATGGGATTTCATCTGTTTTTTTTTAAATTACTAGAATTTATAATTGTATTTTTTCTCCAAATGAATTACATAACATGAGATCTTTTGGATTAACCTTTTAGTACTTTTGACTAAGACAAGAGTATATGATTCCAACATGGATGGCCAGGACCAAATGGCTAGTACCAGTGTTAATTTTGAAATTAATTTGGGTTTCAGCACCTTAATATTCCCGTGGGGGTTGTTGGGATGATGGTCTTTATCAGATTTCCAGGTCTCTTTAGTGGCCATTATTTTTGAGCCAGGTGTTCTCTCCCTTCTTCGAAAAAGACCATACCTACTTCCCAGTGGCTCTTTGTCCTACACAGTGAACAAGGTCCTGGAGATTTAGGCCTCTTTGGGGTAACCATGCTTTAAGTGTTCCTACAGATTGTACCCACAGCAATAGACTCCATCCCCTCAGCAGGTTTATTCTTACCAGGTCTCTGTTGGACAGTTGAAGTTTTGTTACTAATGGTGACTGCCAATTGGGATGCCTCTTTTGACCTTTTGGTCCCGCAGTCTTTCATGTTGGCACCCTTTGCTCCTCTAATGTCTTGCTAAAAAAAAGCCTCAAAAGTTCTTTAATGGGCTATGCATATGAAATTTTTGACCATTTGTCTGTAGATTAAAATGACAATAGGCTGTTTTACAGCTAGTTAACAGGATTAGTTAATTGACATGTGATCCCTTTGCTTTTGTCCAGGAAGCGGACAGATAGAGGAGCCCTAAAGGATAGGCCCTTACAGAGCAGTCTCTGACAGACTTGAAAGAAAAAATAGCCATCCATGTCCTTAGCAGGTTTTCTGGAAGAGTGTCAATGAAATTAATGTGAGAATATAAGAATCGAATGAGAAAGGGCATCCCCTTAGCTCCTTATCCCACTGGAGGCAGGCCTTCTGGCTAGCAGTAAGGCTGCTTCTGTGCATGTTCAGAGACTTCTCATAGAGGGCTGGAGCCCCAGCAAAAAAACTACTGAACTGAGGCAGAGTCCCCTCAGGTCACTATCAGGGTTCCATTTAAGGTCCTTGAATGGTACTGTTGATTTTCCAATTGGATAAATCTCTTCCCCATTTCTGGCACTATAGGAGATACAAAGCTCTTCTCTAAATTTTTCTGTCTCCTTCAGGGCTACCTTTTTCTCAGTGATTGCCAGGGTTTGACTTAAGAGTAATATAACCTCCTTTCAGGAGACATCAAATACTTGGGTTAATTTCTGGAAAGCATCTGTATACTTGTCAGGGTCATCTGAGAAACTGCCAAGATCTCCCTTAATCTGTTTCAAATCCAGTAGGGAAAATGGAGCCTGTACTTTACTAGGGCCATATTCACTAAGCATTTCTTGTAGGGGCGTGAGTACAGAGGGAGCTTGTTTGGGATTAGAGTTATTAGGGGTGGCAAGCTTGAATATGGGGATGACCTGGATAAGGGGGACAGGATGAACCAGGAGGAGTGGCCTCAGGGGCTGATGCTTTCTCCTCAGTGTTGCCTTTGAGGCTGGCATCCCTGGTCTCTTTGGCCATCCTTTGAAATGACCTCTTGGAGGGATGCATCAATCTTATAGTGTTGACAAATGTCCAGTTCTTCCCACAAGGCAAAGAAGGCTTGTACATAGGAGACCTCGGGCTATTTTCCCTGGTGTCTACAAAAATTGTCTAACTGCAGGATGGTATTATAATTGATACTTCCCTCTGGAGGTCAGATCTCTCAGTCCTGCAACTTATAACTCTGCCATGCTTGAGTGCAAAATAATCTAAGATTTTTTTTTCTTCAGAGTCTGAGGATCAAAGGTGTCCCAGTGACTCTGGATGCACTTGAGAGGAGTACATGTGGTAGATGACTGATTACTCATCTGAAGAGAAAGAGGCAAAAGAAAGGTATCCCTTAGCTTTTCTTCCTCCAACCAACATGCATGAATAAGGATTGAAGAAAAAACGGCATCCCCTTACTTTCCTGTCCTTATATGTTCATGGTGTTCCCATGGATGTGAGCATGACCTCCATCCATGTGCAGTAGAAGGGAACTGGTTGGCAGGAGTAACCAAGCTTACATATTCAGTGGCCCACCCTTCACTGTTGATTGTGATTCTGAAGCCCTCAAACCTCGCATTTCCTCCTGATCCAGACTGAGTCTTGAAAATGACACTGGAGCAATTATATCTGGGCAAGGAAATGTGGGGGGGGGCATTTTTGGGACCTTCTGTGAAACTCTGGTCAGTAGAGCCATGGATTGAGCCAAGTTGCAACATCCATATTAATGGGAGAAATTACTTTCAAAACAAAGTCCTGTTTACCTGGTAAGGAACCATTCAAGTTGGAGACATAAAAGTGCCTGAAGAAGGTATATGGGTTCATTGAGACGGTCCCCAGTGACCTCGAAAAACTCAAGCCAGCAGCCGGTGGGGCATCTCTCTTACTGCTTCTCTATCACAAGCAGAATTTTTCAACTTATAAATGGGGCAAGAAAGTGAGCTTGCATAATCCAGTTTTAATAGGCCCAACAGATGAGGTGTCTGAGTTCCTGGGCATAGAGCCAACAAGGGACTTTAAAGGGAAAAGTTTGCTTACCCTCAACTTTTACTTACCCAGAGGATCCCCCGAATATGCCAGCAAGGCTTTGCATGCTAGGCTGAAACTATGGAGCCAGAGTCTTCTTAAACAAAAGAAAGAGAAGGACCCAGGGAAGTAGGTACCTGATCTCACAAGATGCCTCCCAAAAGGAAAAGTTACATTCCTCACGTAGCAAGGCTTCTCATGTTTGCCAGGCTATGCCTTTTGATGTGTAAAAAAACAAAAAAACTAAAAACCACTGAAATCTAGAGGAGGGAAGGTATTTTGGGAACAATAGCCTCCTTCCCTATGCTATTGGGTTCTTTCATTAAGATAAAGAAAGTTCTCTAAATCTTTATATGTCCCTGATTCTAGGAAGAGACAGAAACAGCCTTGTCCTAATGACCAAGCTAGCTACCATGCTGCTCGGCAATGCCATCTTGCTAGGTTGCAAAAACACCCACAACATTGAACACAAAGAAGACAGCAGTCATGGCAAGAAGGTACATGTGATAGGAAAGATGAGGACAAGAAGCCTTGGAAATGAAAGTAAAGAGATAGATCTGTTTTCATTCATTCTTTCAATATATCCTGGACGAACCCCCAAGAAATGTTCTGCTTTTATTTGTCTGACATGTTGGTGAACTGAACCGACAAGTAATGGTGCAGTCTCCAGAGCTGCACTGCTAGCCTGAGATTTATGTAGTGGCCAAAGACACAATGGTGTCTAGACAGGGGAACGCAGTGGTGCCTGACAACTTGGGGAGGTCAACGACCATGGAGCCCCAAGGAGTGTTACCACTCTCTCAAATTGGCAGACTGGCAAGCTGAGACTCCAAGGAGTGTTATAACTCTCTCAGCTCTGAGGGTCCAGCTCTTTTAGTTCAGCAAGTTCTAGGTTCTTGTCTCATGTTGAAGAAGAATACGGAGCACGGACATCAGACAGTGAGTAAGTCAGATTTTATGAGGAGATAGGAAAGTTCTCCACAGTGAGAGGGCATCCAAAAGTGAGTTGCTGGCAGAACAAAGAAGTGCGTCTGCTTGACTGGTGGGCAGGCTTGAAAAATGCACGAATGTACCAATCATAAAAGGCACTGTAGGGTAAAGGACCAATCAGGAGAAGACGAAAAGGGCCAATCGAGAAGCAAGTGAAAGGGGAAGTCTGCAGATCAGGAAATAGATGTTCTCATTCTGGTCTGTGGAATCCATCTGGAACTTATAGCAGGCAAAACAGAAATTTTTACCAGAGACTTGCCCTACCTGTCTGCCTAACCAGTTTCTTCCTTCCTCCTCTCTCAATTTTTTTAACTGATTTTTTTTTCCTAGTGACAAGTTACTTTTTCCTGCTTCTTGGTATATTTAGCAATTTTTGATTCTGCACTGTATATTGTAAATATTATGTGTTTGAGTGTCTGCATATATTTATCTTTCTTTAAAGAATGTTGTACTTTGATCTTTCAGAAAGATAAGTTACTTACAGATGAGTTTTATCTTTCTGAGTCTTGATTTTAAGTTTTTATAGAATAGATCTATAATAGTCTTGTTTTAGAGATTATTAAACTCTATGACTATGTGCAATGCTCTTGGAGTTTTTAAGTGCCCTGGATGATCAGTGAGCCCTCTCACTCTGTTTTTTTTTTTTTTTTTTTTTGAGTTGGAGTCTCACTCTGTCGCCCAGACTGGAGTGCAGTGGCCGCTCCCGGCCACCGCAGCCTGGACCTGCTGGGCTCTGGCGATCCTTCCGCCCAGCCTTCCAAGTAGCCAGAATTACAGGCATGTGCTACCACGCCCGGCTGATTTTTTGATTTATTGTAGAGATGAGGTCTCGCTGCCCAGGCGGGTCTCGAACCTGCGGGTTCAGGCAATTCACTCACCTCAGCCTCCCAAAGGCGCGGGATTACAGGCTGAGCCACTGAGCCCGGCTCTCTCACTCTGTTTTAAATGGAGTCCAAATGTCTCCTTTCCCTGTTCTACCTCTAGAAATTTGTTTAGCATATAGATCCTAAGTCATCATTTTCTTGGTCTTATGACGTTTATGCTGTTTGTACCTGGCTAGTGTTGAATGCAGACTCAAAGAGACACCATTTTAATTTCTGAGTCATGTTTGTTGTGTATTCTCTTGTACTATCATCTGACGTATTTTTTATTTTAAACATTGCAGTACTAAGTTAAGAAGTTCCCATTTATTTTTTTATAATAGTTTTTATAACTCTCCTTAAATTGTCTCTTTATAAATCGAGTATTTCCAGGTCATTTGAGGGAACACAGTTACCCTGATAGCATGCTTAAGCTATATTTGTTTGTTATTGTGTGTTGTAAGAGTTTTGATTAACGAAGGCTAATTAGTCATATCCCTTCTTTTCAGATTCCAACTAATGGAGACATAGATGTAAAATCAGATTAGGGTGAAAATTCAGCTTCAACAGTGGCAAAACTTGATTGACAAGTGTGGCTGGGACAAGTAGTAAAAAGTAACTGAAGAGTGGCTGGTTCCTCTAAGAGCTAACCAAATACAAAGAGGAGGCTGAGGAGGAGGAGATAGCAAGTTCTTTGTTAAAACCAAGGGATTCTGTGATGTATCAATAGTGTCCATTTCTCCAATTTTAGGTTACACTTTTGAGGAAAATAATGAATTAATGGTGGAGATGGGAATGAAAGCTTCTTCCCAAGAACTTTACAAAGACAGTGAAAAACTGAGGAGAAACTGAAGAGAGTGGAAGGAAATATTTTCTCTTACAGTGCCCATCCTGTTAAAAAGAAGTCTGCTGAATTTAGGCTCTGCTTGTCAACTGTCAACCACAATCTATTGTGAAATAGAGAAAAAGAAAAATGACTAGCCATAAAAAGTGAAGTAAAATTGTGTCGAAATTCTCATTAGTAATTTTTGCTTTAATATTTAAATATTTGAAGTTTTCAAGTATCTTGGGTTTCTGAAAAGTTAAATCATCAGATAATTGTCCAATTATTTGTTGTAGTCCTCTATATTGTAAACATAAATATAATAAATTTTGTTTCTAAATTGATTATAATTTACAATTATATTAATTTTACAGTGATTTTTGTTTTATTAGATATGTTTAATTATATATTTGTATTTAGTTATATATTTAATGATGTATCATTTTATTGTATTATATTTTATTATTATTTACTAATGGAAGACGAAATAAATATGAATCTGAAACCTGTATAATAGTATAATTCAGATATTTACATTTCATACAGATATTTATGTGAAGTTACATTTCAATATTGGGTTCATTGAAAAAAAATGAATAGGCATGATTTATAGATTAATGGTCACACCTCACAAGAGATAACATGAACTATTTGGAGGTGAGAAGACTATACACCAAATCTTAAAAAGTAACATTGAAATCCATTTTTTAAATTATATAAAAAAGTAGAGATACATAATTATAGTTAATATATAAATCACTCAACCAGAGCTTTTTTATTTAACATGCCAATTTCTTAGCCTTGAGTTTAAGTGATTCTAAATTGACACACTGCTCAGATTCCTGCCTTAGAAAATAAACTTATCTAAAAATCTCTTTTACAAAAATTTCCAACAAGGCAATTAATTAGAGGCTTTTAGTCTCCAATATGTGCCAATATTTATTAGTTTACATTGAAACCATGAATCATATTATTTGGCTAATGGTAAAAGACTCCAGTATGGATGCTAGCTTTTACAGTCAGTAACTGTAATTCTAGTTATACTAAAAGTACCATTGTAATTACAATTTTCTATTTCTACAATGTAGACATTATCTTCAAAATTAACACTCTCCAGATTCTTAAATCATTTTCCAATCTCCATGGACATTTCTTGATTGTGTCAACTATCAGTATATAAATAATTTAATGCTGTTTTGATATTTTTTACTTTTATTAAAGCAGGAAAATCACATCTACGTATATCTGGTTTTCCAGTTAGATGATTTCTGAGAGCAGAGGCTACACTTCCTTTCTGTTTTGATTCACTAACAACAATCTAGTTGGTGTACAGAAATTGTGATGAAGTGACTTTATCACGTTAGACACCAACATATACCTGTGGGCAGATTAATTTGGTGCACTGTATTTTCAGTTGATGAGAGATTCTAGGGTATATTCAAGTATCGGGCATAGCAAAAGCTTTTGGTAGGTACCTTTACTTAATAAAGAGTCATGATTTGTGAAACACCATGCTAGGGTGTTTTGGGGAAAATAAAAATTAATATAAAGATGATACTCTCTGCGTACAGGGGAGAATAATTGCAAAAAGACATGGAGTGAGGTAGGGAATGTAGACTGAATAAAAGTGGGAAGCAAGCAGTTTAGCCTTTCAAGAGAAATAAATAGTAGTGATGACCTGTATAAACTACTACCTCCCATAATGCTAAAATAAAATATTTCAGTATATCCACAATTAAGACTTGGAGTTTGAATGGAGTCTGTACAAAAATCACAATTATAGAGAAAAATTTATTGTGTTTACCTTGCTATCTCATTATGACTGAGAAAGGAGAGAAGGTATCTTGAAAAGGGTAAGCTACTTATTCCTTAGTTCATTAATGCATATGCTCATCCATTTATTCGCTTATTTATTATTCTAAGATTTATTGAGCATCTACTACCTTCCATGTAATGTTCTGGGTGTTATGGATATAAAGAAAATTAATATATCAAATTTACTGCCATAAAATATTTCAAAATCTACTTGGGAGAAATTCACAATTTAGTAAATTGATTCAAATTTTATTTAGTTAAGAACAAGCCTTTTTCTTTCATTAGGGAATGAGCAATGGTCTAGACCAATTCCATTGCCCTGAGATATCATATTTTTCACCATTATTGTTCCAGTCATTTGGTATTGCAAGATCTTCCCTCCTCATAAAATTCTTTTAAAACAGAAATAATCCTTGGAGGATCCCTACATTCAGATGTTAATGGGTAATTTAAATGATCTGGCAACATTTTAGAAATAACTGAAAAGAAAGTTAACAGTAAGAAGGGCCAAACTAAACTTCCAGAGTGGGGCACAAAGGCACTAGCAGAACAGGTAAAGGTGCCAATTTATTTTGATATATTTTAGTGTTCTGTGAAGAAGAAATGATAACCAAAAAATGATGTCCTCATAGAGAGGAAATCAGTAAAATGCTATTTAGAGATATTATTATTATATTGATTACAATATACCATAAAATAAAAATGAATTATTAAAAAATGCCACATTGTGATAATATGTGTGTTGAGATACATATACACATACACATACAAATACAAATGTATGAATAGAAAAATATTGAAAATATATGGACTAAAAAATGTTTGTTAGCTCTAAATGCTCTAAATGGTTGGACTTATGGTTGATATTTTAAAATTCTTCCCTAATTTTTGGAGCATATATGAATTCTGCAAAATTATTTTATCATTTAAACTTTTTAATTGAAATATAATAAAGATATATAAAGTACATAAATAATAAGTGTTTTGGTTGGTGACTTTTTACAAATTATATATATATGTATACCAATGTACTTAATATCCAAATCAAGAAAAAGAATTTATGAGTACCTCAGAAGCAAACTTTTTCCATCTCAAACCCCTTAGCGTTCCTTACCCCTGTAATAAATTTATTAAAGCTTTTAATGTCAGTCTTGGGAAGAGGTCTTACGGAACATGTGATATTTTGTCAGTGTACATAAATCACTGAATTCCTTTTGTGGTTATTCTCATGCATACGTAGTACACAAATTTCCAAATATTGAATTAAATAAGTATTTGTAAATCTGTGTAAAATCGAAAATACATCATACAAATGCAAATGCTAGTAACTATTATTTTAAACTTTTTTGACCTGCTGAGCAAAGACTATTAACAGTCCTTATCTATGATTTTCGTTCTTTTTTTATCCTTTTTCTTCTCTTATTTTGTAGTTAACTAGCATATATGTCACACAACCTCAGATTATTCATGTAGCTCACAGAATCTAACAGAATGTAACTGAAGGTTCCTGCCATGACGACTTTTCCCTGTTCCAGGACCGTGACTACATTTGGTTGTTTCTGTCCAAGTAGTTGACTAGCCTGGAAGAATTACAGTTTAGTTTGGATGCTCTTTTATTAAAGAATCTGTGCTTGTCGGCTTCCTAAAACGGTCAAGTTGAAGACCACATTCCCATGAGACTGTGCACACATGTGAATGATATTTGTACAGGCTCCCAGAGTTAATGGATGTGAAGTCTGTAACAACATCTCAGCTGGGGAACTAGTCTTCAGGAAGGATGTCAGTTTTAACTCAGTAATTACTTCTCCGAATTTTCCCCAATTACTTTAAAAGCAGAGGATTTTAAAAACTGGATGGCAGTCATACATTATGTGAAATTATGATTCTTAAACTTTGCATTAATTAAAAAACCATAGTAAATTATATTCATTCTGAAAATGTATTAAGTTGTTATATACAGTAAATATAAACAGAAGTCAGTTATGGGACTGCTATTATAGATACTGACCAATAGTCAAACAAGTACATTTTGAAATTTTCCTCTTTAATAAAAAAAAATTGTTTTAACTGACAAGCTATGACTAGATTGTGTCAAGAAGAAAGCTTCTGTAGAACTTGGGAGGTTTTACAAAAATGAGATAGCTCTCTCTCTCTCTCTCTCTATGTGTGTGTATATATATATATATATATATATATATATATACTGTGTGTGTGTGTGTGTGTGTGTGTGTGTGTGTGTGTGTGTAGTTATGGATGAGCATCATGATATATTACTATTAAGGCATGGGAATTAGGTTTGATATGCTACCTTTGATGTATAAAATGAATTAATGGATAGATCAATTTATCAATCCATAGAAAAATAGGTTCAAATATGCATAGTATTTTTTGAAGGCAAAGCAGGGACTTGGGAAGAATGGTCAGGGATAGGATGCAGATTTACTTTTTAATCATATATTCATCTGTCCTATGCCATGACTATCCATCACCTCTACGGAAACATATTTTGAAAAAGAGAAAACAGAATGGTCTGTACTATACCACTTAAGAGTCTAAGAACAAAAGCAAATTTATAATCCTTTGATTAAAATATTTAAGCTGTGGTTCCTATTGAAATTGTATGTATGTATGTATGTATGTATGTTTTCATCACACCATGTCTTTTCATAAACTATTTTTATTAATTTCTTGCCTAATGTATTTCACAGCAATACTGGTTACTTGGTGTTTATAACCAATTACCCATGCTGTGGAGGTGATAGAATCAAGCACGTGAAAGCCAGTGGACCCAATTAATGAGGAAACTTTCAATTCACAATAGGTTTTTATTTCATCCCAGTTGATGTCAGAGTTTATATATAAAGTCAATAATCAATCATCTAATTGGCATGACCTTTTCATGCACATTAGATTGTACAAAGGAATGGTTCATATTTCCATCCTATAGGTTTCGTTCGGGTGAAAACTTTGGTATTTTTTGATGTTTGCTATTCTGCTTTGTAATAGTCTCCATATCAAATAATCAGACTTACTTCTTGAAAATATATTTAATATTCTAATTTATTAATGTGTAATCTAAAAAGGATTCAATAAAATAAAATTATCCAACAAAAACAAAAAAGAAAATTAAAATTTTAGTTATCTTCTCACTTGCTTACTCTTGTGAATCTTATTTTTCTATGTCAGTGAGATCACTTTTTATCTGGTGTTTCATCCAGTTCTTAGCTTTATATAAATTCCATAGAGTCTTTTCTCTGCTTTTCTACACTAACTAACTTTCAAACTCCCAAATTTTCTCTTATTTTTGCTATCTCTATCATCCAAATCTATACAATAAAACTGTGTCCTTCTATTCTAGCTGTTATGCACTAAGAAAATCACAAACGCTTTGAGATTGTTTCCAGGATAAATATGTAGTCTAAATCAGAAAGTGAATACCAACAGCAGAGAGCATGTGGGGATGCTTTTGTACATAGAACATATAAGAATCTTGAAGGTTGGTGTGGCATATATGACAAAATGTAATTAAATATTCAAACATCAAAAAAACCCCACAAGTTTTTATTAGCTTGGTCTGATGATAAAAATCATGAATCAAGCTAAAAACAATTCCAAATCTTAAAAAAATTGAAGAATTTTTACTTCTGGGTGAGATATAGTAGCTAATGGCAGAACAATATTTTTATTAAAACAAGAAAAACTAGATAAATTCATAAGTCATTTTCCACAGAGAGCTTTACAAGGAATGAGCACTAAATGAAATAACATTCCAGAGAATAAAGAACCTTCTGTACTCCAATGGTTTCCAACTCCACCCTTCTCCCAACCCGGGGTCATTTGCTGATTCTGTGGGCAAGCTAATGATTGTGCCTAGTCCTCAACAGAAAGCTTCTGTTGGGGAAAGGAAGCTAAAGTAGCAATTTTAGTGGTGATGTTAAGCTGGAATGACAATTTGGAAACTTGAAACTGATATCATCTAGGGAACATTTGCTGACTCTGGGGCTCTGTGGAAGGGTAGGGGTTTGGGGATAGCCTTCTAAAAAGGCAGAGTGAAATCTCCGGCAATTTTATGTAGTTTAGGAAGCCAACCCTACAGGGAGAGGACAACAGTCTAAATGTGATTGCCAGTCTCTATCCCAAGACATTTGCCATATTTTGAAGCAGTATTGGCAAGAAGTTGGAAAGCAAGGCTGGAAGCTTTTTATATTCAGAGCTCACTCTTCCGCAGAATTTCAAGACTGATGAGGAGATACATACCTGCCAGTTTCTTTATCTAAAGCAAGGGAGGTACATGCTAGAACAACAACAATGCTGATCGAGAAGTAGATAGATTCAAACTAACCTCTAAGGTAATCCAGAGTCAGTTTAGTCTCCGATTTAATTGGTAAGATCAGCAACTCTTATTATTGCTTAACAGAGGAAAGAGGAAAACCTCTCCAGACAGTAACATCATCTGGTATCTCTAAGGTTCTTCTGTATACACTGGTTGTCCTGCAATCAAACATTTATAATAATTAAATAGCTATAAAAATGGAACTACTAATGAGGAAAAAATGACAATAAAGCACGGGTAATCAAGATGCTGTAATTAGCAATCCTTGTCTTTTGGAATAACTATGTTCAAGAAATATGTTTGAATTTCTTTAAAAAATAAGGAAAAGTTGTGCAAATAGATGAAAACAAAATGGCATCAGATAATTAGCTATAAAATGAATCAAACTGATAATTCACAACTGATAACTAAAATGATCAATTAAATAGATGAGTTTTATCAACAGTTTGGATACATGAGAAGACAAGATAAAGCAGTGACCGATAAGACATATCTGAATTGAAATACATAGAGCAACAAAATATGAGCAATACTAGAATAATGTAACATACATTTCATTGAAGTGCCAGAAAAAAAGAGAAAGAACAAGACATAAATAATATTGAAGAGTTAATGGCCTGTAATTTGTGTCAATCTATATATTTAAAAAGTTCAGAACTGGGTGTGGTGGCTCAAGCCTGTAATCCCTGCACTTTGAGAGGCCAAGGAGAGGGGATTGCCTGAGCCCACAGGTTCGAGAACAGCCTGGACAACTTGGCGAGACCCTATCAACAATAACTCACTGGGCTCAATGGCTCAGCCTGTAATCCCACGCCTTTTGGAGGCTGAGGTGAGTGGATTGCCTGAGCCCGCAGGTTCGAGACCCGCCTAGGCAGCGAGACCTCATTTCTACAATAAATAAAAAAATCAGCAGACCGTGATACCGCATGCCTGTAATTCCGGCTACTCGGAAGGCTGAGGCGGGAGGATCGCTGAAGCCCAGCAGGTCGAGGCTGTGGTGGCCGGGAGCGGCCACTGCACTCCAGTCTGAGCGACAGAGTGAGACTCCAACTCAAAACAAACAAACAAACAAACAAACAAACAAAACAAAACAAAAAATTAGTTGGGCGTGGTAGCACTTGCCTGTAGTTCCAGCTACTTGGATGGCTGAGGTGGCAGGATTGCTGGAGACCAGCAGGTCAATGCTAGGGTGGCCGTAAGTATGCTGCTGCACTCCAGCTTGGACAGGGGAGTGAGATTCCAACTAAAAAAAAAAAAAAGCTCAGAAAACCCAGAATAGGTTAAATAACAGTTAACCACACTTGGGTATAGAGTTATCAAGCTGCTGCAGACCACAAGACAGAGAAAAATCTTAAAAACAAAATTGATCAATTTCTCAACAGAAACACTAGAGACAAGAAGATAATATAATGACATTTTTTAAGTGCTGAAAGAAAATTATTACAAATTATAATTCCATACACTTGAAAGATTTCAAGATATGCTTCAAAAATGGAAATGAAATAAAGCATTTTCAGACAAAAATTGATAGAATATATTAGTGTCCAGAGTGAACCAAACAAAATAACTCATATATATATATATTAGACAGAAAGGAAAAAAAGTGTTAAACACATAAAAAAATACAGGAGGGAATAAAGAACAAAAACAAAAAAGGAAGTAAATATCTTCATAAGCACAAATGAATATTGACTATACAAAACAATCACTGCTATGCCTAAATTATACTATAATTAAAATGACTGACAAATATAATGCAAAAGGACAAAGTATGGGAAAATAAGACTTTAAATGTTCTATAATTGCAGTATTGAGAAACTGGCAATTTCTTTTGTCATTATCTCTGTGATTCTTCTAAATCTTGTGTTATCGTTCTAGGATGATCTGCTCCATGCTTTTTCTTATAACCCCATGCCAGTAGGTGAATTTGTTTTTGATTCATAAAGAATATCTTGACCCTTTCATTTAGGTAGTTACTTACAAAAAAATTATAGACCATGCTATAATTTGAATGTGTCTTCCAAAATGTGTGTATTGAAAACTGAATTCCCAACACAGCAGTGTTAGAACAGACTATGACAACATTTTTAAAATGTCTGTTTTTCTTCAGAAGTGGAATATGAAAGAGATGCACTTTTTACACTGAAATAATGTATAATGTATCACTGCATGGTAAACTCTTATCAGATTGTTCCTTTATCCTGTGTTAAAGTCAGACATTTCTTCAATTGGTTTTCGCTTTCTTGAGGTGGTTTCTAGATATTTCACTTTTTGTTTATTTTTCTTATCTATTTACTACCAAAACATTGAAAGTTCTTGATATAATCCTTTATATGTTCTTATGGTTTGGCTTAAGTGGACTACTCTAGGTCATCTGAAACTTCGAAGTAATTAATATATAACCCTGTGCAGATAGTATCAAGTGATATTAGGTTGTCTTGAACCCAAAGGGAAGATCTCAAAAATGTTATGAGTTTTTTGATGATAGTTCATGAAAATTAGTGGATAGTTGAAACACAAATTTAAGAGTCGAGATACCTTTCTGGCATATTGAAAAAAAAATCATAGTTTGATTTTTAAACATTTTTAAACATTATTTTATTTATGGGCAGGGTCATTTGAGGCAGACAAGAGCTTCACTTGGAATATTCAAATACATACCACATTTTTAAACTAAGTTACCCAAGCAGGCTAATTTTTAAAAAATACATCTGATAAAAAATAATACAAAATCTTTATTTATGGAATTTAATGTAATGAAGTTAAATGGGTAATTGATGTAGTTATATTTAAAATCAGGACTAAATTCCATTTTCTTTTTCAGAGTTTATTACAATAACTAGTCATAGGGTGCTCAGTGCACTATCTTCTAGTGCATTTTCTTTTTTTTCTCATTCTTTCCTATTTTTTTAGTACCAATGAAACAGAAAATGGAATTTAGTCTTGATTTTTAAATATAACTAATTCAATTACCCACTTAACTTCATTACATTGAAAGAATCATGTGTCACTTCTCAACTAGCTCCACACCTGGTTTAGAAATAGGCTGACAACTGAGTATGTCATGTGAGAATGGGTTGAGATGCAGGAGGGTTTAGCTATCATGGAGGGGGAGGGAGACAAGGACAGAGTTGGGGAAGTTAACAAAGTGGCTTCACAGATGAGGTGAGGATTAGAGATGAATGGGCATTTCAGAAGTGGAAAGAAAGGAAAAATAGAATTCAATTTGCTTTACTTCTAAAATTGTAGTTCTTGAGTAGTATTATCTGAGAGGCACACAAACTTCTGAGTTATTGTTCTGTGATTTTATTCTAAGTTTTTCTATAGCAAGATAATATGTCCTTTCAAAACCCTATCATTCAGTAAACCTATATTATGACAAATAATTTTGAAAATAACCATCAAGTTCTATAAGTTTGGGGCCTATAAAACAAATAAGAAGATAACAGAATGAGAAGCAGACATACTCTTTCCTTCTTGTTCACCCTACATGGCAATCTAAGTTTGAGAAATAATATCTGACTGTATTTACAGCAAGCAATTTGTTTTGTTACCTAGTGCTTCTTGATGGGAACAGAAGATAGTATAAATAGATAATTTGACTAGGAAAACTCCTTGTTAAGCAGAGATAAATATAATATAGATTTTTGAGGCCCAATCAGTTTTGAAAATGTATACATAAGACTGTGTCAAGGAATTTTTGTCGTCTTATTTTTCCATATTATTTAATAGGTGAAGTCATTAGATGTATTTTCTTTCACTTTTAAATAGTAAGACCAAAACATATACTACTTCAAATTTGAAGTGATCATTTTACTTTGGTTAGTCGAACCAGATGGAATAAGAGTTTTCTTAAAAAAAAAAAAAAAAGTGCAGCTTATTTTGAAGAAAATATGGTAATCATTAATGTTACATTTTTCTTCAATCCCTTATCTGGTTCAAGTAGTAAATTTAGAATTTTTGTTTGTTAAGTTTATTGCAAATGTGCCAAAATTTGACATCTGTAATTCTTAGTATATGCTATGCTAAAAATACAAAGTGTTCTTTTAATTAGGTATGATTTCAGACACATAAAATATGAAGTAATTTTTTCCTTTTGCTTCCCAGGAATGGATGGTTGTCCAGACCAGTAGTTCCCAAAGGTCGTCATATAAGATTGGAGATTCACTTGGGGAATCTCTGTAAATTGTAAATCTTTTTTTCTTCCCTCAGTACTCTTTCCTGCTTTCTTCCAGATATTTTGCTAACTGGTATAATAAAGTATTGTGTTAGGAATAATTGCTAGGCATTGCACTAGGTTCTGGAGCCACAGGTTTCATGGACCAATACCCTTGCTTTCAAGGACTTCCAGTGTTCAATTCTGATAAGAAAATCAATGATCTGATACAGTGGAATGAGTGCTACTTTGGGTAAAGTGAACTCTTTGAAGATGGGATCTAAGATAAACTGATAGGTGAAAGGAAAACTTAGCAGAGCAAGTGAAATCTGAGTTGAGGGTTGAAAGATGACTACGCATAAAGCAGGATTTATGTGTGAGAATGTATGCTATTTAGGACTGTGAATTGAATTTTAGGATTATTGCAGAGAACATTCTAAGGAAATGTGCATTCTAAGCATATGAAAAAGTATGAAGGACAGAGGCAGAACATTGAGTACATTATTGTAGTTTGGGGAAGTGATGCATAATAAATGAAGTAAGAGAAGATATTCAGGAGATAGGGGCTGAGTGTGAAAAGTTAAAGGAAAAAGTTTGCCCTTTATTCAGAAAACAATGGGATGCTTTCAAGTCACAGTGAGACATGATCATATTTATGATTTTGAAATGTTGCTGGTAACAGAGAGGCTAGAGGCAATAAGAAACCAATGTAGTGTCTTAGTCCATTTGTAGACCAAGTCTCAAAATTCCTGAGACTGGATAGTTCATTAAGAGCAGGAATTTGTTTTCTCTTAGTTATGGATGTTGGGAAGTTCAAGATCAAGGTGATGGCAAGTTTAGTTGTGTGGTGAGGGTTTCTCTCTGCTTCCATAGTACCTTGGTGCTGTGTCCTCCTCACATGGCGGAAGATACAATTGGCAAGCTAGCAGAACCCTGCCTGTAGCCTCTTTTATAAAGGCCCCGGTCACAGTCATGAGGGAGATGTCCTTGTGGCCAAATTACCTCTTGAAAACTCCACTTCTAAATATAATGCCATTGACGACACCTGAATTTTGTAGGGGACACATTAAATCACAGCATGTAGTAATCAAGATGAGAAATGATGAAAGAAAAAAATTAATATCATGAGAGTGGTAGTGAAGAAAAGTTGAACACAAAATACTGAATCCATATTTACCTCAACTGGTTGCACGGATGATTTAAATAAGATTTTTTAGATATATTTTTATGCTGTCTACCTCCCAGCAAATTTTCCTAGACAGCTTGTAAGATGAAGTATCTTGTTTCATATGATACTTATAGTTTATATTTTTTCCTATTTAATCAATTATTCCAATAAGACGTTCACTTGTTTTTCTTTAAAAAGATACTTCCACAGAGGTTGTACTAGTTTACACTCCCATCAACAGTGTAGAAGCGTTCTCTTTTTCCTGCATCCTCTTCAGCATCTCTTGTTTATTGAGTTATTGATGATGGCCATCCTGACTGGAATTAGGTGGTATCTTAGTGTGGTTTTAATTTGCATTTTTTTGATGACTAGTGAGGTTGCCCATTTTTTCATGTATCTATTGGCTGCTCATATGTCTCCTTTTGAGAAATGTCTATTTGTATCTTTTGTCCACTTTTTAATAGAGCTGTTTGATTTTTTTCCTTTTGGCATGTTTGAGTTCCTTGTAGATCCTAGATGTTAGTTAAGCCTTTGTTAGATATACAGTTAGCAAATATTTTTTCCCATTCTTTGGACTGTCTTCTCACTCTCTTGATCGTTTCTTTTGTGTGGCAGAAACTTTTCAGTTTGATGAGGTCCCACTTGTCTATCTTATCTCTTTTTTTTTTTTTTTTTTGAGTTGGAGTCTCACTCTGTCGCCCAGACTGAAGTGCAGTGGCCGCTCCCGGCCACCGCAGCCTCAACCTGCTGGGCTCTGGCGATCCTTCTGCCTCAGCCTTTCAAGCAGCCGGAATTACAGGCATGCGCTACCACGACCAGTTGATTTTTTTTTATTGTAGAGATGAGGTCTCGCTGCCCAGGTAGGTCTCGAACCCGTGGGCTCAGGCAATCCACTCAACTCAGCCTCCCAAAGGTGCGGGATTATAGGCTGAACCACCAAGCCCGGCTATCTTATCTCTTATGGCAAGAGCATTTGGGATTTTGACCAGGAATTGGTTGCCTATTCCAATTTCTGTAAGGGTGTCTCCTGCATTTTCTAAGATTCTTATAGTTCGAGGTTTTATGCCTAGGTATTTGACTCATTTAGAGTTGATTTTTGTGAATGGTGATAGGTAGGGGTCTTGTTTCAGTCTTTTACATATGGTCAGACAGTTTTCCCAGCACCATTTACCGAAAAGTTTCTCCTTTCACAAGTGGTGGAGGCTATGTTGAAGATGAGTTGGTTAAAAAATTGAGGTTTTGCTTCCAGAATCTCTGTCCTGTTCTATTGGTATATATGCCTGTTCTTGTACCAATACTAGGCTGTTTTGATTATTGTAGCCTTATAGTAAAGTTTAAAGTCTTGAAGTGTGATACCTATGTTTTGTTTCTTTTGCTAAGGATTGTTTTGGCTATTCGTGGTTGTTTATGTTTCCTTATGAATTTCTGTATTGTCGTTTCCAGGTCTGAGAAGAATGATGTTGGACAATTGGAAAACAATGTGGTAATTCCCAAAAGATCTAAAAATCGACCTGCCATATAACCTAGCAATCTCTTTTCTGGGAATATAACCAGGGCAACTCAAATCATTCTATAAAAAAGATACCTGCACATGCATTTTTATTGCAGCATTTTTCACAATAGCAAAAATATGGAGCCAAACGTGTTGCCCATCAAAAGTGGACTGGATTAAAAGAATGTGGTACATAAAAATGATGGAATATTACGTAGCCATAAAGAAGGACAAACATATGGACTTCGCAGCAACTTGGATGGATTTAGAGTCTATAATACTCAGTGATCTATCACAGAAACAAAGAACTGAGTACCTCATGTTATCACTCATAAGTGAACCCTGAATAACTGTCATAATACTATAAGAAAGGGATTGGCAATAGCAGGACACTGCGGTGGGGTGGAGAACACATAACATCAATAAGGGCACTGATCTCAAACAAGGTGAAGTGGGAACCAAAGAGAGGCCCAAACTTTACCTGCACAATGACCACTTATCTATCTAATCCTGAATTGTACTCCACTTCTTTAAAATAAAATGAAAAGAAAAAAATTATGGTTGTAAATCTTGGAAAGTATGTGCTAATTTTATATAAATATTTCAAACTATAAAACAAAATAAAAGCTTTAAAAAAAAAGAAAAGAAAAGAAAATACGTCCCATGCTTCCTCAGCTCTCTCCTAGTATTGTCCTATTTTCTCTTCCCTTCAAAGACAAATTTCTCAAAAAACTGTCTATGTATGCTGCCTTTACTGTCTTACTTTTCATCTGCTTGCTTATCCATTCTTGGATCCTGCTCCCAATACTTCCCATTTCAAGGTTTATAATGACATAGATGAGAGGAAACACCCCAAAACCCAGAATTTAATTATAAAAAATTGTCTATTTATTCTTACATGTTTAAGCTTTCTTCACCTTCAAAGTACTCTTCATTTGATGCAATACAATTTAGACGCTTTTTTCATTGATCAAAATAATTTTTAAAACAAGTCCATTTTGATGCCTTTTAGTGCTTCTGCTGTTTTTTGTTTCACCTTCCACATCAACCACATGTTTCTATTTGAGGACTTTTTGGATCCAAGGAAATTTAAAAATGTTGCCGGGGCAAGTTCAGGTGAATAAGAAGGGTGGGACATGGGGGCTCATGTCATTTTTGGTCAAAAATTTGATCACTCATTGTGGGTGTGGGCAGGTGCACTCATAAATAACCCATTGTGAAATGAGCAAACATATTGAAAGAATCTCCAAAACCAATTTACTGAAGTCTAATGCAGCCTCTCACAACATTATCTGATATACTGTTGCCAATGGGTTTCTAGAACACTTAACTCATGGAGAAAGACTACAAGAGGCCTGTCCTCCAAAAGATAATTATCTTTTTTTGAGAATTCTAACTCATATGTTGAAATGCTCAGTGTATATACTTCTGCTATCATCTGACTACTCTGTTTTTACTTTCCTTGAAACTATGATCTTAGTGTTTTGTCCATGTCTCCTGCTTCTCATTCTTTTGCCCTAGATCCTCCTCCTCTGGCTAATCTTCACCTACTGAAGTTCTTCAGGGTATATATCCTTTCTTCTCTCTTCCTATTTTTCTGGTAATCTAATCAAGTTTTCTTTCTTTTTTTTTTTTTTTTTTGAGTTGGAGTCTCACTCTGTCGCTCAGCCTGGAGTGCAGTGGCCACTCCCGGCCACTGCAGCCTCGACCTGCTGGGCTCCGGCGATCCTTCTGTTTGTATTAATGTGATAATATATGCATGAGTTATAGCTACTATAGTTAAAGTTTCCTCTTTGAATTGCAAATTCCTGTGCCCCAAAACATATCTGATATATCAATTTGGATGGTTACAAAGATTCCAAGAGTTAATAAAGGCACTGATCCTATTTATGAGGGCACCACTCTCAAGACCTAATCACCTCCCTAAAGCCCCATCGTTTAACACTGTCACATTGGGGATTAGTTTTTAACATGTGGATTTTAGAAGGACACAAACATTCAAATCTTAGCAAGAAATAATAGTATTCTACTAAGCAGACACTAGCTTCTATGTATCTCAGCTTTGTGACTTAATATAGTCTTTGTAGCTCTTTGGAGATTTGCCTTTGCATGAGAAGTTGAGTCTTATGTTTTTGGTGATGAGTGCTAAAAATAAATTCCAACATTGATAAGGGTGCCTGATCCTAAATCAGGTGAAGTAAGGACAAATGGGAGGTTCAAACTTCACCTGTATTATGACCACTTATGTACCTAACCCTGAATTGTACCCCACATCTTTAAAATAAAAAGAAGTTCTCAAAGTTAATAAAAATAAATTCCAAGTACTTTCTAAATTAGGAGAAACAATATTTTATTTACATTATATAATATACTTTATTAAAATATTTTAAAGTTGAAAAAATAAAAAAAGTAGATAATAGTGTTTTTAGATCATTCAGTCATAAAGGACACAAGTATTGAAAAGGAATAAACAACACCTTGATGATTTTTCTCAATTAACGTGTATATCCACATGCTTCTTATATTTACAGGAGTGTTTATGTTCCAAAAGATTAAATTTTGCTTTAAAAGATACAACAATAAGAAATTGGAGTAAAATATTTCATAGCTCACATTCGCCTACCTGGATCAAGGAAACCCCTTTAGAGAAAACAGTGAAGGCAGACATAAATGACATTAGGTCAAGAGGCTATTGCTGAATAAGGATGGGTACAACACATGGATAGTGACAGATGAGGAGGCAGCTATAGAAGCTTCTAGCATACTTCATCTCTTGTTTTCAGAGAATGTTCTGAACTATTATTAACTTATTTTAGATCTAAGAACTTATTTTTATCTAACCATATGTGTTGAAAATGGTATTAAAGTATTAAGCTCCCGTTGCTCATTCAAGCTGCACTATCTCCATGAAACCTGGCTCTCCTGATTATTCCCCTATATTATCACTTGCCTTTTCTGTTTACATTAGCACAGAAGTCCCCAATATGGCACATATTGCTGTGCATTGTGTGACATGTTGTGTTTTATGTGAAAGGTCTCATAAATTATGTGCATTCTTACTACCACTTTCTCCTACTCATAGTGACTGGTTCAAATAGTGAACACATAATGCATGGAAGATCAATTGCTTCCTTTCTTAGCATTTACATAGAACATTTTTTTTTCTTTTGGAGCTTCTGGGATTTTCAGGAGCCATGTTCCACACCCTGGGAACACATAAAGATAAGAAAACGAAACAATTCAACCAGAAAGAGATAGAACTTACTTGCATTGAGTCCCTCATCCAAATTGCTAAGTTTCTGATCTGCAACTCTTTCTTGAAATTTGTGAGCTATTTAAATGGATTTACTAGTAGTACATAAAGTAACAAATTTATTTTTTCCTCAATTTATTATGAGTTGATTGTCTGTTGTTTGCAAGATAATGGATCTTGACTAATAAACACATGGATATAAAAGCTGGGAAATGTGGCTAAAAAGTAATGTGTCATATTTCAATTGAGTAATGTGAGAGCATAACATTTAAATTATTTTTTGTATATCCTATTTGTAATAACTTGGAAAATTGAGAGAAGAGGCACACCACATTAGCTTTAGTATCCTTTTGAATTCTGTGTCCATGCATTTGTGTGTTCTCTCTGTAGAGATCTGACAAATATTTGTTGTTATGCTTAAGAACAAGTGACAGTTGCAGTAGTCAATCAATGAAACTACAGGTTTATGAATTTTGAGTAGTATGCATTTGTAATTGGGTTTGTGTTAGTAAGATCCATTTCAAAATGGGACTATCTTTTTGTCAAATGCAATAATAGTTTATTAAAAACAAACTAGCAAGATCCAATACTTTCAGAAACACAAAATTGAAAAAAAAATCTGTAGTGATTTTAAAGTAATAATTCTCCTTGAAGATAATAAAAATAGCATCTGGAGTTCTCAGAATTTTTTCAGCCTGATATTAATTATGAGTTTTCTCACTTCACCAGCATAAAGAATGAGCAGGAAGACTCAGAGGAAGCAACATGTGTATGTAAGGAGAGAGCTGATATAGTCAGGACCTAATAATAGTTGGTTAACATGGAGAACCTTTCAAGGAGAACTTAAAAGCAACTTATAAACTCTTAGACATTTTCCTATGACTAATAACCACCAACAGATGTGTACAGATGAACAACAGCTGGAGAAGATGCAGAGTTCATTCTCTCCCTCCTCCAACTGTGTTCTTTGCTTACAGCTTTATTGTCTAGGAATGACTATTACATGGAGAGAAACTGGACTGGCTTACAACTGAAATACTACAATTCTGATTCTGTAGAAGTAATTGAAACACATTTAATAGAATTTTTGAATGAACAGATTAATTTATTTCAGTTATTTTAAAAATATAATCTACATGAAACATACTTCATTAAGAGCCATGGGGATACAAAGATGAAAACAAGTGACACTCTTTCTAGAGCCTAAAATTTTATAGGAAAGGTGACATAATTGTATAGCTTTATGTTTCCTGAACAAACTAATTCAGGGGAGAAACAAAGTTGGTGGTAATGTATGACAAAAGAGAGTTTCCACCAAAGCATGATGTGAGATCAAAAGACCAGGGTTGGACACATCTAGATGGGTGTCAAGGACAATATGGGATTTGAGCTGAGCCTTCAACGCAAAAGGGAAATAAATATGGTAAAAATTATGGTGTTATATGGGCACATCTAGGAAATCAAGAGTAATATAGTTTAGGTTGGTATTTACAGTATTTGTCAAGTCTTAGAATGAGGTAAAGTTAATATCGATTTTTGAAAGGCATTTTGTATGTTTGAATAGAAGTTTAGATTTTATCCTACAGTTAAATGAAGTTATTCAAAGGTACTGAGCAATGAAGTGACATTATCAGAGCTGAGTTTTAGGAATAGAAATGAGTTGAATTTTTACAAATGATATAAGACCATGCGATATTATTAATATAAAGCTTAATTGGAAAAATTGTTGCTATAGTCAGAAAACAAAAAAGACCCAAATCATAGTACTAGCAGCAAAGACCTGACTCAGGAAAGACTAGGGAAAGAGATTCAGCAAACTGGAAGACAAGGCAGAAATTAGGCTCACAGTCTATAGTCTAAAGGTCTTTACATGTCTGAAGACTTTCGTCTTTATGTATTGCTTGTACCACCAGAGTTTTCAGTCACAGTTTTTAATAAGAAGAAGTAACATTAGGAGGGTAAAGTTTTAAAACAGGAAAAAATAATGAAAATCAAAATTTACAGACCAAAATTTAAGAAAATTAAAAATATGATATTTTTATCTTTTGATGCTAACCATTTTCTCATTGTTCTGGTGGGACCCAAAAAAACCTTAATTATTTTTTGAATGGTGTGCCTCTTATAGTACAGGCTTCCCCCACTATGTAAGCCTTCTAGAAATCCATCGTCATCAGTGTACCAGCTAGTGCTGTTGTGAGAGGTTGTGTTCAGCTTCAGTGAATTTTTTTTTCTTCAATGAATTTTTTTTTCGTCAGTAAATTTTTTGTTTTTTTTAGATTCAACGCATTTGCCCATTTCGTGATAGGTAATTTACACAAACAACCAGCCCACACCATGTTAATTTTTCATCAGTTTTTGACCATAAATGGCAGGATTCTTCTCTTCCCAGTGCCCCACCCTTCCAATTCACCTGATCTCACCTAAATAGCTTATTTGTTTCCTGATGCAAAAAGTTCTCAAAAATAAATGTTTTATTGATGTGGAAGAGGTGAAACAAAAAACTACAAAAGCACTCGAAGTCATCAAAAACTGTTTGAGCAGTGGAAAAAGCTTCTATATGAGTGTATGGCATCAAATGAGAAGTCCTTTGAAGGTATTAAAGTCTAAACATGTGAGAATAAAGGGAATAAATACACAATTTTTTAATAAGTGAATTCTGGATTTTGGGGGTCTCCCCCTTGTATAACTTGTCATGAGGAACCTGAAGATACAACTTGAACTCTTCATGAAAAAAGGCTACATGTAAGGATCAAGAAATCAATATACTTATAGTTAAGATGTTATTTATGTAAGATTAAAATAAAAATGCATGATTGATGTGATAGAAATCTTAAAGATTATACTGAAAGTTGATTCTTTCAGTTTTTCTTTCCCAAGCACAGAATTTGAATAATATTAACATATTCAGCAGCTGATTCTTCTGGTTAAAAAATGAGACTAGTCAGCATTTGTCAAAGGCATTACATTTTCCATATGCTTTCAGACTGCTTCTGTTAGAAACAGAAATATATATTAGTACTTACCACTAATAGTTATATTTGATACAAACTCATGCTGTTGTACAGGGCATCTTCAGTGTAACAGCAAAGTCCGTAATTACTAACAACTTATGTGTAAATAAACATAAAACTCACATGCACCTAAAAGTAAGATAAATAAATATGCAAATTTTATCTTTATATTTACATTGTTCTATCATCTTCAATATAAAAGTAGATAAAGCAAAAATGTGAATAGGGTCTTCTGGGCAAGATGGTAATGAAATAGGTTGGACTGCAAAAGTATCTGCAAAGTCGAGTGTCCATAAAGACTCCCTGTGTGAGTGGGTGTGTGCTGGTGGGTGAGTCAAAGTTCACCTGAGGGGAGATGGGTTCATGCACCCAGGCTTTCCTCTGGAACTGACTGTAACCTACCACTGCCCTGAGATAGGAGACCTGGGCATGCAGGATCGTCTGCCATTCTCGGGCGTCTCTGAAGAAGCAGCAGCAGAGAAGAGCTACCCCTTACCACTTGTTTTGTTTCTGTTACTTTAATTAATTTTTTTAGATTTTCTGTTTGTGTATGGGTACTTTTGAGGAAGAGTACACCAATGAGGGGTTTTTGTTTGTTTGTATGATTGTGTATATGTTTTTGTCTTTTTTGGTTTTTTCTGTCTTTGTTTCTTTCTGTTTATTTGCTAGTGGGTGCACTTGTCTATTTTTCCCTTTCTTCTTTTCTCTCTCCACCTTCCTTTCATCTTCCTTCTTCTTTTTTTTCATTTTTTCACTTTTCTTATCTCATTTTTCTTTCAGGGGGCAAACAGACACCTCCACTGCATGGACAGATTGTAAGGCAGTGACAAGTGGGTTCCAGGGGGTCCACACATCTGTCAGCAGATACTGGGATCTGTAGATAGCCTCGGAATCACAACTTCTCCCTTAATTTAATCTCAAAACTGCAAAAAACCACAGGCCTCAAGCCCCAGTCCAGCTTAAGAATGGAACAAGAATCTATAAGGAAGAATAGGTGATTGAGCAAACAGAAATAAAAGCTATCTCCCATCACGGAGCAACAGAATTAAAGAAGAGGTTACAAAAAGAAAGGGAAAGGAAAACCTACACACATGAAGAAAAAACAAAGGAAGAATATGAGTCTCACGCAGACCCATGGGAGGTCAGCCACTGAGAATACAGACTTCTGAACTCAAACAATGAAGAGCCCCAGAATGACTGGTCTCAAACCTTAAACCCAGATATCAAGATAGTAAGAGAGAATAAATAGAAATGAGGAGAGACAAGAGAAAGAATGAAGGAGTTGATAACGGAGATAATAGCAGTAAAGAATCCAGTGAATGAAATAAATAACAAATTGATAAGCATGGAAATCAGAATTAACCAAGCAGAAGAAAGAATCTCAGAGCTTGAGGACCAAAATATAGAATGAACGCAAACCATAAACAACATTGAATAGAAGTAGAAAAAGACAAAACAAGACAATCAAGAGATGAGTGATTATTTCAGGAGACTAAATCTAAGATTAATTGGAATCCCTGAGGCAGATAGAGAGACAGAGATCATCCTGAAACAAACATTCCATGAAATTACCCAAGAAATCATCCTTCATCTCATCAGTGATGTGACCATTCAAACATCAAGAGCTTCAGAGAACCTGTGCAAGACAACAAATGAGAAGACCAACTCCTAGACACATAGTAATTCACATACACAAAGTAGGTATAAATGAAAAAAGGCAGCAAGAGAGAAAGGTCAGACTACCTTCCAGGGAAGACCAATTAGAATAGCAGCAGACTTATCTACAGAAACACTTCATGCTAGGAGACTTTGAAGTCCAATCTTCAAAGTTCTCAAAGATAAACAATTCCAATCAAGAATTACCTACCTAGCTAAGCTAAGTTTCATTAGTGATTAGGAGTTTTTGAAATCCTTCCCTAAGGATTTTACATTCAATCCCTGAGTTTACACTACCTCCAGACCAGCTCTACAAGAAACACCTAAGAAAGTATTAAACACAAAAGAAAGAAAGAAAGAAAAAAAGACAACCCTTCATAAGAATGGAAAAAGATTGAAAACACACATGAATTAACCCCCAAATCAAAAGAAAGACAACCAACAAATAAACAAATAAGCAGCAACAGCAACAACAAACTCTGTAAGAACCTCATGACAAGGATAAACTCTCACATCTAATAATTAACCTGAATGTGAATGGACTAAATGCATCACTGAAAAGACATAGGATAGCAAGTTGGATAAAATATCATGAGGCTACAATATATTGTCTCCAAGAGACTCATCCCACCAGAAAGGACACTCACAGACTCAAAGTGAGAGGATGGGAAACAAAATTTCAGGTGAATGGCAGGAGTCATGATCTTAATAACAGACAAAATACCCTTAAAGCTATCAAAAATTTAAAAATATACAGAAGGGCACTACAAAATATAAAAGTTTCAATCCATCAACATGAAGTATCCATCTGAACATATATGCCCCAACATAGGAGCACCAACTTTCATAAAACAGCTTCTAGATAAACTAAAAAAAGATATTGAATCTACCACTATCATAACTGGGGACTTAAAAACCCCAATAACAACCCTAGACAGATCATCAAGACAAAAAGTCAACAAGGAGATCTGGAACCTCAATGTGATGCTTGACCAAATGGACTTAATTGATACCTACAGAACACTAAAGCCTTGGAATATGCATTCTACTCATTACCACATTGACCATATTCTAAGATCTACCACATACTTGGCCATAAATCAAGTATAAACAAATTCCATAAGACTGAAATTCTGTTATACACCTTCTCAGGCCACGGTGGAATCAAAATAAATATCAAATCAACAATTTCCCTCAAAACCCACAAAGACATGACACTAAACAGCATGATGCTAAACAACTCCTGGGGCAATACAGAAATCAAAACTGAGATTGAAAGATACCTGGAAACAAATGAAAATGAACAAACATCTTACCAAAATTTCTGGGATGCCATGAAAACAGCCCTAAGAGGAGAATCCATATTATAATGAACACACAGGACAGAAATGGAAAGATCACAAGTTAATAACCTAACAAAATACCCTAAGGAAGCTAGAAAAGCATGACCACCAAAATCTTCACTTCAGCAGAAGAAACCAGATCACCAAAATAAAAGCTCAAATTCAGGATGTATAGACAAAAACATATTAGTGAAAATCAATGAAACCAAATGCTGGTTTTTTGAAAAGTTAAATAATATTAGTGGATCTTTAACTAGACTGACCAAGAAAAAGAGAGAAAAAGCCCAAATAAACACTACCTTTAATGCAAAAGATGAAGTCACAACTGATCCCGAAGATATACAAAAGAATATCAGAGAGTCCTATGCACACCCATGTAGAAACAGAATTGAAAACCAAAATGAAATGGAGAACTTTCTTACATCACTCAATCTCCCCATGTTTAAACAAGAAGAAATTGAGACCCTAAATAGACCAATAACAGCTCAGGAAATGAACTATGTCATAAGAAAACTTCCTACAAAAAAAGTTCTGGACCAGATGACTTTCCCACAGAATTCTACCAAACATATAAGGAGGAGCTGATACCAATACTATTGAAAGCATTCCAGGCAATTGAGAAAGATGGAACTCTCCCCAAATTATTTTATGAAGCTAACATCACATTGATACCCAAACCAGGAAAAGATCCTACAAAGAAAGAGAACTATAGGACAATATCCTTGATGAACATAGATGCTAAAATTCTCAACAAGATTCTAGTAAACTGGATCCAACAACACATCTCAAAAATCATCTACTATAACCAAGTTGGTTTCATCCCTGGAATGCAGGGCTGGTTCAACATTCGCAAGAATGGAAAAGCAATTAAATACATCAACAGATGTAAAACAAACAAACAATACCAAAAAACAAACAAACAAAAATGATTATATCATTAGATGTGGAAAAAGCTTTTGATAAAATCCAGCACCGGTTCTTGGTTAAAACCCTTGAGCATCTAGGCAAAGATGGAACATACCTCAAAATCATAAGAATCATCCATGAGAAACCCACAGCCAACATACTGATAAACAGACAGAAACTGGAAATATTTCCCCTGAAAACTAGAACAAGAATGCCCACTCTCAACCCCTCCTGTTCAACATAGTATTGGAAGTCCTACCTAGTGCAATCAGATAAGAGAAGGAAATCAGGGGTATCCAAATAAGGAAAGAGGAAGTTAAGTTATCCATCTTGGCAGACGACATGATTCTATACCTCAAAAACCCAAGAGAATCTGTCAAAAACCTCCTTGCACTGATAAAGGACTTTAGCAGAGTCTCAGGGTATACAATAAATATGCAAAAGTCAATCACGTTCCTATACATCAACAATATATGAACAGAAACCCAAATAAAAAGCACAATCCCAATAGCCACAAAAAATGAAATACCTTGGCTTCTTCCTAACCAGAGAAGTCAAAGACCTTTACAACAAAAACTACAACCACTGCTCAAAGAAATCAAAGACAACACAAATGAAAAATATTCCATGCTCATGGACTAGAAGTATCAACATTGTTAAGATGTTCATCCTACCCAAGGCAATCTACAGATTTAACACAATACCCATTAAATTACCAGCAGCGTTCTTCTCTGACTTGGAAATGACAATACAGGAATTCATATGGAAACATAAATGACCATGAATAGTCAAAAAAATCCTCAGCAAAAAAACCCCAAAAAACAAAAACAAGGCAGGAGGCATCATGCACCCAGACTTTAAACTTTATTATAAATCTACAATAATCAAGACAGCCTGGTATTGGTACAAGAACAAGCATATAGACCAATGGAACAGGATAGAAATTCCAGAAGCAAAACCTCAATTTCTCAACCAACTCATCTTCGACAAAGCCTCCACCTTCAACCACTGGGGAGAGGAGAACCTAGTAAGTAAATGGTGCTGGGAAAACTGGCTGACCACATGTAGAAGATTAAAACAAGACCTCTACCTATCACCATACACAAAAATCAACTCTAAATGGATCAAAGACCTAAATGTAAAACTTCAACTTCAAACTACAAGAACCTTAGAAGATGCAAGAGACACCCTTATGGAAATTGGAACTGGCAACCAATTTCTGATCAAAATCCCAAGTACTCTTGCCATAAAAGATAAGATAGATAAGTGGGACCTCATCAAACTAACAAGCTTTTGCAAAGTCAAAGAAACCATTGAGAGAGTGAGGAGACAGCCCACAGACTGGGAAAAAATATTTGCCAACTGTATAGCTGACAAAGGCCTGACATCTGGGATCTATAAGGTACTCAAACATGCCAAAAATAAAAAAGCTAACAGTCCCAGTACAAACTGTGCAAAAGATATGAGTAGACACATCTCAAAAGAAGTCATACAAGTAGCCAGCTGATACATGAAAAAATGCTCTGTCTCGCTAGTCATCAAAAAAATGCAAATTAAAACCACAATGAGATGCCACCTAACTCAAATCAGGATGACTATCATCAATAACTCAAAAAACAACAGATGCTGGAGAGAATGTGGCAAAAATGAAACACTTCTACACTGCTGGTGGGAGTGTAAACTAGTACAGCCTCTGTGAAAAACAGTGTGGCAATTCCTAAGAGATCTAAAAATTGACCTCCCATATGACCCCACAACCCCCCTACTGTGAATATACCCAGGCTGGCTCAGCAGCTCAGCCTGTAATCCCATGCTTTCAGAGGCTGAGGAGAAGTGAGTGAATTGCCTGAGCCCGAGGATTCAAGACCCACCTGGGCAAGTTGGCGAGACCTCATCTCTAGAATAAATAAAAAATATTAGCCAGGCGTGGTAGTGCATACCTGTAGTTCCAGCTACTTGGAAGGGTGATGTGGAAGGATCACCAGAGCCCAGCAGATCGAGGCTGCAGTGACTGGGAGCATGCCACTGCACTTCAGTCTGGGTGACAGAATGAGACTCCAACTCAAAAAAAAGATGAATATACCTGAAGGAACTCAAATCACTCTATGAAAAAGATACCTGCACATGCATGTTTATTGCAGCATTATTCACAATAGCAAAAACATGGAACCAACTGTACTGCCTATCAAAAGAAGATTGGATAAAAAATGTGGGATATATACACAGTGGAATATTATGCAGCCATAAAGAAGGACAAAATTATCAACTTTGCAGCAACTTGGATGGACTTAGAGGTTATAATACTGAGTAATCTATCACAGAAACAAAGAAACAAGTCTTACGTGTTCACACTCAAAAGCGGACCTTGAACAACTATTGTAATATTATAAAAAAGGGATAAGGAATTAGCATTAGTGGGAAACTTCCAGGAGAGGGCAGGGTCGGGGTTGTTAGTAGTGGGAAACTGCCAGGGCGGGGAGAGACAGACTCCTCATCAACAAGGGTGCCTGTGTAATGAACATTTTGTATACCTAACTCTGAACTGTATCCCATATATTTAAAATAACAAACTGCTTTCCACAGAGGTTGCACTAGTTTACATTCCCACCAACAGTGTAGAAGTGTTCCCTTTTTGCCACATCCTCTCCAGCAGCTGTTACTTTTTGAGTTGTTGATAATTGCCATTCTGACTGGAGTTAGGTGGTATCTTAGTGTGGTTTTGATTTGCATCTCCCTGATGATTAGTGAGGTTGAACATTTCTTCATGTGGCTGCTTGAATGTCTTCCTTTGTGAAGTGTCTGTTCATATCTTTTGCCCATTTTATAATGGGCTTGTTTTTTTTTTTTTTCAGTATGTTTGAGTTCCTTGTATATCCAAGATGTTAAGCCTTTGTCAGACCTGGTGTTGGCAAATACTTTTTCCCAGTTGTAGGCTGTCTCCCTGCTCTCTTGATGGTTTCTTTGGCTTTGCAGAAGCTTGTCAGTTTAATAAGGTCCCACTTGTCTATCTTCTCTCTTATGACCTGTGGGTTTTGGGTTTTGTTCAGGAATTGAATGCCAGTTCCGATTTCCATGAGGGTATGTCCTTCATTTTCTAAGGTTCTTATGGTTTGAGGTTTTACATTTAGGTCTCTGATCCATTTGGAGTTAATTTTTGTGTATGGGGATAGATAGGGGTCCTGTTTCAATCTTCTGCATGTGGTCAGCCAGTTTTCCCAGCACCACTTACTGAATAGGTTCTCTTCTCCCCAGTGGTAGGTAGTGGAGGGTTTGTCGAAGATGAGTTGGTTGAGAAATTGAGGTTTTGTTTCTGGAATCTCAATTCTATTCCATTGATCTATATGCCTGTTCCTATATCAATACCAAGCTGTTTTGATGATTGTAGCTTTATAGTAAAGTTTGAAGTCTGGTAATGTGATACCACCTGTTTTTTTTTTTTTTTTGCTGAGGATTGTTCTGGCTATTCTTGGATGTTTGTGTTTCCATATGAATTCCTGTGTTGTTTTTTCTAGGTCTGAGAAGAATGTTGCGGGTAGTTTGATGGGTATTGTATTGTGGCGATTCCTAGAAGCTCTAAATATCAACCTCCCATATGACCCCGCAATCCCCCTACTGGGAATATATCCTGAAGAACTCAAATCACTCTATAAAAAAGATACCTGCACACATGTATTTATCGCTGCATTGTTCACAATAGCAAGAACCTGGAAGCAACCATGCTGTCCATCAAAAGAAGACTGGATTAAAAAAATGTGGTAGGGGGGGCTGGACAAGATGGCGACAGGGCAGCACTGCCTGTGAAACTCTCCACAGAGGAGAGCGCAAAGAGATGCTGATTCTCACCCTGAAGGCTGTGGATCCCATTGTCTGCAGCCTGCTCTTCACACGGAGCTCGAAGGTAGACTTTGCTGGGGATATTGCCAAGGTCTGGCAGCTACTGTGGTGCCTGCTGCTGCCGTTCCGGCCGGCAGCCATTCCACATTGCACCGCCAGTGTCTGGGGCAAGCTCGGAGCTGCGCGGCCTCCTCTGAGGCAGCAGAGCCACCGCCGCCACCTCCTCTGAGGCAGCGGAGTCGCTGCCGCACCCCCGAGGCAGCAGAGGCACCCTTCCAAGGCAGTGGAGGGTGCCACCGCCCCCCCTCTGAGGCAGTGGAGGCACCACAGCCCACCCCAAGGCAGCGGAGGCACAGCTGCCCCCCTCAGGCAGCAGAGGCACCGCCACCCCCTCCTCTGAGGCAGTGGAGGCACTGCCACCCCCCCTCCAAGGCAGCGGAGGCGCGCCGACCTCCTCCAAGGCAGCAGAGCTGCCACCACCCCCCCTGAAGCAGCGGAGCCGCTGCCACCTCCTCCTCCGAGGCACCTGAGCCTCCCCCTTCCTCCGAGGCAGCCGAGTAGCCACTTCCTCAGAGGCAGCAGCTGCACAGAGGCAGCCGCCATCACACCGCCTGTGCCAGTGGCCCAGCCGCCACTGCTGCCACCGTTGCTGCTGCTGCTGCCACTGCCGCCGAGGCAGGCATTCCACATTGCACCGTCAGTGCCTGAGGGACGGGCGAGCAGCTGAGATAAAGACCATCTGGAGCGAGGGATAACACCACCTGCTGGCAATTCAAGCCCACCACCAGCAAGCGCTTGTCCGAGGCTTAGGTCCCTTGGTCCCATGCAGGACCGGATACTGCAGCCTCTCTGCTGCTGCTGTTCCACCACGTGCGTGGGAGCCTTGAGTCTCAGCTAGCTCCCTGGCTACATCATCTCTCATCATCACCAAGCCGCTGGTCACTCAGGGAGGCTCTGGATGCCTGCCCCTCAGAGACACTGGTCCCATTCCTGGTTGAAGTACCCTGTGGGGGGCCCAGAGCCACTCTCACCACTCACTGCCTGCCTGTTGGAGTTTGGAGCTCTGGAGCCCCGGGTCCACCCTGGTTGAGGCACTCAGCCCGTGACCCCAAGCTTGGGGACCCAGACAAGTGGAGAGAAAGGGATCTATGAAAGAGAATCTGCCTCTGCCTCTCTCCAGCAGAGAGTTCCACTGCCCTGCCCACCTACCAACAAACTCCACCTTGGTTCCTAAGGTAACGTTGCTAAACAGGAGACAAAGCCCCACTCCTAAGCTGAATCAGATAAAAGCAATTCCCAGGCAGTCATACTCAAGCTGTGAGTAAACCTAGCTGCCTGCAATGGAAAAACAAAGGGGAGAAGCCGAGATCAGAGCTGAAGTGATTTTAGTCTGAACTCTTATTGTGACTTAAGATTTTATCATTTTGACTGTTTATTTTGATCATGTTCATTGTTTGCCTTCTGACTTACACTGTTTCTTGTTTATATTGGTCTGTCTTTGTGTAGCTATCAGTATTCTTTAGGAAATCTTTCTTATGCATCTTCTTTCACTTCTCTCTGCCCTTGTGTCTCTTTCTCACCTGATAGTTGGTATGTATGTCTGTTTTCCCTCTCTCTCTTTTCTCTCTCTAACTTCCTATTGACTCCCCATTCCTCCATTATTTTCTTCTTTTATACCCCCATTTTGATCTAGGAACCAAGACTACATACTGCTGAATGAACAGATTGTAAGGCAGAGGGAAATAGGTTCCAGTGTGCTCATACACCTGTTTGTGGATGCTAGAATCAGCATATACACTCTGAACCACAGTTTCCCTCTCAATTAAACCTCAAAACTGAAAAAAGTACAGATTGCAGCCTACACTCCAACCTCAAAAGTGAGCAAAGCCAGAAGACCCTCATAAGGAAGAACAGGATATTTGCAGAAGAAAAATAAAAGCGACCCCACCTTCCCCCCAAAACAGAATTAAAGAAGGGGAGGGCAGGGGGAGAGAGAAAAATCTACAAAAATAAAGAAAAACCAAAAGAAGAGTATGGGTCTCTCCCAGACCCCTGGGAAGACAGACACTGAGAAAACTGACTTCAGAATTCAAACAATGAAGAGCCCCCAGAATGAAGGGTCTCAAACTACAAACGTTGATATCAAGATAATAATCTAGAGATTAAAAAGAATTGAGGAGACAAAAGAAGAAACTAGGAAGGAGCTGATATCTGAGATAACAGTAATAAAGAATACTGTGAATGAAATAAATAGCAAACTGATAAGCATGGAAAGCAGAATTACCCAAGCAGAAGAAAGAATCTCAGAGCTTGAGGACCAAAATATAGAACTAACCCAAACTCTTAAAAACACAGAAAACAAGCTCAAAAAGACAGAAAAAAACCTTCAAGAGATGAGCGATTACTTCAAGAGACCAAACCTAAGAGTAATTGGCATACCTGAGGCAGAAAGAGAGACAGAGACCACACTAGAACAAACTTTCCATGAGATCATTCAAGAAAACTTCCCTTATCTAATCAGTGATGCAAAATTTCAAACACAAGAGATTCAGAGAACCCCTGCAAGACAACAAATGAGAAGACCAACTCCTAGACACATAATAATTCACCTAAACAAAGTAGACATGAAAGAAAAAATCCTAAAGGCAGCAAGAGAAAAAGGCCAGATCACCTACCATGGAAGACCAATCAGAATAGCAGCAGATTTATCTACAGAAACCCTACAGGCTAGGAGAACTTGGAGCCCTATCTTCAAAGTCCTAAAAGATAAACAATTTCAACCAAGAATAACTTACCCAGCCAAGCTAAGCTTCACCAGCGAGGGAGAATTAAAATCTTTCCCAGATATCCAATCCCTATGAACTTGTGCTGCCACGAAACCACCTCTACATGAAACATTAAGAAAGTACTAAACACAGAAGAAAAGGAAAAAAGAACAACATTCTTCAAAAGAGTACAGGGTAAATAATAAAATATACATGAACCAACCCCAAACCAAGAGAAAGACAAAAAAGAACCAAGTGAAAGAACAACAACTTCATAAGAACTCTATGATAGGGATGAACTCTCACATTTCAATAATTAGCCTGAGCTGGGCTCAGTGGCTCAGACTGTAATCCTGCACCTTTGGGAGGCTGAGGTGAGTGGATTGCCTGAGCCTGCGGGTTCAAGACCCGCCTGGGTAACGAGACCTCATCTCTACAATAAATAAAAAAATCAGCCGGGCATGGTAGCGCATGCCTGTAATTCTGGCTACTTGGAAGGCTGAGGCAGAAGAATCACCGGAGCCCAGCAGGTCAAGGCTGTGGTGGCCGGGAGCAGCCACTGCAGTCCAGTCTGGGTGACAGAGTGAGACTCCAACTCAAAACAAAAACAAAACCAAACAAACAAACAAAAATAATTAGCCTGAATGTGAATGGACTAAACACACCACTGAAAAGACATAGAATGGCAAAATGGATAAAATATCACCAGGCAACAATATACTGCTTCAAGAGACTCATCTCACTAGAAAGGACATACACAGACTCAAAGTAAAAGGATGGGAAACAAACTTTCAGGCAAATGGAACACAAAAGAAAGAAGGAGTCACGATCCTAATTTCAAACAAAATACAATTTAAGCTATCAAAAATTAAAAAAAGATACAGAGGGCCACTACATAATGATAAAAGGTTCACTCCATCAACAGGGAATATCTATCCTAAAAATATATGCACCCAACATAGGTGTACCAACTTTCATAAAGCAACTTCTAGGAAAACTAAAGAAAGATATTGATTCTAACACCATGATAACTGGGGACTTTAATACCCTACTAACAACCCTAGACAGATCATCAGGACAAAAAATCAGCAAGGAGATCCGGAACCTCAATATGACTCTGGACCAAATGGACTTAATTGATACCTACAGAACACTCCATCCAAAGACCACAGAATACAAATTCTACTCATCACCACATGGAACGTATTCTTAGATCAACCACATAATTGGCCATAAATCAAGCATCAGCAAATTTAAAAGGTCCGAAATTCTACCAGGCACCTTCTTGGACCACAGTGGAATAAATATAAACATTGACACCAACAAAGTCCCCCCAAAACACACAAAGAGATGGACACTAAACAGCATGATGCTAAACAACTCCTGGGTCAATGAAGAAATCAAAACAGGGATCAAAAGATACCTGGAAACAAATGAAAATGAAGAAACATCTTACCAAAATCTCTGGGATGCCTTCAAAGCTGTAGTAAGAGGGGAATTTATATCCCTACAAACACACATAAGGAAAATGGAAGGAACACAAACTAACAGCCTAACAAGCCACCTAAGGAAGCTGGAAAAGCAAGACCACAAAAACCTTAATTTCAGCAGAAGAATTCAGATCACCAAAATGAAAGCCCAAATCCAGGATATAGAAGGCAAAAAGATAATACAAAAAATCAATGAAACAAAAAGCTGGTTCTTCGAAAGGATAAACAAGATCGATGGTCCCCTGGCTAGACTGACCAAGAAAAAACAAGAAAAAACCAAATAAGCACAATCAGAAACACAAAAGATGAAGTCATCTGACCCTGAAGAAATACAAAAGATCATTAGAAACTACTACATACACTTGTATGGAAACAAACTTGAAAACCTTAAGGAAATGGAGGACTTTCTGAAATCACACAACCTACCTAGGTTGGAACCAGAAGAAATTGAGACTCTAAATAGAAAAATAACAATCAAGGAAATCGACTTCATAATAAGAAAAGTACCTACAAAAAAAAAGCCCTGGTCCAGATGGTTTCCCAGCAGATTCTACAAGACATTTAAGGAGGAGTTGATACCAATCCTACTGAAGGTATTCCAGGTGATTGAGAAAGATGGAACCCTCCCCAAATCATTTTTCGAAGCCAACATCACATTGATACCCAAACCAGGTAAAGATCCAACAAAGAAAGAGAACTATAGGCCAATATATTTGATGAACATAGATGCTAAAATTCTCAACAATATCCCAGCGAACTGGATTCAACAACACATCTCAAAAATCATTCATCATGACCAAGTAGGCTTCATTCCTGTGATGCTAGGCTAGTTCAACATTCATAAAACCATAAATGTGTAATTAAATACATTAACAGATGTGGAAACAGAAACCACATGATTATATCATTAGATGCAGAAAAAGTTTTTGATAAAATCCAGCACCCCTTCTTGATAAAAATCCTCGAACATCTAGGCATACAGGGAACATACCTCAAAAATAGTTAAAGCCATCTATGAGAAACTCACAGCCAGCATACTCCTAAACAGAAAAAAATTGGAACCATTTCCCTGAAAACTGGAACAAGACAAGGATGCCCACTCTCACCCCTCCTGTTCAACATAGTATTGGAAGTCCTGGCTTGAGCAATCAGAGAAGAGAAGGCAATCAGAGGGATCCAGATAGGAAAAGAGGAAGTCAAATTATCTATCTTTGCAGATGATATGACTGTGTACCTTGAAAACCCAAGAGAATCTGTCAAAAACCTCCTTACACTGATAAAGGCCTTTGGCAAAGTCTCAGGATACCAAATAAATGTGCGAAGGATAATGGCATTTCTTTACACCAATAATAAACAAACAGAAACCCAAATAAAAAACACAATTCCATTCACAATAGCCACTAAAAAAAAATGAAATACCTTGGCATCTTCCTAACCAGAGACACGAAAGACCTTTACAATGAAATCTACAAAACACTGCTCAAAGAAATCAAAGATGACACAAACAAGTGGAAATATATTCCATGCTCATGGATTGAAAGAATCAACATTGTGAAGATGTCCAACTTACCTAAGGTAATCTATAAATTCAATGCAATACCCATCAAATTACCAGCAACATTCTTCTCAGACCTAGAAAAAACAACACAGGAATTCATATGGAAACATAAACGTCCAAGAATAGCCAGAACAATTCTCAGCAAAAAAAAAAAAAAAACAAAAAACAAAGCAGGTGGTATCACATTACCAGACTTCAAGCTCTACTATAAAGCTACAATCATCAAAACAGCTTGGTATTGGGTATTGGTATAGGAATAGGCATATAGATCAATGGAATAGAATTGAGATCCCAGAAGCAAAACCTCAATTTCTCAACCAACTCATCTTCGACAAAGCCTCCACCACCTACCACTGGGGAGAGAAGAACCTATTCAGTAAATGGTGCTGGGAAAACTGGCTGACCACATGCAGAAGATTGAAACAGGACCCCTATCTATCCCCATGCACAAAGGTTGACTCCAAATGGATCAGAGACCTAAATGTAAAACCTCAAACCATAAGAACCTTAGAAAATGAAGGACATACCCTCATGGAAATCGGAACTGGCCTCCAATTCCTGAACAAAACCCAAAACCCACAGGCCATAAGAGAGAGGATAGACAAGTGGGACCTTATTAAACTGACAAGCTTCTGCAAAGCCAAAGAAACCATCAAAAGAGCAGGGAGACAGCCTACAGACTGGGAAAAAGTATTTGCCAGCACCAGGTCAGACAAAGGCTTAACATCTTTGATATACAAGGAACTCAAATGTGCTGAAAAGAAAAAAACAAACAACCCCATTATAAAATGGGCAAAAGACATGATCAGACACTTCACAAAGGAAGACATCCGAGCAACCAACAGACATATGAAGAAATGTTCAACCTCACTAATCCTCAGGGAGATGCAAATCAAAACCACACTGAGATACCACCTAACTCCAGTCAGAATGGCAATTATCAACAACTCAAAGAATAACAGCTGCTGGAGAGGGTGTGGAGAAAAGGGAACATTTCTACACTGTTGGCGGGAGTGTCAACAAGTGCAACCTCTGAGGAAAGCAGTGTGGCGATTCCTAAAAGCTCTGAATATCAACCTCCAATATGACCCCGCAGTCCCCCTACTGGGAATATATCCGGAAGAACACAAATCACTCTATAAAAAAGACACCTGCACACGCATGTTTATCGCAGCATTGTTCACAATAGCAAGAACCTGGAAGCAACCATTCTGCCCATCAAAGGAGGACTGGATTTAAAAAATGTGGTGCATATCCACGATGGAATACTATGCAGCCATAAAAAAGAACAAAATCATGAATTTTGCAGCAACCTGGATGGAACTGGAGTCTATAATACTGAGTGACCTCTCACAAAAACAAAGGTCTGAGTATTACATGTTCTCACTCATATAATGAACCTTGAACATCCAACCTAATAGTATAAGAAAATGACTAACAGTAGTGGGAAACTATGGGGGGGGAGATGGGATTAACAAGCAAATATCTGTCTGGGGATGGGGTAGCATCTCTTATCAATAGGGTGCCTGAATGAAATGTATCTGTATACCTAACCCTTAACTGTATCCCACAACGTCATAATAAAAAATATTGATTATAAAAAAAATAAAAAAGCTGGTACATATGCAAGATGGAATACTACGCAGCCATAAAAAAAGAACAGAATCATTAATTTCACAGCAACCTGGATGGAACTAGAGTCTATAATACTGAGCGACCTCTCAGAGAAACAAAGATCTGAGTATCACATGTTCTCACTCATATAGTGGACCTTGAACATCCAATGTAATACTATAAGAAAATGACTGACAGTAGTGGGAAACTATGGGGGGGAAGGGAGATGGGATTAATGGTAGTAAATATCTGTCTGGGGAAGGGGAAACACCTCTTATCAAAAGGATGCCTGAACGAAACATATTTGTATACATAACACTTAACTGTACCCCACAATATCAATAAAAAATATTGATTATAAAAATAAAATAAAATAACAAACTTTTTTAAAAAGGAGATAAAGTCCAATAAAGTATTTTTCCCTTGTATTCAGGATCCAACACTTTAGTAGTGACATATCCTGAGCAGGAGAATGTCTCTAGTGCTTGAGAACACACCTTTCAATTGGTTAGCTTTTGTTTTCAGAATCTGGTCCTTTTCACTTGAAGCACTGATTTTTAGGAGTGGTCTAGCATATGATTAAGAGCTCAGACTGTAAAGCTGTACTATGCAGACTCTAATTCTATTTTTGCCCCTTGTTAGCCTGGGCAAATTTTTTGAACTGTTTGTGACACAGTTTCCTCTTTTTAAAAATACAGATAAAACTTATATTTACCCTATAGAATGTCATGAGGATTCATACAACGTGATCAACATATTTTGCTATATAATATCTACCAAATAGATGTTATTAACTTTTAAAATGCTCTTCTTCTTATTATGGTTTCTGGCATCCAGTGAAAATATCAGACAATACAGGGAAGGTGCGGGGGGTGGAGGTAGGGGCGGGGAGAAAGTCTTACATTAAGAATATGAAGTTAACAATTTGAGGGCTATATTAAGATGAGATATTTTAAGTCTAACAGGAAGAGAAAAAAGTGGAGAAAAACAAGCAGGGTTAATTGAAATCATTGTGAACTGGACTCAATGGTGAATAAATGAGGAAGTGAGTAGGTCCATAGAAGTCTGCAAAGGACCTCGAGGTTGTTATATATAAGAATGTATATATTCCTTATCATTTGCATATAAATTCCATAGGCACTATCTTTTCAACAATACATGCACAAATAACACATACTATTTTCTGAGTCTAAACATTAGTGTTAAAAAAATTCATAGAACAAGGAAAATTGTGAAGGAATTAAAAAACACCTCTAAACATAACCTTGTCAGCATTTTGGAGAATAGTCTTCCAAAATTTTCACATTCATTTAAATAGATCTATATTATGCACAAATCCAATTTTGAAACTCAATTGTAAAAATCCCAGTTCTAACACTGAGTATATAGCTGTGAACAAAACAAACAAAGAACATGGAATTTATATTTGGGGGGTGAGGGAGGGGAGACAGTAAACATCACACTTTATCAATCAATAAATTATGTAGTATGTTTAAGGACTATAAATGCTATGGAGAAAATAAAATATATGAGTGTCTTAGTCCATTTATGATTCTATAACAAAATACCACAGACTGGGTAATTTTAAATAGCATAAATTTATTTCTCAAAGTTCTGGAGAATGGAAAGTTTAAGATCAAAGTGCTGGTATTCAACGTCTAATGAAGGCCTTCTTACTGCACCCTCACATGGTAGAAAGCAAAAGGCCAAAAAGAGACCTAAGCTAGTTTTCTCCAGCCCTTTTATAGGTATTAATCCATTTATGAAGGTAGTACCCTCATGACTTAATCACATCCCAAGAGATCCCACCTGTTAATATCACTGCTATAGGGATTAAGTTTCAACGCATGAATTTCAAAGGGATGTTTGGAGCATAGCAATGGGGTAAAATAGATATTGAATGCTGGGATATGGCTAGCTTGCAATTTTAAGTAGAGTAGGTCTATGAGACAAGGCGAGAAGGTCTATACCACAAGGTATGCCAACATGGACACTGATGAGAACTGAACAGCAAAGATCACATTACATCTAAACAAAAGTTTTCTCCAAGGAGTTAAATTTCTTTCCTTGTTCCATTAAAATTACTGCATATGCCAACAAGAATTTAGAAACTATGAAGGATATCTAAGAAGTAAGAGAAATGAAAGCATCTGAATTATTTTCTAAATGTCTTGCCTTTAAAATCAGAAAATATTTGTGCAGGTATTGTTGAATATTTCCAATCAGGTACAATTAAGTTTTCTGCATTATGCAGATCACAACTAGAAACATAGACTAAGATAACTCATCAATAAGAAAAATGTTATAATTCTTGAACATCTCAGTTGGAAGCTTACACTCGCAATTCCTCCTTTAGAGGCCACATTTCTAAAAGTGAAAATATGTAAAAAAAAAAAAAAAAAAAAAAAAGACAGATTCCTTATCTCCCCATCACTGGTACATTCAAAGTTTGATGATAGTTTCCAAAAAGAAGTTATCACTTTATATTGCTTGTTGCTTATATACAAAACATAGAAAATTAATCTTCCATTAATGAATATACTGACATTCCTTTTTTAGTGCTAAGAGCAAATGAGAATTTCTAATTACTAGAAATAAAAATAAAGCCAAAACCTAGAATAGAAATTTCTCCAAATAAGAATATTTTGTGTAAAATAAAATTATTTCTACACAACATTTAGGTCTATAAATTTCTAACCAGGTGGAAAACTATAAAATCAATATGTGAGCTGTTCTAAAAGCAAAATTATATACATATTTTTTAATATGGGACCTATACCAGGGATTGGCATATTTTTTTTTTCTATAAAGGACAAGATAGTAAGTATTTTAACTTTCATGGGTCATGCAGTCTCTGTTGCGATTCTTCAACTTAGTCTTTGTAGCATGGAAACAGCCATAGACAGAATGTATATAACTGTGTATTCCTATATGCCAATAAAACTTAATTTAAAAAAAAAAACGGTGGGGTGGATTTGGCCTAAGGCTGTGGTTTACCTATCATTTAGTCTATCCTCAAATTGGTTTGAGTTATATTTTGGTTTACACTTCCAAAAAAAAGTTACTTTTTAAAAAATTACTTTTTTAAGAAGCTAAAAGTAAAACTTTTATCATTATATCCAAGAGTATATCGCTTTTGCATTTAGGGAAATTCAGTGAGTTAAATGTTACATTTATGTGGCCTATAAAGTTTTTAGATTGCCCTTTATCTTTCAGACTTTTCTAAGTTTCTATAACTTTTTGTGGAACATCATAGAAGTTTAGGAGATGCATTAGTTAATTGTTTTATTGCTAAAAATGAAAGTCATCTAGCAGCTTTATATACACATGGTCTCGTTTCTAAATGTTTTTGGAACCTAGGTTGGCTAGACAGTGGTCCCCAACCTTTTTGGCATCAAGGATGTGTTTTGTGGAAGACATCTTTTCCAAGATCAATGGGATGGGGAATAGTTTCAGGATAATTCAAGCAAATTACATTTGCTGCGCACTTTATTTCTATTATCATTATCTTGCAATGTATATTGAAATATATAGCATCACTGCCTCAGCTTCATTCAGATCATCAGGCATTAGATTCTCATAAGGAGCATGCAACCTAGAACCCTCACCTGTGCAGTTCGCATTAGGGCTCCTGCTCCTATGGGAATCTAATGCCACGGGTGATCTGACAGAAAGCAGAGCTCAGGCAATAATGTCAGTGATGGAGAGTGGCTGTAAATACGGATGAAGATTCACTGGCTGGCCTGCCACTCACCTTCTGCTGGGCAACCTGGTTCCTAACAGGCGGTGAATCAGTTGGGGGCTCTGGGCTAGAAAATTGCCATTCTCTTCTCGTCATATTGTAGAAATTTCATCAATGAATATATCATATCTTATGTAAGGGAACCCAATTCCAGCCTGGAATTGCCTATTCAACAAAAATATTTTTTTAAAATGAAGGTAAAATAATGACCTTGCTTTAGGTATATGTAACCCCAAATAACAAATTGCAAGATCTTCACACATAAAAAAAGGAGCAGAAAAATGATAACAGATGAAAATATGGATCTTCACAAAGGAAAAAAGAGAGAGAAAGAAATTCACTGCATGTGTAAATATATATTATTTTTCTTTCTATTTTAATTTCTTTAAAATATGCTTGAGTTTTAATACAAAGCTAATAACAATGTTATTGGTACCGTCTATGACAATAACATAAAGACTTAAAAGAGGGAGAAATGAAAGTATACAACTTAAAGGATTTTTTAAATTACAAAATGTAGTTTATTTAAAAGTAAATTGGAGAGGGGACCAAAGCTTAAGAAAACATGGCCTGGCCATAGCTCAAAGAATACATGGCCACACCATAGCTTAGCAAGGCAATGGCCAATTTTAAGGTTCTTATACTACATGTGAGGTCTTATTCCATTCATGTTTAAATATGTACACTATAAGTTCTAAAGCAACAAAAATTAACAAAGAAAAGTTTATAGCTACTGTGCCAACAAATAAAATTAATAGAATAATAAAAAGCACACAAAAATTCTAAACCATGCTGGTAAAGAAGAAGATAAATAGCAAATGAAGCAAATAAAAAACAAATAGCTAGATATTTGACTTAAACATAGCTATATCAATAATCACATCAACTGTAGATTGTCTAAGCACTCCAGCTGAAAGGCAGATATTGTCAAGTTAGATTAGGTATCTCTGCCAAAAATAAAAGTACTTTAAGTAAGAAGCATAAATAGAATAAAAGTCTGAAAAATGTTGAACTATGCAAAATCTGAATAATACATTTTTAAATAAACCATGGGTTTATAACAAAATCAGAAAGAAAATCAGAAAGTATTTTAAATACAATAAAAATTAAAACGTGTAAGAATTTGTGACATGCCACTAAGTAATACTAAGTGTTGGAATTTACAGAGTTATGTAATCTACAAAAAAACTACCAGAACTAATCAGTGACTTTAACAAGGTTGCAGAATACAAGGTAAAAATACAGAAAATAAACAATAGACATTTAAAACAAAAAGAATGCCATTTGTAATTCCATCAAAATATTAAGTACTTAGGGAGAACCTGACAACACATGTGCAAGACCTATAAACCTAAAATGGTAAGAACATGGATGAGAAAATAGGAAAACTTACATAAACTGAGAAGTATATTTTGTTTCTGGTTTGGAGACTCAACATTATAAACATTTCAATGACCCCAAATTGCTCTGTAGATACAACACAATCCCAGTCATAAACCCAGCAGGAATTTTAGTTTTTATAAGAAATTGCCTTACTATTGTAAAAACTCATATGGAAATGCAAATAATTGATAATAGCCAAAACTACTCTGAAAAAGATAAGCAAAGTTAAAGGACTTATCCTACTTTATTTCATGACTTATTTTAAACCTACAAACTAAGTCAGCATGGCATGTCCATTAAAACAGACAAATAGATCAATGGAAAAAATAGAAAGAATATACTCACATACATATGAATTTTTTTTTTTTTTTCCAAAGACGAAAGGCAAATCAGTAGAAAATTTGCAGTCCTTTTTCAGAAAGTGGTGATGGAATAATTGGCTATGTACCGGCAAAAAAAAAAAAAAAAAAAAAAAAAAAAAGAACCAAACTGTTCATCAAAAACAAAACCTAATTCAAAATGAGTAATATACTTAAATGTAAAATTTATATCTAATACAACTTTTAAAAGGAAACATACTGGAATATTTTTTGGTTTTTGGCAAATAGGATATTTATTTGATGACAATAAAAACGTGAACTATGAAAGAAAAAAGATAAATTTGATTTCAGTGTCTTTAAAATACTTCTAAGAGAATGAAAAAGAAAAGATAACATGCTGGAGAAAGCATTTGCACCTCATATATCAGATAAAAGATTTGTATCCATAACATGTAAGAAACTCTCAAAACTTAACACTTAAAAATCAAACACACAAAAATCAACTCAATTAAAATTTGACAAAAGACTTAAATAAGTACTTCACCAAAGATGTGGAGAAAAGGAAAGTTGTATACACTTTGGGTGAACTTGCAAATCACTACAACCTCTATGGAAAACAGTATGGAGATTTCTCAAAGAACTAAAAATAAAACTACCATCCATTCCAGCAATCCCACGACTATCTACCCAAAGGAAAATAAATCAATATATCAAAAAGACACTTGTACTCCTATATTTATCACAGCACTATTCACAATAGCAAAGATATGGAATCAATCTATAAGGTCATTATTTTAAGTGAGACGACTCAGACATAGAAAGACAAATATGTTCTCACTCAAAGAGGAAGCTAAATAATGTGTACACATGAACATAGAGAGTGGACTGGTGGACAATTAAGACTTACTTGTAAGGGTGATTAGGTGGGGGGATGATAAGATATTACTTAATTGATACAATGTATGTTATCAGGATGATGGAAACCCTAAAAACTCTCACTTGGCCACTATACAAACTATGCATGTAAAAAAATTGCACTTGTATCCCGTAAACTTATGCAAATAAAAGAAGATATACAAATAAGCACATAAACACATAAATTAGTGAAATTCTAGTTAAAACCACAGTGAGATACCATTACATACCTATAAAAATAGCTAAATTAAAGACTCATCGTGTTACATGTTGGCAAGATAAACTGGAACTCTTATATGCTCTTGGTGGGAATGCAAAATAGTGGAATTACTTTGTAGTATGGGTTAGTAGTTTACTAAAATGTTTATCATATACCTTTTATATGATTCAGCCATCTAGCACTACATGTTAATCCAAGAGCAAGAAAAACCAGACAGAAAAGAAGCCATACATACTGTATAATTCAATTTGTGTAAAAGCTGGAAAATATAGCTATCTGCAGTGACAGAAAGTGGATTAGTGGTTGCCTCAGGCTACAGTATGGAGAGGTATGAAAAAAGGAATTAAAAGGGGCATAAGAAAACTTTTGGGCCTGACGAATACATTCACGATTCTAAGTGTGGTGACAGTTTTCACAGGTCTATAATATGTCGCAACTTATCAAATTAAAGAAATACTAATTTAAATATGTATTAAATATTTAACACTTAAATATTTGCAGTTCATTGTAACCCAGTTATATTACAATAAAAATGTTGAAGAAAACATAAACTTTAGTGTTTATAAGAGTCGTGGAGGAAGTTTGACCAAAAGATTCTTTATCTAAGTCTTGGCTACATTCAAAAATCTTTATTTCAAAATAAGACCATCTAATTGATCCTGATACAGGATGTCACCTTCCTAACCTTGAGAAATAATGCTCTTTGCAGATTCCTGCTAAGACTACAATTCTAAGTTAAGTGTCCCTAAGCCAGAAGTATGCCACTTATACAGGGAAAATTACTAAAACCAAGTGCAAGGTGTCAACATAATTGCAACAAATAAATGTGTTCACTATGCCCTTATTTTAGGGTTCTAAATTATGGTTCTTCATTTTCTTACACTTTTATTTTTTTTATATATGTTATTGCTAGGTTTATTTCTATTTAGTAACAGTTCCACCTTAACTTTTATTTGTAAACACATTTACATTTCTCAAAATACAATTCTTTTACTGAACAATAGGCTAGATTTATGTATGTGTACAAGGTAATGCTGATTTTTTTCTATGACAAAAAAGCAGTGCCTTTAAGTTAGCAGTCTTCAAAAAGACCTTGATACCAATCTTATTGTCCTAGATTACCATGTTCAAAGTCCAACTTGGAGCATATGGCTCATTATCGAATGATTATTCTGAAGGGGGCTAAATGAATGAATCCATCTATTGATTCTTCTATTCAATTAACTGGTAATCTTCTAGGGCATTCTGAACACATGCTTCCTCTTTGGAATAGCCATCTGTGTAGATATTTTAGTCTATACTGCCGATATCACCATATGTAACCACTTATTCTGAATCATCATGAAAAAAATCACAACACACCTTTTTCAACTGAGATTCTCTACATGGGTACAGAGTTCTTATGATATTTTCTTTTCTGGAAAGAACTTTAAATGGTAGAAATCAATTTCATTTCTCTCCCAAACTAGAAAGTATTCTGGAAAACCAAAGCAATCCAGTGTTTCTTCAGTAAATGACACTCTCAGAATTTTATATCTTAATTCCTCACCTCATGGGTTCTTCAGAATAGAATCTTTCAGCTACCTGAGAAGCTTTCTAGGCCCTTTAGTGGTACTTTAGTACTGAGTTCAGTTTTCTCTGATTAGAGCTGGACATCTGTGGGTTAGCCTCTTGTCCTCAGTTTGACTTTTCCCAGTTTTGCGCTCTCCCAATGACTGCTCTCCAACAGGTGGTATAATTTTGTTACACTATCATGACTTAGTTACTACCCATCACTATGGATTCCATGTCAAATGTGTAAGCTAAAGATGTCACTAGCTGAAATATGAGTAAATCAAATTAATCTTTCCCAGCAAACATTGTCTTCCCAGTTTTGCCATGCAATGTACTCTGTTACTTGAAATCTTAGATAAGGACATTTTTGTGGTTCTCCTCATGCCTAGCACAAGAATAAGCAATTGATGCACCTATGCTTGCTTAGTGCTATTTATTATTTTATTATAGTCCATGGTGTATTGTAAATAATTGACTGTCACTTCACTTTTTGAGGACAGCAAATGTATCTGATTCACCTTTTAAATTCTCACAATTTAGCATGGTCCTGGGGTTATATAAAGTGCCCAGTTGATGTTTAATGAATGATTGCTTCATTGTTTAATGATTCTCTATATAACATAATAGTAGGAAAAAGTCAAGAAACACTAATTTTGTTCAATTTCATTTAATGAGTATTTGTTACAATAAAGAGGTATAAAGTCCTGTTGCCAAGTCCAAACCACATTTTAACTTAAACCTTATGTTTTTTGAATTACCCAATTTGAAGTAATTCTCTTTATACCTGAAAAATGGTTTTATTAAAATGTTTGAGATAAAAAAGTATTGCTAGAAGCATATGACAAACATTTGAGAGTACAAAATTAGTTGTAAAAATAACATAATTTACCAGTAAACCCACAATGTATAGAAATGTGCAAAGCCTCTTGATGTGGAAAATTTTGCTTGTTTTTTATACTGAGCACCCATTTTTATAACTTAGCTTCCCATGGAGAGGTAACTGCTTGCATGCATATTATTTATTCATTACATACATTCAAGGCTCAATCTTCTCAATGAGATAACAGTTCACCACTCAGATTTGAATTCTAATGAATTGGTAAAAAGAGTTTTCTCTGATAGTTTCCAAAGTTAGCCAGAACTTTAAATGTCAAGATAAAAAAACCTGTAAGGTGCTAGATCCTATCCCACAGGAGGCCACCCCACACTTTCCCTCATATTTCTCACTCAGAAAAAAAAATAAATTTTTGTCCATAATTGTTTGATAATTCCTCTTTTGTACTGATGTTTCAGTTCCTGAAGTCAGTGTGGCTCTCATAATTTTCCTTTAGGGTCAGGTTGACTTAGGGCTGTATAAACTTTGTCTTCTGGTTTTTGGATGTTTACTGAGAGCGACCTTCTCTTGATCGTCTTCTAGATACTAATTAGGAAGAAAGAAGAACACATAGATTATAAATGTGAGGAAACTTCAGAGTTTAAAAATATGAGATTCTATGTATCACTATGAAAGGCCACTGTTTTTTATTGCCATAAATTTTGGATTATTTTCTTATCCTGTTTGTTGTGATGAAACCAAGATTATCTTTGTATGAAAGTAATCATTTTAAATGTGACTTTAATTTTTTAGAAAATTTACATGAATTTGAATGTATACATGAAATCTCTGATAAATCCTTCAGTTGAAAAAAAAAGTGTGTAGTTAATCTTTTACTTTCAAGTTCTATTCACTAGATTGGCTCAAATTCAGATGTACCTGTAATTTGTGGTGAACTTTGATCCTTCTTTTGACTATTAATATGTAATTATCTCAGAAATTCCAAATTTAATTACAAGTAATTTACTTTAGGCTCCAAAAGGGAACTCTTTGCTCTTTCAATAAGTCATAATGTAAGGAAACTTAATTCCTAATGAAGGAATTAGAATATGTGCATAGTGTAATTATGAAGAAAAGTATAATGCTTGTGATAGATCCCTATATAATCCACACCTAAAAATCAATTTTGTATATAGCTATATTCACAGTTTTATATATGTTTGCAGTTTTTATTTACTTATATCTCAACTGAAGTCTCATCTAACATAACATTTATAAAGATTCAGGTCCGCCTGTAACCTATGTTTGCTTAGCGCTGGTATTCAAACATTTCTTTGTGATTTAACTCTTATTCAAACAAAATTATGCGTATACTTGTATACATATAAAATTTTAATGTATAGGTGTAGATTATACACTTCAGTCTAGGTAATGGTTCAATATGCTTAGCGGTTTACATAAGTGTATTTGCCTCTGCTTTATTATTTGTTATTCTTAGCTTCTACTCAATAGTATAGAATATGAGCAATTTATTTTCTGATTCTTATCATCAAAATACTTTGCATAAAAACTGGCTAACTTTTCTCTCCGAGAGACAACCAAGTTCAACAAAATACAGTAAAACACTCTCCTATTCTTTAATTTCTCTTCACATAACAAAGATGCCATATACACACATTACTATATATTACTATAGAGAATACACTTACCTTGAACTCTTTTGTTGGTTTGAATCTTCCTCACAGGTGTGTCTAAAATTAAATTGTTGTAGTTAGAAATGCTTTGCAATTGTGGCTAAAACCAAACAGGAGACCACAGCTAAGCAGAAAAGTGTAAAGTTCTAAATAAGATCACTTAAACATATAGTTTTTTTTTGATTAGTAAACCTTATAAACTTTAGAGTTTGTTTTGACAATGAACAAACGACTTTTATTTTTCACATATTATAATGAATGCTTCTTAATTTTAAAACATATTTGTTTCATTCTGGCTTTTGGAGCCATGCATAATGTGTCATTTTGCACAGATAAACGACAGATAAGTTTTTCATGCTTTTGTAAAATGCATTACTTTATGATGAAGGGATGTTTGACATTATATAAAGTTTAGCACGAGTATCTTCCCAGAGTTAGCCACTCATTTTTGCAGTCATTCCTATTTGTAGTATATGCCTCCGAGATATTCTCATTAAAGATCAGTTTGTGGTTGCTGTATCACTTACGAGGGCAACAAAATAGCATTGACCTGATGACTCTAGAAATGTAATAATAGGGAATTCAGGATAAGTGTACCAACATCCCACCCCACACACCCAATTCAGTGTCAATTCTATGAGACTATTTTAAAATTCAGCTAGTTGAATATAATAAAAGTTTTCATATTTAAAAACTGCGAATGTTTTAAAATATGCCATTTTTGTTGTATCATAGTTGTAACATATTTTCCTTTTAACTCATCAACAACAAGACTATGTAGGAGGCCTAAATTCACATTTTCACTCAGTTTTGGAGCATTTGAGATATGAGTTAAAAGGGAAATTTGGAGCATTGTGATTCCTACAGCAACTTAATTTTTTAATTATGTATTCTGTTTCTGACTACTTAGCAAATTTTCTAAATGTCTTCTTCCCTCCATAATATAAGGAATATAACCATTCATCACACCATATAAATATTATAGTAAAATATAGAACTATAAAAATCATTCTTGATTAGTTAATGGAAAGAAGTCTGTGAAAGATAAGAAAGTCTGAATTCTGAAATATTATCAAATAGGTAAATATTTTTCTTAATTTTATCTGACAACAAATTAATGACATAAAATATTGGCAAGAAGAGATGATTCAATCCGTAATTAGTAAGAGCATTGTTCATATGGATTCATTGTTTTAAACAGCAGTTTGTTATACAATTTGAAATTGCATCATAGAAGTATTTCAAAAATTACTTTTTAAAACAAGTGCACTAAGATTTCTCATCAATTTGATAGTACACAATTAATAAGATTTTATAATATTATTTTACTATGATAATATTTCAGAATAAAAAATGTTCAATGTGGCAAACAAATGTTTTAAAAGAAAAGCTTTATTTAAGTGTAGAAAACAGATTTGATCCCAGAAGCTCTCTGCTATTGCAAAATAAATGAGAGTTATATTAGGTCATGTTTAGAGCAGCAAACGTGGGGAGATAAACCAATCACCCAAATAATTTGGCAAGAAGTTCCCCTCTCCACCATGTTTCTTAAAGCATGCAAAGTGTTTCAGCCTAATTACTTGGAAGTTTGTTTGTTTGTTGCATTTTTTACATGACTATGCTATGAAAATTTAAAGTAGGGTGTAAAATATTACTTTATTGACTGTTGTTAATGTTAATTGAAAATACTTTTAGCAACATTCACTGATAGCTAACTAGGTGCTGAACATTGTTCCATGAGCTTGTCATATGTTAACTAATTTAGAGGCAATGTTACTATTCTTGCTTTCACATGAAGGAAACAGGCAGAAAAGAGTCAACTTTGGGTTCGAGTTGGAGCTCAGACTAAAGGCAGACAAAGATTGATCCACCATTCTCTACAGAAGCTATAAATCTTAATATATTATATTGGTAGATTTATGAAAACCTTCCAAAATGACCTTTTTTTTGTTTCCTTCTGCAATATCCTGTTATTCTCCTTTAATTGCTTGGATGTTTTCAGCATATATAGTTTTAAGGTAAACACAAAAGTTATGTATTTCATAAGAATATTTTTAAGTTAAGGGCTCAGAATCAGTTCAGGGACATATCAAAACATCAGTACCACTTAGTCATGACTTAAATGATTAGAGAAGACATGCAAATTAATAAAATGAACTACATGTACCACAGTGTTTACAGTATGATCACTTCAGATAGAAAATTGAGTTTCAGACAGAACTTTTTGAGATGAAGACCATGGTTTGGATATGTATTAACAAGCCAGACTCTGAAAAAAAGTCTTGCATAATGCAATCTTTACTAGCTTCCTTGTAAATCCATGTCTTTTATGATCTAGACAACTAGGCAACGGGACATTTGTGACTCAGTGATGATTTTAGATAGTAAGACAAAAAAAACAAAAACAAAACATGAGTATGTCCAATTGATGTTGATAGTAGTAACTATTGCTTATACTGTCTTTCCTATGAAAAGCAAAATCTTGGAAATGATTTATATAACCTTATGATATAGCATTGTGAAAACTGTTACCTTATGATATATTGAGAAATTGTACACTGGGACTAAAGGAATCAACATCTGGGAGGAACAGAAGAGTTTAAAAAGGAATTTATTAACTAAAAATTGATTATTATATTTTTAACTGGTAGCAGTTATTTCTTCTCTTGGCTGAAGCAAGTCTTTGGAACTTAATTGCGTTATTTATAACAGACTCAATAACAGGAGCTTACAAAAGGGAAGAAAGCATACTTACCTGATGTTTAAACCTAAATGAATTAAAGCAATATGAACACATACAGCTACTAATTTATTCATTCTCTAAAAAGCACTACCATTCTACAAAGCTGCTTACTATGGCAAGGACTAAAAAAAAAAGAATTCAATTTAATGTTCAAAATGTGTTCATTTTTCTCCAAATCTTTAGATGTTTATCTAGCAGACAGTTAAACATTTTGGCATAGACAGTAAATTCTGTTAGATCTTACAGAAATCTTTGGTTCCATTATGGCTTGGGTATGCCATAGACTCTTGGTTCTCTGAAAGCAAAATTATGTTTTCAGACATTTATACTTTTATTGAGAAAAAACTCAGTAATTGGTTGAGCTAAAATTATTTTTTCAGTGACCACTGATAAGTTTCTAAATAGTAAGATATTTTACATATATTAAAATACTGGCTATAGAAACAGTAATTGTCAAAAATATACGAGATCCAAAAAGAATTTATGTTTTTTTGGACATGGTGATACAGTTTTTTAATATTAAAAGCAGAAATTCTATCTAGTTTGTATTTTAAATAAACATCAAAATTCAGTTGTGCTTCTCAATTAATAGCATATTTTAAAGAGGCTATTCCTTTTTTCTAAATAATTTAAATACTTGTTTCTTTGAAATTATTTTTCAGCTTAATGCTTTTGTTGTTAATAAAATGAAATAGAAATTTATTTATTCAAATGCCAATGATCTAAGTTTTAAAAAAATATTTATTACTTCTTTGAGCAATTGCCAGTTTTGTTTCTTTGAAATTATTTTTCAGCTTAATGCTTTTGTTGTTAATAAAATGAAATAGAAATTTATTTATTCAAATGCCAATGATCTAAGTTTTAAAAAAAATATTTACTACTTCGTTGAGCAATTGCCAGTTGGAGTACATGTAAGGTTTTGAATTCTTTTTTCTTTGCTCTTACAAGTCAACCCATTTAATGCCATAAACAAAGAAAATTCTATGAAGATGAAGATTAATTTTATATGCAAAATCACTTACATCTCCAGGTATAGATTATCATTCAAACTGTTAGAAGAAACAGATACCCATTCCAAAGAATATAGTTTTAGAAAAGAAAGTTGCTAAATGCACTGTTTTTACTACATCTTGCACTTACAGAATTCAAAAACATGCCTTTATTGATATTATGGGAGCAGTGAATATATTTTTTAATATATAAAATGCAGGTCAAATGTAAGCTTGTTTTACAACTAGCGGTAAAAATGATTCCCTTTTCACATACTTAAAATATCCTTATCTTTATCTGAATCAAAGCAAAAAAATATTCATTGCTCCTCAAGCTTTACATCATAAAACTTTTTAAAGACTGTTTAAACTAGTAATCATTTCTTCATAATTATTACTTAGATTTCCATTGGGCCCACGATCGTTAAGATAACAGCTGATGTTGGCTTTTTTAACCCAATTAAAAGCAAGACCTGCTCGCCCAGTCTTTAAAAAGTTGAAGAATTCAGCCATCAGAACCTGTTAAGGGGGTTAGTTGTTTTCCTTTTACTAACCTCCCTGAAGCAGCCTTTTAATTTCTTCATCTTCAAATAAATGACCATCACCACCTTCAATGAATTTGGTGACCTTGGTGACCTCTGAGAGGATACATGTTTATAGCAGAAATGTGTTTATATAATAAAATAAAGACATCAGACTTGATCTGATAAATAATGGAATCTGCCCAATAATGAGTTTCAGACCACACTCATTTGCTTTGTAGTTTTTAAAGCTGTTTTTTGAGACAAATTTTCTTATAAGTCTGTTGAACAATCCACAGCAAGTCCCCTACATATAGACCTCCAAGTTGCAAACTTTCAAAGATGTGAACGTGCATTTGCATGTCTAATTACATAAGGTGGTTCATAATTCTGGTGTACATTGTCACATGCTGTACTGTAGGATCAAAAATGTTTTCTTTTTTGTGTTTATATTTTATGTATTATTTGTGTGAAAAGTATTATAAACCTATTACAGTGTAGTACTATATAGCCAGTTCTGTTAGTTGGGTACCTAGGCTAAGTGTGTTGGAATTACAAATTGGACTTACTAGCACACTCTCAGAAAGGAATTTGTATGTAAGGGACTTACTATACTGTAAAACAAAATAAATATATCTTCCATTTATACCTCATTCCATATTTTTGTGCTTTTATTCTTGTATTGATATGGAAGTTGAACAATAGAATGAGAGTAAAAACCATGTATAAAGTCCTAAAGATTATTTAGACTTTGATAGAGCTGGCTTAGGTAAAATAACATTTTTAGTTTTTTAGACATGCTGACCTTCTTGCAGCAATTTCTTCAGCGTTTCTTCTGTTTCTCCACCTCCAGCTGAAATCCTAGTGTATTTTATTTCAGGACCTAAAAGAAAGACATTAGAAAAAGGTCTAGAGGAAAGGTAGGCAAACTTCTTCTGTAAAGTGACAGAGAGTTAAGTATTTTACACTTGTGGTTCACATTGTCTGTGTTGAAACTGTTCAACTCTGTGACTATAGTATGAAAGTAACCAAAGAAATTACATAAATGAATGGACATGACTATGCTCTAACAAAACTTTATTTATATAAACATGAGGCAAAGGCCATACTCACACTGCTTGTTTAAACAAATACTAAGATTATAGCTGAATTTAAAATTTTAGGCTAATTTATAGGTGGAAGACATATAAAGGTTTACTAAAATAATTGAACATTTTGTACTAATTTTCATATATTTTGGTATGTAGATTATAGACCTTAAGATTAATGGGAGCTCAAAGGAGGGAATGGTTTTTCTTCTAGGATCTAATAACTCATTACAAACAGTAAAATGAAGATGATATATAATACGTTTGAGTGCACATAATAAAACAGTTGGTTATAGATTTGTCTATACATTTTCAATTCAGAGTAAAACACACATTATACGTTTCGGATAATATTATTTATGCCAAAAAAGAAATGAAACAACTTCAGTAATCACTACAAAAGTGACTTATCAGTTTTGCTAATGATTCTTACAAAGATATTTTAGGATTAAATAATGTTTTATCTTTATAATTCGGGCATAGATTCATGTGGAGAATTAAGCATTACCTGTAATGATTCGTTCTTCCCGTGTCTCTTTTTCAGTTATTTCCACAGGTACTCCATCAATAATTCTGGTGTACTTTTTTATAATTGGTTCTGATAGTAGGGGAAGAGAAATGCTTTTGGCTTATCCTCATATGGTATTTAGACTTTCACAAGCTAGACATCTTGGTGATCATATTTCTTGAAATATTACCAGTTAGTATTCAACCATGATCATTTTTGGAACATATATCAAATAAATTCAGATCAATGGAGGTCTAAAAGGTAACAGTTATGCCCAGAATCTTGGGTGAGAGAGAGGGTCCGCTTAGATGCAAACTATCCATATCATACTTGGTTTTGGTTGTGGAATGAGTATTAATGAGAATCCAAGGAGTTATACATCACTGGAATAGGAGAACTATAATAAATCCTATTATTTTTTCAATTTCTGAGTCTAATATGTCCTTGTGTACTGACATTAGTGTTTCGTTGTATTCCATAATTGTCATTTGCATCTGCAAAAATAATGTTTTGTTGGACCTGCAGACTTAATGGTTAAATTAATTCCAACAAGATCCATTAAAAGATAAACAATATTTTACTTCTGACTGGCTAACAAGAATCAATAGCTAAGACAATGATTTCCGTAATTTATATAAAATAAAAACTAAGAGAAAAAGTTAGATGTTCAATATTCCTAGACCAACACTATTTCAAAATAATTGCAGTGGGTGCTGAATAGGCATCAGGAAACATAACGCACCTCCATGGATCACTTTAGTTACTGTTTCACCTTCTTTAATCAGTCTGAATTCAGGTTCACCTTCAATGTTGGTCTTTTTAATTGTGGGTCCTGAGACATTATTTTAGAAGACAAATTGTCATGTTAAAGTGGTTCTTTAAGTTTATCAGAACAGGAAATTTATTTCAACATATACTGTTACTCAAATATCAAAGTGGTTTTAGGTTCTATGATGTCAGTTTTAAATGTTTCCCATTGTCCTCAAATTACACAATATTTATGAGAAAAAATGACTTAGTCTATTGGTATGCTACTAAAATTACTTTCCTCTACATTAGTTTTTAAACAAATGTACAGACTCATTCATGCATTGGTAGTTGTAAAATATGATCACACAAAATATTACATGTGGATTTTGTGAATCATACAGTATGTACAAATCTGAATTGCTCTAATGATCACTGGGTGTAAATCTTACTTTACCACATTGATATCTTCCATTACTTTTTTCTTATTAAAATTTTTCATTTAATTTTTTAATCACTGAGTACCATATTTATTTATCTATTTTTAATCTAATGGGTATAAGACTGAACATAAGAACACACCAACTTTACACCTACCTTTAAGATGCTGAGTTTCAGGTTGTATGGAAAAATAAATTTGAGTACTTACCTTCTATGTGAGAATAAACAAAATTAACTAATTAATAGTTAATTCTTCAAATGCAAAAGTTAAATAAGTGTTGCATTTGACTTGCAAAATGATTTTACTCCAAGAGAAAATCATTTTGAATGTTAGAAAGCTGCTTACTACATTAGTTAATTAAGACTATTTCATAGAGGTGTAAAAAAAATAGGAATTCAGTACATTTAACTCATACTGTAATATTCTTAAATAGTTGAATGTAACTGTATTGACTTATCTGTGAGAGGGTTTTCTTTTTTATTTGTTCAGAAATTGTCAAGGTATATAATTACCAAAATTAATTTGAACAATCTGAAATAATGAAAATAAGAGTATAGTTCTTTCAAACTGTAAATATTTCAAGTCATAATATTTGATCTACAAAGTCAAGGGATACTGAATACAAAATGCAAGACCAGGTTTTTAAGATGTAGTAACTTCAAAAAGAAAGTTTAAGAACAAGAAATGAGATAATAAAATATCAATATTTCTTTAGAAAGAACAAACTGAAATTTTGGAAACATCTTTTTAGTTAAGCTTTATGAAGCTGGGAATTTTATCAAAATTTTTTCCTATCTCTTCCAGCATCTAGGAGTGTACCTAGCAAAATAGATGCTCAATAACTATTTGTTGAATTGACTTTCAGGTTATTTATTTTTAATTCTAAAATTTGATTAAGTGCCTTTTATAAGAAGCCTCCTAAAGTTGCACTGTGAAGCATAATTTATTTAGTAAAAATTTAAAAGACATCAATTAATCTGCAAATATCCAAACAGTAAGAATGTGATGACAGTAGCAGTCTTTGAAGCTGGACACTTGTAAATGGCTACCAAGATAAATATTTGTTTACTTCATTATATTTCATAAAAGTAAAATTTCTGAATTTTTTAACTTAAGAGTTATTAATGAAAAGGTGACAAGACTCTATTTTTCACTCGTGTTTCCTTTACAGCAAGAATTCAGGTAAAGTTGGCGCCCTTCTGTGCTCCTAACTGAGAAAAGATGAATAAGATCTAATATTACTGACAAGGATTGGGAAGATAAATTAGTTGAATAGAAAAGCTTGAAGGAAGAGAGAGGATTCTTTGAAAATAAGGATTGCACATGTAAATGATTTCAGTATAAAAAGTTGTGTACAATTATAATGCAATATTTTAGGGAAACCGATTTTATAAACAGTATAAACATTTAAAAATCAATTGTACTTTTGTTTTTGAGTTGGAGTCTCACTCTGTTGTCCAGGTTGGAGCACAGTGGCATGTTCACAGCCACTGCAGCCTTAACCTGCTGGACTTAGGCAATCTTTCCACCTCGGCCTTCAAAGTAGCTAGAACTACAGGCGCACGCTACCATGCCTGGCTTATTTTTTTGATTTATTGTAGAGAAGAGGTCTCATCAAGTTACCCAGGCTGGTCTCAAATCCCTGGGCTCAGGCAATCTTCTTGTCTTGTCCTCCCAAAATGAGTCACTGTGCCTGGCCCAATTTTATTTTTAAGGATCATTGTTTAATTTTTCCTTAAAATGATAAAAACATTTTTCAACAAAAATTTTTGTGATTGAATTTCTTTTTAAAATACCAAATTGTCTGCATCAATATACAAAATCAAATAAATGACCATATAAGTATAATATTAAAAAAAACAAGGAAGGATTTCAAAAAATAACTAAATTTTATGTCTCAAGGATTAATAGTAATGTAGATCACTATTTAACTAGGAAATCAACATTTGCCTATGCGTTTTCGATGTCTAAGTTTTAAGTCATGGCTCACTTTAAAAGGCATGAGCAAGAGTATTCAAGAAGTTGTCATGTCAATTCACTGACTGAAAAGAAACAGCAAAATCAAAGATAGTTACAATAATAGTGTCCCTGAGATTCAACCAAAGACAAGATCTGCTTTCATTTCAGAAAACTATTTCTATCTTTCTTATAGAGTAAAGAATATGAGCTGGGCTCGGTGGCTCAGCCTGTAATCCCAGAGCTTTGGGAGGCTGAGGTGAGTGGTTTGCCCTAGTTCTTGGGTTCGAGAACTGCCTGGGCAACTTGGCGAGACCCCATCTCTCCAATAAATCAAAAATTAGCTGGGCATGGTAGTACGTGCCTGTAGTTCCAGCTACCTGGAAGGCTGAGGCAAAAGGGTCGCCAGAGCCCAGCAGGTCTGGGTGACAGAGTGAGACTCCAACTCAAAAAAAAAAAAAAAAAACAATATGAGTATTTTCTCTGTGGCAAGTCACTTCATTAAGGTACTTGTATCATATATGAAAACATTTTTAGAACTGGGATTAAGTATTTTAAGTTTGACTCACTGCACAAGCTACTTATTTTTTCTGTTTCTGATGATCTAATTTAAAAATATATCATATATGTTTGTAATTTTAAATGCTTTCATAGTGTATAGCTTCTGTGCTTTCTTAGGCTGTAGAATGAAAAATACCTGCATTTGTTTGGAAGAGCTTCTTGTAATGGTGCAAAAGAGGTCATGTAGGGAAATTAGGAATAAAGCTGCAAAAAGAAAGTATACTCTTGAATGAGTCTAACTTCAGCAAAAGTGTTCAAGATTTATTTGTTTAGTGAGTATCTGGGTACTAGTGATAATGCAAAGTCAATTAGATTCCAATTACATTAAGTACAAGCAAATGTACTGAAAGTATTAGGAATGCACCATCTACTTTGCTAAATAATTTGCACTCCACATTATGCAATTACATGAGCATGCCATTGGTATAGAAATATTTAGCATGTTAGTTTCAAAAAGAATGTAGATACATTCATAGAAATCAGTATTTTTATGGATTTTTTTCATAATTAAAGGAACCATGTATAACGTTGGTTTTTACCTTCAGTTTTGATAATAGGCTGAAGACTGCCTTCAATCACTTTAATTTTTGGTTCCACAACTTTGGTTATAATTTTAGTTGCTGGAAATATAGAAAGTGGAACATGAATGATGTTTACACAAAACAACTGGAACAAAATTTTTCTTTTCTTTTTCTTTTTTTTGGTAGGGTACTAAGGTATTGGGTATATATAGTAATATGTCCAGGCAGTCAGATACAGAAAATATCCATGATACATAATTTAATATCTTCTCATGTCCAGATGCTGAACTCTGATGTTCAGTGACTTGAATTTGTTGCAGTGAAATGTACACTCACTAAGTGAGGAATTCTATCTAGTAATCTATAATTTTAAATTGTACCACTAAAGCTCTTTACCTTCTTTTGTACTTCTTGAAAATATTGGCTGCATAGCAACAGAAGACAAATAAACAAGATTAATGTCATGCAATTCACAATGTCTTAAATTGCATTGTTGGATTCTTTTTCAATTAAAAGAAAAAAATGGATAGAGAAGACTTTTAACATGTTTTTCATGCATTTGATAACAGTGATATAGAGAGAAAAAGTTCAGAATGTTTAAAAGTAAGAGTACATTTCAGTCAGACATGAGCTCTATTCAACAAATATATGATAAATATTTAAGATATAGGCTAAAATGTCTTTAATTTTCAGCTTCAGCAGCAGCAGCATTTTTTAATTTAAAGATTTATATTTTAAATGCATGTCATCTACCCAAGTAAGATAATCATGTGCAAAGCTTATTTAAAATAAGTCAACTATTTGGTTGACTTTGGTTGCACAAAATAACTGGAAATATGCCTCTGGAGCCATACAACCAGGGCTACTTACTCCTTGTCATTTATAATAAGGAGGCTTGAAAGATGGTTCCATTAGATAGTGGGCAACACTAAAGCTAACTCTGCCTTCAAAACAGATTGCGTTGACATATTGGGGTGAGGTGCTGGTACAGCCTAGATTTTTGTCAGTTCTCACCTCATGCTTCTAAAATGTTTTGCTGTGTCCATTTTTTTTGAATTAATGTGGGTTCTAGGCCTTCATAGAGACTACATTTCAGACATATTAGATTTTGCATTTTGAGATCTCAAATTATGAAACTCTAAAATATTAAAAATTGATGTTTTCAGTTATTGATTCCACAGATAGTCTTGCTACAGCGGAACATTTCCATGAAGATCAAATGCACTAGAAGTCTCTGCTGCTACTATCAAAATGGGTTAATTACTTTTAGCTTAAGTGGTTTTTTTTCATCATGTTAAGGAACTTGAACTTCTGGATGTTTAGTTGGTTGGTAGTTTTATTTCAATCCTGTTTTTCTAAAGACTTAAATAGCTGGAACAGGTTGTAGACTGAAGATTAATATTGACTTTAGTCCTTTCCAGCTCAAGTGTTTTATATTGACAATGCGTACTAAAGAGCATCCCTCCCTCTACAATACAATTTAAAATATATGGTATTTTGGAAACAGGAATAATGTGCAGCAAGGAAATTAAAGAAATTTTAGTGACAAGTCAACAGAGGAACATACAAATAGAAGATTTAGTTTATTTAGTCTCTGCTTCTATTTGAAAATACTTCTTAATAACAGCAAATCCATTTTGGGAAGAGTAAAAGAAGGATTCTACATTGTCATGTAAATCTCGGAAAAGTTTCAAGGGTTCTGAGTAGGTAGGAAAGAGTCAATGGATTTGCATAATTTCATAAAATTTAATGTATACTCTGGGAATGAGGATGCAATTTAGTAGGGGAATATAAATGAATTATAATATTCTGGCTTAGTGTAACTAAAGTATTGCATTAATATATAGAAAGTAGTGGAACTAACATAGATAAAACAGAAAAGTTGAGAAATGTATTATATATGTGATGGAGAAAAATGATATATTTGACGAATAGAGCCCATAAGGATTCTTGGATTTGTTATAAAGTATATTTTTAACAAGATTGTTTACTTTCAGCCCGGAATTTATACCATGCTGGTTCATAGCTATTCCAATTAAATCTTTATAAACATTGCTGAGTTGACCTGATAATGGAATGTTGTATGCTATCATCACATAATTGACATCAACAAGAATAGAAGACATTTTGTTTTGCTCATCACATTGGCTTTGCTCCTATTCCATATCTAGTGTAAATCTTAAGGGAATTTTTCTTAATTGAATAACTATATAAAATGGAATAATTTTCTAGCCAGAATAAATGAAGGGATTGAAGTAATGCTTTAGTTATTAATACATATAATTTGAGTGTTTAACTACAGAGCCAAAACAAAATGAAAATAATTTCTGCTTTGAAAGTTACAATGAAAGAAAGGAAAAAAGATAAAAGAAGAAAAAGCCACAATGAAAAGGATATATGAGCTACATTTATGAGAGTGAAATACTGTTTATCATTAAGTAGTATAGAGAGTTAATTTTGATAATCTGGTAATGTCAGGGGTAAAAAGAACCTCTGAGTTCTTTTAAGGTTTATCACATGGCAGATTTTTAGTTCCTTTGTCCAGTTTTGGATGGGGAGACTTTTTGAATCACCATTTCGTAAACATTAGTATTTTTTGGCACACACTTCCCACCCTGTCCTTAGGTAGCTCAGAGCTTGAGGGTGGAGTGAACAACAAGTCTTCTTTAAGGTAATTTCTGTGTCTACACATCTAAATTTTCATATATATCTGCAGGGTCTTTTAGTGACCTCTCCCCTTCGAATGTCTTTTTTCCCTCTCCTTGCAATCTAGTACTCAGTTTATTGTCTTTCTTATATTGTATCACTCCTTTTTTTCCGATGAGTGGGGAAGGGTTCATTTAAGTTGAAAGATATAGCCAAACCTAGGACCTCAAGCCCTGTTTCAGGTGGAATGAGATTTGCCATCGCTTGGAATCCTAAATACCAGATTATCAATAATCTTCATTGTAAATACAAAGAAAAATGTTATTTTCGCCTTTTCTTTGCATCCTGCCAACTTTGTGGCAAATATTCATTATGTACTTACTATAGACAGTCATGGGGATTTCTTTGAAGGTGCTACCATGAACAAACTGAAAATAAATGATCATATTTAGTAATATGAAATGTGCTAGTTGTATCAAAAAACAAACAAACATGGCACTACTTTAATTCTTGGTAACATAAAAATAGTGACACTATCATTACACTTAATAGAAAAGAAGTCTTCATATAAATTATCTTCCGGTTTCTTACTATCAGGCCAGATGGCATAAAAATCACTGAATTTGTTACTCGGAGTTTTATTAATTATAGAATAATTAATTAAAATTTAAATAGATTTATTAAATACTACTTTATGTTTTCTACTGTTTTGACCCTGCGATGACATAGAAGCAAAGTACTTCTTTACCTTTAACCTGCAATTAGTGACAAATTTTTATAAGTAAATTATTTATTTTACGATTAAACTCAGAATCAAAACTGTGTAATGACAGGATGATTTTTTTTATTTTTGTACTTTTTATTTTCTCATCTGGACTGCAAATTTTTTGAATAAAGACCAACTCTGATTCAATTTCATATTTTTCATTAGCCCTAAATACACTGGTTGGTCCAGAGTAGTTTTTAATAGCTATTTGTTGACCGAAACCTTGAAGAAATGATGTCACTTGTTTATAGAAAAGCAAGTAGTGAATAGGCAACAAAGAGCAATCCAACTTATTGATACATACATCTCTAGTCTCTTATGTAAAACCTACAATGTATGCTCAACATATTTGAAATAAATCCAGTAATGTTCTATACCTTAATTTGGATGTATTTGATCAGTTTATTAAGTATTTCCAGCAGCTGATCATTTCCAACAGGTGTGTCTATGAAGGAGAACATTCAGTAAATATTGATAAGAAAGTATGAAATAAAAATCTAGGTTCATATTATCACTTAGCTCAATAATGAGTTCAATAATTACCAACCTGCTGGATAGAGGAGTTTATCTACAACATGAATGACACCATTTGTTGTCATGATGTCAGATTCTTTTGATTTCAGTTCATTCACCAGAAGGGTATCATTTACCTATCAAAACAGAAGATAAAAGTCAACAAGAAAATTAATAAAAGATGAATATTAATATAATTTAATGATAGATGAATCCTATTATAAATTTATTCTGAACAACTTACTCCTTTCAGATATATTTTGCTTCCTTGTGTTGTCTTTAAAATATTAGTAACACCTGGTTCAAATCCCTTTCCAATGAAAACTCCTGGTGTCAGATGATAAAGAATGATGTTTTGAAGAGCATTTTTGTCTCCTAGAGAAAAATATACATATTTATTTCATAATATGAAATTTTGATAGTATAAGGGCTATGAAACAAAACATTTCTTTGTCTTTATTATTTTTACATTGCATTTTCTTATAATGTCATTGTTCTTTCAAGTAGCTATCAATGCTATGCCAAATCATACAGTCACTTCAGCTCAATCAAAGCATTACCCAACTTACTGGAAGAAAAAATATAAAATTATTTTTGAAATTTTGACTATTTTCTTCTATGTTAGCTGATTATATGGTCTTTAATATAAACAACATAAGTGAACATGTCGCCCAACAACATGACTAAGAAGTTTAAGAACAATATTGAGCAACCGTCCACACATCCCAAGTGGAATTAAAGGAAACTAAGTCTAGCTATGAATACAAAAGAAGGGATTTTTTTTAGGCTGATAACTAAGCGAGAAAGTTTGAAGAAGAAGTAAGATCCTGAAATCAAGGGGCAAATATTTGGTATTTACTCACGAATCAGAATTTCCTTTTCTTCACTAGTCATTCCCTTAAAGGCATCATTGGTTGGTACAAATAATGTCCAATCTCCAGGTTGTGTTAGGAGCTCTTTCAAGTCTGCAGCTTCAAGTAGACTGAGGAAGACGCTAAGCCGAAAGGATTTACATTTTATTTTGTTATATTTGGATTTAGGTATGTTCATGCACAATGCATATAATAGGATAAAACTCACGTATTGTGGAAAGCATGAGAAAATTACTTATGCATTTTCACGTTTTAAATGCAATTTTAAAGGAAATTTTATCATAAGAAAATTGTTGAACTTCACAATACGATTTTTAAGTTTCTTTATCTGTTTTCATATTATAAATCATGACAACACTTTATAGCAAAATGAAAGCTTTTTTAATTTAATACTTCATGAAATAGTTATTGCTAGTATGAGAACTAGCTTTAAGACAATTTTTAAGGAGTAGATCAGTCTATTAGAGTGTTTCCACTCACAAAATCATGTCATGGGGTAACAGGAAGCAAAATAAAAAGCATTTAAAACATACATCAATTTTGACAACGTTTGTATGGACTTATTCTAAATTCTCTTCTCAGCAATACAGGAGACGGAATGCCTTCTGGGATATGAAGTGTGAAACAAAAATATATCAACAGCTCTCATTCTTTTGTGGAGATGCAACTAATAGGCTTACCTAAAGCGCTTATCTTGTTTTAATTTTTCATGGAGGGATTTCTCTGCTGGTTTGATGATCTCTCGGAATATATGAATGGCGCCGTTTCTTCCTTGCTTGCTTCCTCTCACCATACATGAATTTTCAATGCAGACAGCCTAGCAAAGAAAAGAATGATATGTAATGACTTTTTTCTTGCCTGAAATTTCTCATGTGAATGTAGCTGCATAATTAAATTTATGGATTGGCCCTTTTGAGAGAGCACCTGGCCTCTGAGGCCAGAGAAAACAGCATCTTTTCTGTTTTCAGTGTTGTACAATCTGATCTCATACTTCTTTTCCAGCTAGATTGTCTACAGAAACCCAAGCTATCCTAGATAACCAAGCAAGAAGTTTGTCAGTAAATTTCAAAAATTTCATGGAATTCCATTTCTATATTTTTCATCACTTCTCTCCAGGTTTTAACTATTCCTTCTGACCCTCTTTTGGTCAATATTAGCCATAAAGTTTCCTGTCTTCAGTCCTCTTCTGTTCTTCACAAATATGTATCATATTTTTTGACTGTAAGATACTATCAATTATAAGTCGTCACTGACATATTTACATATGTATATACATATATACATACATAAATATACGCATATATATTTATATATGTATGTGAATAATTTAAAATGCAGCCACTTACTGTTTTAAAGTTGAGGAGCTACAGAGAGTTGCATATTCATTTCTAGGTAATGCTTGACTTCCAGTGAAGTCATTTAGCAGTAGTTGCATGTGTTATTTGGACAGACACTGAACAAGTACAGCTAGTTGCACTGTAATTTTCATAAGTTTCTGAAATTTCTAGAAATTTTTCATTAAAAATACCATCAGTACTATTTTATTGAGTCTAGAAATCTGTGTATCTATAAAATCTCTATATGTCTATCTTAAAAATCATTCAAAAGGGATTTGGTTGCTGAATTGTTATCACAATAAAATATCCTACACATTTGATTCTGTATAAAAACTGCTTTGCAAATTGAAAAACTTATTTTAGAGGGATTTTGGTGCTTTCTGGAATTTAAAAGAATTAATGCTTTAGAACATAAAATTGTTTATAATGAAATAAATACAAATCTGAGTTATGAATACATGACACTTTTATGTAATCATATCACAGTCTTTTCACTCAGGCTATATGCACATGAATATTTAATATTACCGTCACATTCATAAAACTCTGGCATAACTATTATTACAACATTCTTTGACAAATGTATGTCATCTGACATTTAGGTCAATGTGGATTTTTTTATCTTGTTCTGATTCACTTACAGTACGATACACGAAGACTCTGAGCTGTTTGCCTCCGATGGTCTCAAGTTTTTGTCCATTGTAAAGCTCATTAAGGCCAACTTTTACTTTTAATATATGATTCTGCAGAATTAATTTAAGAAGGCGCTGATCCATGCTCAGAGTATCATCTACAAGTAAATTCATTAAGAAAGAGCATGATTTTATGTAGAAAACATTAAAATTTATCTTGGTTAAAAAAAATCATGAAAATGTATAATCCCTAATACTGTTGATATTATGGATCCAATATTCATACGAGTCAACTAAATGCTCAAGAGCAGGAGGAAATTCAGTGATCGATTGCATCAAATGACTATAACACAGTTCCAAGCAGTTCAAATGATGAGTTTTATCTCAGAAAGGCCTATGTAGTTTTATGTAGCTAAACCATAATGATGCCCAAGGTTTTGTCTGACAATTAGATGTTCATTAGTTTCATGAACGACTAATGATGAATCATTTGTAAATTCATCTTTATTACTGGAAAAAGAATCAAAGTACACACAATTTTAAAGGTAAGTTAATGTGGAAACATATGAACATTTTTATTACAAAGAGGAAAAGCAGCATATCTAGTAATTTGACTTTTCTTCCAATTAATAATTTTCCACATCACAATTTAGTACTTGGGAAACATAAAAAAGGTATTTACTTTTTTAATTACTAAATTTTGCTTAACAGTTTAGATATGTCTTCACAAAATATTTTTTTTCTGGAAATAAATGATAGGTTGCATTAGTCTAAACACTTTCTGTGAATAACAACTATTTGGTGAACCACTTACATAATATTTCACATCACAATATAGAAGTGTATTATAGTCTCTTGTTTTTCTTTTTTTCAATTTGACATTCTTACTGTTCAAATTTTTAAATGTGAAATACACTTATTTAATTCTAAATATTACTATGTTGGTATCAAATAAATCAGATTTATTTTTCTTAAGATCTATTAACACATCCTTACATGTGCTGGGAATGTTCTAAGATTCATAAAATAATTCACTACTACCTGTTACAAACTTTCATTCCCTGTAAATTATTATTCATTATAATGAAATGTTTTGAAACGAAGATTTTAGTAAACACAACAACAGTACTAACAAATTGTATGTGTAGTCAACGTAGAAGTTAATCAACACCTTACAAAACATCTATTATTTCTTGTTGCAAACCATCATGGTAAAGAAAAAAAAAGTATGCAGAGGGAAAGCAGGAACATGTGTCCATACATACCAGAAAATGCATTATTCACAGGTGCCAGCAACGTGTATTCTCCATCTGGCCTCAGTGAAGATGCCAAGCCTAATTGGGCCACAAGTTCTGTGAAAGTGGTTTGCTGATTCCCAGCAAGCTCAATAACTTGTTTGGCTGCAAAATAAATCATTACTCTGCTAAAAATATCATCATTGCTATTATCATCATCATGAAAGAAGTAAGTCAATTCTTGGCTGTTTTTTGATATTTAAGCTATTTACTGCAATGTCAATGTGACAAGGCATTTGCCTTTCCCTAGAAAAAGGTGCCGATTCCATTTTGGGAGATTAATAACCACACAGAATTTCAGAAGATAAATATGTTTCTGTCTTTCTACTACTAGTTTAATTCTCTGTGGCTCACCTCTCATCTCTCTACTCTATGGATGCCATAACTCTCTCATTTATCCAAAATTGAGCATTTGTTTATATCTTTTCTTCTGTTTCCAAGAAAAACTTTGACACTGTGAGAACCTTTATAAATATTAGATGTTAGGAAACCTGAAAAGCCAATATTCCATGCCTGAAGTGCCCATGGCCAAACAGGCTACCTATTTAGTACTCGGCTAGCTCACTGTTCATTGGTTTTGTTTTCCACAGCCTTTTCACTGCATATCCATTTTTCATTGACTTGCCCTTTGAGACACCATACTTAGTAAATAACAGTAAGTAAAAACTATGAAACTGTTGCTTACCAGAATCAGGAATTAGAACTTGATCAATCAAATGGATCACACCATTATTTGTCACGATATCTTTTTTGTTCACCATTTTGATTCCATTTACAGTTATGCTGTCACCATCACATCCTATCTCAATTGTGTTTCCTTCCAGGGTCTCGAAGACTGCTCCCCCCATAATAGCCTCAGAGCACTGAAGAGTATTTAAAATATGATACTTCATGAGAGCTGGAGGACAAAATAAAAAAGAACAAGCTTCTAGATGAGGGGAACTAATATTTGACACTTTAGATATGTGATTTATTATGGAACTAAGTATTTCTAAGAAATATAATATACATATAAAGACTGAAGGATTGACTGAAGTCTTTTAAATCCTACTGTTTATGTTCTAAAGTTTTTTTGTTCCATCAGTTACTCAATAGAAATAGCTCAGTTTGATAGAAAGTAAAATGAAGAGCAGATCAACTTTAGGATATAATTTATGTTCTAGAAAATGTGGTTAGATAAGTTCTAGATATCATAAGAATGTAATTTTTGATAAGAAAGCAAAATAAGTAGTTCTTGATGATACTTTTTCTAAAATACTCAAGCAGTATCTTGCTTCAGCTTCCCATAACAGAATATCTGAACATAACTTGCAATGGATTTGATAGAAGCTGAGAGTAAGACAAACTGTTTCCTAAAGAAAACACCTAGAAAGTACCCCAAATAAAGATGATTTCTTGAAGAACATTGGACAGATATATGCTTCAACTGTGGGATCTCTATTCTGCAACCTAAAAATTTCTCATCTTAAGTTTGTATTTGAGGATAGGCTGAGTACGTGAAATGTACCAACACAATGTAATATCTGATGATAGAATGGGAGACAGGAAAGCAGCCAAATTCTTCCGTATGTCAGTACTTAGTAGCCCAACTCAATTACTTATTTTGGCAAAAATATAGAATTAAAAGCACTGAATAATATGTATGCAATATTAAATTTTTATGACCTAATATTTCTTTTCAACATTTGCCAATCTTTCCTAATATCTGCTACTTATGTACTTTAAAGCAGAACAAAAATGTGATCTTAAGGATACTCTTATTATTTAAGAATTATAGTCTGTCTATTCTTTGAAGGATTTTTAAAGACTTTTGTTTTTATAATGCATCTCAGAATAAAAGTTTTTCTTTCTCTTTGAATATTAAAGCTGATATTATAAGCAAAAACTAGTGTCATATTGATTTCCTTTTCTTCCCAGAATTCTGGGAGACTTCTCAGAAATGAAGCCATTTTATTACCTTCAGAAGCCACTTTGTCTCCCATAATTCTTTCCAGGACACCTCGTGGGAGTTTCTCAAAGGCCTCATTGGTAGGAGCAAAGAGTGTGAAGTGGCCATCTCTTCCAAGTGCTTCTAATATATCTGATGTGATGGCAGCTGCCTGAAATACAAAGTCTCTTTTAGAGACTTGCCCATTGCAAATCCAAAAGAAAATTACAACATGCTTAGCCTAGGTTGACATGAGAAAGTTGATTTCTTCACTATAGAAGTTTTTTCCTGTTAGATTTTTAAAGCATTACTTTTTGACACTATCAGCTATGTCTTTTCCAACGTTTCTCAAATTGTATTTGCAAGAATGGGAATTTTACCCATGTTTGTGAAACTAGAAATATCCAGCAGAGTATATAATAAATGAGATGAACACATTCTAAATGCACTAATACATAATAGTCATGTAACTAATCATTATCTATCATGTCCATAAAAATACTATTGCTTCATATAAGGAGATGGCTTCTCCTTTGTATAATGAAAATAGTTTCATTTCAAGAATTATGTTTGTTAAATTTCTGACAGATTTATTTAATGGCATTTATGTTGCACTTAGATTTTGACAGGGGAAGAGGAAGGATTTCAATGATCCAAGGCAATCTGCTCTTGGACTTACTCTGAAAGATGAAAGTTCATCTTCTGCTTCAATAAAGTCTTGAATTGAGGTACCAATTTGTGTAAGGACACGGTCAATGACATGAACAACACCATTTGTTGCAATCTGGTTCCCATGGATGATTCGAGCACAATTAACAGTGACAACCTATAATTATTTGAAAAAAATCAAATAACTGAAATCAAAGATGTCCATTGACCCCTGAGACAGCAAGCTCATTTCCAAATTTTATTTATACTGGTAAATTAACACAAAGAAGCCTATATTTTAAATATAAAAGCTTTGGATGAAGATATCTTGCTATATCTAAAAGGCACTGTAAGAGAAAACGGAGCTAATTTAGAACCCAAGTCCAGACTTCCTTGATATATCTGAAACCACAAGGCAAAATTGTTTTTTTTTAAATTCAAATTATTGCTTTTATTCCTCTCTTTCTTTTATGCAGAGAGTTATGAAGTATTTTTAATGTAGAACGGTGAATTATATAAAGAAGTCTAATTAGTCCTAAAATAATTTCTGATAAAGAGAAATAATCATTGCATAAGTTTATACTCAGTTTTTTTAAACAACAATTTCCTAAATATTACTCATCATTGACCTATTTTGTCCCTAGGGAATTTGACTATTTATAGAGTCCTATGACCCTTTTGGCAGTTTCCCATAAAGATTCTGATCCAAATACACAAGAACCCCAATTAATATAATAACCACAGAGTGAATACAAGGACACTCATTCTCTGATTATTCTTTTTGCCATGTATAAACACATTTTTCAACATCAGTTATTAAAATTTCCTTTTTTAGAACACTTAAGTATACTGTCAATGAGTTGTTAGTATAATTTTTCCTTCACAATCACTCTTTAGTAGAACTTAGTAACTGGATTGGAAATTTATATGCCCTAGGTTTGGGGGAAAGTCATGATGTAGCGCTTATTTTATTATTTCAGTGAACATTATATAAAAGATATAGACACAATTTCAAAACGATATTTATGAGAAATGTACTTTTTATTAGTGAAACTTACCCCATTAGGATAATGGTTAATGAAAAGTCCCAAATTGTTATACATTGAAGGAACAATCATGCCATTTTTTAAGTCCTTGGTCAACATTCTCTTATTAACCATGTGGCTATGTAAAGCATTCAATAACTCAACATTTACATTGCTTTCCAAACCTCTACGGATATCCTAGGAAAAATTGAAATGATAGAAATTTAATTTACTGTGGTTCATTACTAAAAGTCATATGATCACCCTATATCTAGTCTCTTGATGTTTTCTCACTGCATTTTCAGATATTCACACAAAATTACAACAAATAATTTAAAATTATATTATTTTAGTTAGCTAAGAAATTATGGGCTGGTTGCAATGGTTCACACCTATAATTCTAGCACTTTGGAAAGCTGAGGTGGAAGAACTGCTTGAGACCAGAAGTTCAAGTCCAGCCTGAACAACATAGTGAGACCATGTCTCTACAAAAAAGAAAATAATAATAATAACAGTAATAATAATAATAAGTAAATAAAATACATTTTGTAAGTTTAGGTACTCAGATAAGGATCTTGAATCTGATAGAGTGCCTGGACAGAACATTTTTTTAACAATATGCTGATGGAGAGATAATCTTGATGAAAATGATATGATGATAAGACGTTGGAGGATATGAAATCATTAGCTATTTAAAATATCTTAAGTGGCATTATATTTGTGTATAACACTTGAGTTTTAACATGGTTTCATGTTTATTTCACATAAAATTCAAGAAGTCAACCACCTGTGCCTTTTTAATCTATCCAATGCCATGTATTATATTGTACTCACTGCTATAAGAAATACAGAGATATATAAAGCAACATCTCAACAATTAAGGTACTTGTCTTATAGCAGTAGGTAAAAGTAAACATAGTAAGAGGAGAAAAAATATTTTCTGTGATCAAATGAAGAAGGCCAACTATATGAAAAGTAGTTTGAAGATGACCCTTGAACAGTTGATACAATTTAAATGGGTAGGAATGGTGTGATGGTCATTCCAAGTCTAGTTGCTGATTTCGGGTGAATGTTAGGAAAACAAAAATTATCTCATTTGGTAAGCACATACTGTTATGTTTCTCAGGTAAAATTAAGAACTAAATTCAAAAAGCTATATTAAACAATAATGTAGAGGACTTTAATAACTAAATAAGGAGTAAATGAAACTGTCCATAAGGAAGCCCTGAAGGTTTTGTGGCATTGAAATTTAAAGATTAAAACCAGAATTCAGGAAAGTTAATTGTGTGGCAATGCACAGCAGAAATGAGAGAATTACTTAGGAGGATCACATTAGATGAAACATGGGTAGTTAAAAAGAATTGGACAATGAGAGGTAAAGAGGGACCAAAATTTTCAAGTGTGAACATTGAGACTGGAGCTACTAATTTTGGAAAACAGGCAGCAGAAAAACAATTATTTGTGGAGAGAAAGAAAACAGCATTTTTTTGGATGGCTTTTGTTTAATGATGCAGATGACATATCCAAGGAGAAATTTTTTTTTTTTTGAGTTGGAGTTTCACTCCGTCGCCCAGACTGGAGTGCAGTGGCCGCTCCCAGCCACCGCAGCCTCGACCCACTGGGTTCCGGCGATCCTTCCGCCTCAGCCTTCGAGTAGCCGGAATTACAGGCGCGCACTACCACGCCCGGCTGATTTTTGATTTATTGTAGAGATGAGGTCTCGCCAAGTTGCCCAGGCGGGTCTCGAACCCGCGGACACAGGCAATCCACTCACCTCAGCCTCCCAAAGGCTCTGGATTACAGGCTGAGCCACCGAACCCGGTTTCCAAGGAGAAATATTAAGATGGACATAATATTCTAGTAGAGTTCCAAGGAGAAACAAATATAAGAAGCACCGATTTCATGGCTATATGCACTAAAGTGATAGTTGAAGCCATCAATAGTGCATTTAAAGAGCATAGTTAAGTTCCTTGAAAAGATTTTTATAAGTTCTCTTCTTGAGGCAAGGAAGGAGAGGTATCAGCAAAAGGAACTGGGGAGCTGGTTAGAGATGTGGTGAAGGACAACCAGAAAAGATAATTCTATAATGCAAGCAATTAACCACAAAGCTAATGTAGCAAGATAATATCTCCAAGAATATGCCTAAATTTAATAAGTAGGAACATATTTCTATACCAGTTTTACAGATAAGAAATTAGGTCATAATTTAGTGTGTTGCGTATGAGACTGTGCACAAAAATCTGAAAATCAAATGCATTGTTTACAACATTTCATTTAAATATACACACATATGTTTAAAATCTGATAATCTCTGAACAGCTATTAGCTCTATATATAATTTAATATGCATAACAAAATGTAGCTATATAATATAGCATATGATAAATTTTAAATTCCATTAGGTTTTTATTTTATTTTATTTTTTTGAGTTGGAGTCTCACTGCCGCCCAGACTGGAGTGCAGTGGCCGCTCCCGGCCACCGCAGCCTCGATCTGCTGGGCTCCGGCGATCCTTCCGCCTCAGCCTTCCGAGTAGCCGGAATTACAGGCATGCGTTACCACGCCCGGCTGATTTTTTGATTTATTGTAGAGATGAGGTCTCGCTGTCCAGGCGGGTCTCGAACCCGCGGGCTCAGGCAATTCACTCACCTCAGCCTCCCAAAGGCGCGGGATTACAGGCTGAGCCACCAAGCCCGGCTCCATTAGGTTTTTAAAATTACCTTTCTATTAGGCAGATCATCTAGAATTGCATACACAGTCTCACAAACAAAAAAGAAATAAGAAAGAAGTAACATAGGATAATACTGAGTGCCCTTTTAGCCCATTATTGATTTAGTTTTTTTTCTTAATTAGTCTATAAGTCTACTGGAGAGTTATTCTATTTATGGATGTATTAAAATGTTTTACTTCCTGCAATAAAGTGTTTCTTTAGATATCCCCATGTATGCGTAATAGAAAGTTTTAAAGTTTCTATTAATATCTCAGTTAACAAATCAATTAAAATTAAATACTAACAGCAAAAAATAAATATATTGATAAAAATAATGATTTACAGAATCCAGGTTGTCCCAAGCGTCATTACTCGGTGCGAAGTAAGTGAAGGATCCCTTCCCTTCTATCTCTTCTCTCAGTTTTGAGACATCAGAGTAGTGCTGTGTTGTAGTGGCTCCAACGATGCCCAGAGTGCCATAAACATGGTCAATTGGCATAACTGAAACAATCAAGAAACGAAGTACTGAGGATAATATTTTCAGTATATTATTTCATTATCATTTAATATTTGCACTTTCTCCATTAAATTTAACTAATAATTTTAGTAATAAAATTCTACAAATCATTAACTTATTTTGAAAGTTAACTTTTGAGTACTAAATAATAAAATATTATTAAAATATTATTTCATATGTCCTTTGTGTTAAGGAAAAATAATTTTTAAAACTATCATTCTGGTTTAATCTTTAGTCTATTTAGTTTTCAAAACTGCTATATCAGTAATAACTAAGTTATAGGTAAATATCAAACATCAGATATATTAAGTCTGTAGTTTTTACGTATTTGAGTCCCTAAAATAAATATGTAGACTTGCTTATTCTCATTATAATTTCAGAAATAAAATAGATCAAAATTGTTAATTCTTCCAGATTATTTCTCCTCAGAAGAAAGATTCATGTATGAATGCCAACCTGAAGGAATTTATTTAGTAATATGTAGCCAACATATTTTTCTATATGATTTGAAAATTAGTAATAGATTTCTATATGACCCTATATGATTTGAAAATTAGTATATTTGGCCCGCGAGTTCGAGACCCGCCTGGGCAACTTGGCGAGCTCTCATCTCTACAATTAATCAAAAATTAGCCGGGCGTGATAGCGTGCGCCTGTAGTTCCAGCTACTTGGAAGGCTGAGGCGGAAGGATTGCCTGAGCCCAGCTGGTCGAGGCTGTGGTGGCTGGGAGCAGCCACTGCACTCCAGTCTGGGTGATGGAGTGAGACTCCAACACAAAAAAAAAAAAAAAAGAAAAAAAAAGAAAGAAAATTAGTATATTTGAGTAATAAGTATAACACCAGGATATAAAAAAAACCCCAAAAGATGGAGAAATTGAGTCAAAATTGCAAGTCTAAATTTATCAAGATTCCATGTGAGTCCTATGCTTAGATTAAAAAACAATTCTAGAGAGACTGACTTGATAGCGTTTATGTAAATAAACCTGTAATAAATTTTAATTTATTACAAATTCAACCTGAGCTAATAATATGACATGGTTACTAGTGACAATAGCAAAAATGCAAGGTCTCCCAAAATAAGGTACTTGTCTTGGTATACTCTCAGTTGCTCAGACTCAAATGGATTGTAGATATCAGTCTAGATTACATTCAGAAAAACCATTGGACTAGAGACTTTCTATGGTTGGTGTTCATGATGGGGAGGACTTCAGAGTTCAGTCACATTAGAAGCATTGGAGATGACTAGCCCAGAAAGCAAAAGATTTTGTGGAGGAAGAGAGGGTAGTTGGAGGAAGGGCATGATGATTGGCATAAAATATCTGAATGACTCTATTTCTAAAAGGAAATAGATGGACTATTTTTTCTCCAGTTGGCAGAGTTATAGGAAACCAAATTTTAATACATAGAACATTATAAAATTAGAGCTGTTTAACTGGAGTAGAAGATGACCTTGCTAAGTAGTTAAGATTCGTGTTTCCAGACAAGTTCAAAGAAAGGGATTTTGTAGAGAAGATTTTTATTCTAGAAGGGAAGTTGAACTAATTCAAATTTATGACTAAATTTTTGCTGTATTGCCTAGCATCCAGTGCATGAGAAGTATGTTCTAATATTTTATCACCATGATAAATTCATAATTAAAACAAAGATATGAGAAATGTATCTTGGATTTATGATAGTACTAAATACACACACACACACACACACACACACAAACACAATTGGCTTATCTGTAAACTACTTCAATTTTTTTCCTTGCATAAGACAAGTTCATCCTTTAATTCAGGAAATCGAGATTTTTTTTACCTGCTGGACAACCTTTCATTCCTTCCATTCTCATATAACCAGGGCAACATTCATATAACACAGTCCTGTACATTGGAAGAAAATTAATATTTAGATGTTAGATGAAGAACTACATAAGACACATTTTAACATAAACTAGGTAGAACATATCACTTATTGCCATGATTTATTGAAAGTCTAGAAATCAAAGTTTTTTCTGTATTTATATTAGCTTGATTTCTCTCTACAGTTTCATGGTACTATGAAAAAGTTCTAGAATATTGATCGAGAAAAATGAAATCTGGATCCTAATACTAGTATTTGGTAGAGAGGTGAACCTTAAAGAAGTCATTTATTAAGTTTGAGTCGCGGTTTCCTCAACTGTTTAACATGACTATAGTAACTATAATACCTATGCATGGGGTAATTGTGAATCTCGAATAAAATAATGCTTTTAAAGTCATTTTGTAAACAACAAATTACTAAAATGTTTGTTAGTATAAAATTGTTAGAAACATTACAAAACACACTAGCCAATTTTAATCAATTAAATGCTATCTCATTTCTTACTAAAATTAGTAATGCTATTTTTAGGTTTGAATTGTCAGTAGAGTTGCTAATTTGATAATATTAAATATAAATTTTTTGTAAAGTTTGGAAAAACAATTTAAATAAATTTCTTTTAAGTTGCTAGAGTACAATATGCAAGGAAATATTGTCCTGTTTAAAGTTAATAAAGTGTATTGAATTCTGTAGGCAAAAATTTAAAAAATATCAGAAAATTCAAGCAAACAAAAGTGTACACAAAGTGACTATCTAACTTACTATATTTTGAGGGAAAATAGTAATCTATGTAATTGCTTCCATGTTTTCATCTTACTAGTACTATAATCCTAACTTTCGTTTTATCACATTTCATGGAACATTTTCTGGAGTTCTTCAGGATGTAACATAGGTAATATTTTTAAATTAAAATTTACATAATGATGTATGTTTTCTTTAAATAGAAATGTTGGGATAATGCTATCAAACAACTGAAATAGGAGGACTATTGCAAGTAAAAAATTCATACTGTATTTAAATTTTCAGTTGCTAAATACCATGTCATACAGATTAAGAGAATTATAGATTAATTATTTTGTAATTCAGCAATTAAACATAAATTAGCTTATTAAGATGTTATTTCTTTTCTAGCTTTTTATCTACTTGTGATTCTAGTATTCAAGAAGTATGAATGAATGAAAGAATTTAGGCATATTTAGGAGAAAGATCACCAACTATAAGAAATAAAACTTTTTATTAGTATGACAAAGATAATAATAAGAGCATATTTTTGAGAAGCAAAAATTTGAATGATATAAGAGATTATCTTATACAGTTAAATAAATGTAAATAAGCATTTTCAAATTGAAGCTAGGTCTATAAACTAATCATTCAATGTTCTGTGGTCCTGCTTATGACTTTGGATTCATAGTCTCCATTTGTTAATGAAAAATTCTCATTATGTAATGTTGTCTTAAATGTAACTTTTAGATTTTAAAAATAGACAAAATTAAGTGTGAAATGCCAATTTCAAGTAATTCTCTAGTTTTAATATGATTGTAAGAATAGTTAGTACTGGAAACCTAACAAGCTATATAGGAATATTTTAATAGGGTTCCTGAAATACTTTTATTTACATGGATCTGCATATAAATAAATTTTTATATTGGATGTCAAGAGATTAATTAAAAATTGCTTACACATTAGCTTTAAAATATACTGAAACTATAAAAAAAACCATATGCGCTCAATCCAGAAACTTATAACACTTATTTAAAGTAAAATAGTAACTAGAAAAAGAAATTGTTTATACAACAAAAGTTTCTATAACATATGCAAGTATAACTCAAGGATCAGTCTTAATGTAGAGAATAAATGCACTTGATGAGATAAAATTCCAACAGTTGATTGTAATTTCAGCTGATAACATAAACAGTATGTTTATGAGTAGATGTTTTGGAATTAATAAACTAGCTTTTTCAGAACATTTATGTCACAGAAAACATGATGTTCCCATTGATCATCAGGACAAAGCTAGAATATAAAAAAAAATCATTGCTCTGCACAGCTCTAAACATGGGAAATTTATCTTTTCATAATAGTATCTAAAATTTTATGGAATGCCAACTAAAAATATAATTGACATTCTATAAAAGGGAGTCTACAGAATGTTATATTGCTGGACCAATATACATTGTGGGCAATATCTTAAACACAGGAAACTTTATGTTTTTCTTTAGGTCTGCCCAGTTTACTTTCCCCAAATCCCTAGAGCAACTGTTCAATGGGAAGGCAAACATTTCTATCAACTGATACATGGAGTCCTAAAGATATCTCTGGGAATTTAACAGAAGCAAGCAGATGGCAGATCAGGCATTCTTCCTGTCAATATTATTGATTTCTTTAGTTATTTAAAAACTAGTATTTACATTTATTTCAGTGCACAGATGCAAATTTGTTTTTGAAAATGATGTTACTTTGGGAAAGAAATTTAATATAATCGAACAAAGGAGTCTCTGTTACATTTCTGGTAAAAAGCCAGGCTCCAAGGAAGGGATTTTTTTTTAATGGAAAGAAAAAATCTAAGAAAGAATCTTGCCGTATGCTCTGTACAAGCCTAGACATCTTTAATATATTTACATGGCTAAAGTAAGAGGATAGCATACTTCTTTAACTTCCAGGAAGGATGTAATAAAGATTTTCCCTAAATATTTCAGGGAGCATGTCCTCTCTTATCTAGTTAGCGTTCATTCTAAATAGGCCTTATGGTATCCAAGCGTATAAAGAACAAAGGGGAACACTCAGAGCCTTAGTATTCCCAACTGGGACTTGACTTGTCACTACTGACTTGCATTACACTTGTGTGAATAACTCATAAGACTAGCAGATGTCTGCAAACTAATAGTAATAATGTCCAGGTCAAAAAGTAACATTAGATTGCAATTCTGTTAAGCCAATGAACAGGGGGTGGGCAGCAGCCTTGTGGTGCCCTAGACTTAGTTACCTTGAGGTAGATACAGCCCAGTTTAGATTATATGCCTTGTATACATGATTCTTTCTTAGAAATAAAGATAATCCTGTGCGTTTCAACTAGATATCTGGTCATGACCCTTTTTATATATGTGTGTGTGTGTGTGTGTGTGTGTGTGTGTGTGTGTGTGTGTATGTGTGTGTATGCATTTGTTTAAAAAAGTTTAATTATAAGGACAATCGATATTATGAGTTATAGTTAGTAATTTCACATTCATTCATAAATTTATCTTCTTTGAAACTCTATAATACAGGTATTAAATCCAAGTTTCACAAGTAAAGTCTCCAAGAGGTTAAGTGATTTTGTATTTATTGTTTATATTAGTATTATTAGCTTAGAGATGAGTTTTTAACCAATTTTTCCACCAATTTAGGATAACCAAATTTTAATGATAGTATGCTAATAGATTCTTTTTTAGACTTTTTGATTCTCTGGACATCTATCTCTGAGGGTGGAATCCAAATTAACAGGAAGCATGGAGGAGCCATTTCCACTGTTTCATTGATTGAGGGTGGCATCTAAAACTTTCTGATTGAGCTACTTATTCTATCTATGACTCAATTCCCACACTGTAAAATTAAAAAATTTGGCCACATGATTGATTCTTAACCTTTATAATCCAGAACTTTTATTATTTTTTGTAGATTTTATTTTTTAAACTTTTATTTTAAAGATATGGAGTACAAGTCATGATTAGGCATACAAGTGATCATGATGCAGGTAAAGTTTGGGGCCTCCCTTTGGTCCTCACTTTGCCTGGTTTGAAATCAGGTACCCTTATTGATGTTGGGTACCCCCCCTACCCCAGCAGCATCCTGCTACTGCCAATCCCTTTCTTACAGTATTATGGTAAATGTTCAGGGTCCACTTATGAGTGAGAACATGTGATACTCTGTTCTTTCTTTCTGTGATAGATCACTGAGTATTATAGACTACAAATACTTATTGGTAGGAAAACCAAAAAACATGTCTATTAAGCAATAACAATGCTTTCCAATTTTAAGCTAATCAGGAAATATATAACTAAGTTGAAACATTGTCATCTTTTTAGTTATTGAAATATTACATATAGAAATGAGTTTTCATTATCACCGTTGTGTACCTGTGAGAGATCTGGCAGCTTGAACTAAGAATCACTGGATTAAACAAAAAAGATGAAATTCGAGGTTTTTTTCCCCAGTGTTAGACTTTGATGAAAACTCTGAGGCAAACTGAAGTACTTTAGATAATTTGCAAATAACTGGAGGCAAACATGAACTATTACATCAGAAACCCAGTATATTTTAAATCAGTTTGTTCTTCTGGTCCGCTTTTTTATAAAATGCAGAAACTGAGGCACAGAGGTTAATTGATTTGCCTAAGATAAAAGAGGGACAAATCAGAAATAGAAACCACATAGTCAATTGCTCACATGGATTCTATGACAAATTGAATATTGATGTCATCTGCCTCCTTCAGCCTTCATAACACGTGGAGTTAGGGAGAAATGTGAGTTCCACTAGTTATAAAGGAGATGCAGGGAGAATTTCACTATTCACATGTATTTTTTTTTTCTGTTCTTTAAACCTCCCCCCACAATTTGGGACAATATTTTCCAGAAGGATGGTGTATACACCTAAGGGAAGAAATATGCATCATGGTGTTGACTTTGGAAGTGACACATTATGAAAAAGACTTACGTTTTCTTTCCACAGATGGCACCTTGATACCAGTTCCTACAAGTGCTGAAATATTTCTTTTTGGTGCCCAAAATCTGTTGAAGGGCACAGACATTTGGGCTGGAAGATAAGATAAAGAAGGAAAAAAAGGTTAATGTCCTAATAATGACTAGTTTTCATATTTACAGATCAGATGGTAAAAGTTAAGATGTGAATTTGATATTCAAAGATGTGATTCTAGCTTTGCAGAACTGTAACTCTTGACCCAATCTTCCTGAATCATTGGAAAAGCTAAAGTCTGCGGGAAAAAAAGACAGAGAGAAAGAGAGGAAAGGGGGAAAAAAAGAGAGAGTAAGAGAGAAAAGTATAGACCTTTGCGAGAAAATACAAGTGCTTCACAAAGCTAACCTAATAGAAATACTAAAACAGCATTAAGTTTAACATGATTCTGTTTCTATGTGTCTTACTGCTTTTAATAGTGAATAATCCACTGACCCTTTAGAAACGACAATGGCTTTAGAGATCTCTGGAACAATGAGAGATCAGAAAGCAAAGGAGATAATATTAACTGTGCACAAACCCTATACTCTATAATTTTCTAGGTACTTAATCCAGAAGTAAATGAGTGCTAAAATTAACTTTTAAACGATATGGTTGTACAAAGTAAAGGTTTATCATTTGAACAAAAGTAATAGATTAGAACATGCTCTGTTACAATTGTGTGTGTGTGTGTGTGTGTGTGTGTGTGTGTTTCTCTAAAGAGATAGAAGTCTTATTTTATTGTAAGACAAGGAAGTTTTTGAACATTATGAAAATCCCTCTGAGTCATAGGAAGAAGTGCCAATATACACTTTAAAAAAATTATAAATGATTGGTTAACTTACTAAATTAAGTCTAATAACTTTTTAAAATGTTAAATTGTAGTTGCATTTGTTCTATGAAATATAAATAATTTTTACAAATTTTACAGAATACATAATTAAACAAAAATCTTCAAAGAATTCAGAGAACTAGTTACATTACTCAGCATTTAACTTTCATATGTAATTTAAATAAGATTTCCTCTAACATCATGTGAGATAGTTCTAACCTGTTTACATAATAGCTCCTAACAGTAAATTATCTAATTTTGAACACCCCCTTCCCAGATTTTTGAAATCAAATTAAAACACAAATGAACCAAATTGTAAAGGAATGAGCTGATACATTTTGCTAATTAGATTAAAATTATATAATGGTTCATAAAAGCAGTTACACTCAAGTTATTTTGACAGCAATTCTTAAAGTTAAAATGCATATATAAATCATAGAATACTCATCTTATCCTTTTTCTTGTTACTTTCTAAGAAGCAGGAAAAAAACTGAGATTTATATGAGAAACTTTATGCATAGTTGCACCGATAACAAACTAAGAAAAAAAAAAGAAAGAAAGGGTTATAAAACCAAATCAGTGACTTACCCCTGCTCCCGGCCCCTGATACGGCTATGAGCCAAAATCTTGTCATAATGACCATTGGCATTTGCAGAGTTAATAACAAACAGCAAGAGCAGAGAAAATATGGATAAAAAAGGAATCATCTTTAGTCTCTCCGTTGCAATTAGTCTGTGAAGAGAACTGGCAGTGGGCTTTGGAGAGCTCAGGGTTTATATACATGTCAGAGTTGTGGGAGGGAGCACTGTATCAACCTGAGAAGCTGAACTCTTTCCAAGAAACATCAGCAGCTTCACATTGCCAGTTAAAAGTCTGTTTTTGTTAGTTATATTTATGGAACATATTGAGCTACTTGTTTATTTCTCATTATAAAGAAGATATTTATTTTTAACAATATGAAATGGCTTTTGCATGCTTATGTTTTAATTTTGTTCTTTTGTACTTTAGAGGATTTTATGGAAAATGCTTTTATGTGAGTTTTAAGGAATATTCTGCAATCTATCCTTTTTGGAGTACATGTCTGTGTAATCCAAATTATTATTTGATCTTATCATGGTTTACAACAGAACTGAAAGGTTATTATTTTTCACCAGAAAACAAAGCTGGATGCAAATCTGACAATCACAAGGGAATAATGGCTGTTGATTAAAAACAAATTCTGGAAATATTTAAAACTTGTGTATAAATATGAAGTGAGAATCCTAACTTGCCAAAGGAGATTCTACATTTTTTCTTGCAATCCTGCTACACTGAGGAGAAACCTCCCATTTCCCATCTCTTCGCAAATATCAGGGAATATAAAGAGTTAACATACATTTGCTTTTGGCAAGTTTCCCTAACTCTTGAAATAAAGCAGAAAGGAAAACATTTTTGTCTTACTGCTTTTCATCACATACTTCACATGATGTTGAACAGCTCTGCACAGCACATCTACTGATAGCCACTGATCAAAAGCAACCTCTGTTGGAAACAAGTATTACTAAGCTAAAAATACTAGAATAATTAAATACATGCTAAGAAATAGGACACTGCCAAAATGATTTTATCTGATTCTTCTGAGTTTATCAAGAGTAACTAAAGCTTTTTAATGTTACAATATGCAATCGCTAACCAAGAGAAAGTACATTCTTACCACTTCACGCATGTCAAATGTTCAGAATATTTGGGATACAGGAGTCTGGATATCAGAAGGCAACAATAAACTGAAATGATAACTGCAATCAGTCTCTTTGACTAAACAAGTTACACATCACCATGAAGTAAGAGTGTAACTCCAGTGAATTTTGTTGCCAAGTGCTCCCTCTCTAATGGCATATCAGCGTTTTTTCCCATTGGCAATACAGAGAAATTTTGTCTGGGTTCTTGCAGTTGTCCAATTGGAAGAGATTTTAGGAGAGGCTAGATTTGGCCAGAGAGGATTCTCAGTATCAAAAGGAGTTATGTTTGATGTTGCCATATAATTTTATCATGGGGTATTAAAATGACTCTACACCTTGCTGCTTAGTTTGTTAAGAAAATACACAACAAATTCTGAAATATGATTCAGAGCCCTCCTCAATTTGAAGATCTTGGAATTAAGGTATGGAAAAATCCTGGTTCCTTGTGGGAAAAAGAGTATTGATCTATCATTTATTTTACACTGAATAGAATTATTCTAGTATCATCTGTATGTCTCTGGTTTTCTTTGTATAATAGCTGTCTATTACTCATGTTGTGTAAATTGTAGGTGGTCTGTAGCTGCTTATTAAATAGGATGGAAGGACTGTTTTATGAATATAAGTTCCACTTAATATCATTAAATTAACTGTTACAATGCCCTTGATAACACAGTCATAAAAATCTTCAATCCCAGACTAGGTAGACATTAAAACATAGATTACTTATCTTCTAAAACTTAATATAGGAGTTATAGAGGAATAAGTAAGTTCAAAGTATCCAACATTTTTAATGTCATCACTATAAATATTCATTCACTCTTTATTGGTATGCTCATTGCTGTTGATGCCACCCTTTTCATTTTTAGACAGCTGTAACCGTGTACAAGCTTTTCTACAATGAAGCTGGAATCTGCTCAAATCCAATAGGATTTTATTGAAGATGAATAATGAAGTATTCAGATAAAGAGATATCGACTTGGGTAATATGTTTCAAAAGTTCAAAAAAGAACTCTTTAAACACAGTTAGAATGATAACAGATAGACTTGGTTATAAGTATAAGGGGTGAAGGCAAATTCAAAATTTTCTGCTTCCTTAAAAGCACCTGCAAGAAATTGAAAATGTATTATTTTCAAGAACAGTTTTGACCTAGTTATTCCTTATGACCAGAGTTTTATCCATTAAAACCAATGGCCTCCTTCATCCTTACTCTTTTAGTGGTCCTCATAGGCAAATAATTGCATAAAATTAGTAGTAAAGATTAAAATGTTTTCGTATTTCAAAAGATTACTGCTCCCTTCTGACAAGTGAGACAGGCTGACCATTTTTTTTTTTTTTTTGGTAGAAAACATGATAGATGCTCATATAGTATAAAGAGGAATCTAAAATTTTTCTTTTCAGAATTTCAAATAATAAAGAGCTTAAATCTAGTCATCCTGAGTATCTTGTTTGGAACTGTATAAGTTCCGTGGAAATCAACAAATACTAGCCCTCCACAATATTTATAGTTAAATATTTACAGATAGGATTAGTAAGAACATCAAGAAGGATCTTGAAAATGAGGGTTGTGCATATAAACTACCTGTAAATTTCGAGATTGGAGAGCATCCCAGGAGAAGGAAGATTTTAGGGTAAATATAAAAAGATTAGAGCACTATAACTGAAAAAGCTGAGGTCAGCCCAGATGTATGATATTGTATGCCAAACAGTGAAAAAAAGTCCAAGCAACTACTTTATCCAGGTCCCTGGATTCAGGGAATCTGATGAATGAGCATTGATCTATAGGGGTAGGGTGAGGAAAGGAAATGGTTCCAGAGAATGGGAGAAAAGATAGTTCAAATTCCTGAGAAGATACTGAAACAACTTGGGAGAAACATAATTCTCCTTTACCAGAGCACTTATCAAGGGTCAAATTCATTCACTCATTTTCTCTGTCTCTCCAAATAGAACCCTTATACTTTTGCTACCTGGAAGACTGCTGACTCTGGGTTGGCCACACAATTTTCTAAGCAGTTGGGAGGAAGATTGAAATCATGGTAATTAAGTCTGACTTTTAGGGCTGCAAAGTCTGATTCAGAAATATAAATTATTAATGAAAAAGAAATGGTTTGTTATGTAACTGTAGAAGAATAATGTGCCTGAAAGACAGAGTCATTTGTTTCTAGCTAATGCACTGACAGCCTGCTAATTATCGAGTGGCTCTTTGCAGCCTCTGGAGACTATGAAGTCATTTTAATATCATACTTTGGTCACCAGCACGTAACCAAACTTAAATTTGTCATATACTGTATAGGATTGGATATGGACTATGGATTCAACAGACTTGGATATTCAAGCCAAGCACAGATCTTTTTTAAACAAAAAATTTCCTTGGGTTTGAATGATCCGGAGTAGTTATTCACACCAAATTATTTCAAAACCCTTGTTTTTTAACATATGGTTCGTGGGATCTTGAAAACATTCCTTGAATATCACTTTGCTTTCATTCTAGTCTATTTGTAGTTTACAAACAGGATAGAAGCTACCAGAACTTACATGGAAAACATTGTAAGGCCCTGAAATTAGAGTTTGGCTCTAACTTCTTGGGGTGGTATTCCCCAGTGTCCAACCATTTTGGCAAGTGAAAGTCCCAGCCTTCCCTGTTCTTGGGTTAGCAGCCTCATAAATTGGAAGTTTTGGCAATGACCCAGTGATCTTTGTTTCCTTCAAGCTAGGTAAAATGTTTCCTTAAAGTAACTAGTTTATACTAAAATAAGATGACAGTATGAGAAATTCCAATGAAGTAAAAATTAGATATCATGATTTCTTCCTCTTTAAAATATGCAAGCAGCCAAAATAAAATTGAATATCAGTGGCCAACTTGGAGAGGCCTAAAAGGCAATATACAGTCTCAGATATTTGTAATCAAACACAATGCAAGTTCAAAAGAAGCGGCAACTCCTGAATCTGCCTTTAGTATGATATCTCCATTGGATTTCCTCTATTTCCTTCAAAGTATATTCTGGCCTAACATCTCTAAGATAATGAAATCATATTCGAAGAAAGAAATGATTAACTGCACCCAAAATAAACATGAAGTGATGTTTCTGTAATGTTAATTCATTTAGAAGTGAGAGGGAAAGCTTTCTGTGATAAAATGGGTAGTAGACCACCTAGAAATGTAAACTTTTACTTCCCTTAAAAACGTATTAAGTGACAGATACTACTTTCATATTAAGTATATCAATTGATATAACTACTTTATCTTAATTGTTCTGGGTAGTTTTGGAATTTTAAAACTGGGTACTTATTAGCAATATTTTTTATTAGCAGTATTTACTTGTATTTCTCTGGAGACATCTAGTGGAGAAAGTATAGTATACAATGTTCCTAGAAACAGATTCCATCTATTATAACATTTTGATTAAAATAATATTAAATATGAAATGCATAGTAAAAAAAATTGTGAACACTTTATTTGCATTTCACAATGTTAAAAACCCTGAGGGTTAATAATGACCTCTTACATAAATTTTTTTAAAGCTGATGCAGCTTGGCTACAATAAATGATGTCAAGTCCAAATAAAGTTGAAAAATCTAGTGCTGTGTTTGCTTGTATGTGACTGAAAAATGAATCATTTCATTTTTTATCTGAGTTTTTCAACACTTGCACAGAATAGTGATATATGGTTAAGAAATTACGGTTGATAATTTTTCTACTTTAAACAAATGATTGGAAGTAATCAGTTCTGCAGTCTGATTTCATTCATTGGTTCCCTCTCACATTTACACACCCTTTATTTCTCACTCCTAGCACTTGATATCATTGACATAATGTCTTTCGTCTTCTTTCTCAGTTGGATTTGGATGATTTTGTTTGAGAGACAATTAAGGCCTTGGTCATCATCTGTCTCCTGCCCACAAATAACTTCTAACATTCCTCCAGATTCGACAGTAAGATGAAAAGATGGATAATTGCTGCAATTAAAAGCACCCTGTAGCCATCTATCTTTTATAGTACTAGAATTTCAAATCCCAGCTGGCACATTTGGTCTGCTGAAAAAAATGGTTTAAATTATGATAACTCCATAATTCGTAATCATCCATTTATCACTCTCCTTGGATCCTTTCCCTCTGAATAGGAATATTCTCAGGTTCCATGCTTAGACCTCCATCTCTCTGCAGATTTGTCTATGCCCAACACTGTCCTCAAATTCTCTTCATCTATTTTCAGTGTTTGTGTTGTGTAATCTATATATACGCTTTCTCTCTGCATCAGAAAAGCTTTTTGTACTTCTTCCCAGGAAAAGTGCCATCCAGAGTTGAGTTATTCCTTGTTTTTCAGTCATAATTTTTATTTTATCTTCAAAGACTCAAATATATTTTGTTCTAAAATAAACTGTTTCTTCACTTCTCCAGATAGTGATCTTATGTGATGACTTTCCAATAGCAGAGGTTGAATATTGTTGCGATGAAAGGTTTCTTTTTGGTGTTCCCATGTATCATGAGGGTTTCTGCTCTCCTTCCTCAGATTTACTCTAAGATGTATGCATCTGATGAAGGTTTTTATTCACCAACTATTTGCACCAATGTTGGGATACTGTATTAGTATTGTTGGGGAAATGGAAAACACCTACTCTTACTCTTACGCTAACAGATGTGCGACATTATTTAAATTTTATTCTTGTTCTCAGGGATACATATACTTGTGGAAAAATGGAATTGGATGAGCTACAGGACCTAGGCCATGTCTTTACATGTGACCTGAGCAAGGATTATTGATACCATAGTTTCCCAGCATACAATGAACATCAAAAAATGTGACCTCACTGGAAAAAGCTCAGGGATAGGGGGCAGAATGTGGGGAGGAAACTATTCAAGTGAATACAGAGATTAATTCCATGATTTTTATTCATTTAAAAAGACTTATAGTAGTTATGGAAGCTTTGGCTTCTAAGTGAGAAAATAACGTTTGATTGAATCAGTTTTTAAGTTTTATAGAAACACTTGCACATAGAAACACTTGCAGAGTTGTACATTTTTTTTACCTTTAGCAAATCATTTTCACTTTCAGTAAAATAAACTTAAGTATTCAGACATAGGGTAAAATAAAAGCAATAGTAACATATTCATTATCATGGCTTAAGTGTGCATAGCACTTTTTGAAATTCGTGTACAAAGTAAAATGTAATAGGAAAACCATTATTTTGGGTGGGAGATAATAGTGCTGGTAAAATGTGAACTCACTTTAATAACTAAGAAGCATAAAATCACAGAGGTTGTAAATTGACAATTCTTCAGCATGAGAGATTATCTTGGGAATCTCAATTTTGAAGCATATTATGTCAACGTTTCATCTTTCCATATTCCTGACTGCCTTTCACTTTGAAATTTTGCAGTTAGAATTAGAGTGTTAAATACCTAACTACCAAAGCAGGGTATGCTTTGAGCTCTTTGAAAGAAAACATCTTTTAGCAATAAAAGAAGATTCAGGAAATATTATAGAAATTAGAAAACAGAGTTCTAAACTGGATGACTTCAGAACTTGTTTCATATTGCAAACTTAAATATCTGACCTCTAGTGGTTACAACTGTAAATTTAACTGTAAATTAAAAATATTATTAATAGTGCTCCCATTAATTGTCTTTTCAACTGTTTAAGAGATAAGTAATATTTTATAAATGCCTACTATTTACCATTTCGGTCTATTTCTTTTTGTATATCTAGATTTCTTATGTTACCAGTTTGCTCAGCCTGGAGGATTTCCTTTCGCATTTCTTATAGTGAAAGATGCCATGACACTACATCTCCATTTTTATTTGTTTTTGTTTCATCTAATTTTTTAAATAATATTTTGTACTCATAGAAAATTCTAAGTTGACTTTCTTTTTCCTGTCAGCAGTTATAATATTTTTTCCCCATCGTTTTCTAGCTAATAAGTTGACTCTCCTATCATTTCTTTTTTCTGAATACAACGTATCTTTTTTCTATAGTTTTTTCAATCATTGGTTTTGGGCAATTTGTCTATGACGTGTGAAGATTGGACTTTCTTTGTATTTATCTTGATTGGGATTTGTGAAGTTTCCTGGAACTATAAATTGATGTCTTGAAAATTATAATAATTTCCTTGGTTTCAAACCTGGGAGCTTCTGTACTTTATAATTTCTCAGAAAAAAAATAACAGTAATAATCCAATGTCAGTTATAATCTTTTCAACACCCTAGCATGGTTGAATGCTAGCCAATGGAGTTGACTTATTGAGTCACACAATTAATGGGACTTCTTATTGTAAAATAGGTATTCATGTAAAAGTTTCTGGAACTTGTTTTTTAAGTTTCAGTTGATTTTTAAACAGAGCCAATTGTGAGAACATTTTTCCTAAGAATTGAACCAAGGTAAGTTTTTCATTGAATACCAACCACACTGAAAAAGACATAAAACCCCGGTTTATCTGACTTTGATCTAAATAATCATAGGGTAGGAGTAAAAGAAAAAATTAAAAAGGAAACTGATTCACCAATCTCATAAAAGCCAAAACTAGTGCACACACTTTAAGCCTGAATGCTGTAATGAATAACCATACACCAAATATTAATTATTATAACTTAATTATTCCATATCTATGAACTTGTCTGGAACTCAAAAAGAAAAAAAAACTGTAATAATCTGAAAAGGCTAAAAACCTACACTACAGAAAATTTCTGGTAAAGAGAAAAATAGATTATTAATTATGTAAGTATTAACATCAGTAAATTTCTCTCTCTAATTGTCAGCTACTATTTGAACAATTAGACTACATAAAATTAATCAGTTTAAGAACTTACTGTAGAGAATTTCAGACATTGCTATGCTAGTCTTGCCTCAGTAGTCCTGATAGAAGCCAGTCTTATTTTTTAGTTATGCTGTTGTATACATTTGACCATTAATCTTCTTTGTGAGACGTTTACTCTAAATTTCTATAAAGATATTACAGTCTTTTTTATTTTGAAGAAAATTAAAAATGATTTTTTTTAGCCTGAACAAATAATAAGATACATTAGGGAAAAAAGAAAACAGGAAAAAAAATGCCTCATAAAGATTATAAATAAAGAAAAAAATTATCTTTCTCCCAAGCTCAATAAATATAATTTCTCAAATATTCACCTTTTTAATCAACTGAATTTTTTGTAAGACAATCAGTCACATATTATCATTTTGCATATGCAGAAACTATAGTTTACTGAAGTCCTAAGATCACATTGTAAGGAGTAGGTTCCTGATAATTAGTTCCATAATTTCTTCAGAATATTTTAAATGAAAATGATTGATTAAGCACTTTGTTTGTGAACACAATCCAATTCAGATAGTGACTAGCACTTATAAAACACTTTATTTTTCCACTATCTATTCCAACTTTATGGCAACCACACATTTATGAACTGGCATCCAAACTTTTAACTCAAATTGTATACATTAATTTTGAGAGGTACAAATCAAGGGTAAAGCTCAAAAATTAACAGAAACCTGGTGACAATCTAACTTGTTCACAGTATTTTAGAGGAATAATTGTTCTGCTACTTGCGGTCCCTGTATCCAATCCACATTACCTTTATTTGAAACTTCATGAATGATGTATTGAAGTCTACATTCTTTATTTGTTTATAAGATGCCCCTCAAAGTATTTTTTCTAATAAAATAACTGAAATCCATACACCTTCCATATCTTCAGGTTTTCCCTTGGCCATCAGTATAGTCCTTCCAAGTTAAGTTAACCAGGCATGAGTTATTCTTACTGAAACCATGCTGAATCCTGATAACTGTTAATAATGAGATCCAGAATTGCCTCTGTGGCTAATATCAAGTTCCATAATTCACTTCTTTCTTAAAATCTGAATTTCGTTTGCTTGCTTGTCATCTCCCAGACTATCTTTCTTTCACCATAGTTCACCTTAGGTCATTCACCATAGGTCAACACCATTCATGCACCGGCTTCATCTACATGCACTTTTAGTAGCATGGGATAGAAGTTATACTGCTCAATTGATTTAAACTTATCTAAAGCAGCTAGGTGCTCTCTTACTTTCTTGATACCTATCTTTTCATCTTTTAATTATAATAAATGTGGTTTTTCACCATCAGATTGAGGATAATCTTATTGATAGAGTAAATGGACACAAAGATTTTGTGGAAAGCTTTATCTGCGTCAGTGATCAGCCACTACTAACAAATCTTTTTCTTTTCTGATTTTCTTCTTTCTGTGAAATAAACAAGAAAGTTTCTTTTGCTGCTTGTGTAATACTCCACAATTCTCAATTCACTTTGGGCTTTGGCCTCCTTTACAACTTCTTACACGTTCTTATTCTTTCTTAATTATATGTGTTATTTAAATCAAGAGCTGTCTGCTACCCTAGTTTTTCTTTTTTCTTTTATCCTTATTGGAATATTATATAATCTGCTGAAGGAGTTATATTTTGAAAGTTCTTTTCTTTTTAAATTTTAGATTCAAAATGTACATGTTTAGTTTTGTTACATGGGTATATTGCAGAATGGTGAGATTTGGGCTTCTATTGAATCCATCACCCAAATAGTGAACATAATACCCAATAGGTAGTTTTTCAATTCTTGCCCCAGTCTGAATCCCCTTAGGATACCCCAGTGCTGTTGTTCCCATCCTTATTCCATGTGTACCCAGTATTTAGCTTCCACTTATAAGAGAGACCACACGATATTCGGTTTTCAGTTTCTGTTTTAATTCACTTTGAAAAATGGCCTCCGGCTGCACTCACATTGCTACAAAGGGCATGATTTCGTTCTTCGTTTTTTATGTTCATGTAATAGTTCATGGGGTATGTGTACCACATATTCTTTATCCAATCCCACTGCTGGGCATCTGGGTTGATTTCACGACTTTGCTATTGTGGAGTAAAAACATACAAGTGCAGTAAACATACAAATGCAGGTGTCTTTTTGGTTGGATGATGTATGCTACTCTGGGTATATACCCAGTAGTGGAGTTACTGGATAGGATGCTAAACCTACTTTTGGTTCTTTGAGTCATCTCTAAACTGCTATTCACAGGGGTTGTACTGCTTTACATTCCTACCAGGAACATATCAACCTTCTCTTTTCTTCTCAACTTTGCCAGCATCTTTTTTTACTTATTTATAATAGCCATTCTGACTGGTGCGAGATAGTATCTCACTGTGGTTTTAATTTGCATTTATCTGATGACTAGTGGTGTTGAACATTTGTTCATGTTTGTTGGCTGCTTGTATGTCTTCTTTTAGGAACTGTCTATTCATGTTTTTGCCTACCTCTTAATGTTTTTTTTTTCTTTTTTTCCCTGCCAAGTTAAGTTTCCTATTGATTTTGCATATTAGCTCTTTGTCAGATGCATAATTTACAAGTTTTTTTCTCATTCGGTAAATTGTCTATTTTCTTTGTAGATCATTTCTTTTCCTGTTCAGAAACTTCTTGGTTTAATTAGATCGCACTTGTCAATTTTTGTTTTTACTGCCTTTACTTCTGAGGACTTGATCATGAATTCATTGCCTAGGCTGCTGTCCAGAAAAGTGTTTCCTAAGTTTTATTCTAGAACTTTCATAGTTTGAGATCTTACATTTAAGCCTTTACTTCATCTTTAGTAAATTTTTAGTAAATTTTTGATGAGAGGAAGGGGTCCAGTTTCATTCTTCTGAATATGGTTATGAGAGTAGCTTTGGCTATTTGGGCTGATTTTTTTGTTTCAATAAGAATTTCAGAATTTTTTCCCCAGTTCTGTGAAAAATGACACTGGTAGTTTTATAGGGATTGTGATGAATTAGTAGATTGCTTTGGGCAATATGAACATTTGCATGGTATTGATTCTTTCAATTCATGAGCATGGAAAGTTTTTCATTTGTTTGTGTCATCTTTGATCCCTTTCAACAATGTTCTGTAGTTCTCTTTGTGGAAATATTTCACCCCCTGGTTAGATGGATTCTCAGGTGTTTTATTTTATTTTTATGGCTATTGTAAATGGGATTGTATTCCTGGTTTGAATACAATCAGATTGAATGTTGTTGGTATATAGAAATGCTACTGATTTTTGAACATTGATTTTGAATTCCAGGACTGAAGCCCAAACTTTACATGTACAATGACCATTTGTATACCTAACCCTGAATTGTACCTCACATTTTAAAAATAAAAATTAAAAAAAAAATTTCTTATCAGGTCTTGAAATCTTTTGGTGGAATCTTTAGGGTTTTCTAGCTATGCAGTAATAACATCTACAAAGATAATTTGATTTAATCTTTTCCTATTTTGATATCTTTTATTTCTTTTTCTTGCTTGATTACTCTGGTTAGAACTTCTAGTACTACATTACATAGGATTGGTGAGAATGGGTATCCTTGTCTTATTCTAGTTCTTAGGAGAAACGTTTTCAATTTTTGCCCATTCAAGAGGATGTTGGCTGTGGGATTATCATAGATTGCTCTTATTATTATTTTTAATCAGTCTTATTAAGATATAATTGACATACAAAAAGTTGAACTTCACATATTTAAAGTGCACAATTGGTAAGCTTTGACATGTGTACACCTGTGAAACCAACACCACAATCAAAATAGTGAACATATTGTCCCTCCAAAATATCCTCATACCCCTTTGCCAGAGTATTAGGAAAGATGCAAAATAAAGTTTATTGATAAATATCTTTTTTATTTTTCTTTCTTGAAAAATAGTTTTGTTGGGTGCAGACTATGGGTGAAAAGTTATTTTCTCTTAGTACTATGAAGATGATGTTCTTTTCTTTTAACTATTTATAGAGTTTATTTTTAGTATAATTACTTGTGTTTATTTCTTTCAAATATTTACATGTCAATATTTAAAACATATTAGTTCCCATACATTTTGACAATAAACTTAAGAATTAGATATTTGACTTTCATTGTTATTCTTGAAAGGTCTGCTGTCAGTATGATGACTATTTCTTTTAGATAATCAGTTTTTACTTAGCACTTCTTTTTTTAAAAAAATAAGATATACCTACAGATAACAAAATTAAGCCTATGCAGTTATCTATATATATATGGATTATATGTGTGCATATATAATAATATATACCCATATATATGGATAATATGAGTGTATATATAACATATATACACATACACGCTATATATATATTTTTGAGTCAGTGTCTCACTCTGTCACTCAGACTGGAGTGCAGTGGTACAATCACAGCTCGATGCAGCCTAAAACCTAAAACTCCTAGGTTGAAGGGACCTATCCTCCTCAGCTTCTTGAGTAGCTGGGACTATAGAAGTGTACCACCATGCCCAGCATTTGTTTATTTATTCACTTATTTGTTTATTTATTTATTCATTTATTTATGAGGTTTAGTTATATTGACCAGCCTAGTCTCAAACTCCTGGGCTCAAGTTATCCTCTTGCCTTGATCTCCAAAAGTGCTGAAACTACAAGCATGAACCACTGCAATGATCTTCACTGAAGGACTTTTCTTCTTCATGTGGATTTAATTACTGGCTAGTGCCTTTTTATTTCAGACAGAAAGATTCCCTTTAGTAAATCTTTTATGGCAAGTCTGGTATCTAACAGTTGTATGCTTTTGTTTATTTGGGAATATCTTAATTTCTGTTCGGTTTTAAAGAACAGTTTTACAGGAGATAGAGTTCTTGACTGACAGTCTTTTTTCTTTCAGCAATTTGAATATGTCACCACATTGCCTTCCCTCCTTCATGGAATCTAATGAAAAGTCAGCTGTTGATCTTATTGAGCATTTTTTAGTGTGTGATGAGTCATTTCTCTCTTGCTATTTGCAATATATTTCTTTGTTTTTTTTTACAGTTTAATTATGACATGTTTAAATGTGGATTTTTTTTAGTTTCTTTTACTTGAAGTTCATGGAATTTCTTGGATGTGTAGATTAATGTTTTTTCACACAATTTGAGAAGCATTGGGCAATTATTTTTTTTTCAAATATTCCTTTTGGACTTTCCTCTCTTTCAAGGACTCTTATTATGCATACTTTTTTACTTGATTATGTCCCTCAGGTGTCTGAGACTGTTCATTTTTCTTCACTTGTTTTCTTTCTGTTCCTCAGACTGGATAAATTTAATGGACTTATCTTCAAGTTTGCTAATTTTTTTCTTCTGATTGCTTAAATCTACACTTGAGTACCTGTAGGGAACTTTTTATTTCAGTTCTTGTATCCTATTGTGCATATTTTAAATCTAAGAATTTGTACTTTTTATCAATTATGAAAATATCTCAGTTATCATCCCATAGAGTAATGCTTCTTCTTCATTTTTATAATTTTTTTCTTTTGGAACTCATGTTAGATATATTATTTATTAGATTTATTCATCTCCATTACTCCTAACATCTTTTTCATCCATTCTTCTATCTCATTGTCTTTTTAGAGAGTTATTTAGTTCATTATAATTTTCACTTCTAGAAATTTTGTTTCATTCTTTTTACAAATCTGCTTTAAAAATATCTCGTCTTGCCTATATTTTTAAAAAATCTGTAAAATATTTAAGCTTTCATATTTATATTCTATGTCTGATTACTCCAGTAACTTAAAGGTTTTAAGAGTCAGACTTTTTTCCTTTTGGTTTTTCATAATAATGGGTAGTTTCTGTGTGTAATTTGTAATTTAGAATTCTGAGTTTTTGTTCAACTTAGATCATTGTAAAAAAAACCTTAGAATTCTTGAGTTCAGTGTGCATTCCTTCAGAGAAGGCAAATATTTGCTTTTTGGCGGGCATCACCAAGTATTAATAACCCTGTACCACTCTTTTTTTAATTTTAATTTTTCTAAATTTATTTTTAAGTTGTAGGACACATGTGAGGATTTTCTACATAAGTAAATTGCACGGAGGTGAGGTTCAGGCTTCTGGTGAGTCTTGTCTCCGCTTGGTAGTAGATATCATACCCAATAAGTGTTTGTATGCCTCTTATCTCCTCTCCTGCCCAATATCCTTTAGCAGTGCCCAGCATTTGTTGTTCCTGCCTTTGTGGTCAAGTGCCCAATGTTTAGGGCCCACTTATGAGTGAGCACATATGGTATTCAGTTTTTTGTTTCTGTGAAAGTTCACTTAAAGTGGTGGTCTCTAGCTGCATCCATGTTGCTACAAAGGACATGATTTTGTTCCTCTTTATGGTTGTGTAGTATTCCATTGAGTATACATACCACATTTTCTTTATCCAGTCTACTTTCAATAGGCATATGAGTTGGTTCCATTATAGTAAATGATATTTTTTATGTGGTATTGAATGAAGTTTGCTAGTATTTTGTTGAGGATTTTTACATTTATGTTCATTAGGGATATTGGTGTGTAGTTTTCTTTCTTTGCTGTGCTTTTGCTAGATTTTGGTATCAGTATGGTATTGCCTCCGTAGAATGATTTAGGGAGGAATTCTTCCTCATTGATTGTTAGAAATAGTGTCAGTGGGATTGCTATTAACTCTTTCTTATATGTCTGGGAGAATGAACTTGGAAATCATCTGTCCATTTTTAAAAATTTTTATTGATAGGTCTTTTATTATTGATTCAATTTTGTGGTTTCTTATTATTCTCTTCAGAGTTTCGGTTTCTTCCAGTTTCAATCTTGGGTGGCTGTGTTTTGTGTTTCCAGGAATTTATCTATTTCCTGTATTTTCTGGCATAAATGCATACAGAGTTTTATAGTAATCTCTGAGAATCTTTTGCTTTTATCTGGGATTTGTTGTAATGCTGCCTTTTTCATTTCTTCTTATATTTATTTGGATATTCATTCTCTTTGCTTTTTGTTAATGTGGTAAGTGGTCTATTGTTCCGATCTTGTTTTTCTTTTCAGAGAATGAACTTTTTGATTTGCTGATCTTTTGTATTTTTTTGGTCTCAATTTTGCTTATTTTGATATTGAATTTGGCTATTTCTTTTTTCTGTTAGCTTTGGGATTAGTTTGTTCTCATTTTTCTAGTTCCCTTAGGTGAAATTTTAGATTGTTTATTTGAGATCTTTCTGTCTTCTTGATGTAAGCATTTAGTGCTAGAAACTTTTGTCTTAGCACTGTTTTTGTGTCATCCCTGAAGTTTTGGTAAGTTGTGTCTTGATTATATTGTTCGTCCATAAATTATTCAGGAGCAGGTTGTTTTATTTTCATATATTTGTGCAGTTTTTAGGATTCTTAGTGATATTGAAGTCTATTCTGATGTGGTCCAAGAAGAAGTTTAATATAACTTTGATTTTTAAAATATTATTAATACTTGTTTTTTGACCAAGCATGTGGTTTATCTTAGAATATGTTCTATGTGCAGTTGAAAATATTATATATTCTGCTGTTGGAGATTTCTGCATAAGTCTATTAGATCCAATTTGTCAAGTGTCTAAAAAGTCTAGCATTTTTTTTGCTAGTTTTCTGTCTTGATGATCTGTATAAATCTGTTAGTGGTATGTTGATGTCTCCCACTATTCACTATTATTGTGGGTCTATCTAAGCTGTTTCTTAGGTGTAGTAGTATTTGTTTTACAAATCTGGTTTCTCAGATGTTGAATGTGTATATATTTAGGACAGAAAATATTTCTTATTGGGTTGAGCTCTTTATCATATGTAAGTCCTTAATTGTCACTTTTTTGCTGTTGTTAGTTTGAAGTATGCTTTATCTGATAAAGAAAAGTGACTCCTATTCGTTTTCGTTTTCCATTTGTATATGGTAGATCTTTTCCCTTCCATTTCCTTGAGCCTTAGATGTTAGACGAGTCTTCTGTAGACAGCTGAAGACTGGGTCTTGTAATTTTATTCGATTTACCATTCTGTATTTTTTTAAGTGGGAGTGTTTTGACCAATTTGACATTCAGTGTTATTATTGATACATGTGATGCTTTGTTCCTATCATAGTGTTGTTAATTAGTTGCTTTGTATCCAGCTTTCTTGTTGATTTATATGGTCTGTTTGCTCTGTACTTATGTGTACTTTTGTCTTGGGGGTATTCTTCTTTTGCTTTCATTATTATAACTCTTTGAAACATCTCTTAAAGGACCAATGTGGTGATGATAAATTCCCTTAGTGCTTTCTTCTCTGAGAAAATCTTAATTCTTTTAAATTTATGAAGCTGTTTGGTGGGGTGAGGAATTCTGGCTGGTATTTCTTTTTCTTTAGGAATGTTAAAAATGGACTCCCAATCTCTTCTTGGTTGTAAGGTTCCTGCTGGGAGGTCCACTGCTATTCTGATAGATATCTTTTGGTAGGTAGTCTGGTCCTTCTCTCTAGCTGCCATTAATTTTTTCTTTTGTGTTGACCACATAAGTGGCTGAGATGAAGGCAGTAATGTGTGGAAATTGAGTCCTCAGAGGAGCTCTGAGCTGTTGTTGTAGTATTCAGGTGGAGGTAGAATGGCTGAGCCTCTCTTGGTTGTAAACCATGGGGGATGAGGGGGTCTGTGACATTCATCCTGTGGGCATGTGTATATATCCAGTTTCCTCACTTTCCCCTTAACCCATCGTGTGGCAGTGGTCTTTCCTTTCTGAAGGCCATGGCATTGCTTTCTCTGTTTCTTCTCTGTCTCACATGTGGCAGGGATACAGGCAGTAGTGACAAAGCCTGTGGGAGGCCTATCGGTGGCTTCTGCAAGCCATAACTGCAGCATTCAGGTGGGATCAAAGTGGGTGTAGTGGAAGTCTGTCTCTGCAGTCACTGACATGCCCTTGGCATAGAGCAGTGTAGAGGGGTAGTAGAAGGAGACCCACATGATGTGATCCATTGCTGCAGTATCCATGCTGAGGGTGCATGAGAGCACCTGGCCTTCTTCTTCGGTGGAGGGGTAGCAGCCAGTGCTGGAATTCTTAGGAAGCAAGAACCTACTGGGTTTCACTTGAGCATGAGTAGTGTCTGTGTCCAGACTCCAGGTAGCTTTTTGCATCTGGTTGATGGGAGGGTTGCAATGGTCTGTAGTGGAGGTGTGGAATTTCTTACTTTTCACTTACTTTTCCCCTGCATTAGGAATAATCTCCTGATTCTGTACTGGGCTGTCTCTGCAGGTTGCCTGGCTTTGCTCTCTTCCACTCTTCATGATTCTTGTCACTACTTTGAGAAATTTCAGTGTGTTCTTCAAGATAATCCCCTGAAGAGCTAATATTTACTCACTATTTACTCACTATTTAGTGAGCTCTCTGTGATGCTCACTAGCTGCTTCCAGTCTGAGAGTTCTTTCTTTGAACTATGTTTTTTTCTTCACTTTCTCATGCCAAGAAATATTGTTGAGTTTTATTCAAAACCTTACAGAACATAAATCCTAATAATTTGCATTCTTGTCTAATTGTGTTTAGACTTGAAGAGATGACAGACTTTAACACAAAAGGGCACTTTCTCCAAAAACGTGCTCTTCAAAAACATGTTCTCAAAGCTTGAATCTGTCAAATAATTTTTATAACAGAATTAGTACTTTTTTTCTTTCTACAAGTGAGTTCTTGGGCAGTATGACATGTATTTATTTATACCAATTAGAAATCTCATATTTTCTCATCACTACACTCACTTGTTGACTTTGTACTAGTGCTCAGGAATATAGTCAAAACTTTTTTTTTTTGAGTTGGAGTCTCACTCTGTCGCCAAGACTGGAGTGCAGTGGCCGCTCCCGGCCACCGCAGCCTCGACTTGCTGGACTCTGGCGACCCTTCCACCTCAGCCTTCCAAGTAGCCGGAATTACAGGCATGCGCTACCACGCCTGGCTGATTTTTTTGATTTATTGTAGAGATGAGGTCTTGCTGCCCAGGAGGATCTCGAACCCGCAGGCTCAGGCAATCCACAAAGGCGCGGGATTACAGGCTGAGCCACTGAACCCGGCTTAGTCAAAACATTTTTGTTTCAAGTATTATGTACATGACTATATAGCTTTAAAATGGTTAAATTAAAAAATAAAAATATGGTTTTTTTTTAGATTTTGCCTTTAGCATCACTTGATATTCCTAATTTTTATTTTACAAATTATTATTTTTATTTAGTAGCTCTTCATTAATGCAATCATTGGCAAAAAATTTTGCTTTTTCCTTTCAAAGCTTGGGGAAGATGCAGTTTCTTCATAGCTTATTGGCACATGACATGGATTAAAGATTTGAATGCCAGTTAATAAATGAGTGGTTGGCAAAACCACATATTTAGTGGAAAACTAATATGCTTCTCAAGTGTCAACCACTATGTTAACTGGATCATATTCTTAAGCAACCCCTTTTTTTTAGCATGTATTTCTTTTTTTAAAATTTTACTTTATTATAGAAATGTGGGGTAATGACGATTAACAGCATAAGTAGGCTGCATGCAGGTGAAGTTTGGGCATCAAACTAGTCCACACTCCTCTGGTAATAATCCAAGTACCCTCTGTGCTGTCACATTCTCCCCAGCCTCCTCCTTCCCTCCCTCCCAAGCAGTGCCCAGCAACTTTTGATCCCTGTAACTGATATGTGACTAATGTTCAAGTTCTGCTTATGAATGAGAACATGTGATATTTCTTTGTTTCTGTGATAGTTCACTTAGTATGATTATCTCCAACTCTACCCAATTTGCTGTGAAGTACTTGATTTTGTTCTTCTTTATAACTGTGAAATACTCCATCGTGTATATGTACCATACTTTCTTTATCCAATCCACTTTCGACTGGCTGTAGTGTTGTTTTCATGTTTTTGCTGTTGTGACTAGTGTGGAAATAAACATATGTGTGCAGCTATATTTCTTGTAGAATAATTTCTGTTCCTCTGGGTATATTCCCAGGAGAAAGATTGCTGGATCATATGGAAGGTCAGTTTTTAGTTCTTATAGGAATCCTCACACTGCTTTCCATAGAGGCTGAACTAGCTTTCACACTGACCAACAGTGTAAAAGTGTTCCCTTTTCTCCACAACTGCACTAACATCTGTTGTTTTTTGGCTTAATAGTGATAGCCATTCTTAACAGAGTTAGGTGGTAATTCATTGTAGCTTTGATTTTACTTTTCTGATGATTAGTGAGGCTGAGCATTTTTAAATGTGTCTGTTGGCAGCTTGCAAGTTGTCTTTCAAGAAGTGTCTGTTCATGTCTTTTGCCCAATTTTTAATAGAGTTTCTTTTTTTCTTTCACTTCCTTTGAGTTCCTTGAGATCCTGGATGTTAGACCTTTTTCAGATGCATAATTTGAAAATCTTTTTCCCATTCTGTGGTTTGTCTCTTTACTCTCTTGATGGTTTCTTTTGTTGTGCAAAAATATTTTCAGTTTGATGGGGTTCCATTTGTCTATCTTAGCTTTTATGGTATTCACGTTTGGGGACTTGGTCAATAATTAGTTGCCTACTCTGATGTGTATAAGGCGTTTCCTAGGTTTTCTTCTAGGATCCTTATACTTTAAGGTTTTACATTTAGGTCTTAATCTATTTTTAGTTGATTTTGTATATGGTGATAGGTAGGGGTCCAGTTTCATTCTTCTGTATGTGGTCAGCCAATATCCCCAGTACTTTTTGCTTAACATGGTCTCCTTTCCAGAATGTTTGTTATTGGTGGCTTTGTTGAAGATGAGTTAGTGGAGAGACTATGTTTTCACATCAGTAATCTCCCTCCTGTTTTATTGGTCTATGTGCCTACTCCTGTACCAATAGGCTATCTTGTTTACTGCAGCCGTTTAATAAAGTTTAAGGTCTGGAAGTGTGATATCTCCTGCTCTGTTCCTTTTGCTGAGGATTGTGTTTGCCATTCACACTCTTTTCTGTTTTCACATAAATTTCTGCATTTATAAAAAATATATTTATTTTTTATATGCATTTATAAAAAAATAATATTGGTAATGATGGATATTGCGTTGAATCTGTAGATTGCCTTAGGTAGGTTGGACATCTTAACAATATTGATTCTTCAATCCAGAAGCATGGAATGTTTTCCAATTTGTTTGTGTCATGCTTGCTTTCTTCAAGCAACCTTTTGTAGTTCTTGAAGATGGTCTTTTACTTTTTTGGTCAAGTGGATGTCAAGGTTCTTTTTGTGTGTGTGGCTACTGTGAATGGAATTGTGCTTTTTATTTGGTTCTCCACTTGCTTGTTGCTGGTGTATAGAAATGCAACTGTCTTTTGATTTTGTACCCCAAGACATACTGAAGTTGACTTTCAATGTGAGGAGGCTTTTGACAGACTCCCTAGGGATTTTTAGGTATAGAATAATATCATCCACAAAGAGAAATAGCTTAACTTCTTCTTTTCCTGTTTGGATACTCCTGATTTCCTTCCCTTGCCTGATTGCTCTGGCTAGAACTTTCAGCACTATGTTGAACAGGAAGGGTGACAGTGGCCATCCTTATTTTGTTCTTATTCTGAGAGAGAATGCTTCCAGCTCTTGTCCATTGAAAAAAATGTTGGATTTAAGTTTATCATAGATGGTTCTTATTGTTTTGAGGAATGTTTCTTCTATGTGCAGGTGCTCGAGGATTTTTATCAAGAAGGAATTCTGAATTTTGCCAAATGCTTTTACCACATCCAATGATATAATCATGTAGTTCTTGGTTTTATATCTGTTAATGTGCTGAATTTCTTTTATTGTCTTGCAAAAGTTGAATCAGTCCCGCATCCTGGGAATGAAGCCCACCTAGTCATGGTGGATGATCCTTGAAATGTGTTATTGGATTTAATTTGTTAGAATCTTGTCAAAAATTTTTGTGTCTATGTTCACTAAGAATTGGCCTACAGGTTTCTTTTCTTGTTGAATCTTTGCCCAGTTTGGGTATCAGGATGATCTTAACTTCATAAAATGAGTTGAGAAGCATTCAATCTTTCCCAATTGCCAGGAATACTTTCAATAATATTGGTTTCATTTCCTCCTTGTATGTCTTGTAGAATTCATGTAGGAAACAATCTGGTCCAGGGCTTTATTTGGTGGGGAGATTTCATATGATTAAGTTGATTTCCTGGATTGGTATTGGTCTGTTTAGAGTTTCAATTTCTTCTTGTTTCAAACCTTGGAGTTTGTATGATGTCACAAACCACTCTATTTCCTTTAAGATTTCTAGATTATTTGCATATAGGTGTTCATAGTAATCTCTGATAATCTTTTGAATTTCTTCAGGGTCAGTCATGACATACCCTTTTGCATTTCTAATTGTGCTTATTTGGACTTTCTCTCTCTTGTTTTTGCCAGTCTGGCAAGGGGTCTTTTATTCTTATTTATTCTTTTAAAAAAACCAGGGTTTTATCTTGCTAACTTTTTCTATGATAACTTTGTTTTCTATATCTGCAATTGTGATTTTATTTTGGTGATCTGGATTCTTCTGCTGAAGTAAGGATTTAGATGACTTGACTTTCTAGCTCCCTTAGGTATGACATTAAGCTGTGTATTTGTGATCTTTCTGTTTTCTTGATGTTTGCATGCTGATATTCTGATAAGATGTGTCTTCATTTTCATTTGTTTCCTGAAATATTTTTATTTCTATCTTGATTTCCATGTTGACCCAGAAATCTTACAACAGCATGTTGTTTAGTGTCCATGTCTTTGTGTGTTTTGGAGGGCTCTTGTTGGTGGTGAGATTTATTTTTATTCCACTGTGATCTAAGAAGATGCATGGTATTGTTTTGATCTTTTGAAAGTTGTTTGCACTTGATTTATGTTCAAGAATATGATAGATCTTGGAGTATGTTTCATGTGCTGATAAGTAGAATGTATACTCTGTGGATGTTGCATGGAGTGTTCTGTAGATGTCTATTCAATTCATTTGATTGAGCATTGAGTTAAGCTTCTGGATCTTCTTGTTGGTTTTTTGCCTCATGATCTATTTAGAGCTGTTAGCAATATGGATTTTTATCTGATCGGTCTGGGGTCCAAGAGTGTCAGCTCAATGGGTCGGCAAACTGAGCCCCAAAGAGTGTCACCTCGATGGGCTGGCAAGCCTAGCCCCAGAAGTGTTGGCTCTAATGGGCTGGCAAGCTAATCCCTGAGAGTGTTGCTGATTTAGCCAGCTAGCAAACCAGTCCCCAGAAGTGTCTCAGCCTCAGAGTCTTGCCTTCTGCCAGCAGCTCTCCTGGTTCAGCTGGCTCTGTTAATGAGCAGACCAGCCTCTAGGGTGCACAACTCTTTGGCTCTAATGATCTTCTGAAGCTCTTCAGATCTGGGGTTGTCTCATGCCCAGGAAGTATGAGGGACTCGGACAGCTGGAAGTTGAGAAAACAGGATTTATTGAGAGGAAAGAAAAGCTCCCAGAGTGGGAGGGGACTCCACGTCATTTCAATTCGGAGCTGAAACTTGGTGCTTATATAGCCCCTAAGACTGAGTTGATTGGCCTGGTCTAGCTGTGAGCTAATTTGTTGTCACCAGTTGTACTGGTTTGTCAGTACTAAAAATCAGTTGGCAGGAGGTAGGGGACTAATGGTGACCCGATTGGTTGGTACTTGGCAGTAAGCTGATTGGTTGTTTTTCGATCTCAGCAGTGAGTACTTAAAGCTGTAGCTTGAGAGACTTATAGGGAGCTTTTTTACTAATGCCAGTGTATCAGTCCAAGAGGCCTACTGAAAATTCACTACTTTGATACTGGGGACCCATCCTGTCTGTCTGCCTAGCTTTTCTTGAGCTATCTTCTGTATCATTTCCCCTCTGGAGTAGTACCCCTAACTGCCATTAGGGAATTAGGACAATGACCAGTCTGGCTACTTCCTGCTGATCACAGTGTCATATGGGGATGGCAGCTAGGAATCCTCTGGAGGGTCCAGAACAGTAAGAAGCTTCCATACAAGGTTCCATCTGCATCACCATCTGGAGTTTGATAGCCTCTAGATGAGAAGAAACAAACTTTACAAGGAGGTTAACTATGCATGGACCAAACACAGGTAATACAATGAATGGAGCTATTAAGGGGAAAACCCATGTCTATATATTAGAAATTTCTAGAGAGGATAAAAATATTGTAACCAACTGGGTCCTAAACCTTTCTTTTCTTGTGAAGAATCAGTGGTTTTAATATTATAGGTTATGGCCGAGCTTGGTGGCTCAGCCTGTAACACCGCACCTTTGGGAGGCTGAGGTGAGTGGATTGCCTGAGCCCACGGGTTCGAGACCCGCCTGGGCAGGCGAGACCTCATCTCTACAATAAATCAAATATCAGCCTGGCGTGGTAGTGCGCGCCTGTAGTTCCAGCTACTTAGAAGGCTGAGGCAGAAGGATCGCCGGAGCCCAGCAGGTCGAGGCTGCGGTGGCCGGAAGCGGCCACTGCACTCCAGTCTGGGCGACAGTGAGACTCCAACTAAAAAAAAAAAAAAATTATAGTTTATAACCTGTAAGTTTTCCTCTGCCTGAGAGGAAGTGTCAATCCAGAAACAACAAGTTTTGCTTAATAAAGCACGTGTTCCTCCTCGTTCTGCCATGAGCATATCCAGTGCTCAGTGGTTTTGTAAGACCACAGTAACTAGCAAGTTAATAGATGTTTGCTGATTTTCAATAGCAGTGACCATGGTTTTCCACCTTTGCTGTACCATGAGGGTGAGATTAATGCAGATTTTCCCAACAGGGACATCCTGAAAAACCAAAAGAAGCTTCTGGTGATGGAATGTCCTAGCTCATGTCTTTGTAGGATTGAGTGATCCAGGATATGTCCTCCTAGATTTGGCATACTATAGCTCTGTATGTTAGTGCTAGACAAAGGCCGTAAATCTCTGTGACTGCATTGTCACTGTAGGGAGTGTTCCGGAAAAGATTCTGGATCAGAATATGCCCAGAAGAAGTCATTTGTGTTTGATTGAGAATCATCACCTTAGGAAAAATGTCCACTATTGTGCAAGCACCTTTCCATCTGTAAGGTAGAACCAAATATAATCTCTGATCACATAAAAAAGTAATACTTAGTTCCAATTAAGGAAGGTACCCTGATGGTTACAAATGGGAAGAATATCCCAGTACTGTAGTTTTCTTTGGTTCATTAGGGTCATGGGAATAGTCACAAGGGAAATCCTCTTCAGTCCTAGCTGTTGTTATTTGGTGTTCTTCCAAGGGACCATTCCATTATGTGTATGGTTTCTAGAGTCATGATGGCTAGGGTTATAGGAACAATTGTGTTATGGAAAAGTTTAGAGAGCATATTTCCCAGACAAGAGTATGGAGACTTACATATACTTTGGGTTATAACAATTCCAGTGTGTTGACACATTAGAGTAAGGTGGCCAAAGGTGCTGGAACTATGATAACGGGTGTCAGTGCAGTTCACCAGATTCTGACAATTTGATGTATTCATGGTTGTATGCTCTGACCTGTCTATACAATGCTTTCTGATTATGGCTATATGCCATCTAATTGTGGTAGGGACTCCATTAGAGACTAGAGTCCATACCCCAGATGATGTTTTATTTTGGTGGAACATAGTTATATGACAACACTTGAAGGAAAGCTATCCTACCCAGGATAGTCCTAAGTAAGACTGAAAACAAACAGAAGCATTTCTCCACATCTCTGCCACTTCTCCAACCTTTATTGAGGACTTTTCTCCTCAGGGAGCTTTCAAATTGGATTTCACTGCTTCTTTTAGGGCATGAATTCATATCAGGAACCACTGAAATTTCCCATCTGCTGGAGAGATAGAGGTAGGGCTACTAGGGAGAGAGTTAAAGAAAGTACCTCCTTTGGGCATATCCGACAGTTTGAATAATTACCCTGTTGAGCTGAGTACATAATGGAGGGTGCTTATACGAAGCTGGGACTAATGATACTTTAAGTAGATAGCAAAATAGAATAGGCACTTTGCTTGTTTCCATGAGGGAAACTTCTAAAAAGAAAACAATCCCATGGGTATTCAGGATTAAGGGATCCTTGACAGAGGTGTTTAGTGGTGCAAATCAAGATAAAAAGTATAGGTAAACTATGAGGAAATCCTCAGATGGTAATTAGTGGCACTTATCTTTTACAACTTGAGTTTGATTCTGTATGCTTTTCCGTGTCAGCAGAGGCAACTTCTCCTGGACTCTAGGCTTTCATTTGAGTATGATGGATCCAAGAGTCTATTCAGGCGACCTTCACTGCTAAAGGAGTGGAGAACAGTGCAGGGTCCTTCCCAATCTGGGCCCAAAAGGAGGGACGGTCCTTTATGAGTTCCAAGTCTCCTTAGTTCCTTATACCATTCTATGACATACTACATTTTGAAATGCATTAACCCTCTATTTTTTGTCCTATACTTTCCTTCCTTTAAATAACTACTCACTTCATTGCACAACAAAAACTTACCACACAAGATTCCTTCCTTGCAAAACCATTCTGTTATTTAGATTCTTCATGAGCAAAGACACACTTCCACACCAACAACTTTCTTTACATCTCTCTCATGCTTTTCTGGCTTCTGACTTTCTACATAAGTTTAAAGAAACTTATGCTTTGAATTAACCCTTAGCAACTTTAACATGGATGGTTAGGACCAAATGGCTAGCACTTGTGTTAATTCAGATATTAATTTGAGTTTCAGTGCCCTAATATTCACCTGGGGGTTGTGGGGTGATGGTGAGTTATGCCAGGCACTATAGAAATTTTCCTGGGCTCCTCAGTGGCCATTGTTCCTGAACTAGGTGTTCTTTCCCCTCTTTAGAAGACAGTGCACCTGCTTTCTGATGATTATCTGGTCTGCATAGTGGGCAAGGTCCTGGAAGTTTAGGCCTTTTGGAGGCAATTTGGCTTCTAGTGTCCCTGCAGAGTGTACCTATGGCAATATACACCATCCTTTTAGCAGGTTTGTTGTTACCAGGTCTCTGATGGGCTGTTAGAGTTTTGTTGCTAATGGTGACTGTCAACTGAAATACCTCTTTTGACCCTCTAGTTCTGCAATCCTCCACCCTGGCACCCTATTATTTCTTTAATGTCTTGGCTTGTTGCAATCATAACAGCAGATGCACCTTGGTAATTCTAGTGTGTATATGACTGTAAGGCAGCTACTAGAATTTTTTCCTTTGTCTTGTGTCTTCTCTCTTTTTCCTGAGCCTCCTCCTGATCCCTATTATAAAATTCCAAGGTGGCCACTTTCAGGAGATTCTCTAAAGGACTGTCTGGTACTATCGCCTCCATCTTCAACTTCCTCCTGGTATCTGGAGCTGCCTGAGTAATGAACTTGTCTTTAAAAATTAGTTGCTCTTCAACTGACTCAGGGTCTAAGGAAGTGTGCTTAACTAAAGCTTCTCTTATCCTTTCCAGAAAAGTTGAGGGATTCTCAGCAAGTCTCTGGTCTATCATGGCTAACTTGAAGTAACTGAGTGGTTTAGTTCTACTTTTCCTCAAGTCTTCCCGAATGCATATCAGAAAATGTTTTCTTCTCCATTCTCTCAAGTTGCTATCAGGGTCCCCTTTAGGGTCTTCCAATGGTACTGCAGACATGCCTATTGGATAGGGTTCTTCCCCTTCTCTGGGACTATATGAAATGCAAAACTCCAAACTTCTCTGCTGCTTGTAGGGCTGCTTGTTTCTCAGTGGTCATTAGGGTCTGGCCTAAAAGCAACATAATGCACTTCCAGGAGAACTCAGATAGTTTTGTTAAATTTTGAAAAGTATCTGTATATTTGTCAGGGTTATCTGAGAAAATGTCAAATTCTTCCTTAATTTGTTTCAAGTCACATAGGATAAGGGTAAGTGTACCTTATTAGGGCCATATTCCCCAAGCTTCTCTTGTAGGGGCATAAGTAATGCAGGTGCTTATCTAGAGCAAGGGTTTATTTAGAGTGGGATGATTTGAAATACAAAGAGGACCTGAATAAGGAGGACAGGACAGACCAGGAGTGGCCTCGTGAGCTGATCTTGATGGCTTCTCCAGTGTTACATCTGAGGTTGGTGTCCCTGGTCCATTGGGATCATCCCTTGAGATGACCACTAGGAGGGCTGCATCAATTCTACAGTGTGGACAAAGGTTCGGATTTTCTCATAATGTAAAGAAAGACTGCACTTATGGTACCTGAGACTATTTACCCTGGAATCTATAGAAATTGTCCTGCTGCAAGATTGTATTGTAATTGATGCTTCTCTCTGGAGGCCAGCTTTCTCTGCCTGCAACTAATAATTCAGCAAAAGAATTTAAGTCGCTTTTTTAAAGTCTGAGGATCAAAGGCGTCTCGTGTCTCAAAACGCACTCTTGAGGAGTGCATACTGCAGATAGCCAGATGGTCTGACCCCATCTGGAGAGAGAGAGAGAGAGAGAGAGAGAGAGAGAGAGAGACAGAGAGAGAGAGAGAGAGAGAGATGAAAGAAAGGCATCCCTAGGCTTTCCTTCTCCATCAAATGTGCATGAATAAGTATCGAAGAAAGGAGAGCGTCCCCTTGCTTCCTTGTCCTTCTCTCTTCATGGCGTTCCCTTGGATGCAAGTGTGACCTCCACCCAAGTATAGCATAAGAAATCTGGTCGGTAGGGATTAGTCACACTGACCTATACATTAATACCTGTCCTATGTGCTATTGACTTTGCCTCTGGATTCCTCAAACCTAGTCTTCCCCCTTACCAGAGTAGATCTTCAAAAAGACCTTGGAACAATTGGGTTTAGGAGTTGGATTCTGACAAGGGAGGGGCGCATTTTCCTGGGAACTTCTGTAAACCTCTGGCCAGTAGATCCAAGGTTTGAGCCAGGTTACAATATTCAGAATACTTTCCTAACAATGATCTACTGGTTAGAGTCTCACACAAGCAGAGACATTCCTTCCTTTCTTTCCAAATTCTTCATCTTGCTGACATTCTCCATCTGTCTGATGATGGCTAAATTTTTACTGTATTGGCTTTTTTTTTCCTTTTTAAAAAGAATTTTGTCTGTTAAAGAGCACCTTCTCTGAGAAAAAATGAATATTGGCTGTTTATTTTTTAAGATTAAAATTAGTTTCCAATCTTTCCGTTTGAGATCAGATTCTGCTAGATTAAGATACGAAAAACCCTAAGTAAACTTGTAAAATGGCTATCCCTTAGCAAAGATTATTTTCTTGTCATTTCTCTTCTTTCCTTCCTTTCCATAATCTTTCTTGGGGATCATTCTAACACAGAAACTTACATATTACTGTTGAAACTTAAAGACAGGTTTGAATATCAATAAAAGTAAAAAGACTTAGGATAAAGACATTACAAGGTAAAGACATAAGGTCAAGAAAGAGACTGTGGTATATATTATGATGGCACTGTCACTGTGGTAATCAGAGAGCCTTGGTTGGAACTTCAATTTTCCAGTCATCATCTGTGAGATCTTTGAAAAAAATAGCTTGACTTCCCTGTGCCTCAATTTTCTTAGCTTAATAATCAGCTAATAATATCTGTACTTTTGACCCCTCAGAGATGGTTTAAGAGTTATTTTTGAAGTAGGAAAGAGGTTTTAAGTAAATGTCCACATGAAAGAAATCCCATAGCTTGTTGAAATTGACAGAAGTAAACATCCCTCCTAAAATTGCCAGCTTTGCATTTATTTATGCCAAGTGAGACCCTCAAAAGACACTAGGCAATATCTATTTTTTTCTGGGACAGGCATAATGATTGACCTCAAGAAACAGTCATGCAATAGCACCAAAATAACAGTGAACATGCCCAGAGTTATTTTTTGTTGAAGATGGAGTGGGCTGTGTGTAAAACTGTGTTTTAAGCTGTAAGTTTGATGAAGGAGAATTTGGAGTTAAAAGATTTAGACACCTCTGGGGGAGATAATCATGTAGAAGTACCTGCTTAAACTGTTGAGAAAATCAACTCTGGGGAGATTCTGAGAGAGGGAGAGCTGAAGGGGCAAAAGGGTAGGTTGAATGGACAAAAGATAAAGTTCTTACTGAATGATTATATTGAGTGAATTGTACAGTTAGAACTCTGGTGACATTGAGATGCTAAACTGACAAAATTCATTGAAATGGAAAATATCTAAATTAAAATAAGACATGCATATATGTAATATATTATTCAAATGTATCAGGATGACATATATTAACTTTCCATATTTCATTGTAGATAAGTGTAAATTGAGTTTTTAAAATCCCCTTTTCAGTATTTTGTCTAGAAAATTATAAGATATTCTGTCGTTGCTGTTGTTTGTTTTTTGGTTGTATGTTTTTGACTGCCAGGATTTGTAGAGAGTTGTTACTGACTGACTTAGAAGCAAAGAGTACCTGACAAGGTCTCTATTCTCCTGTTGTGCCCTGAAAAGGTAAATGAGCTTTGTATTCCTTAACGACATGTAAAATGCAGAGTTCAAAGAGGAGTTTCTGATTATTTTGCATGGTGACTTTAAGGGCAAAACTTTGTATAACCTCATTATAAGACTACATTAAATTATAACTTAGGTTTTCTGCTTCAGGTCTTTGCACATCTTATCTATATGCCACTGTGGCTTATCAAGAGGAAACTACTTCTATGAGTATGTCAAAATCAGTGTTGCTATTTTTGTTGGGGATCATGTTACCATAGTAATATATTCCCTGTGGCTTAGAAAAGACTTATTTTGCTTAAGTGCTATTTTTATTTTATTCAAAATGAAGCAGAGATAAAATTATAGAAATGTTTTTCTGTTGCCTTTAACTCTAATGGCAACAGAAGGATAAAGGTGATCAATGTGTATATCTCTTTTTAGCAACTTTCATTTACTTATGTGCTAGCTCCTCAGACCAGCATCATCATGAGAATGACCATGACAATGGGAATGAGTTCCCATATATATTTTATTTGCCCTTTTGATTTGATTCTATTTTGTTGGGGGACAGGAAAAACCCCACTCTTCAAAATTTTGTCTGAGTCTCAAAACTGATGAAGCCACACATATAGTATGTCAAGAAGGTCTAGAAATTTAATGAGGTTTTCTTTGGAAAACAGGGTGGGCTCTCAGGAAGGTTCAAAAGTGACTGGAGAGATCAAGGGAGAACTGACTTTTTTTGACTTTTATTGGAGTTATAGTTCTTGGCTTGAATGAGTAGTCTCACACAAGGGTCAGGGGTTGTTTGGTTTGAGTTTCCCACCAGTTCCAGAGAGAAGGAATACTTGTTAGCTTTCCTATTGGCTTGTCTAGATGTGAGGCAAGAGAGACAAAAGGAGAAGAGGGGGTTGAAAGCTGCTATTGGTCAAATATCAAAAATGAAGTCAGACTACTTGCAGTCTTTTTATTATACCCTTATTATCTAAGCAGATTGTAAAGATGAGTGGAATTTTAATATAAATTTGTATATGTGTATATATATTTATGTGTACATATAAATACAGATATCAGTAAACAGTGAAGACAGGTGAGATGTAACCTAATTATCGGTAGCACTTACTCCTTTACTACTCCTCTCTTTTTCCTGTTTTTCCTTCCTTTTCATGGAATTTTTGGGTTTGAGGTATTGATACTTCTTAGTTCGTAAAATATAATCAGCATAGGAAAGTTTAAGATTCCTCCTTTGTTCTATTTTATTATTGTTTTTTTAAAAATATACTTCCCATGGCATTCCTCTTCTTTCTGTAGGTCATCAGTTGATTATAAATATATATGTGTGTGATAGAAAACTTGCATGATGTTTTTGCTTTGTGTGTGTGTACATTATGAGTTCACACCAATTGTGTTTTGCTGTAGACACACATATTTTTCCTTTATACCATATTTTAAAATCTATCCATGTAGCTTTATGCACATTTGGTTGATTACTTCTGACTGCTGCATAACATTCAACCTTATGTTTATGGAACTTGTGGAAGCCCAGTCCCTTAGTGACAGACTATTTGAAAATTATTCTCCAGCCTTTGCTTTTTCTATGATGTCTGGGCAACCCTTCTGTTCCCAAATCCTCACTTGAAAGTAAACATATTTTCTTCTCCAAAAATCATGTATGTGTGTCTGTATGCACATGCTTTCATGCTACATTCTGACTTCCTTCAACCTCTGTCTTTCTTCAGTGGTACCTATAAGTTGAGTTCAGTGAGAGAACCATTAACCTATGTTTTTTTTACTACATTTTTTGCACCTCAGAGCTCTGTCAAACACTTATTTTGTTTGATTCTTATAATTCAAGTCAAGCACTGTGATTAATTACATTTTATTGCTAAGGCGACAAAACTCTTGGTGAAGGTAAGTTACGATACATCCTAAGTGACGAATTCTGAAGTAAAACTAAAGTATTGAGATTTTTTCACTGCCTTAGATTAGTCAAGATAAATCTCTACCAACCAAATTGTGACAAGTGGGCCCCAGATTGTAATATACATTTAAGTATGATCACTAGTGCTTACTAGTACCCAGAACAAGTTCTGTAAGGAGATAGAATACTATAAATTATTATAGTATAGAAATTCTTTTTTTTTTTCTTTGAGTTGGAGTCTCACTCTGTCACCCCGACTGGAGTGCAGTGGCTGCTCCCGGCCACTGCAGCTTTGATCTACTGGGCTCCGGTGATCCTTCTGCCTCAGCCTTCCAAGTAGCTGGAATTACAGGTGTGTGCTACCATGCCTGGCTAATTTTTTGATTTATTGTAGAGATGAGGTCTCGCCAAGTTGCCCAGGTGGGTCTCAAACCCGCGGGCTCAGGCAATCCACTCACCTCGGCCTCCCAAAGTGTGGGATTACAGGCTGAGCCACTGAGTCCAGCTACAAATTCACTTTTAAACTTCCTGAATTCGACTACACTTAAATGCCATGTCTAAAATATTGCTACATAATCCCTATTTGTGGTTCAATTATAGCTACAAGGTATTACCCTACCACAAGATTCTATCAAATTTTTGGGGACCCTAACTAAATCTCCTATAGTATGATATGTCTACACAGGAACCTCTAAAATATAGCATTTAATCAGCATTAGGAGCCATTCAGTATGACAATTCCTCAAGGCTGATCATGTGAATAGAACTTATGAGGCTGGCTTAGGAATCCAGAAATTGGATTTCAATGTTGGTTTCATCTCTAACTTGCTGTGTACTCTTATAAATATAATTTTACTTCACTAAACCTCAGTTGAAATGAGATGATTTGAATTACATGATTTTACAGATTCCTCCAACATGAAATTCTATAGCTAGTACACTGTTTTGTTTTTTTTTTTTTTTTTGAGTCGGCGTCTCACTCTGTCGCCCAGACTGGAGTGCAGTGGCCGCTCCTGGCCACCGCAGCCTCGACCTGCTGGGCTCTGGCGATCCTTCCGCCTCAGCCTTCCGAGTAGCTGGAATTACAGGCACGTGCTACCACGCCCGGCTGATTTTTTGATTTATTGTAGAGATGAGGTCTTGCTGCCCAGGCGGGTCTCGAACCCGCAGGCTCAGGCAATCCACTCACCTCAGCCTCCCAAAGGCACGGGATTACAGGCTGAGCCACCGAGCCCGGTTGCTAGTACACTGTTAAATGAAATAACAGCCCTCAAATATTCTTTAGAGTAAGGAATTCACAAAAAGTATTTATATCTTCATGCAAGTTGGTGCAAGATGAAAGTACCCATCATTATTTATTGTTTTGACAAATAACTTTAATAAATAATTATACCTTTTAGATATATATCAATTAAGATATCAATACTGCAAAACAAAGTATTATGTAAGATAGTCAATTATGATGAAATAATTTTTAGAGATGATAGGTTACTTCTATATGGATTAAAGCAAACATTTCTAATACAGAGAATGTTCAAGCACAGTTTCATAATAACAGAAAACAAAGTTAGTAGCAAAGTCGTTTTGCAAAAGTCTCCATAATGGAGAGGAGGAAACAAGATTGATATTAATTTGACATCTATTAGGTGAGATCTCTGAACTAGCTGTATGAGAGTGGAGTGCCTTCACTGAAGTGACAGAGGAAGAAGGATCATCTACTCCTTTATGCATTTTGAGATTCCAGTCTCTAGAGGATTCTCAAGGACAATCGTGGACAGTATACAGCAGGAATGAAGAAACAAAAGCATGCAATATGTAAAAAAACCAACAAAGCACCCCCCGACAAAAAAACCCAGAGAGTTTGTTTCTTTTTTTTCTTTTTTTGAGTTGGAGTCTCACTCTGTTGCCCAGACTGGAGTGCAGTGGCTGCTCCTGGCCACCGCAGCCTCGACCTGCTGGGCTCCGGCGATCCTTCCGCCTCAGCCTTCCAAGTAGCTGGAATTACAGGTATGCGCTACCACGCCCAGCTGATTTTTTGATTTATTGTAGAGATGAGGTCTCGCTGCCCAGGTGGGTCTCGAACCCGCGGGCTCAGGCAATCCACTCACTTCAGCCTCCCAAAGGCGCAGGATTATAGGCTGAGCCACCGAGCCAGGCTGAGAGTTTGTTTCTAATACTAAAGCGTATGTGATGCTCACCTTCTTCAGTACTCAAGCATCTGTTATATGAGACAAAGACTTTGAATCCTGGCATGGTTCTACTGGCTATGTGACATTGGCAACTTTTTTTTTTTGAGTTGGACTCTTACTCTGGTTCCCAGCCTGGAGTGCAGTGGTACACTCACGGCCAGGGCAGCCTCGACCTGATGGGCTCAGGCAATCCTTCCGCCTCAGCCTTCCAAGTAGCTGGAACTGCAGGCACGTGCCACCATGTTAGGCAGATTTTTTTGATTTATTGTGGAGATGAGATCTCACCAAGTTGCCCAGGCTGGTCTTGAATCTGTGGGCTCAGACAATCCTCTCACCTCAGCCTCTCAAAGTACCAGGATTATAGGCATGAGCCACCACATCCAGCCTAAACTGGCAACTTTTAAACTGTTTTGAACCTTAGTTTCATAATTTGAATAATGAGAATAATAACATATATTATTTGGAAGATTTTGAGTCAGTATTTGTTAAATACCTACAGTGTCTGAATCATGTTTTATAGCTTTTCTTATTATATTTAGTATTAATAGCTCCTGTAGGGAATGTCATGATACTAAATAAAGAGGAAGAACTGCAATATCTTTATGCCTATACCATCACCCTGAGTTTGTAGCCATTGTCAGAATTTTCCCCACTGTGAAGAATGAATTACCTTAGTTTCCTCTAAACTTGTGATTATTTCTCGCCTATGACATAATCTTGCATGCAGCAGTGCACAAACTCACATGTAGATATATTTTCTTTTCTTTTTTCTTTTTGAGTTGGAGTTTCATTTCATCACCCAGGCTGGAGTGCAGTGGCACTCTCACAGCCACCCCAGCGTCGACTTGCTGGGCTCTGGAGATCCCTTCACCTCAGCCTTCCAAGTAGCTGGAACCACAGGTGCACACTACCATGCTCGGCTAATTTTTATTTATTTATTGTAGAAACAAGGTCATGCCAAATTGCCCAGGTTGGTCTCGAACACTCGGGCTCAGACAATCCACTTGCCTAGGCCTCCCAAAGTGCTGGGATTACAGACTGAGCCACTGAGCCCGGCCTAGACATATTTTCAAAGGTCAAAATCAGTCTGAAACCACTTTGTGATGCTTTGCTCCTGGCTGAAGTTCACAGTTCTCCCTCCCATCCTTAGGAGAAAAGGGCTTTGGATTTGGACTCATCACATTTTTTCAAAGTTCTTGGTCTCTTCCGTGGAACAAGTTTTTCACAGATATCACCTGCTTCTAAACAGAGGGTGAAAGACTTGAAATGCACAGATTGCTATTGCAATAGTTTGTGTTAGGAGAGTTCAAACTGTGATAGTTGCCATTATTTTTCAATTTGAGTCAGGTCAAACGAATATTCTGTTATGAGGAAAAAAACATTAATGCTCTTGAGAACTAGTGACCCAAATGAGTGAGAGGAAGAGTGATAATAGCAGAAAGAAATAGACAAAAGAGCACATGTGCCCCTATTTGTTTTCTTCCTTTCAGCCAAAACCCAAGTCTACTCAACAGCTAAAATAACCCTGGCTAGGATGTGGCAAGAGTATACTATTCATCTTATTTTAGAGTGAGGAAAATAATTGTATATCAAAAATTTTATGGCAGAAATCTTAAAAATGTGGCATTAAAAAAACCCAAAAAGCAGCATTCAAGATTTAAGTTTACTCTCAGCGAACGCTTATGAAGTTAACCTTTGTAAAACATCATTTCAGGGCAATATAATCTGCCTTGACTCTATGTTGCTGCAACTGCTTCTCTTACTCTCTCTCTCATTCTGCACATAAAGCGAATTTTGGCTTCTGTAGCTTTTGACTTTTCATTTGATGCAATTATGCACATCACTTATTCAATAATCCAATGGCAGTAAACTTTGTCAGGATGTACCATGATTATTGTTGGTGGTGACATAAATTTTTGGAACGCAGCATGGATGCTCAGGAAAGAAAGCTGTAAAAAGGTAGGGTAGGAACAGTTGCTTTCAATTGTGCTGTCTTTATTAACTGAAAATGCAATAATTTAAGTACATCTGTAATGAAAAATGCACTTAATGCCACATCATATTCCAGTTTTCATTGACCAGGTTACTACCTTGGCTCATATCATGGTAGATTTCTTTAGGCTTTAGTGGTGACTGTACATATAAATGATCTGTAGAGCAAAAAGCAATCGAAAAAGTCTTCCTTTTTGTTTATGTATGTAGAATGGTTCTCTGACAGGTACACAAAAGTGAGAGAAAACAATTAACTGTGATTATAATTATATGTTTAAGGGACAGTAGCTTAGTATCTATAATGTCTTCATGATATTATCTTAAATATAATATTAATATGCAAATGCAAACAGTGTAATTCCAGCTAGCTGAAACATGAACACTTGTGAAAAAGACAAGCACTCTCTCAATTTACCTTGACTGTAAGAACCAACCCAAATATAGTGTTCAAAATGTCAGCTTTGGTTCTAAACAGAACTGGATATATTCTGCTTTTCTTTTCTGTCTTACTGTTAAAGATGGTGCTATATTCAGAAGAGTATGAGCTTCAGAATTTAAAATACCCAAGTTCAAATCCCAGACCCACTACCTTCTAGCTACCGGTCACTTGCAAAAAATCACACAAACTCTCTGAACAATTTTGAATGAAATGAGAATAACATTTATCAGATCTATTCTTGTGAAAATTATAATGAGGGAAAATGTTTATCCCAAGAACTGTTCACTTTTCTTCTGTTGTCTTCCTTCTACTCCCACTTTCCTCTGTCTTTTGTTTCCTTCTTCTTTCTCTTTGAAGTGAGACATATATGTTAAAATTCATCTTCTTCCACATACATGTCATTTGACATTGGGTGAAATGCTAAACTGAATTAGTTATCATGGGAGGGGAACTGGTAGTTTTACAAGTAGTGCCAGGGAGACCTGAGTTATCGAGCACACACTCCTTGCCATGTGATAACCTACATTGCCTCGGAGAGTCCCCCACAGCAAGATGACTCTCACTAGATGCAGCCCTTTGACTTTGGACTTAGCCTCCACAACTTTGTAACTGTAAGAAATAAATTCCTTTTATTCATAAATCATCCAGTCTCACGTATTCTATTATAAGCCACAGAAAATGGAGTAAGACAGTAAAGTTAGGCGGGTCTGCAATGTAATGTGTAAAATGGGATTTAGCAATAATCCTAATATCTGTGGATGCTAGAACAGTAAATGTGCCTAGGGATGCACATATGTGTGGCCCTTGGGACAGACTAGCTGGTTGCCTCCCAGGAGATCTCAGAAGCTGGCCTCACTTTGATTTGTAAATCTCAATTCAGTGTCTGGCTCTTTGCCTGCAGGATCTAATGTCTAACTTTGTCAGTAATTGTGGCATAGCTCCATTTTTCACAGGCTCAAGTTTGTTTAGCTCAAGAACCAGTTTGCTATAGTCAGAATGCCTGCTTCTTATTTTCATGGTTATGGCTATGAGACAAGAGAGAATAAAAGACTCAAAAGTACTAGTACATTTGTTGCACGAACACAGCTTTGATGAAAGACTTCATTAGAATTAGAAAATGGGTTTTCAGTCATGCTATCAGAGGCATCCAGCTAACATATGTTCATTTATCTGCACTACTGGGTCAAGTATACCCACAGGGCCTGAATGATCTAAGTTCTTTGGCTAAAAATTATTCTTTTCTCTGGGAAGTATTTGAATGGACAGTGCCAAAATTTGTCACTCTTTTCCTTTTTCTAATGGCATTTTTCAAGACTGTGGTTGTCACTCCATTCTGACAGACACTTTCTTTGTTTAGTCACATTAATACATTAGACCAGATTGAGTCTGCAGCTCATTCTGCTTCCTTAAGGGAATCTGCAGTTTTATTTGATCCAAGTTGTATGACATGGAACTTATATACAACTTAACCCTAAATTCTTCAGGATTCCTTAGTGTTATTCTCATATGATGAATAAAAAAAAATCACGAATAAAGAGTTCCTTATACTTAACAAAATGCTTGTATTTTTCCATATTTCAAATCATAATGATAACTGAGCTCCTTGGTCCAGAGTAGTAAGCCACTATTTTCCCATTTTACAAATTAGCAGGTATAGATATTAGGGTGAGCTGGAAGTTGAACTTTTCCTTCCAAGTCCAAGAGCCAAAGCAGAATATGCTGGCCAATAAATTTGGGTCGAGAATGGCTTTGGCTATTTTCATTAATTAGACATGATCATCATCAAATTCCCTATCAATTTAGTGATATATGTGTGTGTATATATGCACACACATATATCACTATGCATGTATATACCTACTCCATAAACATATATTTTTTATATGTATATATGTGCATATATGTATGTGTGTGTGTCTGTGTGTGTGTGTGTGTGTGTGTGTGTGTGTGTGTGTGTATATGAAATATTTGTGTCCATATTGGTTTATCTGATTTCCTCAAAACATTTTTTTTCTCCTTAAATTATTGTTGGGGACAGGAAAGAGCAAATGAGTGAGATCTGGTGTCAGGAGCATCTGTCCTAATCCTTTATCCCCTACGAGTTGTGGATGTAAAGTTGTGCTTGTTGCCATCTTCTTTCTCACTTTTTTTTCTCTCATCCATAGCAGAATCTTAATCTTCAGATATCATGGACCTGGTTTTCCCATACAACCCACCCCATTCTGACCTTGTTATCTTACCTTTTCAACTAATATAAACCAATCAGTCTGGTTATAGACTTGTTGAAAGAAGTGATTTGAGCACTAATCCTTCAAAGTGGCTAGATGTATTCTTTCTGCCACCCTATATAAAAAGGATAATGTAACATGTTGATTCCTAAAGCTGGTATAATTTTTGGGCATACTTGCCTTATCAGTTTAAAAAATCCATTATCAAGTAGGATTACATTATGAATATGAAAAATCGTAATAAACATTTAAACCCATTTCCTATTTTTACTCCTCATTAATCAGTAAATTATAAATGGATATTTATAAGTTAGGCACCTTATAATGGTTACTGAATATAAAATGACCATAACAAGATACAGTGTATATGTACATAAAACTCAATACTGTGCTAAAGTTTCTTCTTAAAAAGGAACCCCGAGGTGAGAGGATTGCCTGAGCCCATCAGTTCGAGACCAGCCTGGGCAATTTGGTGAGACCACATCTCTACAATAAATTGAAAAATTAGCCAGGCGTGGAAGCACTCGCCTGTAGTTCCAGCTACTTGGAAGACTGAGGTGTAAGGATTGCTTGAGCCCAGCAGGTCGATGACACTGGGATGGCGGTGAGCGTGGCACATCACTCCAGCCTGGGTGATGGAGTGAGATTCGAACTTAAAATAAACAAACAAACAAACAAAAAAGGAGCCATGGGAGGGTTGTATTTAAATCCAGACATGGTGAGGTGGCTAATAATGCTAGGTTTAGATGTAACCACAAACTTGTTATTAACACATGTAACCAGTCTACAATTTAAACTGGCAAAGCTTAAATAGATAAGATCAAACTACTAAGTATAAATCTGAATATGAACATGAAATTCTATGCTTAAATGCATCATTTTATTCTTGGTATTTATATGTACTGCCTTCAAAACAACTGAAACAGCTAAATGGCTTTATCAGCTTTTGAATGTGTTGTCAGGTAATGGTCTTGGTAACCTTTTCAAAAATCAGTTGACAAAGGTTCCAAGACTATTCAAAGGAAAAAGAATAGGATGAGACAACTGAATAGCCACATGCAAAAGCATGAAGTTGGGCTCTTCTCTGACATCATATTAAAAAAACTAGGAAATGGATCAAATACCTAAATGTAAGTGCTAAAACTATAAAAATAAAACTTCCAGAAGAAAATATTTGGATAAATAAATGCTACGACATTGGCAAAATGTTTTTAGATATGTCAAAAAAACATAAGCAACCAAAGATAGATAGAAAAATTGGATTTCATGAAAATGATAAACATTTGTACTCTACAGGATACTATCACGAAAATGAAAAGGCAAGTGGCAAAACAGGAGACGATATTTGCAAGTCATATATCTGATAAAGGCCTTGTATCTACAATATACAAAAAAAGTCTTAGAATTCAATTATAAAGGACAAATAACTCAATTAAGATTGAACAAATGATTTGAATAGATATTTCTACAAGGTAGTTATACAAATGGTTGATAAGCGCATACAAAGACACTTAACATAATTAGTTATCATAGGCATGCAAATCAAAATCACATGAAATACCCATTTATACTCACTAGGATGGTCAGAGTCAAAAACTCAGAGAATAAGCTGGCCAGGATGTGGAAAAATAGGAATACTCATAAATTGCTAATAAGAATGCTAAATGGCCCAGCTGCTGTGGAAAACTCTGACATTTTTTCAAATGACTAAACATAGAGTTACCTATGACCCAGTAATACCATTCCTATGTGTTTACCCAGGAGAAATGCACATACATGTACACGCAAAAGTTTGTGTATGGATGTTTATAGAAGCATTATTCATAATGACCCCAATGTGGAAACAACTCAAATGTGTATCAACATATAAGCAATGTATGATATTTCCATACAGTGGCATCCTACTTGGCCATAAAAATAAAGTACTAATGCATACCATCATATGGATAAAACTTGAAAACATTATGCTCAGTGAAAGAAGCCAGTAACAGAACACACATATGATTCTAATTTCATAAAAATTGAAAACAGGAAATCTATAGACAGACAAAATTAGTGGTTGCTTAGGAATGGAGAGGGGTTGGAGGGAATAGGATAAGGTGGCGATAGCTAAAGAGTACAAAGCTTCTTTTTGAAGCAATAGAAATGTAAAATTGTGGCAATGATTGTATACACCTATAAACATACTAAAAACCACTGAATGATGCACTTTAAGTGGTATGGCATGTGGATTATATCTCAATAACATTATTACAAATTACTCTTCAGCTTAAGAATGGCCAGAAAATTTTGCACAATTAAATATAAAACATATTTAACTTTTTAAACACAAAATATGAAACCAATTAGAATTGTATTGACTTGTTTTCTTTAGAAATATTTATTCCCTGTTTATCATCTGCAGATTTGATGTTAGGCTATTCAAAACCTTTAAGCAAAATCTCCAAAAACTCTTTTTTAAAATTTAAATAACTCACTTCTCTTTAATTTTGTCATGCAAATGTTATGCTTATTTCCACATCTCCTTCCATCTGTACTTCAAGCGAATTTTGTCATGACAAACTCCTACATAAAAATTTTTAATGACTCAATTATTCCCAGGATAAAGATCAACTTCTGAATCACTATTACTCACTTTAGAAAATGACATAAATGTCTCTTGTCCTGTGGACTTAATACTGTGATAGGCATCCCTCCTAGATTCTCCTCATGGACACTATGATTATCATACTTAATTGTTATTTCCAGATAATTAAACTTTTTTTAGTTCAGTAGCTTTTGTTTTATTATTTTATTCTCAGCAGGCACTATAATACCTCTCACAAAATGTATGCTTACTGTGTGAAAATGAAGGAATAATTGTTACAAAGGACAATTTACCAGACGGCTGAGTAAAAATATAAGGGTACTCAATGACCGTTATATCATCAATTAAATAAATTCACTCTGCATGGGATACAAAAAAGTCACCTTTTCTGTATTTCTTGTTATGCTTCTATCAAAAAAGAATGCATACCTCATTTAACAAAATATTGTCATTTCCCATGGCTTGAAAGATGAAGAAGAGAAAAAAAGTTTATTCTGCACACTCTTATTGTTAAGTACCAACTGTAGGGAGAACAACATTATGTTTCTGATCATAGAAATTTTTTGAAGTGAAATTTTCTAGATTTGACATTGTGAGCTCCTCTAGAAAGTATTCTTCATTTTTTAAAATATTCATTGTTTACTACAGAGTCAGATCTCTAATTTGGGGAATAATAGAAAGCGAAAGCCAACTTAGAGATCCAGATCATCTCATAAATTGAGTTACAATTCTCAACTGTGTGCTTTGTAACAAAAGGGTGACTTTAAATTTTATAAGAGAAGAATTTCAAATTTCTGTTGATTATGAAATTTAGTTATTTGCCATATTTTAGTCAGATAATAAAAAATTATTATATTATATATTGCAATGTCTTAGCTAACATTCTGATTCATATTTTGTAGGTATTTATTAGAGATAATTCACCTTTCTACTACAAACCTCATGAACAATTTTAATTAACATGTGCATTTCATGCCACAACTCTTTATCAATAAATGGTTATATTTTTGATGTGGACTACATTTTGTTTAATGGTTCATATATCTTCTTATATAATTATAAGTTTATTACTCTAGCTTGATTACATTTACACCTTGGATTACATTACTTTTACCCAAAGTATTATTTTCCTTTATTTTTGCTATACACTGTCAAAGCTAAAGAAAAACATATGATTTGTGGTTTAAAAGGTACCTGTATACCAGCTTCAAATTCAATGATTATGTGTCAGCACACAGGGGATCATGTCATATTTTTGCAATCTCAGAATTTTTCAAATAACAATTGAATATTGTGTAGTGGATTGCATTGGAAATTTATTTTATTTACTTTTTATTTTTTCTGGCTTCCGGTCTCATTAGAGCAGTTTTTCTCATCTTTATTGCCTCTCCATCTGGTTCAGGAAGTTGGGAGAAATGTAACAGAACTGAAAAATTACTTGAGCTTTTTTTCATTTTCTTTTTCAAACTTCAGAAAAGGCTGGCTACAATTTCTGGGTAGCTGGGCCCATTTTTCTCTCATAAAGATGATTTACCTTTCTTCTTGTCACCCCCTTTCATGACTGACTGCATGTTTGCCTATCAATATTACATTCACCATTTCCTCTGTATACATGTGTGCAATTTTATTCCTCAAGATGTTTTTTCTTCCGTAAATCTGTCTGCATTCCACTTAATATACTTGGAGAAAAAAAGAATATGATTAAATATTAAAAATAAGATATAAAACTTTTAGAAAATCTTTAAGATTTAAGCTTAAGCAAAGATATCTTAGAATTTCTATAAAAAGTAAAATTGGAAAAATTGGACTTTGTAGAAAACACTGTTAAGAGGATGAAAAGCCTGGGAGAAAATATTTGCAAAACATATATCTGATAAACTACTGGCATCTAGAATATAAAAAAAAGATTAAAAAAAATCAACATTAAAAACCAACAAACACATACACATTCTACTTAGAAAATATACAAAAGATATGGATAGACATGTTGCCATAATGGCAAACAGATAGCAAATAAGAACAAGAAATGGTATTTAAAATCATTATCTGTCAAGAAAATACAAATTAAAACAATGATGAGAGATCATTATATACCAATTGAAATGGGTAAGATATAAATTGGTGCCAACACCAAATGATAGCAAAAAAAAAAAAAAAAAAGCAGAGAAACGGAATTACTTATATGTTGTTGGTGCCCTGGCATCAGGTTGGCTTTTTCTTATAAAACTGAAGTATGCAGTTACCATACTACTCAGCAATTGTAGTCCTGGGAATTTATTCTAGAAAAATAAAATTTATGTTCACACAAAAACCTGTATATAAATGTTCATAGAACTTGTATTTATAAAAACCCCAAACTGGAAAGCCTGGATGTCCTTCAATGGGTGAAGAGTGGACAAATTCTTCTGTGTTATATAGCATAGAATTGAACTCAGCAATAAAAAAGAAACAAGTTATTGATATATATAATGTGTATATATATATAATTATATATATATAATTTTTTGCTAGCATTTTGTGTTGGTACCAATTTATTTCTCTGGAATAAATGCTCAGGACTACAATTGCTGGGTAGTATGGTAGCGGTTTTCTTAAGCTTCATAAGAAACAGCCAACCTGTACTCCAGGATACCATACCTTTTACATGCACATCAACAACATATGAGCAATTCAGTTTCTGTACATTTTTTTTTTTTTTTTGGCTAGCATTTGGTGTTGAGATACACACACACACACACGCACACACATATCTAGATAATTATACAGAATGAAAAACACAAAGCCCTAAGGGTTACACCCTATATAACTCCATTTCTTTAACACTGCCAAAAGTTTTGTCTTGAAATGACAAAATATACAATACATTAAAAACATACAATACATTAGTGGTTGTCAGGGGTTAGAGAGGGACGGAGGTTAGGAATAATATGTGATTATATAGGCATATATCATTCTGTTGCTTTTAGTATCACATCATTTATTTTACAAAGTGAACCTGAACTAAGCAAGTCTATCAGTGCTGTGTTTTCAACATATGTGTGCACTTGTTTCCCTGTCACATCTTGGTAATTCTCACCATGCTGTAAACTTTCTCATTATTATTATATTTGTTATAGTGATCTATGATCAGTGATCCTTGATGTTACTATTGTCATTGTTTAGAGTCACAGCAAACCATGCCCATATAAGACTGAACTTAATCCATGAATGTTGTGTGTGTTCTGACAGCTTCACCAAATGACTGTTTCTCAATCTCTTCCTCTCCTTGGGCCTCCTAATCCCTTAGACACAACTATATGGAAATTAGGTCAATTAATAACCTTACAGTGGCCTCTAAGTGTTCAAGTAAAAGAAAAAGTTATGTCTCTCACTTTAGGTCAATAGCTAGAAGTAATTATGTTTAATGAGGAAGGCATATCCCAGACCAAGAAGGTTCAAAAATTAGGCCTCTTGTGCCAATTAGCCTAATTATGAATGCAAAGGACAAGTATCTGAAGGAAATTAAAAGTGCTACTTCAGTGAACACTCAAATGATAAGAAAGCAAAACATCTTATTGATGAAGAAAGTTTTATTGGTCTAGATAAAGGATCAAATCTGTCACAATATTCCCTTAATTCAAAACCAGAGCAAAGTCCTAATTCTTTAATCCTGTGAATCCTGAGAGAAATGAGAAAGTGGCACAAGAAAAGTTGAAGCTAGCAGAAGTTGGTTCATGATGTTTAAGGAAAGATGTCATTTTTAAAAATATAAAAGTGCAAAGTGAAGCAGCAAATGCTGATAGAGAAGCTGTAGAAAGTTGTCCAGAAGATAATTGATGAATATGACTACCCTAAACAACAGATTTTCACTGTAGGTGATACAGTCTTTTTTTTTGGAAAAAATGTAGCATCTAGGACTCTCATAGCTAGAGAGAAGTCAATGCCTAACTTTAAAACTTTAAGGGACAGGTTGACTCTCTTGCTAGGGGCTAATGCAGCTGTTAACTTTAAGTGAAAGCCAATGTTCATTTACCACTCTGAAAATCTTAGGACCTTTCAGAACTATGCTAAATCCACTTTGTCTGTGTTCTATCAATGGCACAACAAAGCCTGGATAACAACCATCTTTACATCATAGTTCACTGAATATTTTAAGCTCACTATTGAGACCTACTGCTCAGAAAAGAAGATTCCTTTCAAAATGCTACACTGCCCATTTACGGTGCACTTGTTCACATAGGAGCTCTGATGGAGAAAGACAAAGAGATGTTTTCATGCCTGGTAACACACATCTACTATTACTGCTCATGGATCAAGGATTAATTTTGACTTCCAAGTCTTAGTATTTAAAAAAATACACGTTGTAAGACTATATACGAATGCCATAGATAGTGATTCCTCTGATGGATCTAGACAAAGTAAAGTGAAAAATCTTCTGGAAAGGATTAATCATTCTAGATACTCTTAAGAATATTTGTGATTCATGGAAGGAGGTCAAAAGGCAACATCAACAGGAGTTTAGAAAAAGTTGATTCCAACCCTCATGAATTACTTTGAGGAACTTTAGACTTTAGTGGAGGTAGTCATTGCAGATATAGTAGAAATAACAAGAGTACTAGAATTAGAAGTGGAACCTGGAAATGTGACTGAATTGCTGCAATCTCGTGATAGAGCTTTAGTGGATGAGAAGTTATTTCTTATGGCTGACAAAAGAAAGTGGTATTTTGAGATGGAATTTACTCCTGGTGATGATGCTGTGAATTGTTGAAATGACAATAAAAGATTTAGAGTATTACATAAGCTTAATTTATTTTGTAGTGGCAAGGTTTGAGAGGATTTGAAGGAAGTTTTATGTGAACAAAATGCTATCAAACAGCATCACATGTTACAAAGACATCGTTAGTGAAAGGAAAAGTAAACTGATACAACCAACTTCATTGCTGTCTTGCTTTAGGAAATTGCCACAGCCACAACCACTATGAACATTGAAGCAAAATCCTCTACCAGCAAAAAGATGAGACATGCTGAAGGCTCAGATTATCATTTGCAATTTTTAGCAATAAATTATTTTTAATTAACATATGTATACTATTTTTTAAATAAATAATGATATTTCACCCTTAATAGACTAGAATATAGAATAAGTGTAACTTTATATGATCAAGAAATTAAAAAAAAATGTGTGTGACTCGCTTTATTGCATTTGGAACCAAACCTGAAATATTTCTGAGGTATACCTTTAAAAAAACAGTACCAGGTATCCTTGCAGTGATTAAAATTTTCTGTATCTTGTCTATGGTTGTGGATACACATACCTGTACATGTGGTAAATGTGCATTATTGAGGCTCAGAAAACCATACCCTAAAATGGACACCTCAGCAACAGCCTCAGAAACAGGTTTTCTCTGAACTTCTCCTGTCCTGTCTCTCAGTCCTATTCTCTCCTGAGACTAGCCATAGAAACCAGAACCCCTTTCCAAAGGAGGGTCATAGAAACAGACCTCCCACTCTTCCAAGCTAGACATAAAAACTTAAATAAATTACGCTAATTTTTCTTCCTCCACTCTGTGTAAAAACTGGTCATAAGAAATTTTCCAGCATACCTTGTTTGACGGTAGGGCATAAGATTCTCATTTCAGATAGGTTCCTGCCCCAAACCCAGAAGGAAGAAATGCCTGCTCAGAGAAGCCCAAAAGAATCTAGATAAACAGACCTTGTTGGGTTTCCCCATTCATCCTATTAACATTAGATCATCCCCTTTTTGTCCAATCATATTTCTATATAGCTGTCCATATTTTGTTGAACCTAAGCATGAAAATGGATAATTTCCCTAATTTATTTGGGTCTTCATTCCAAAAGTGCTTCAATATACACATTAAATAAATTTGTATGCTTTTTCTTCTTCTGTCAATCTGCTTTTTAAGAGTCAATTTTTCAGCAAACTTTCAGAGGGGTGTCGGTTTTCTTGGCCCCTGCAGTATAGAATTAAAGAAACACACAAGTTCACACACACAAGGACAAGTAACACTGTGGAAACCTGGGTAAGATCAGAGCATTATATCTATGCTAAAATTCTGGGATATTGTGCTATAGTCTGAACGATGTTTCCATTAAATGGGAGTGAATAAATGATACATGAGATATGCCTGAGTTATTTCTTACAGTTGAATATGAACCTACAATGATCTCATATTTCTTAAAATTTAATTTAAAAAAAATTAAATAAATAGCCATTCACTGAGTATTTCATGGTGCCTTTTTCTCCCCTACATTTCCACTTTCATATTTGCTACTTCTAACTTAAGAAAGATAATTTAGCATCGTTTTGTATCGTAGAGATAGATATGACATTTTCATCCAGAAATTTCAAATATCAGCAACTGAGGTCTAAAGAGTTGAAGTGCCTGACTTGCAATCATCCCATAGCAGCTTTGAAAAATACCAACTTCCTGCTTTTCCCCAAGTTATAGAACATTCTGATGCAGAGGCAGCACAGTAAGTTATTTCCTGGAAGTAATTAAACCTCTCAAATTACATTGGTACCCTGAAAGCCTGTCACTGGGGATTACTCCTTATTCCCAGAGGGAAAACCTGACTCATTATCTGTAGGTTCAAGAAAAGATTATATTTAAGAAAAGAAAAAATAAATATTTGGTAAAATAGTTAGACCTAAAGAAACCATGAAATTGGTCAATTGGGATTAATTAAAATCCTATCTTTAAAAATTCTTTAAAGGAATACAATTTTAGTACAATTTTCAGTCAAGAGTGGAGGAGCAGTGTTTGCAAATGTTGAGAAAAAAGGGAATGCTAAGTCTTTTTTTTTTTTTTTTGAGTTGGAGTCTCACTCTGTTGCCCAGACTGGAGTGCAGTGGCCACTCCTGGCCACCGCAGCCTCGACCCGCTGGGCTCTGGCGATCCTTCCACCTCAGCCTTCCAAATAGCCAGAATTACAGGCATGCGCTACCACGCCCGGCTGATTTTTCTCTTTTTTTGATTTATTGTAGAGATGAGGTCTCGCTGCCCAGGCGGGTCTCGAACCCGCGGTCTCAGGCAATCCACTCACCTCAGCCTCCCAAAGGTGCGGGATTACAGGCTGAGCCACCGAGCCCGGCTACAATGTTAAGTCTCACATAGCTAAAAGAAGTTTAGTGTGGCTGAAGTTTAGTGCATGTGGGTATGATGCTGAGAAATGATGCTGGTATCAGACTCTGGGACCCTGCAAGACTGTAAACAAAGGAAAGAAATGAGCGTCTTTGTCTTTTAGAAATATTGCTATCAGGAACTTCTCCTAATGTAAAAATCATGTGCTTTCTCTAAGAAGTAGCTAATCCATAATTATTTTAAAAGTCGCATGCAATATCATGAATTTTAGAATTTTTTAAAATTTTGTGAAAAATGACGTTGGTAGTTTGATAGGGATTGCATTGACTCTACAGATTAGTTTGGGTAATATGATCATTTTAATAATGTTAATTCTTCCTAATTCATGAGCGTGGAATGTTTTTTCATTTGTGTCCTCTGGAATTTTTTTGATCAGAGTTTTTTAGGTCTCCTTGTAGAGAGCTTTCACCTTGGTAAAATATAGTCCTAGGTATTTTAGCTTTTTGGCTGTTATTGTAAATGAAATTGGGTTCTTGATTCGATTCTCACCTTGGCTGCTATTGTTGTATAGCAGTGCTACTGATTTGTGTGTGTTGATTTTTATCCTGAAAGTTTACCGGATTCATTTATCAAGTCCTCCTTTTGGAGGAGTCTTTAGGGTTCTGTAGGTATAAGAACATATCACTGGCATGCAGAGATAGTTTGATTTACTTTTCCAGCTTGAATATCATTTCTCAAGCGATCCTAAGCAAAAAGAACAAAGCCGGAGGAATCACATTACCTGACTTCAAGTTATACTACAAGGCTGTAGTAACTAAGACATCATGGTACTGGTACAAGAACAGATACATGGACCAATGGAACAGAATAAAGGATTCAGGAATAAACCCAATACCTACAAACAACTGATCTTTGACAAAACAGACAAAAACATACACTGGGAAAAGACACTCTATGAAACAAATGGTGCTGGGAAAATTGGTTAGCTACATGCAGAAAAATGAAACTTGATTCCTATCTCTCTTCATATACAAAAATTAACTAAACCCCAGAAGCAAATGCAACTAAAACAAAAATAAATAAGTGGGAATTAATTAAAATAAAAAGTTTCTGCACAGCAGAAAAAATAATCAGCAAAGCAAATAGGTAACCTTCAGAATAGAGGAAGATATTTGCAAGCTATACATCTGACAGTGGACTAATATCCAGAATCTACAAAGAACTCAAACAAATCAGCAAGAAAAAAAGCAAATAACCCTATTAAAAAGTGGACAAATGACATGAATAGACATCTCTCAAAAGAAGTTATACAAAAGACCAACAAACATATGAAAAAATATTCAACATCACCACTAATCAGGGAAATGCAAATTACAACAATAATGGGATACCACCTTACACCATCCAGAATGGCCACTATTAAAAAAATCAAAGAACATAGGTGCTGGCATGAATGTGGAAAAAAGGAAACACTTATACACTGTTGGTGGAAGTGTGAATTAGTACAACCTCTATGGAAAGTGGTATGGAGGTTACTCAAAGAACCAAAGTAGATCTACCATTTGATTCAGTAGTCCCAGTACTGGGTATCTAACCATAGTAACAGAAGTTGTTATATAAAAAAGACACCTGTACCAGCATGTTCATTGCAGTATGATTCACAATTGCAAAGGTGTGGAATCAACCTAAATGCCCATCAACCAGTCAGTGGGTAATGAAAATGTGATATGCAAAGGGTACCAAAAAATTTATACACACTTTAAGAGATATTATCTAGGTATTACTTTTAGGAGTTGAATTAAATTATGGTAGTCATGTGTAATATGACATTTGCTCAACCGTGCTTTCATCATTTTCTTTGACTGTTCTGTCTACCACACGGTGTCTGTAGCATTCATTTGATTAACACCATCTTTTGAGTGAATGCCATACTTAAAGTGTGTGTAAATTTTTTCGGCATCTCCTGTGTATACACTATAGAATACTTCGTTGCCACAAAAAAAGAGAAATCATGTCTTTTGCAGCAACGTGGGTTGTGCTAGTGATCATCATTCTAAGTAAACTGACTCAGAAACAGAAAAGCAGACACTGCATGTTCCCACTCATATGTGTGAGTTAAACAGTCACAGTGATGGAAATAATATACACTGGGGACACAAATGGGGGGGAGAGGAAAGGGGGTTTAGGGTTTAGAATCTAACCGTGGGGTACATTGTTCATTATCTGGGGAATGGGCCACCTGAGACCAAATCCCCACCACTGCACAATATATCCATGTAACAAATATGCATGTGTACCCCCTGAATCTAAAATTTAAAAAAAAATTTAAAATGTGATAATATTTCAGTAGGTAAAATAACAAGTGAAGGAATTTCTTTGAATGTATTCAAATGGCTCTGCAATATTAAATTCATTTAGAAAAGATTTCCATGATGCGTTGTTTGATGAAAAAATGAGTGGCTATGTTACAGAAGTTGCTAAGTTACAAGTATAATATAATCCAATTATTGATAAAAATAATAACAAAACCATTACATATATACCCACATATGCATGTATATTTATATAATAATACATTTGTAAAGCCAAATGAAAGGTATGGAGAAACAGAAAATTATTAGCAGTGATTCCATGAGGAGATTAGGAATCATGGAGAGACTGCACATTTTAGTAAACCTACTTGAGATTTTTTAAAGCAGTTAAATACATAAGTTCTTCCTATATGATTCAAATGATGGAAATACACAAATTGAGTGAAGCATACAAATGTTCCTGAGCAGCACTATCCAGTAGAAATGTTTTATAAGTTACAAATGCAAACCACATACATACTTTTCAGTTTTCTGGTCACCACATTGAAAAAGGAAAAAACATACATAAAACTAATTTAACTAGCATATTTTAGCTCAATATCCAAAATATTGAGCCATTTCAACATGTAACCAATATAAAATATTAATGAGCTAGTTTATATTACTTTCATACTAAATCTTGGAAATCTGGAGTGTGTTCTACACCTACAGAACATCTTCATTCTGACTGGCCACACTTTAAGTGACTCGTAGCTCTATGTGGATAGGGACTACCGTATTGGACAATGCAGCCTTAGAAGACACTGATGGTTTTACTACAGGTGACTTCACTTGAAGAGGCAGTTTTACTGTGTGTCAGCCCCGTGAGGACATGGCTATCTGACCCTGGTCCCATGGCCTGGTCCCATGGTCCCTTAGTTCAGCTTTACATTATCCAGCCTTATTATTTTGCAGTTGAAAATCTTTAATATCGTTTATCATGTTTTATTATTACCATTATGCATACAGAATTATCAAATGTCTGCACTTTAAGTAAAAATAGTGTATTTTCAGAAAACAGGAGAAACCACTTTTTTAAAACAATCTATTGACCTGATTTTGTAGGAAAACAAAAGGTAATAAGATACCAATTCTGAGTTTTAACTGTGGAAACACATATAGTTATGTCATCTAATTAAGGAGAGGACAAATAAGACAAATTTTTCCCCATATGAAAATTCACTGGCCAAGGCATTTTTGATGTGATGTCTTATCCAAGTATCTAGATGAAGAGTTTTTGTGTAAGCTACATCTCAACAACCTAAGAGATGGATACATTTGGGTAATTGCCACAAATCCCTTGAGTCTTAGTTTCTCCAGTTATCTGTGGTGAACTTATTTAATATAGTTCTAAAATTTAAGTCAAATAAGACCTTTGATCACATTGTGTACATAAAATGCATTGTAATATATTGAGAAATTATTGGAATAATAGTTTTGAAGTTGAATCTAAGGGGAATGCCAGAAATATTAAATTTCTAAATTCTATGGTTACCAGTGAGTCTGAATTTTAGGAAATATAAGAACAGAAGAAAAATGTAATAAAACTAAGGTGAAGAAAAATTTTTCAGAATGGTGAAATATATTACCAAGTGTGACCTTTTTGACCTTCAGATCATTGTAAACGTATTCACAGAACCACAGTGGGTGGTTTTTGCCAGGTTGAATTTTCAGGACACTGAGCATGGAAGGTAACTTTCTGGACTGTAGAAGACTGCGCTATGATTATGATGCACTAGTACTAAGAATGGACAGATTTCAGCATTTGCTGGCTGCTCTTCAATAATCATGGGACTAGATAAACATTCACACAACTAATTATCAGAATGGTTAAATATTATTAAACTTTAGAAGAATATATTGTTATGCCAGTGTTACCTATTTTCCTCCACATTTGCTGGAAAATCTACTTTGCTTCTTTGAGATGAGCATGATAAATTTACTACCCTTGACTTTCCCTCAATTAATTTGATCACTAAATTATGACAAGCTGCCACCCATGTCAAGGAAAGAAAGCATGTTTTTGCACTATTTTAATTTCTAGTCAGTAAATAAAATATCTAATTTAAGAAATTTGTTATATAAATATGCAACTTATGAAACAGATACATTTTGAGAATGATTAACACTTTGAAAAATAATTCATACTTTTACAAAATAATTCACCACTATATTTTTTACATAGTCAGTTTCCCTAATGAAGTTATACATTTATTTACACAGAAATTTTAAGGAAAACATTTATCACAAATGTAAGGTACATTTTTATAGCATACTTTCTTATAAATGAGGCTTCCCAAATATATTACTGATAAATAAAGTGTGAATTTAACCTTCAATCTATTAAACTTAAGCTGAATTTTCAAGTTACTGCTCCACTCATTTTAGACTAAAAAATTTTTAAAATAATATTTTTTTAAGATTAAGAGGACATAAAAACAAACAATGTTAATGCAATGGAATGTGATTTCAAACCTCTCTTTAGAGTTTAGAAATTTCTACTGCTACAAATATGAAAAGAACTGAAAAAGAAACTCCAAATTACTAATTGAAAACCTTCAAAGAAACATTATCCCTCTACTTACAATCCCTCTGTTGTTTTACATCTTTCTATTTTATTTCTAATGATCATCTTCATTAATGCACATAATACTATTACATATTTAAAATAACATTTAATTCTAGAACATCTGGTACTAACAATATTCAATATTTTGTTCATACTCATAAGCACATCTGTCAGAGTTATTAGAATCATCATTTTCAAGACGCTGCAAAGGAGGGTGTTAATCTATTCCAAATAAATTCCTTTACTGTCACAATGTTCCCCTGTAAAATGTGAACACCCTAAATCCTAATGTAAATAAGCTACTGGGGAAAATAAGTTTTTGTTGCTTTTATTGTTATTGGCATTGTTTGAAGGAACAGAAGAAATTTGAAATTAAGTTCTGGTAAAGTATGTATAATAAATTGGTGATGTATGGGATCTTTACTTTGGGGAAAAAAACAATAAGCAGAAGAGGCAAAAAGAATAAATGAAATATATCCCCAATATTAATATTACTACCATATGTCTGACTTAGAAAAATTTCAGTATTTTAATAGACCCAGAGTTTACTCTGAGAGCTAATATCCTTGAAATAAAGATATTTTTAAAGTAATAAGTACATATATTAGGCTTGTGTTTCTCCAAAACTATCCAGCTCATTACTAAATCTTCAGGACAAAATCAGATTTAGGACTGAGCAGAGGTTCGGTGCCTCTGGTTTTTCTGAAAATTAAAATCTAATATTTCCAGTTGAATTCTGAGATCTCATGCTGAATATGATTTTTTAAAATTTACTAACTTCTATGGTATAATTTAGAATAAAGAATCAAATAGAGCATACTTTTTATGTTGTACATTTCTTCTTCTTTACAGGAATGGACACTTATGGCACTTACCAAACACATTCACTCTCAAAGTGGCAATCGTAACCCCTATGTATACACATTGTTTTAGCTTGCTCTGTTTATCTTTTGAAAGGCAGTCCAGTGTAGTGGTTAAGAGCATGGCCTTGAAGGATATATCACAGCTCCATTACCAGCTGTGTTACCTTAACCAGGTTAATGCTTGTCTCAGTTTTTTTATCTATAAAATGAGGATGACAGTAGCTACTTCAGAGGGTTGTTATGAGCAGTACATCTACATTAATACATGTATACAGCATAGAACAGTGGCTGACATTGTTATTGCTATTATTCTTTGTTTTTGATGTATAGTAATCAGAAACTGGCTTTCATAACATTATGCAGTTTTTGGCCAATGCTAAATTATATGCAGTTTCTCTAGTCCATGGAGGAAATTTTTAAAGTGAAATGAGCTCAACAGTTTTTATGGATATGAAATAAACACTAATTGCACGTGGTGAGGAAACTTTCCACAGTGGCTTATATAGACACAAATAACATAACTTAAGAAGAAATTTGAAGAAGTTTCTAATACCATTTTTATGTAAGCTGTTGTGAACACTTTCCTTTCAATAGTTCAGTGAATTATTATAATATAAGCCAAACAACCTTGCAAAAAATTGAAGAAACAAGGAATTGAGAATGCTGTCCTTATAGGGAAAACCACGTATCTTTGTCTACTGATAAAATTAAAATGCTTTTTGAGTGATTTTAATTTTAAATAAATATTTACCAGTCACTGGTGAAAAGAAGAGGAAACTACTAGGTTTTGTACTTCTTTTGAGTTGACACAATATTGCATTGATTGAAAATATTGGAATCAAACTTTGCTTAGATTTGGCTTGTTAGGATAAATTCATTTTCATCTGGATATTATGAGTATGCATCTTGCTTGCTTCAGGTACTTAAATTGTTATAATTTATTGTTAATCTTTTGCCATATTTTTGAAATTCAATTATTCATAAAGAATCATTTACACAATAAGCAATTGAACTTGATGAGATATAGGTGATTTAAAGTAACAAGAGATGGTAATTTTTTCCTGACAAAAAAATAAAAATCACCAAACATCAAAATTTATTAAGATAAACAATTCTTTTGCTTATTAGAATAAAATGGAACTTAAAATTCTACAAAGTATACCTGACTTTTATTTTAAGAGAGAGTTTGAACATGACTCCATGAGAAGAAAATTTACTTGCTTTAATTAAGTACTTGAATTATTTACATGATCTTAAGAAATAATTTGGCAATATTTGTGTTTTAAAGCCAAATTGTAGGACTGGGTGAAAAGTCCTTGGTGAGTAATTATCTCTAGAGACCCTAAAAAATTATGAAAAGCTCTAGTATTTCTACTACATTGTTTTTGCATATAAAAATATCTATTATAGGAGTCAACTACCACATGAAATAAACTGCATTTGTTTTAATTGAAAAAGAGCTAAAAATTGTCTGTGGGTTATTGCAACAGTACAAGAATACAAGGTGCGTTTATTCATTAACAAAAACAATTGTAAAACAAATTGTGAAAGCAAAAGCAGGCTACAAAACAGAAGGGGTTTTGATTGCCTTTGCCTTATTTAAAACATGTTACAGGTTAATATGCCACAGTTGATAAATGCTATAAAGTGTAAGTTAGCATTTGCTAATTTAATTTTAAACATTTTCCCCCAACCAGAGCTCTATGGAAAATATATATGTGCATGGTAAACACTTCCTCTTTCAAGTATCACAATCTTGTTGTCACATAATCTTCATGGGAGACAGTGTCTGGAAGGTTTAAGTCATAGTCTATACTAGAGTCCTCTTCCTTTGCATGTTTCTCCTTTGGTATGATAGGAACGGTGTCCTCCGCCACCACCTTCTCTGATGTGAATGAACACATTCTCTTGCCTACCTGTAACCCCAGTGTGTCCGTATTCCTTTCTCTATGGTCTACTAACACACACTGTTCACTGAGACCAGGAATGCTCAGGTCACCCCGTGAAGCTAATCCTCGGGATTCCAGTTGAATATTTCTCTCAAGTGGTCCTGCAGCCTGTTGACGAGCAACATCTTCTGAAACAGAGAAGATTTGGTTTGCATTTTGCTCAGTAGCATTTTGTTTTGATCGTCTATGAAATAACCCGAAGTTTTTGATATCAGTCACAAAATTCACTTTTCTTTGCTTCTCCCTTGGTGGCTCCTGCACCACCAGGGCAGAGCCATTGCTTATGTTATGTCTTTCAGAGGCAATTGCTGCTGATCTCGGATGAATCAGAGTGGTTAAATCAAAAAGGCTGAAATTCTTTTTCTTGTCCTTGCTATTACCTTCATTATCACTCTTTTCATCTGAGTCTGCTGAATTAGAAGACTCCTTTGAGGCATTTGCAGATTGTATTGTAGAAAGTTTGCTTCCTCTTAGTAAGCCCAGTACTTCAAAACGGAAACTAGAAATGTCTTGCTTTAGTTCCTAAATGAAATTTCAAGTGACAAATTAGCTTGTGATTTAAACACATAAACATTTCTCATTTCATATATTGGTCAGAAATATAGTCACTCTTTTTTAAGAACTGGGATTCTATACGATTGTGTTTCTATTGAGAATTCCCAGGTCTTTCACTAACACTTGATATTTCAATGACTACTAATATCCCTGTTGGAGTTAGGAAGGAAACTTTCTATGGTTGATGTAAAAATAAACAGGAGGAGTTATCTTTTCCACTAGTGTGTAGTAGAGTGTAGTGGGTTTCTCTGGGACTACACAGTTTGGAGTACTCCCTCTCTAAAGTATTTATCTGCTGTCAAGTTCTCTATCACTCTCAGGAATGGTTTTTATAAGATTTTTATTATTGGCACATTTTTCTGTCCCAAAGAATATCTAAAACTCACCTTTCTAACAGTTGGCGGTTACTTTCAATTGTTTACTGTTATAATCTTACCCCAACTTCTGGGTCATCCTCTAAATCCTACAAATTGTGTTGGGTCAAACAATACTTCTTAGATTCACGTTTTTCCCGTATCTTTTAGGACACTGAATTCTCTGTCTTAACCTGATGGCAGCCTTCTTGGTGGCCTCCTACCTACAACTTATTGCCTAAATTAACATGAATCATTAAACCTTAAGATTTGAATGTTGTGTCTGCAATGAACATCTGGGCTTCTAGCCAAGTTTCAATCTGTGCTTTAAAGTTTTCAGTTTATCTATTTTCTTACCTAATTGGCCACTGCATTCGCTTGTTCAATCTGGTGATTTTCTCTGTTAAAGGAGTCCTATAAATTCTATTAAAAAAATTTGGTGTGTTTTTGTTTGTAAGATCTTATTGACAAATCATTCTTTAAAAATCTCAGCACTCTCATTCAAAATAGCAAAATCATTTTAAACATGTGATTCAAACATAACATTTCATATATTCTACCTGTTTCCTGTTACTGATTACAAATAGTGAAGACAGTTTATAAATATATGCTATAATTAAACTCAAACCTTAAATATCCTGCTACCAATGTGCTGCAGAGCACACAGGTTTTTGTTGTTGCTAGTGTGTTGGATACTAAATGTTTCAGATTTAGAAATCAGGCTGAAATTTCAAAAACTAAAGCTCATCCAGTTTCATGTAGCTGGGATCAGTGAGTCAGAATGCCATGAGGCACTAGGATTTTCTCTGTTTGTTTGAAAACAATTTATTTTGAGAAGAAATTTTACCACTTGCTGGTATTTTTTTTTAAGCAACGCAATAGATTTTAAATTAAAAATCAGAAGGCACATGGGTTTGCTGGAACACATGGTTCAGTTTCCAGCTGATTTTAAATGTGCTGTATCTGGTTCCATATTATGCAGCATCTGCCTCTCCTTGAGATGAAGATGAAAATGGTTACCTTGAAGTTCTCTTCAGTCAGGCCTTCTTCAGTTTTAGCATCTCGAATCATTGCGGCAACATATCGCTTCACCAGGTTCCTCATAACTTCCTGGGGCATTTTAGAACAATAGATTGATATTCATTGCATAGACAAAGTTTTGTCTCTTGAGTCATTTCTGAAGGGGGACTACATTTTATTTCAATGCAAATTTCAAGATATAATACAAGAATAACTTACTTGGTATTGGTGATGTCTTCTCAAATTATCAGCAGCTCGCCTCTGAAAAGGAAAGGGATTGTTTTTGGTTTAACGATATAGTACCATTCTGAAAAAATAATTCATTGTTTTTTTAAGTAAATAATATTTTTATTCTTATTTACCGGAAGTGAGAGTTCTACTTAGGCAATGGCTACAGAGTGCTTGATGCGAATCAAAAGAATGAGTGAACAAAAACAATGAAGTACAGTTATATAATTTATATGACATTTAAAACAGATAAATTAGCAATGATGGAAATGTTGTTCTCATACAGGGTATAGGGTGATGGAGAATTAGTTGATCATGGTTGAGACACACCCAAAATCACTTGATATGATTCTAGAAGACAGAGATGAGATATATCAAATAAAAGAAATTTCAAATAAAATATTAAGTCTCCATAAATATTAACACGGCAAGATTAAGATTAGTTATGCTATACAACATGTAGTCAGAAACCTCATAAGGCAATGAACTCTCCAACATTAATTTCAATCAGATATACATTAACAGGAGATTCCTGTTTAATTAGATAGCTGAATTTAACAAAATATATAATAAATAAAGGACTCTGTTCAAACATAGCATTCATTAACTTATTATTTTTAAAAAAATAAATAGAAGTCTACCTATCATTTTGAAGAGATCAGAATGGCTTGGGATCTCTAAGGGAGATTAGTAAAGAGCAGTGATTTTAGGGTGTATAACAGAGAGAGAGGATGTTTAATGATTGAAAAAAGAGTCCAGCTGGGCACGGGGGCTCAAACCTGTAATCTCAGCACTTTGGGATGCCGAAGTGAGAGGATTGCCTGAGACCAGGGGTTTGAGACATGCCTGGGCAACTTGGCAAGACCTCATCTCTACAATAAATCAAAAAATTAGCTGGGCATGGTGGTTTGTGCCTGTAATTACAGCTACTTGGAAGGCTGAAGCAAAAGGGTCGCCTGAGCTCAGCAGGTCGAGACTGCGTAACTGTGAGCATGCCACTGCACTCCAGCCTGGTGAGACTCAACAGCAACAACAACAACACCAAAAAAAAAAAAAAAAAAAGAAAGAAAAAGAAAAAAGAGTCCATTATGAATTGAGTTAAATAATAAATCACACTAGAATCTTATATTTGGTCAAGTATTCTAAAGGTATTCAAAAAACTATCATAATTCCAATTTTGCATATGTTGAATAAATATCAGTATTGATTCTTTTTTCCCCCTTTTTTTATTTTAAAGTTGTGGGGTACAAGTCAGGATTGGGTACAAAAATGGTTTATGTACAGGTGAAGTTTGGGCCACCAGTATTGATTCTTTAAGGAAGAAAATTGGCCAAAGTAATCTAAAGTAAAAATATTTCTGTAATTAAGAAATCAGTTTGGTGAACTGTGAGAAAGAAAAAGGGATAACACATATTGGGTTTAAATAAGGCTTTTGATCTTGTTCCATACTAAATACTTAATCATAAGCTGATAAAATAGAATTTTGAAGAGTTATGCATGCATTACTGTGAAATGATGTTTTAAAAAATTAAACAATTTTAAAAGAAACTCTCTTCAGAGAAAAATAAGAAAATGTAATTTCCACTGGCCATAGAACAGATTTGTGATTCACGGTTAGCAATGACTTGTAGGAACAGATAAGACAATGTTTACCTTCCTAAAGACGGCAAATCATTTTGAATACCACTCACTTTTTCATAAGAAATAAATTTTGAGAAAAAATAAATTAAATATGATTAAGGTATTGATTTAAAAACTAGTAAATTTGAAAGAAGATAAAACTGGAACATTTTTTAAAAAGAATAGTATGGGAATTTTATGACTAGGCCACCAGATGGAGGTGTCTGACTCTTACTGAGAAACAGCTCAGCTGAAATTCAAGACAAAAAGCACTTCTAGAAGAAAACATATGCCTTCCAGATCTCCTTAAATTTACTTAAAGCAAACAAAAATACTAAAATGAATCATACATCAATTTCTTTAACACTTTCAATATAAATATTATATGAGATTCTGTTTTCATGATTTAAGTAGGTAGAAACTCTTAATTTAATATAGAGATAATTTCCTCTACTTAATTTTTATTATTTTGGGGTTCTATTGCATTTTGCTATTCTGTTTTAGAATTCTTCCAAAATCCAATAACATTTTTCAATAGAAAGCAGTTAGAAGTCATGGCAACTTTAAATTTCTTTAACACAAAACTAAAATTAAGGAAGAATAAGAAAATTTATGAATAATAACTAAAAATTATCACGACACATTTTAGTAATATAATGGACAAAACTGTCCTTTAGTAGAATCTTATTCATACACAAGTTAGAAATTTTAATACAAAAATTAAAAAAAGATCAAGTATCACATTTCATACATCATAAATACAATTTCATCATATTTAAGATTGATCTTCTTGGGAAACGTTTTTTAAAACCAAAATAATTTATCAAAAAGAGAGAAAAGCATTTAAAAATGTACTATGATAACTTTCAGAAGTTATTCAATTTCCATAGTTTAAGTTTAAGGCTAAGCTAACGCATCTAATAGGTTTTGCCAGCTAATGATTTCTCGCACTTGCATGGTAATACCGCACAACTATTTTTGGTCTTGTGAGATTGTATCAGGCAACTGAACTTTAACATCCTTCCTCGAAAAATAGGAATGGATGAAGTTAACAATATTTGAATATCGATACCAAAAATGAAATGCAATGTGCTCACCAAATGATGAACTAAATTATGCAGCTCATATATCCCTCATTTCTTTATTTTCTTCTTCTCTACTTAGGATGAAAGAATAGGTTCTTGTTTGAGTGACCATGAGCATTATGCTTACTTTCTGGGAGGTAGTGTGGTATGATATTCAGAACACTGACCTAGAGAATATACTTGGATTTGAAGTTGACTAACCCCAGACAATGAGTTTAATCTGAGGCTCTTCCTCTTTCCCATTTTTTATTTTTCAGGGTGAAGATAAATTCACTGGGTAGTTTTAAAGATCAAATGAGGCCGGGCTTGGTGGCTCAGCCGGTAATCGCAGCACTTTGGGAGGCCAAGACAAGTGGATTGCCTGAGCCCGTGGGTTCGAGACCCACCCAGACAACTTGGCGAGACCTGTCTCTACAATAAATAAAAAATCAGCTGGGCATGGCAGTGAGCGCCTGTAGTTCCAGCTACTTGGAAGGCTGAGGCGGAAGGATCACCAGTAGGATCGCTGGAGGCCAGCAGTTCGGTGGCAGTAAGTATGTCATTGCACTCCAGTATGGGCTACAATATGAGACTCCAACTCAAAAAAATAAAATAAAATAAAGAGAGAGAGAAAGAACCTCTAAGCAAGTATATCCAATAAAACCAAAGAAGTCAGATAGAAAAGACTGGAATCAATAACTAATCCTTCAATACAAAGGCATAGACATAGTTCAACAAGAAACAAAGCATACTGGAAACTATGAACCCCCTCAGATAGACAAAGCAAAGAGAACCAGTGACTGATCCTAATGAGATGGTAATATGTGAGACAGGACCATGATATAGAAACTCACAAAGGAAAACTCAGAGGTTAAAGCAAAAATTCAATGTCATGGAGAAATGGTCATAAACCTTTTGGGCTCCCCCAAAAGAGGACTGCTTACAGAGTCTGTGTCACAGCTATCCAAATTTACCAGAACTACACTCTCACTCTACTACTTAAAAGCAAATTTCCTATTTCTAAATCTCTCTACTGCCAAAGCTAAAGGCACCCAACTATTTAGCTGAAGAACATGCTCTCCATGAGGATGAAAATCATTCAAAGAGACACGATTACAACACCTGGCTTATTTTTTGGTCTATTGTAGAGACGAGGTTTCATCAAGTTGCCCAGGTTGGTCTTGAACCCCTGATCTTAGGCAATCCTCTCTCTTCGGCCTCCCAAAGTGCTGGGATTACAGGCTTTAGCCACCACACCCAGCCTAGAGATTCTTTAGCGTTAGGTCACTGCTTCCTTTTTTAGCTCTAGGTGGTACATTAAGCCCAGGTTCACCCTGCTTCAGTAAATGATCAGAGGATGTCCTTTGTGGATGGGGGAGGTCCCAGAAGGGATATCTTGGTAGTGTGGAAAGATTGTCTGGGGATTCGTGCCCAGGGTGCCTAAGAAATATACCTTCTACAGCATGGTGCTACTGACCAGTCACTCTCTCTCTCTTTTTTTTTTTTTTTTGAGTTGGAGTCTAACTCTGTCGCCCAGGTTGGAGTGCAGTAGCACACTCACAGCCATCACAGCCTTGGCCTACTGGGCTCCGGCGATCCTTCCACCTCAGTCTTCCAAAGAGCTGGAACTACCAGTGTGCACCACCACTCCTGGCTAATTTTTTGATTTATTGTAGAGACGAGGTCTCGCCATGTTGCCTAGACTGATCTCAAACCCCTGGGCTCAGGTAATCCTTTTACCTCCGCTTCCCAAAGTGCTGGGATTACAGCTGTGAATCACTGGGCCTGGCTCTCCAGTTCCTCTCATTGCATATCTCCTTTGGCTGAATTACAGAGCAGAGTTTCTAGGGTTGGGGATGATAGCCTGTACTTCTTCTCCCCCACCCTCCCTTTGTCTTTAGCTGACCTCAGAAAGTGTTTTCCTTTCTGACCCTTAGGATGCTTCCCATGGGTTGAGGCAGGAACAGTTCACTGTCAGAGCAACCAGGATGGTGGGGAAGCTGGTTGTTCACCTTAGATCTCACTTTCTCCAGTATCGAAACCATGCATTTACAGAAATTTTCCACATGCTTGCTGCAGGGCAGATTGGGGGTAAGGGTATTATATGGAAATCCTATTCACTCATCATCTCTTCAGGGTTTTTCATTTCTCTGCGGCCCTAGGAATGGACTCTTCCTTATATCTGAGTTCTGGGATATTCCTGGTGATAATCTCTGCACTGTTTGTTTTTGGCTACTCCAGTAGTGGGAAAATGAAGCCAGTTTGCCTCTACCACCATTTTGAAACCAGAGCTCCCCTAACTCATATGGCCAATTTAAGGTGTATTTATTAAGTGACAACATGATAGTACATAGTAGTGTGCTGCAAGAAAGTAGGGATAAATAAAACACACTTTCATCTTTAAAAGGCTTATAGTCCTTAAGATGGAATGTCAGTAAAACAAATGACTACGGATGAAGGCAAAAGACAAAAGAAAAAATGACAAAGTCTGTGAAAATGTTATCTGAATATAGGGGATGAATATTGTACTACAGCCTTCATACTGGGAATGGGGTATTAGATTGGACATGAAGGAATCAAGATTTGAAGCAGAGATGCACAGGTGTTCTAGAAGACTAGAATAAGGTGGCAAATATGCTGGGACTAGAAACGAGAGACATGTTGTGGGAACTTCTGGCAGTACAGCTGCAATATCTCTACAACTAAGAATATGAGTCTGACAAGTATGAGAACTCATCCCAGAAAAAGTACTACCTACTTCATTGCTGAATATCATATGGTCACCTTTGAAGTACTTCCCTTGGGAAGCCATGCCCCAATGCCCCAATGATATTTAGTAAGTTTGTAACTTTTTTTGTGGGGTAAAGATAAGTTGAGCTTCAAAACAATCTCTTACCATAAGAGAAGACATTAGATATCATACATTTATCACCGGAAAAGACCAAGAACAGAACTGACCAATTTGTGTTTATAAAAGTAATAAAATAAAGACCATTTCATTTGAAAATACCTAGGTGAGTAATGGGTATTTTTCTTTCAGGTCAAACTTTTCTTTGTAAATTACATCAGAAGTTGCTAGCCTGTGCAGAATGTTCTTTGGCAAGGTGACTTTTGAGGCAAGAGCTGAGGGCATAACTGAGTGCCACATTAGCATAACTCAAACAGTTTTCAGGCTACTCCTGATTTGTTAGGATAAGACAATGGCAGTATTTGGATCATAAAACGAATGTTAAAGGAAAAGACCAACCAGTGAGAAGCCTCTGCTGCTGCAAGGAGACTCTAGGATTTCAATAGAAGTGTCAGGTTACAGGGAGACTTTTGCAGCTAGAAAAGAGAGGACCCTGGGGAATAGGCTGTGACATTTCCTTGCTCTTTATCTCTAGTTCTCTCCAGGTCCACTATGAGAATGTCAGGTTAGCCTCATGTAGCTGGTTCCCTGCAGTCAATCTTCAGTGCTGTTTTCTCTCATTTCCACTCTGGTTTTGGTCTAGCACAGATTTTAAGCCCATGAATTATGCCTTTTAGTCTTTGCTTTGCTTACTGAATCCCTGAAGCAATGCAGCTTGCTATGCTCTTCTTTAAAAAAGTAAAACGGCAAGGAGTCATTCCAGGATGTGATCCCTTCTCGAAAAAATTGCGGTTTGGCTTCTTTACAGATAGATCTACATATTGTTCCTATAAACACTTTCTAAGCATATAATAATAAAAAATAAATGATGTGAAGTGCCAGAATGCCATATTATCAAATCAAATATCAAGGACTGGACTCCTGAAATACCAAGAAATTAATGCCTATACTTTCCCACTTGGGAAAGAAAGTTTAATCAAAAAGCCCTGCCAGCAAATCTTACAGCAGTAACTTAGGGATCTGGAGATACTCATGGATGAATACTGTCACATCTGTAAGACTTGTAGTTAGGCTCTATGGAGACTCATAAAGATAAGGAAAAAATACATTTTGACAAATTACCACTAAAAATGAAGTTTGAGAGACATGTACTATTATCATTTTTTCCTTTAGTGATAATAGCTGGTGCTAATATCTTCAGTTTCTAACTCATTTGCAGCGACTTAACTGAACACTTTTCTGCTGGTCAGGCTCGAGTATTTCATCTGAACCCCAGAGTTGGTTGATACTCAGTGATCAGATCATGTCTCTTGTTCTTACCATGTGCTTGAGAGAAAACTAGAAAGTGGTAAACATTAAATTAAGGAAATTAAAATCATTTTTAATGATTTTATCAAAAGAACTAGTATGTTTTTTGGTTCAGCTTAATAACCTATAATGTAAGCATTGCATTTATAAACCTGGCATGTGGCATTAAAATGTTTCATATTAATGAAATGCTATGGGGAAGTATTGTATTAGCATATTTTTACTTTAATTGAATATATCTGGACACTCTGAGCAACAGCACGAAGGCTGGTTTTTGTCTTAGCTTTAAAAGCTGAGATAGATACCAATGGTTTCTAGAATAGAAATTTCTAATTAAAGTTGCAAGCTAGAAAGTCTTGTTAAAATAGAGATTCCTGATGATTCTAGTATGCTCTGAAAATTGAGAACTAGTGCTCTGATAACAAGAAGGATTATTCGGTAAAACAGGGTTAGGTAAAACATTTGATAAATAATATCAAAAACTACAAGCTAGAGAATGTTTCATATTTGATTATTGTACTCTGTATAGGCTTCCTTTTTTGAGGGGATTTTTATATTGCCCAGGGCCAAGCCATCCCCTAATAATGGGCTTGTTTGCTCTCATAAATGTTTTGCTCAGTAATAAAGCATTTCTACTTCATTTATACTTTCCCCTATAAAGCAGTCAAGTGAAAGATTAATTTACCTGGAACTCCCAATCACCCATTAAAGGAAGTCCAAAGTTACAAAATAATATGGGTTAATGAGTTTTCAGGGCTAGTTGTATCAATATTACTGGAAACCATAAATAGCAAAATAAGATCACGAATACTGAGCTTTGATTTAGTGGTCAATGCAGCAGCCCTGAAGAGCACTGGTTTCTTAGGAAAAGCCTGAGAAACATGAATGGAATGAACACGGAGGTGACATTTGGGCAAAGGCCAGGTGACAATCATCAGTAAGTGAACCACAAATGGGAAGATTAGAGAAAACGCCTCCAAGAATGGAGTCATCGCCAACTGAGGTTTAACTTTCTCCTTCAAAAGTGTGGCCTAAATATATGCCAGTTGGGGATAAGAGCAGAAGGTAAACCAGTCTGTTAAACAGGAACTTTGGGATACAGGCATCTAAGAGGCAATTGAAAACAATGCTGGGATCTGCAAATATTGTTGAGAAAAATCAAAAGACACAACATGGAAGGTATTGGTGCATGTTTGTCAAACATTTCCGAGAAACAAGAAAGGGCTATGGAAAGCACATTGGATTAAAAAACAAAGGACTCCTCTTCCCACCGTTACCATGCCACCCACCCCATCCCTACTACACTGGGCAAAGTAAATAAGTTCTCTGTTTAAGGAAGTGGTTGAACTAAATGATATATAAAGCCTCTTTGGCATATAATGCTATATTCTAAACCATACTTTGGTTTTACTAAGTGACTGTCACTGATAATACAATGTCACCTTTTAATAGATTAATAGATCTCTTTGTCTTTATATGTCTACATTATGAGCTATCAGGAGGATTAAACAAATGAAATAAATTCACAGTAAAATCAATTACTTTTTGACATTCTCTCATTTAACTCTTCTATTAATATTATAACTATCTTAATTTACATTTCATTTATCTTATATTATTTACCAGTAAGATCTTCTTTACAAATATTATATATTGTTTATTGCCATATAAATAAAAATGTATACAACTCAACTAAACGTATGCTAATCAAAATATTATGACTTTTCCATTCTGGAAAAGAAAGAGTAATACACAGAAAGAGTAAATTTAGACAGCATTGGGTTTGATTAAGCTAGTGATTGCCCAAGTCTCTAGACTGGTGGAGAAGAGAGACATGACTTAGAATAGTTTTTAGTTTGTCATAAATTTCCAAAGCATCAAAATGCCCATTACCAAAAGTTAATAAGATACTCTCAGCAAAAGAAAATGGAGTGGCTTGAGATCCTGACTAGTTTAGAATTATCTTGGAATTCATCAGCTTGGAGCAAAAGATTAAAATTTAGAGATAGAGACATAAAGGAAATGTAGGATTTTTTTTGAAACCAGTAATATATATATATTTTAAAAAGCCCTTTAACTCTGAAAGATGTGAATCACTCCCCAATCAGAAAGCCCAATTGATTGAGTTTTTCTTTGCATCTGAGAAGTGATAACAACATATTCCTTCCAATGAGTCAACAGTGAGAGGATCACCAGTGAGGAGGAGGACTGGAAGTTAAATTCTTGGATGGGTTCTCCATTATTTTTGTTGGCAGCACAGATGGATCTCCTAAAACATCAGAGCAGGACACTGTACCTTGTTACAAGTTTCCTGGCATCGTAAAAATCAAGATTCCTGCTATTGTCTAAAATTAAAATATGAAAGATAAATCTCTTTGGTGAGTGGGCTTCCCCCCCCAGAAGCTCTTGATAAACCAAAATACTCTTATAAGAGGTAGCATATGAAGATAGTGTTAATTATTAATATCTTTTCAGGGATCAATTAAAAATATTACTAGAAATTTAAGAATAAAATGGGACAAAGGACAAGTATATTTGATCTGAAATGGAGTAAGCTGGAGTTTGGTTTCCCTGAAACCTTTTTCTGTTTACCTCAAGGAAAGCATTGATTATGTCTTACATTTTTCTCATAGCCTCTTGCATGTGACTATGTTATAATACTAAATATTAATTAATATATAATAAATATATTATATATAACAAGTAATACAGTAATATTTTCATTTCTGTATCTTCTTCACTGAAATTGGTGACCCCAAAGATGTAAGCCATGCTTATACCCCCTTCCATTCCTCAAATTCTAGCTCAGATACTAGCATGCTTATTAAATATGAATCATTATTTTTTTTTACAATTCTTTTTTTATAATTTGATTAAACATATTTTAACATATAAGTCAAACATTTGGAGTTAAGTAATTTCACTCATTTCTTTTCTTTTTTTTTTTTTTTTTTGAGTTGGAGTCTCACTTGGTCGCCCAGACTGGAGTGCAGTGGCCGCTCCCGGCCACCGCAGCCTCGCCTGCTGGGCTCCAGCGATCCTTCCGCCTCAGCCTTCCGAGTACCGGAATTACAGGCGCGCGCTACCACGCCCGGCTGATTTTTTTTGATTTATTGTAGAGATGAGGTCTCGCTGCCCAGGCAGGTCTCGAACCCGCGGGCTCAGGCAATCCACTCACCTCAGCCTCCCAAAGGCGCGGGATTACAGGCTGAGCCACCGAGTCCGGCAATTTCACTCATTTCTAAGATCAGTGATAAAGTTCATAATTAATGTGAGGATGGCAGGATAAGTCTTTATTAGACCTGATGTTGGTTTCTAAGGTCAGATATGTTCCCAAACTGTAATCTCTAAGTTTATGAGTAATAGTTTGTCGTAAAGAATATAACTGCCTCTTCTAAGCATCTCTGTTTGCCATACTCACTTGCCCATCAATTTCTCTTTAAAATTGTTACTGAGATGAGAGAAAAATCAATGACATTCACAGGGGAGAAAACTCTATTTGGTGCTAATAACAATGCCTGGTGGGCAATGAAGTTAAAGAATGAAAAGGATCTCTTAGAGCCTAACTAAGCAGTCATAACAAAGTTGAGAAAGCAACTTAATATTTTCTTATTTTTAATTAATATCTAATATTACTTGATAATTTTAATACAAAGGCATTTTTAAATACTTCCAAGGCAATTTCTATGAGAAGGTCTAAGTGACTAATGATTGTTAATGTGTTAATTCCCAAAATATCACTATGAGAGCTGTGAAAATTAGAAAACAAAGTGAGAAAGAAATAGAGGATAGCTTGTCCTGAGTCAGTGGTTTGGCTGGAACAAAAATGTAAGTCCATGTGTTTTCTGCTGGAATTGCTTGAACTACTGATTTCTGGTATAAAAGAAGCTTCCAAAGGAAATATAATGTTCTAGTGTCTTCTAGTTTACCAGGAGCATATTTCTGGGATGTCCTCTCTCTCAATTATATATATGTATATATGTGTATTTTTAAAGATGCCTAACTTCTTGGCATCTACTATGATGGGGAGTAGAAGGAACATGTTGAGTAATTAAACATATTCTGAAATCACAGCTGACAGTTGGCACAGTATATTTAAGTTATGATATTCATTCAATGATTTAATTGAGAATTTTTATCAAGCAAAAAATGCTCTGTGCTGAGTCTGTGTTAGGCACAAGAGAATATGGATGACCAGAACAAATGTCCTTCCCTCATAGAACTTATGCAGAGGGGGAAATAGACAATGAACACATAATGCCACAAACAACCTGCTGCTACAATTCTCAAAAGAGCTAGAAATCAAAGTATTAAGAGAGTGTGTGCTAATTCCCTATGCTTTCATTAGAAAGATGAGGGGAGACCTGTGTGAAGACTGTGGCTCCTATTAAAATAGCAGTGACTGTCCTCGATGTGCTAGTGAAAAAGTCCTAGTTACTCAGACAGTGCCTTAGTTGTGGTAGATGTGCTATAAATGTTCATGACATGCAATCAGTAGGAATAAAACAGCTAAAGACCTGAAAATGTTCAAGAAAGAATACAAATATATTCAAATACACTATTTTTAAAAGAAGAGTAATACTAACATGCTTTGTTCTTACCCCTATTGTTCCAAAACTTTCTGGCTTTCTTCTCATCTTTTTCTTGCACAAGTGAGTCCATATCCATTTGATCAGGTACCAGAGAGACTTGGGACTAGGGATGACATTGAAGGGAGTAGGAAGAGTACCTCCTTCTTCAAAATAACTCATCCAAAGCTTTGTTCGAGCAAATTTCCATTCTATATCAGCATGGTCCTGAACAGGAGAACATGACAATTGCTGACAGATTTTTTAATTAATAAAGTGAGATAAACCTCACAGAGAGCCTGTAACCTGACTTTGGTAGCTCTTGGAACATTAAATTGCTTATAAAAACACTGCTGACTCCCAGAGATAGTCATCTAAATATTTCAGATGATGACTTACCCTGGAATTGAATAACAGCTCTCATGTCACTTCTCATCCTTCCTTCTTCAGTGAAAGAGACATCTAAAATAATTTCATGTTGGAAAGACTGTAGTAATTAGTTATGACTTGAAGATAAATCTGCATTTCCTGCACTGTAGGCTCACATTAGCTCAATTTCATTTGATTCTGGCCAGAAACAGGACTTTATATCCTACCCAAGGCTTTATAGCCCTGTGGTGGATGCCACTTTCACAGATGCTCATGGCTTAGCGTTCTCTTTTGCCAGCAAACGTCTTACTGGATATGTATGCATGTGAATAGTTCTTGCCTACCTTCAGGCATGAACTCGGAGAAAGTTCCTCTAGCAAATATAAAACAGGACCTCTCTGACACAGCATTGAACCTTGACATAACCTTGGCCAAAGATGACCAGCTAGAAGTATGGCTAGTGGTTGCCCACAAGCCTGAAGCTATACCCCTCACCATCTATTACTCACTTCATTTTATTAGCCTCCTGAGGAAACTTTGGAACATCTGTGACAATTAGATAATAGGGCAGCTAATTTCTCTTATTAAATTAGCATCAATCTGATTTAAGTAGAAAATCTGGAAAGTAGGAGGTGGTAGAAACTGGGCACACATGCATTTTAAGAATTTGGAATAGTCATTATAACCAATTAACATTATAAAGACGAACTCAGAGTTTAGAGTAGGAGAATAATCAGATTATGCCTCATTCTAACATTCCTAAATTACTGTGTCCCAATAAATTCACATGTTATGTATACTTTTCTACTCTGCACAATATAGGTTTTAGTCTAGATACTGGACATATTGTGCTTTGAACAAGAATCACTATACCTAGAAAATGCATGGCCTTAGTTGTTGCTGTGCTAGATTATTCCTGAGATGGAAACAGAGAAATTGCAGTTTCCTGCCCCTTTCCTCTTCTCTTCCTCTCCTCTATTTCTTCCTCCCTCCCTCTCCTCTTCTTTCTAAACAAGCTTGTAGGTTCTGACAGTACCACATAAATAAAGAAAATTGTTTATTTTTGCTGCAGGAATGGAGACTGAGACTTGTAAATTTGGCTTAAGGAAATAAAAAGGCAGCCACTGAGATAAAGTGTTGGCCTGTGGTGAGCTCCTTTTGATTCTCAGGGCGTCACAGATTATGTTCTCTTACTGCTATCCCTAAGTAGGTACTTCCTTTGCTCATGGTTTGGGATTCTCAGAGGGCCTATAAAATAGTCTCATAGTGCTTAGAAAATCTGGAAGTGAATGACTAAAACTCACCTTCTTACCTGCTTTCTAACTCTCAGCCAACATTTGCAACTTGACCTGAGTATCATCTCTCCTAGGAAGCCTACCCTGATTCCATCAGTCCTTGGCTGTCTTCTATCTCTGATCCAAGTCAAGGTCACCTACAGTTTCAAAATATTTGCAAATTTCTTTTCTTAATATTAAAATTGCTTATTTATTTTTGTCTCTACTACATTATTTTTTTCTGGAGAATAAGGACTTTTTAATGATTTTTGTATCTTTAAAATCAAGCATATGTCTGGCACATACTAGATGCACAACAAATATTCAGTCAATGAACAAATGAATGAATGGAAAGCAAACCTTAGTTATGACCTGCATGATTGCTCCTGCCTTAGAACTGTTAAATTTTCTCCCTAGTCACACTTTGCTCTTTGGCTCTGAGTTAGGATTATCAGGACAGAAAGAGACAATCCTTAGAATATATTCTGCTATTCTGGGACAGACGAAAGTCCAATACTTGTCATGGTCAATCTCAAGGAGACTTCATGCACAGAATTCTAGGAGATAAACCTGTCTCAGGTTCTCAATGCCTGCTCTGTTCTCAGTAGTTTTAGAGTTTGGACTAAATAAAAATAGAGATTTGAAGATGATTCTCATCCCTATAATAAAGTTACCTAGAAAAATACACGCCACAAAGAAGCAATAAGAAAATGTCATATTATTCTTAAATTATGTTCTCTTCTTGATGAAGTTGAGACATTTAATGTTTTACACAATCCAAATTGCTGGCAGCTTCTCTGTAACTAGCTTGATAATTACAAACCTTCTAATTTTTTTGTTGCTGTTGTTCATTAAAACAAGACCCACGTTTGGAAATTGTTGACTAGAGGAACACAGAACTTCTGAAACAAATATATAGTGATTATCTACAAAAATATTAGATCATGAGATGCTTAAATGAAGTTCTAGGCATCTAAAAATTCAAATATTCACCTCCAAATCCTAGAACCTAGCTACATCCAGAGGAATTATTACATACTGGGAACACGTTAGTCAGTGAACTAAAATAAAAAACTGTCTATTCTTATGTTTTATGCAGTTTCACCAGTGATGAGTGTCTTATAAGAAACATTTGTCTTCAAAAAGCCAGCATAAGTAAAAGTCAGAGTGATACTTGACAAAACAACAACAATGTCACTTTAGAGGATTAACTATAGATTCATAGATACAATATAATTGTAGTTATTTATGGAGAAGATAGGCAACCTGTAATTGTACTTATAACATGCTATTTGTCTAAGGTATAAATATGACAGATTTAAGAACTAAATTTCATTCCACTGTGAGTTCTGTTTTATTGATGTAGCTGGTGGTAATAGACATGTATCGCTAGTATTGTAAGTTCAAGTGGATAGAAGGCTTTGTATTTCTTGTTCACTGCTGTATTTCTAGTTCTTGGAGTAGTACCTGGCAACAGAGTATGCATTCATTAAGTATTTGTTGGATGAATAAGTAAATAAACTAACAATTAAATAAATAAAGTTAGGTTGTTTGGACTCCGGGGTCTCAAAGAAACACATATTATATCATATATTCTCCTGGAGAATTCAAGATTACTCTGCATTGCTTTTCTTTTTTTTTTTTGAGTTGGAGTCTCACTCTGTCGCCCAGACTGGAGTGCAGTGGCCGCTCCCGGCCACCGCAGCCTCGCCTGCTGGGCTCCGGCGATCCTTCCGCCTCAGCCTTCCGAGTAGCTGGAATTACAGGCATGCGCCACCACGGCTGGCTGATTTTTTGATTGATTGTAGAAATGAGGTCTCGCTGCCCAGGCAGGTCTCGAACCCGCGGGCTCAGGCAATCCACTCACCTCAGCCTCCCAAAGGTATGGGATTACAGGCTGAGCCACTGAGCCAGACTGCTTTTCTTAAGCTTTAAGAAAAACTGAAAATTCTATGAATTCTCTTCTTGCCATATTTTCCTCTGGGTTATCTTTTGCATCTTACTCAGCTGGCATGAGTCTGCTTATAGGTTAAATGGATAGACCTGAGACAAAAACCCAATGGACACCGCACAGAGATGAGCTGCCTGTCTGTAAATCATACCTACTGCTTGCCACAGCTAATGACTGCCTGGCAAGATGGATTTAGTTTGTTTTTGTAATCGTGAGTAATATAGCAAAAGTACATTACTGTATGGCCATTTATAGTGTAATACTGCTCAGAAATTTTAAATTAACCATTATATTATAATTCTTATCTGTCTCATTAGTACCCAATTATAGATTTTATTTTCTATGATAATAGGATGGAGTATAGCTAGGAACAACACATTCAAAGATAATAATAATTTAAAATAATGTTAGTCAACTTACAGCAATAAGTTGGTAAGAATTATTCATCATAGCTATTAACATGTTGAGGAGAACAACCAGAGAGATGACATTATATGTCCCAAACATGGTGGCACCAACAAACTCAGTGAATTCGTGCTGTGCTTTGACATTGGTCACATATAAATTGATGAGCCCAAATATTGACCAAAACAGGGACTGGAGTGTCTCAAATAACCTGGAATAAAGATAAAATGACACTAATATTTATAGTAATAGAATCATTATACAATGAGATATAACAATAAAAGTTGGTACCATTAAATATATATGATCAATGTAAAACTACATATCAAGAGAGAAGTAACCTTTAGGACAATTATAAAATTAAACTTAATAAAAAGGATGAAATAATTGTTTTCATCAAGTTAGCACAAATGATGTAATTTAATTGTCCTAGGTTTATTTAATTTTCCCAAGAGCTTTGAAAGCTACATTTAGCTTTTTAGGGATAGGGGTATAGATGTGGCCCACAATCTGGTTTTGCATGACCACTAAATTAAGAATGACTTTTGCTTTCTCAAATGGTTGGGAAAATAATTAAAAGTAAAGTGATATTATGTGACATATGAAAAGTGTATAAAATTCACATCTCAATACTCATAAATAAAAGTATCGTAACACAACCACTCTCATTCATTTGTGCGTTATCTATGGTTTATTTTGTGCTACAATGGTAGAAGGGGGTAGGTGCAACAGAGAATATGTGGCTCACAAAACCAAAAATATTTACTGTCTTTTCCTTTTCATAGAAAGTTTGTTGATCTCTCTCCCAGGGCACTAAGTGATAGTTAATCAATGATAGATCCAAAAGTGCATGCTTTCAAAATGCCATTTCTTTTTACCTGACTTTGCATTGACTAGAGGATTAAAAACAATATCATCATTATAAATTTCTTTTTTTTTTTTGAGTTGGAGTCTCACTCTGTCACAAAGACTGGAGTGCAGTGGCCGCTTCCGGCCACCGCAGCCTCGACCTGCTGGGCTCCGGCGATCCTTCCGCCTCAGCCTTCCAAGTAGCCGGAATTACAGGCATGCACTACCATGCCCGACTGATTTTTTGATTTATTGTAGAGATGAGGTCTCGCTGACCAGGCGGGTCTCGAACCCGCGGGCTCAGGCAATCCACTCACCTCAGCCTCCCAAAGGTGCGGGATTACAGGCTGAGCCACCGAGCCCGGCTATAAATTTTTTTTTAATCAATATTTTTTATGATGATTTTGTGGGGTACAGTTAAGGGTTAGGTGTACAATTACGTTTCATTCAGGCACCCTGTTGATAAGAGGTGTTTCCCCCATCCCCAGACAGATATTTGCGACTGTTAATCCCATCCCCCCCCAATAGTTTCCCAGTACCGTCAGTCATTTTCTTATAGTATTACATTGGATGTTCAAGGTCCATTATATGAGTGAGAACATGTGAAACTCGGATCTTTGTTTCCGTGAGAGGTCACTCAGTATGGAGACTCTTGGCCATCTTATAGGAAGCACTAAGTGCAATTTAGTTTTAAATGTAAAAATTTATAATGATATCATCATTATAAATTTGACATTATATGTCCCAAACATATAATGAAATCATCATTATAAATTTTTACATTTAAAACTAAATTGCACTTAGTGCTTCCTATAAGATGGCCAAGAGTCTCAGAATGCTCATGTAATAAAATTTAATTTTTTTTGTATTTCAAGGAGTATTTAATTTATTCTAGCCAATGAATAAACTCTGATGATTTTGCTGAAAACAAATATCCCTAATTTACTCCAAGAAATGAAATAAACTGAAGAGCATCTGAACCCAAAGGGTGAATTGTTTATTCCAATAGGACCCTTATCATGAGCTAATAAAATGTAAAAAAAATGATAGAATGCTTATACTCCTTGATAAATGTTTAAAATAAAACTATATTAAAATTTTAAGAACAAAAACCAAAAACCTTCTCACACCTGGCATGGTGACTAAGGAGGTAGGATTTCAGTCTGTAGGGATATTAACATAGATTGGAATCGTGTTGCAGCACCAAGTCACTTATAGTTTCTGGCAACTCTCAGTCCCAGTGACATTGTTCCCTGAATACTCTTTTATGAAAAGGTGTTTCTTTGTCAGATTCTGGAACTGTTCCCTCATTGCCACAGTGGGTTAGGTCAGTCATGATCAGGTGACCCAATGAGAAAGAATTCATATAAGGCTAATAGCCTATGGCATGGCCTAGGGTGAAAATGATCAGATTTCCTCTCTAGAAGAGTTTACTATAGAAACATAAAGATAATGGGGTAGTTGTCCAACAAGGCTAAGATAACAGGGGTTATGACATAGAGTAAATGGAATTATGAGATTACAAAGGTTTGAAACTGCATAAATGAAGAAGCAGAAAACTGAAGATGAATAAGCCAGGCAAAAAGTAAACTCAGAATACATATGGAATGGATGAATCACCTTAATGCTGATACACAGAGTAAAAATTCCATGGCCCAGCAGTATATCCATGTGTTCACTTCTTGAAGTTAGGGCTTGCTCTAGGTTCTGCCCTTGCTAAGATCAATCCTTGCTCAGAGGATAAAAAAGTTGTAATGTTGTACCTGATTCTTACAAGAAAATGCCTGTGACTTGAAATGTCATGAGTTCCATATCCAGAAGAATCTCACTAAACATGCCTTAATTGTCATTCAAAAGTTATTTTCCCCAACTTATAAGAAAGTAAACTATTTCATATTTTTACTTAAACAACTAATTTTAAGATATAGAATTCAATTATTTGCTTATTTTTCTAGGGCTGCTAACTGATTGAACAATAGTTTATTATAAAGTAGGAAAGGTGTTGATCTGATCAACTTTAGTCAGACTGATTCCTCAAGAAAACGTTGCACCTTATGTGAAGAGGTAATTATGTATTCTTAAAGGGCAACCCAGATGTCTGATTGCAACAATATTAGGGAGAATTGAGTCAATTCATTGGCCTTAGAGGAAAGACCACTAGAAGTTATTCTTTGAAAATTTCTCAGGAAAAAGTACATTTGGTCCGTGGTTATGAATTCCTTATTTTTAGTAACTTTAAGGACGGTTTCTAAAATGAATGATAGTGTCTTTTGGATTTAATGTGAAATAATTGTATTCTTTCTTTCCAAATAGTGTGTATTCTCACTGTGAATATACACATATAATTCATTTGGTTTTTCCCTGTCGTGAACAGCAGTTTAGAGAAAGTTACAAGTTAAATAGCTTTAAATTATATAAAATGTAAGCACACAAATCCCATAACAGTTGTTTTTTCAAATAAAAACAGTGATGCAGAATAAATGGGTTGCTATGATTGAAAAGTTTCTATTTGCTTCTGTCTACATAAAAGCTTCTAAATTTTAGTGAACTTTAGTAAATCTTTTGGCAAAATATTTATTATCATCTTAAAATTAAAACTTAAAACAGAGAAAATTCAAAATAAAATGACATTTTGTGATTAGCTATAACTCTTATTATTTCCTTCTTTTACTGTTTTTCTTTCAGTGGGATGAATCAGTAGTGAGATTTATAGAATAATTCTACTTAATCAAAATATATTTGCTTCTCAGATGAGTTAATACCCTGGTATTAAGGCATTTCTAAATGAATTTTTTTATTAGATGGATTAAAAAAATCAATCTAGGTTAACATTTCAAAGCCAGAAATGTTTTGATCATTAGTATTTTCTAACTCTATAGAGACCACCTTTGCTTATAAATTTAGGGATAATTAATTATATCACAGATCAAAATGCCTTTATGTGACTAATATTTTCCGTGTTCTGTCATGAGATGAGAACAGAAAAATTCCCAAGATAATGTCACAACTTAATTAAGTGACACACAAAACTTGGGTTGAAGACTAAATCCTGACCATTTTTATGGGTTGGTTGAGATGTGCCATCCTAAACATAATATTTTGTCTGTCGCCCTTTGAACATATTTTTAAAAACTACTTTATAAATGTAGCTTTCTCTGGTTATATATCTACAATTAGAACTACTGAACAAGTAAAAAATGTAATGTATTCCACAGTTGAGTTTTCCTCTGTCCCAAGATACTAAAATGAGCAAACACAAATGAGTATAAAACCTATCTGAGTATCTTATCTTTAGTTTATATGCAAAAATATCTTTCGTTTATAAGCAAAAAATAGCATAGTAAAACAGATAAAGTATCATCCCAATTGGCCAGCTCCAACTATTAGGTATATAGCTCCAACAAATCTAAAAGGGCTTTGCTTAACCAGACAATACTTCTCACAAAGCCTGTGCCTTTCTCTTCATAGGAAAGTACCTTACCAGGGATTGTTAGCTTACATTTGTATGTAGCATAATTTCAGCAACTAAACATTTGGTATCTTTTAGTGACATGTAATGAGGAAACAACCTGGAAAACAGCAGGAGGAAGTATTCATTTGCTGTGGGAAAATACATGAAGAGACATAGAAAACATGGGAGTTCACAGTTAGATAGGGGACCAGGAAAGGCATCCTGGAAAGAGTATATCTGAGTAGGATTCAAAAAATAAAATAAAATTTTGTCAAATGAGAGGGCAGAACAAGAATATTCCGGGGTGAGAGAAGAAAATAACATATGTAGAGATTTTTAATCCATTAGGAAATGTTGGTGAGTAAAGTATTGTTGGGGAATTGAGAAAGATAAGACCAGAAAAGGAGGTATTATAGTTTGGATAGTTGCTGCCTCCAAATCTCAATTTGATACCCAATGTTGGAGGTGGGGTCTAGTGGGATGTGTTTGGTCATAGGGGCAGATCCCTCATGAATTTCTTGGGTGCTTTCTCACTGTAATGGGAAATGAATGAGTTCTTGCTTTATCAGCTTCTATTCCTATCTATTAGTTCTGTTATTGAAAAGAGGTTGGCACCTCGCTTTCTTCTTTCTTCCTTCCTTCCTTTCTCTCCATGTGATGTCTGTTCTCCTTTGCTTTCTGCTCTAAATAAAAGCTTCCTGAGGCTTCCATCAGAAGCAGATGCTGATGCCATTATTCTGGTACAGCCTGCAGAACCAAGAGCCAAATAAACCTCCTTTCTTTATAAATTATCCAACCTGAGTGTTTTTGTTGTTGTTGTTGCAACTTAAATGAAAAAGAGACAAGAGGCAAGAAAAAGATCACTGAAGAATCCAGTATGTCAAGCTAAGAAATACGACTGCATCCTGTAAGGAATTGGAAACTATTTGGGTACTTTAAACAGATGAGCTTGAGACACTGGTTTAGAAAGATCATTCAGGAAGCAGGATGGAAGAGAAATGAAAGAAGGTAGAACCCAGGAGAGAGGGTACTTAAATTTATGCATGGGAGGTAAGCAAGGGAAGATAATGTCAAAATAATAAACAACAAGGATAGACATTTATTGACTGACTACATGTGGAAGAAATGGGGGAGGGAGAAAGATCTAGAATCAAACAAAAATTTTTGATTTAAGTATACAAGTGGATTGTGGTAGCATTGACTAAGAAAGGGAATTGAGGAGAAGAAAGAATATGTTTTGAGAGAGAACTTGATGCGTTCTCTTTGGTTAAATTTGTCTTTAGAAGACACATATGGAGAGGTATATAATAGTTGTATATACTGTGAAATTTGGCGTGAAATCTGTGCTAGTGATATAAATATGGAAGTCTTCTCGTTAACTCATAGGGCAAAATCCACAAACATAGATGAGATTTTACAGGGGTACCATTATGAAGGCCTGAGGTTGGTATGCTAAGGCAGAACACTATTAAAAAACAGCAATTAAAATAAATTATCAGAGTGAAGTAAGAAAGTTTAAAGAAGTAAGAGCTGAAGTGAAAAAAAATAGTAACATAGATATTAAAGGAGAATAACATTTCAAAAAATGGAACCATTAAGCAGGGTGAAATGAAGCAGACACATTAAGTAAGATGTAAACAGATAAAGTCTTCTGGTAGTGGTGATAAGGAGGTACTAGATGATGTTTTCTGTAGTAGTTTTATTGGAATGACAGAAGCAGAAGCCAAACTGCAATTGAATGAAGAATGTAGGAGAAGTTAGAAAATAAAGTATCTTGTATAAAATTCTTTTAGGGTTGCTTGGATGAAAAGAAAACGAGAGACAGGAGTAGTAGCTAATGGGAAACACTGGGTTCAGTTTCAACATACATTTGTACCTTGAATGGAAGGAATAATAGAGGGAGAGATATGTGAGAGATGATACCCTGCTACTATCAATCAAGACGATGGTAGTAGCAGAGTAGCTAACATTTTTAGTGACATTATATGACAGGTACTGTGTTGGGTACTTTGCATGAATTATTATTATTTTGTTTTGTTCTGCTTTTTGAGTTGGGATCTCACTCTGTTGCCCAGGTTGGAGTGCAGCATCATGCTCACGGCCACCCCAGTGTCAACCTGCTGGGCTCAGGCAATCCTTCTGCCTCAACCTTCCAAGTAGCCAGAACTATAGGTGCATACTACCACGCCCGCCTGATTTTTTATTTATTGTAGAGATGAGGTCTTGCCAAGTTGCCGGGGCTGGGCTTGAACCTACAGACTCAGGCAATCCATTTGCCTCAGCCTCCCAAAGTGCTGGGATTACAGGGTGAGCCACCAAGCTTGGCCTATGCTTATTAATCATTACATGGAATAAGATTTTTCAAATGGTGGGTAGTTTAAAAAAAAAAGCCTGATATTTATGGAAGACACACAAATCATTAATACAGCTTTTTAAAAAAGTTCTTGTCCATATGATTTTTAAAAAGTCATATTTAATTTCACAAATTTTTTTTTTCTGAGGTTACTTTTAAAATGAGAGACATTTTGTAACCCTGTAAAATACATAGGAGATATAACATTCCAGTGTACACAAGGAAGGCAAATTCTTTAATTGAATAAAGAGTATTATATATAAAAAAAGAAAGTTGAAGACCAACAAAAGCACAGAAATAAGTCAAAGAGCAGGAGCCCCAAGGGTATCACTGTATATCTTGTGAGAATGACTGACATCCATTATGCTGAAACAGAAACATCAAGGGACAGGTGACTTATGACATAAAGTACATTTTGCTTAATAATACTCAGGATTATGATATATTTTTCAGTTTTTGAATATTTTTAAGGAAAAATAATTGGTTTCATTCAGATTTATATGCCATTACCTGGAAGAAATAAAGCAGGTGGAACAACTAATTGATTTGGGTTGATTTGGGCCTATAAAATATAGAGATATGTAATTATCTGTTGCTTTTCATGGTAATAGATGAAACCATTGGTATAGATAAAATAAAATATAATCTCAATAATCCAATATAGTTGCTTTTGGAATACAATTTATGCCAGGTATTTCTTTTTGCTTGTTTTTTTTTTTTAAGTTGGAATCTCATTCTGTCGTCCAGGCTAGAGTACAGTGACACACTTATGGCCACCCCAGTGTCGACCTGCTGGACTCAGGCAATCCTTCCACCTCAGCCTTCCAAGTAGCTGGAACTACAGGCATGCACTACCACACCTGGTTAATTTTTTGTTATTGTAGAGATGATGTCTCGCCAAGTTTCCCAGGTTGATCTCGAATCCCTGGGCTCAGTAATCCCGTCACTAAGTATTTAACACTCGACTTGTCTAGCCATAATATTCTTGGATTGATGTCATAATTAATTTTTAATGTAATTATTTACCAAGAAATGAATAAGGGAAAAGGGATTCCTAGAAATTTTAGGGGATCATAAATCAGTGTTAGGTACAACCTTGTTGACTGCGGAAGAATCAGATAGGTGAGAAGAGCTGGGTCTAGAAATCAGAGTTTCTCTCTGAAGTATAGAGAATCTGGCAGTGCAGTGTTCCAAGTGTGGTGTGGAAAGATGTTCAAAGTAGGGAATCAGAAGAATATGGAACCAGACATAGATGGGGTGAGTTTCAGCAAGCATAAATCAGGACAGGGTTAGGTGTAACCTTGTAGATTGCAGAGGAATCAGATAGGTGAGAAGTGGGTCTAGAAACAGAGCTTTTCCCTGAAAGTACAGCTGACCTGGCAGTAATGCAGTTCTAGGTTTTGTGTAGAAGGAAGTTCTTTCTGGAAGACAAAGCAGGGAATCAGAAGGCTATGGCAACATAGATGGGGTATTCTTGGCATTTGCACCAGAGAATGCACTATATAGTAACAAGGAAGTTGTGAAAGACAGAACATGCAAAAACATTCTCCATCAGAAAGCTAGGATGCCTGCCAGCTTCAGGAGGTTCAAGCTGTCCTGAAGCAGGAGATTGGTAGAATCTGTCCATTGTAAATCTCTATTCCAAGTTCTTCTTACCAGAGCAAATCAAGGATCACAAATGAGGGAGGAAAGATAAGCTCAGATATCAAAATTGAGATGCCACCCAAAGCCATGCTAGTTGTGAGGGTGTTTCTGTAAGAAGTTTAATTGAATCTCTCCTGCACAGGGTCAAAAGAAGGCAGTGGGAAGATGTCAAGGCTGAGTCAAAGTTGATCAGGCTGAAGAACTGCAGTTCAGGAAAAGAAGAATCAAGAAAGAGCTATGGACAAGGAATGAAATAACCAGGGGAAGCTGGGATGATTTTGTGTTTGTGATCCATGGTTAGTATCAAATCTATTTCTGAAAAAAAATTGTCATATCTAAGGTTGAGAGTTAAATTTTATGTGTAAATGAACAGATATTGACTGATGAAAAGGGAGTTTTAAATATTGAGGTTAAAGAGAAAACATGTGGAATTAAACCAACAAGAGCATTTAACTATAAATGATTTCATTTAGGTTATATAATTAATGTCTTCCCATTTGAAAAAGTACACTCCTTTCTTATATTGCACACAATTCTATGGTGGCCCACAAATAAGGTCTGACTTTACAAAGTCACCTACAAAATGACTGTGTATTCACATGTAGTTAATATTTAGAGGAATATCACCTAGCTTCTTAATTCACTGACTAATTAGCTGTCTGTCACAGCAGGAAGGAAATGATCACAGATATGTAGAGGAATATTCCATGAGAGCTGTGTGAGTATCAAACGCGTTGCTCATGAACCTGTGCTGTTAGCAAACTTGATTATGAGAACTACTGAAGGTTGACAATAGACTTTGCCTATTGCTCATCCATGTGTAAGGGCACCGAGAGTTTTGTATGAATAATAATAATGGCTTTTAGCATTGGTTTTCCATTTTGTGTTATTTTAAGATGCTTAAATTTTTGTATAGGGAACTAGATAATGAAAGAATCATGTGAAGAAACCCAGAATACATGAGGAAAAATGGAAAAGTACTTAGATTTTCTAACTTGATTTATTTTACATATGCTCTATTTTTTAATGTACTTGTGAGCTTCCAATAGTACACATGTAACATTTTTTAAATTCCACATTTTAAAAATAGTATATAACTTTTTTATAAGGTCGCTTAAAAGAAAATATGATTTTACTAAAATTGAAATAAATATGCCAGGTATTTTTTTTCTTCAGAAGGATTCATTTCCATTCAAACCCACGTTAATTCTGTTTGCTGTATTAAGCAGAATTTTAATTCTTCATTTGCTTTTCAATCATTTGCCATGGATTTTTCGTCATTTAGTACACTCTAAATGCTGCACAACAGTACCAATAGAAATGTTTATTCGACTTACGTTGAAAATGCATTATTCTGCTTTTCACATCGTATTCCTTTGCAGCTTAACCCTTTTGTTTCTTCATAATAGAAGTACAATTGATTTAGGCCATTTGCAAATGCTAGCAACACAAGGCAGTATATGAATAAAAACTTCAAAATGTCCAGGAGCATTCTTCCCAGAGATATTTGCAGAGGTCCCAGGTGAGAATTTGCAGTAAACAGTGAGATCAAACGCAGGGAACTGAAGATGTTTGCAATAGCAAATAAAGCCTCTGCCACCAGAGTGGGATGCCACATGTCCCAAGATTCTCGTGGATTAAGGGCACTATACTGGAGAAAACAGAAACAAAGGGAAAGTAAAACAAACCCATACATATGAATATGTCAAATTCGGACACAGGCTGCGTTTTCAGGTCGATCCAGTGCAATGACCTATTGTCAGGAAGATGATGTCCTCTATGATGGTGCTAGCAGTATTAATCTACACAAAATAAAAGCTCATTAAATTATAATTTATAGGTTTTTATCAAATGCCCTTGCAGGTCTGTTCTTGTCAATTGTAGTATTTGTTAATATGTTAATTACATCTGCCTTTAAATTTTCTAATAGACTTGTAAAAAGAAAAGGAAAACGTTATGTCTGGAAAAATAAACCCCATCTGATTTTATATAGGGAAAAGTTAGCAATAATGTGACAGCAAATAAAACTACATTATAAAGAAAGGCAACTAAATTTTGAACAAAATAATCAATGGCCTTAATTATAATATGTGACACACTTGGCAATCCTAGAAAAATGCATGTAGGATACAAATTACATATGAATGAGTGGAAGTAGTTGTTTGTTGCTATGGAAATAGCAGTGACCGATATGGGTATAACCATCATTGCTTTCTATCTGGTATATTCTAGATATAAAAACAATCTAACTTAGAAATTATCTTGGCAGTCACTGAATTGTTGATTTTTATATTAATATGTAGAAAATGTAATATTTATCTGAAAATTTCTTAATTAGATAAAATATACAATTTGAGAAAGATATTTGCTACTTTAAACTTTGACCAGCAATTATTTTAAAAGTAAGTGAATTTATTAATACGTCAGCTTTGAATTATCCTGTTGTTAAGCCTTTATCACTTGTGCTACTGAGGTCAATTTCTATCCTTTTTAAAAAGAGATCAAATGTGCTCTTTGAAATATTGCAGTATGAAACCGGTAATTAATCCTGTATTAAAACTGAACAACAAATCGAATACTTGTTATCACACACATCACTGAAAAATATGTCTAGACAATTGGACCTTTTCCCAATGATCATGTAAGAAAAAAGAAATCTACTTCTGTATGCTTCCCATTAGAATATTTTCATTATTTTTAGTATATTTCATGCCAAAGAGCTCTACAAATGTTAATCAATTAATTCTCCTTGAAACTAACTGATAACATATTTTTAATCTCCCTGAGGAGAAAATGCATCACAAGCCCTAATCTTATTCAACACTCAGACTCTTGCTTGACTGACAGTTTAAAACAATCAAGCTTGAACTAGCAGAAAATTATTTTCTATTTTTAAATCTTGATAAATGTTCTTGAACATTCCCACGCATAGCTTCAGCATATAAGTGGTAATTATTGAAGATGCAGAAAATAAAAGTTAACATGTTTTTCTCATTCATTAGAACAAGTATCAGTGTAAAACTTTGGGATCCCAAACACTACTTAATTCTCTCTTCTTAGCTTCCCTACATATGATACCACCTTTCCCTTCAAAGACTGAGATCACATTCTCCTTCCTTTCCTTAATTCTCTCTTAGAAGACACACACCTTTAAGTAGAAAACAACCTGCCTATATAGGAAGCTAATTATATTTCTCTTTTGTACCTAATATAACTGAAGACTATATTTCAAAATGCACAAGAAATGAAACAAAAGGTTTTCTTAAGATTTTGTAACTTATTACAACATTTAGCACAATGCCCTGCATATCGTGGGGGCTGAAGAAATATTTTGTCTTGTCAAATATTTATGGTTCATAGAGGCACAGGCACAACTAATTGTAATAAAAATGCTCTATGAGATTAACACAAGGTGCTGTGGTAATAGAAAAAAGGAAGTGATTAATTTTGTCTGGTGCTTCTGGGTCTAGGAGTACATAGAGATTATATGTTGTCAAAGCTTTTAGAAGTTTTCAGATCTAGGGGAGATGTGGTGCCTTGCTTCAAGTTCCACATTCAGGGAAGTTGGATGTAGAGTCCACCATGACATTGTGATTGAGTTCAGCACTATAATGAGTCTACTGTGAAAAGAGGCCTTCTTGTAGTGAATTATCTCAGCTGAGACTCTAAAAATCATGTGAGGAAGGTTTTCCATTTTACAGATTCTACCCCAGAATGATTATTCAAGTTGACTTCGGAGTCTAGCACTTTTAGTAATTGTTGGGAAACAATGCTAAATGAATATGTTCACTTTACACAAGGTCAAGGCTTTCTGAGCAAAACATTGCCAGCGTCTGGGTTAAAGGATGTTTGAATGACAAACAATCCTTGGAAGTTAAAGATAAGAGACCGCCTGATAGATTTAGAAACATCGCCTCTGGAGCCATCTGCTTACATTCTCAGAATAATAAACCTAGGGACCTTTCCCTCCCCAGAGAGAACTTATTTACTTTAAAAAGTTAAGGTCTTTCTCTTTTCTTCTCCTGGGAAAGACAGGCAGCTGGCTTGCTGCAATACAGACGTTTTGAGATTCATAATTTCCGAGTTTATCTCCTGTGGTACAAACCCCTGTATGCACAGGGTGCAGCTGACTCTCATAATGGTCCCTACTGGGGATTGAGGAGTGGGTAACTAATGCTAAGATTGCTATGTAAGTAAATAATTTATCTGTTCTCTGATCCAAAAAACCTCATTTACTGTCAGGAATCAATAGAGATATGAACATTGAATAATTATTTTACAAAAGATTTTTTTTGTAAGTTTTGCTAAAAAATTGTTTCTCCTGTCCTTTACAAATACATTTTCTTCAGTTTTTAAACATATTCACCTTCTCTGCCAAGTGATTTTTAAAATTCAAATTATAGTGCTTGTTGAATTTTTAAAGAATACTTGCAATTTTTCAATCATTAAGTATATTTCAAAACTATTATTAGAAATTAAATCTTAACCGGAATTATATTGAGTGCCTACTCTGGGTCAGGCACTATCTTCAGGGTTCACAGTGGTGATCAAGGAAGATGTCATATGGCCTTAAAATATGGTGAAAACAGACATTAATCAAATAATGCTAATCTGTCCTTTGAGAAGTATTGTGACTGCAAATGAGGACAGTAGGATCCTGCTGACCTGAGCTAGTAGCACCACAGTGTAGAAATCATCCTTAAGGGAGAAATTAGGAGCCATTCTAAACATTTTGGTTTAGAATACAATTTAGAATCAATTTCTGTTTCCCTCTCTTTCTCAAGTATTAGTTTTCAGTCTATTCCTATACCATATGGTTTTGCTCCAAGCCTTTATTTCTAATCAGATTCCTTTTTAAGAGAACTGCTCCTTTTGCAGACTTACATAATAGAATATTTACCCTTGGATGACTTGTCTGTTTTTCATGCAGGCAGCTTTGTCTAAGGCATTTTTAGGTGCTGGACATCCAGTAGAGTACTTTATACATGGTAAGAGCTCCAAGAGCACTTTAGGGAGAAGAATTAGAGACATATTCAAAAACATAGTGGTTATAAAAGGTGGATCATTTTTAGACATATGAGTATCTTGACATAGCTGAAACACAGAGGGTTTAGAAATAGTGATATGAGTTTGAGAGGAAGTTGGAGCTGTCATGAAAACCTTAAGAGAAGTGTGAAGAGAGAAAATGAGTTAAATCATAATCTTGGATCAGAAGTTTCTTGAATGAGAAAAGTAAATGTTAGTTCATATTTATATCCTCTATAGTCTTTGTTACATATTGTGAAAGTCAAGTAATCAATAAAAAAATAGTAAAAATTAAATTGAAGTAAAAAAGGAATATTTTCCATATGAGAGTAAATAGAAAAAAAATATTGGTTTTGATGTGTGTTGTACAATGTAAAAAGTATTTTCTTTTCTACAATTTTTTAAGATAATTAAGTGGTTAAAGACTGAAAACATCAGGCATTTATACCAGGAAGGCCGATGATTTTCTCCTCTAGTAAACATATCTAGATTAAGCAAGTAAGATTCAAATATTTATAGCTCTCTGCTATAAAACTGAAGAATATCATAGAAAATCCCATAGTTTTGGGAGTAGTAGTTACATCATTTCTAAAATGGAAATGGCAATATTTACTCCCTTTCCAGATGATAATAGAAAAGAAGAATGAGACATAAAGTTAGAAATATTTAGAAGGATAGAGCTATAAAAATCATTATGACTGCTTAAACAAATGTTTTTATTCATAACAATGCTGATTTTTGAAAATATCATTTAATTACACGGAGAAAAAAGTATAGAAATTTAATAATTTCTGCCAGATGGATTGATAACAAATAAAAGAGACAAGTTCTACATATAGAAAAGGAGTTGGGTAATATTTAGGAATAAACTAGCCCTGATGAAGCTGAAATGACACTTTATAATTGTGCCCCCAGGTATCAGCAAGCTCCAGATTAACTAATAATTCATACATAGTGAAAATTGAGAATGATTGACAAACCTTCCTCGTGAGAATTAGGAGCAAATTAAAAAACAAAATCCACAGTCCTTGGGCTGTAAAGTGCTAATGAATCAAGGTATTCAGGGAAGCACTGCAAAACCTTGCATGTAAAGAGAATATTAAAATCATATATAATTTTGCGTTCTGTCTTTGAATATATAATGTCATTATATATAAAAACTAAGAGCAACTATGGAGTGCTTATATTACATGCTGTTGTATGACACTGCATGTTTATTGATTTAATATTCAAACATTCTGAGGTTTGATTATTGTTGTTTTACAGAAGATAAATTTGATACATAGATGAAGTAATTTACTCCCAATCACATAGATAGTATAAGCAATAGTCATGTCAGGTGTGGATTTAAAGTCCAAATCCAATCATGGCCTTGGTTAGAAATGCCTGTTTTGTTTGTGTTTTAAAAATACCTTCCCTGCAAGTGGGCGCATTGCAAAAAGATAGATGCCATGAACTGAATTATGTCCCCTACTTTCCAGATTAATACATTGGAGCCCCCTTTGTGATGTTATTGGGGCTGGTACCTTTGGGCAGTAATTAGGCATAGATGAGGTAATGAGGATGGGGTTTTCATGCTGAGATTTGTGTTCTTATAAGGAAAGACACTGGCAAGCTTGCACACTTTCTCTTTCTCTGCCATGTGTGGACACTTAGAGAGAGCAACTGTCAATAACCCAGGAAGACAGCCCAGAAACCAGTCGTGCTGGCAGCTTCCAGCCTCCAGAACTAAATAAATCTGTGAGAAATAAATCTGTTGTTAAAGCCACCCTGTCAATGGTACTTTATTGTTATGACACAAGCTGACTAATGCAATAGACTAATTAAACAAGGGTGGCCTCTAACAGACATATTCTAAAATGGTACAAAGGTGGCCTCTGTGACAGACATATTCCAAAATGTCTTCCTCCTGAACAGAACAATTATAACAAGGTATCCATTTTTATAGGATGACATAGTTTTTTTGGTCCAGTTTCTTGACTTGGCCAAAAAGACCCATGATTGGATTTTGTTCCTGTTTAGGCACACCTGGATGGGAAGTAGAATCTATTCAGTTCTAGCAGAGATGCTAGTTATAACACTTTGGTGATTCTGCCCGAAGCATAGAAGGTGAATCTAATATTTACTGGGGAGCAGTATTAGTATGATTTCATCTACTCTTATTTCATAAGAGATTGCACCTTCTAAATTTTCTCAAGTCCAATCTTTTATCAGTGTCCCCTAAGTCCACGGCTTTATTTCAGACACTGATCATCACTTGAATCATTTTCTGCTTAAATGCCATAAATGGTTACTTATCACTTATAGGGCAAAATTTAAGTTCTATAGCAAGATATGGAAAATCCTTCCCATACACTTCATGTTCCCTTTTCCAGGATCATCCCTTATAGATATTGAACTCTGCTTTATATACTTTGACACTTGCACATTGTGTCTTTACTCTCTTGAATCTTGATGAATGCTCATGAACATGATTGATATCCACTTGTTCTGTCCTTTGTATATTTTTTTTTTTTAGTTGGAGTCTCCAGTCTGTCACCCAGACTGGAGTGCAGTGGCCGCTCCCAGCCACTGCAGCCTCAACCTGCTGAGCTCCGGTGATCCTTCGGCCTCAGCCTTCCGAGTAGCTGGAACTACAGGTGTGCGCCACCACACCTGGCTAATTTTTTTGATGCATTGTAGAGATGAGGTTTCGCCAATTGCTCAGGCGGGTCTCAAACCCTTGGGCTCAGGCAATCCACTCACGTCAGCCTCCCAAAGCGCGGGATTACAGGCTGAGCCACCGAGTCCAGCTCATTGTATACTTCTATGTTATTAAAGTTCAATTTCTTCCTCGATGCTACAATTGCCCCTGTTACAGACCTTACCACATGGTCAGATTCTTATTTACATGCATTTCTTTTTCATCTGCCTAACTGTGAGCCACTTGAATGCAGGGGCTACCTCTCAGGCATCTTTGCATTCCCAGAAACCAAAACAAAAGCTAGTTTGCTAGTGTGCTCCAATAAATGCTTATTGATTTAATTAGCTGCTTGATTCACATAATAGCTGTTTGCCATATTTATGCCAGAAAGGTGCACACACGGCACCTTTTTTCTAAAATAATAATTTATAAGTTATAATAAATTAGCATAAAAGATTGAATGGTTCAACAAAAATAAGATAAGAAAGGATGAGTGAACAAGACAGCATGGCATCATAGAACCCCATGGTAAGTGCTCTTTTGATTATTATAATCAATTTACAGATAATAAAATTGACACCTAAATTAAATAACTTGCCCCAAGTCACACAGATTGAATGCAACAAAGGCAATTGTGAATCTAGAGCTAAAACTCTTTTTAAGCTAAAATAAAGCAAAAGAGGAGACATAGTAAATTTATTATTACAAAAGGCAAATCTGGTAGACTCATGGACTTGAGGAAGGAGAAAGTAAGAATAAAAGAAAAAAAATGAATGGGTGCTCACTCTGTAATGAGCACTTTAAGCACATCAATTCATTTACTTCTCATTCCAACAGCATAAAGTAAAAATTATTATTTTTCTTATTGATAAATGAGACAGAGATATGTGAAGAAATAGGTTCATGGTCTCCCAATTTGTAAATAATGAAGAAAAGAAATGAGTCCCCAAAATGTTACTTTGAAGTACATGCCACTGAATAACCCACCCAACTGAAACTCACACTTTGTACTAAATGCCAATTGTTTGGAAAGAATATTCCATGACTCCTATAACCAGTATACAAAAAAGTGATATATTTCCTGAAGAGTTCACATTCCTTAGGTCATTATCATCTGCAGCAGCTGCTGTACACAACTCTATTTCCTTTGATCCCCCTTTCCTCCATCCTCTTTCATCACTTGGGGTAAATAGGTTTAATTTTAAACATAAAGCTTCCCTGTAGTATAAAAAACAATGATTTGGTTTTATTAGTAAAATGAATTTTTGCATGTACAATTTACAACTTTTTAACTAAATTAAAATCTCCTATCTAAAAGCCTTGAGGCAAAATAAAACAGACTTTGTCTCTAAAACAAAATCCACAAGTATTCATTAATCTATGTAAGTGTACCCACTACATATCAGAGTTCCTATAAATAATGAGAAAAGTAAATACATTCTATATAACATCATATAATGTAATACATATAAATATGATATACCTTAGTTTAATATTGTCTAAAAAAAGGTATTAGAGAAGTTTAGGGTCAATTTTACACTTCTTTGGACTGTTGAATAGAATTATAAAACCTAGTGCTCTTCAAAGTGTTTTCTTTAGATCAGCTGTATCAGCATCACCTGGGAGTTTGTAGAAATGCAAATTCGGGCTTTGCCCCTAGTACTCCTGATGTAAAATATGTGGTTGGAGAAAAGGAATCTGTGTTTCAGGAAGCCCATCTCATGATTCTTACGTACCCAAAAGTGTGAGAACTGCTATTATCATATAATTCTAGAATATCATGACAGCAGAAGGGAACAAAAAACCATATGAATAGCCGGGCTCGGTGGCTCAGCCTGTAATCCCGCGCCTTTGGGAGGCTGAGGTGAGTGGATTGCCTGAGCCCGCAGGTTCAAGACCCACCTAGGCAGCGAGACCTCATCTCTACAATAAATCAAAAAATCAGCCAGGCGTGGTAGTGCATGCCTGTAATTCTGGCTACTCGGAAGGCTGAGGCAGAAGGATCGCCGGAGCCCAGCAGGTCGAGGCTGCGGTGGCCGGGAGCGGCCACTGCACTCCAGTCTGGGTGACAGAGTGAGACTCCAACTCAAAAACAAAACAAAACAAAATAAAATATATATTAATTTTTAGTAAAGGAGGTCTAAACAACTTTACAGATACATGTAAGGATCATTACAGAAGAGATTGGAAAGCTATGCATTTAGTAACAGATTTTCAAACTCCTACATAGATGCATAGTCTACTTTTGTTAAAACAGTACCTCCTGCTGTCTTAATAAACTGTTCAAGGTCTTTAGTTTCAACACATATAGATAAAATTGCAAAATTATGTTTTTATTTTTAAAATATGGCTTGCTTTCCATAAAATTGATAGAAATTACTTTCTCCTAGTGTTTTGGTAAGCACTAACAATATTTTAATTGAACAAATACTGGAAATTATGACTTTTCCAACTTTGAATTGTTTTGATCCTGTCATATATGAATATTTTCCAAATAAATGTCAGGCCACTATTTTAAGAACTAGATAAATGAATAGTTCACTTGCATGTTAGCATTTTCTAGCTCAGATTAGACTGCATGCATCATTCATGTAACATCCAGTTAGACATTTTATGATATTTTTGCCAATTCATTAGTCACTCTGAAGCAGTTTTTTTAAAGGAACAGAAAAGAACAAAAAAATAAAAATAAAAAAAGGAAAGGCAGGGAAGGAGAGAACATAATCCTTTGATTTAAAAAAAATCCCCAAAGTTCAAAATAATTCCAATTATCATTTCAGAACAAAAATATTTTACGTAAATTATGTGGTTGGCATAAGATTGATGTACAAAATCTGGGGGAGTCATGGGTGTGTGAGATTTCAGGCACTGTCACACTGAATGGGATGAGTAGAAAGAAATTATATTCTGCTCTAATTATATCAAACTATATTAGTTTAAACTGAAATCATAATTTCTATGCTTTGAAAATAATATTTTGATCTGTCTCTGAAATTTTATCTATTAGTTGTAATTTAACAGTGTTTGAGGTAGAATTTTATTAGAAGTGGAAAGGATTAGAAGTTAGAGAAGTTATTGTGAATAATTTTGAGAATCATTCTATTTAAATGCAAGAAAATGGGGTGATAACTTCTGATTATTAAAACTTGTTTGTGACTAGAGATTATGCATTATCTATTTTATCCACATATCTATCAATAAAATCATAAATATCACAAATGGATAAAGCCTTAGGTAACTTTCTTAACAAAATTAATAGCAATTAAAGTATAGTATTAATACTCAGAACTTATGCTTTATCAACAACATAAATAATAGTTACCTTTACAAATGCTACAATTTTCAAGGAGATTGTTGCTAAATATAAGGAATTCATTACAAAGTCCATTAGATTCCACCAATCATGGATGTAATCTTGAAGTCCGCCATCCCACATCTGTTTAATTTCTCCCCATATAAAACCTGCAATTATAGAAAAATTTATCGTAAGTGTCATTTCAATCAAAACCCTAAAAAAGAGATCTTGAAGTTGCAAGAGATCATATTGTTACACTAGATGAAACATCAATTTTACATGTAATAATATTGAGTCTTATCCCTATTTTAAGACATTCAAACACTAAGCTAATTTTACAAGATGTTGTTAGGAAAGTCTCACTTTCTTTTATCCATTTGATATATTCATAAGAATATGCAATTTTGAATTAAACTATAATTTCTCTATAACTATATATTTATCACATAGAAAATCTTAAAACATTTTCTTGTAAGCAAATACCTTGAGGCATTATTTTTCTCAAGTCAAAATGACTCAGAGATTCAAGAAAAACAATGTTATCTCACAAACAAGACTGGCTTCAGACAATTAATTAAGTACTTTATGCTTCTTTGAGCCCTTAGTGCCTTCAGAGACCTGATTTCAATCTTGGAGAAATTATGATTATAACATTCATGATAGTTCACTAAAAGACTTTATATCTAGCAATAATTTCAAAGCTATATCCAGAACAAATATAAATTATTTTTCTTTATTCTGGTCATATTTTAATAAGAAATTATTTATTTTTAAGTTCTATGAAGTACTTACAAAATACCAGTGTAGATCATTGTTTTATTTCCACAATCTTAACATTTTATAATTTTATGTTTAGAACCTAATGACGAGAGAGATATCAAAATATCTAAAATCAGGAAATAGTAAAAGGATAAATATGGTGTGATAACTACATTAATACAAGCTAACAATGAAATTTCTTTAAGATAATAATAATCTGGAACATAAAATGTATAATACAAAGTTGAACATCTGCTGAGGATGTAGAAAGTTGAAAAGTATTGCCCCTACACTAAAAGCTTAAAAATAAAAACAAGAAAGTCAGATTAATTATAAAAATTGTAACTTTTCATGCTTTCATCAGAGAGATGAGACACAAGGAGTCTAAACTTTAAAAATAAGTATGTCTCTCCAAAAGAACCATACTGTAAGCCTAAGTTCACCTGGAGCAGAGAACAGAGGGAAAACATACTGGCACCATATAGGAGACTAAGAATTTGGTAAAATGTTTTACACAAACTTCTAGAGGCTGAGTATGAACTGACACATGAAAGTAGAACCCCTGGTTGCCACAGACTTAAGAAAAACTTCCATTTTCTTGCTTTCTTTTCTTCATAGACTTATCCACAGCTCAAGAGAAGTATTTTTGTGCAATCTTAAAGGAGGAGTAAAGAGGCTGCTAATGTGGGAAAGACACAAAGCCCTACCCATGCTCCTCTCAAGTTAAGAAACAACATTTGAGCCATATGTAAGAGGCAAGAAATATCCCTGAGTTTCAGGTTTATATAAATACCATTAAAGGTTTCCTATTACTGGGGAACAGGCAGGAAACTCTCTCCTGTACATAACCTGCAAAGATTGACTACCATGAAAAGGAAGGTATGAATCATCGGGAAAGCTTTCTTCTTAGTGCCCAGACATAGGCCTGCCTAAGTCTGACCCTGGGCCAAGACAACAGAGAATCTTTCTGCCACCCATCACCAGGCTAACAAACACCAGGTAACAAATAGGATCTGACAAACATGGGAGAAGGGGCCTTTGAGGCACAGGGGTACAAGAAAGGTCAAAAGTTGTGAGTGTAGCAGGAACACTGAAAATAACCCTCTTTCTCACCCTAGGCAGAAGTATATGTTAAAATGAAACTGTCGGCAGCAAAAACAAAATAAAAAAAACCCAGTTCAACTTCTGACTATATTGCCTCAAATCCCTATACAAATGTAGAAGAGAAGCAGCATGTATATTTCAGATGTAAATGCTATGCACTTCTGTTGCTAGTCTTCTGCATAGGTGGAATGAATAACTTTGCAAAACACACAACACATACATGCATACACACACAGACACATTCACACACCCTTCATAACATAATGCATTATATTCAAACTGTCAAAAACAAAAGATGAAAAAATATTGAAGGCATCCAAAAAACAAACAAACAAACAAAAAAAACCATTTTGCATACAAAGGAAGAAATGTGACTGACAGCAAACTTCTGGTTTAAAACTTTACAGGACAATGGAGTAATATCTTTAAAGCATTGCAAGAAAAGGTCAACCTAGAATATTATACATAACAAAAATAGTAATAAGTAATTTACTAAAACATTTTTCAAACATTCAAAATCTGAGACAATTTATTATTGTCAGATCCATACCCCAAGAAATACTAAAGAGTTTTTTTCTCTTTTTTTGGCAAATAGTGTATGATACTGAACAGAAACTTAGACTTATAAAAGTAAATATTTATGTCCAGAAATGGTTAAAATGAAAATAAATATAAACTGCATTCATTTTTATTTTAACTTTCTGTAACAGATAATTGGCTGCCTAAGCAAATGGTGGAATATGCTGTAATTTCTAACATATATGAAAGTAAAATATGTAACAACAGTAGCATAGAACATGAGAGAGAGGCATTAGAAGCTTACTATCATAAGATTCTTTTACTACACATAAAGCAAAATAATATTTTTTGGAGTTAGAATTAGATCAATTAATGTTTTATATTGTAAATCTTAGGGCAGCATTTTAAAACATTAAACAATGTGTAAACAATCATAAATGTAAATAACTTTAGTGTTGTGCAAATGTTTAGTTAATCCAGAAACAGACAAAAAAAGGAAAAAAATACAGTGAAGAAGATGAAACAAATAGGAAAAGACAGTAGTAATGGGAGAGAGTTCCGATTCACCCATATCAGTAACTATACCAAATGAAATGTATGGCCTAAACACAGTAATGGAAAGACAGAGATAATTATACAGGGTAAAAGTGCAGACACAAACTATTTTACAACTCATCCATAGGTTAAAAGTAAAAGAAAGACAAAGATATATCACAAAGCACTAGTTAAAAGAAAGCTCAAGTGGCTATATTAATATACAAGTAGTCACATTTCCAGAAGAAGTAATGGTGCTAGATATATAGAGGGTTATACCGTAAAGATAAAAAGACCAGCTCACCGAGAAGACATAAAACTCTAAATGTGCATATAGCTAACAAAAGAATGATATAATACAGTATGCCATAACTATTAAAACTGAAATAAGAAATGGAGAAAAATACAATTATAATTGGAGATTTTAGCATTCTCTCTCTGTAACCAATATAACCAGTAGACAGAACTTTAGTAATGATATATAAGACCTGAGAACACTATCAACAACCTGATAACAGCAGAGTACACATTTCTTTCAAGTGTACATGAAACATTTGCCAAGTTAGATCATATTACGTGCTATAAAGCAAAGCTCAATATATTTTTACAAATTGAAATCATGCAAAGAGTGTTCTAGGACCACAAAATGAATAAACAACAAACAATAATAAAATGTATCTAGAAAATTCCCAAGTATTTTTCAATCAAACCACATAATTCTTATAACTCTTGGTTCAAATAGAAATTTACACAAATAACCATAAATGCTTTGAAATGACTGAAAATGAAGAGACAACCAAAAATGCTTGTGATACAGTTAGGGTAGTGCTTAGAGGGAGATAGATAACTCTAACTGCTGTGTTAGAAAAGAATAGTTGGCTCAAATCAGTACTCTCATCATCAATTATGGTGCAATAAAAACAAAACAAAACAAAACAAAACAAGCTTATGCCAAAACAAGCAAAAAGAAGAAAATAACAAAGAACAAAATACAATGAAATTTGAAATACAACACTAAAAAAAGTCATGATAATAGAATCTAGTTCTTTGAAATAGTCAATAAAATTAATAAAAGAGAAAGATGACATAAATTATTAATATCAGAAGTTAAAGAAGGAACATCAATACAGATTTTGCAGACAATATAAGAATAGCAAAGAGCTAGAATGAGCAATTCAATGTACAAAAATTCTACAATTTAAATGAGATTTTCCCTGGCATATAAACTTTTAAACTCATTCAAGAAAATATAAAGTAACCTGGGTAGTCCCGTACTTAATAAAGAAAATGAATTTATAGTTAATACCAACAACAAAACAATGTCCAGATGGCTTAATAGTGAGTTCAACCACACATTTCAAGAAGAAATAATACTAGTGCTAATCAAATTCTAACAAAAACACAACAGGAAGAAACATTTAAAAGGCAAATTTTACAATGATAAGCAATCAGACAAAAATATTACAGTCAAAGAAAATGACATACCCATAGCTCTTATGAATATGTACAAAATACTCAACAAAAGAGCAAATTATACATAGGAATATAAAAAAGATAATGAATCATGACCAAATAATGTTTTTCTAAGAAATGCAAGGTTGTTTCACCAGTTAAGAATCAATGTAAATTTATCTCAATACATTTTAGAGAAAATATTATTTCAATAGATGCAATATAATGCATTTGACTAAATTTAACATCCATTCATGATAAAGACTTTCAGCAAAGTGTCAATAAAAGGAAAATTTCTCAATTTGGTAAAGGACATTTATAAAAATCTATAACTATCATCATACTTGGTCTGTAAAAGACCAGAGAATTAATAATTTAGACCTTGCAATTAATAAATGGGCACTGTTGAGTTCTAATTTAACTACCTTAGAAAATAGCAAAGGGCTACATATGAAAGTCATGGCTTGCTTAACTCTGTGATGATGGTTACATGACTGTATGTGTTTGTTAACATTTTGTATTTCCACACTCCCCACAAAGAGTAGCACTCTCACTTAACTTGAATGCAGTAACAATTATGAGCTTGATGTCAATGTATGGATATAGGAACATATAAAAATCAAGAAGATAGTAAATGTTATTATAATATATTGGTTATAGGTAATATATGCATTACTATACATTTCTTTTTACATTTTCTCAATATTTGTAAATTTTTATAATAAAATATTAGAAGAAATAAAAGAGAAGCAGACATCATTTATTAGCAAAAACTAGTAATGGCTATTCAAAGTTATCAATAAAGTTTTATTCTTGAATTGTAAGTTACATTTAAACTTAGGGGTATTCCAAGATGGGAACAGAGTCGGTTGGAGTGTGTGAGTCTCTGGATAAATGAATGAGTATAAAGACAAATATGCATGCAAGTGTATGAGCAAGTAGATGTGTGAGTGACTGAGTGGGAGTGTGGGAACTAAGTGGGGACATGAGCTCTCCTGCTGAGGCAACTGCCCTGCATGCAGTTATTTGGATCCCAGCAAAATCTACAACCCAGAGACAGGTACCATCTCTGTGACTGTACCTAGAAGAAAGTAGTGAAAAACAGTCACTGCTGTCACCATCTGCTATCACAACCTTCAGCACCAGATTGGATATTGGCAGCAAAGACTGTGGAGAAAATACACAGGAGAAACTAGTCACCAAGTCCCAGAGGAGGACAAGACACAGAGATGTCTCCTCAATCTTTGTCCTAGTACCAAGTTGGAGACAGACTCTGGCCACCTGCCCATGTGAACAGTGGAGCTACTCCCTGAGACTGAGGGATGAATTCAGCACCTCTCTGGTGTTGTTCACTGTCAACCCAGAGATAATAGCCTGAGTGCAATATCCAAAGAGGGACAGGCCCATTGAGGGATCCAGTCACCACATCCCCCATACTGTAACAACTGTGGGGACTATGGCTACAACCAGAGGTGAAGAATCCAGCCTGAAGCAAACGAACGGAGTTCTTTTCCTTTCCTTTATGCTATTTTATACTCGAAGGATATACACACGTTCCTATTGCATGAATATACTGTGAGATGGTGGGAAGTGGTCCCAAGGGACAATATCCCAGTCAGTGAACATTGTGATCTGCAGGCAGCTTTTGAAACTTAGCACCCCACAATACACCTTATTCAAATCTCAAAGCTGCAAAAGGACAACACAGCTCCCCACCCCCAAACTGGCTTCAAAATCAAACAAATTTGGAGACTTTACCTAAGGAAGAATAGGGGGTTGAGCAAGCAGGAGTGAAATCTATTCTTTCTCTCACTGAACAACAGAAGTAAAGAGAAAAGAAAAATCCATCACAAATGAAGAGAAAACAACAAAAAATCACAGGTTACTCAGAAACCCTAAAAAGAGAGTGCTGGTGAATATAGACTTCAGAACTCAAACAATAAGAGCACCCTTATAGTCTGTTCTCAGACCACAAATGCAGACATCAAGGAATGGTTGGAGAAGAGAAATAAGAATGAAGAAAGACAAGATAAAAACATGAAAGAATTTATAACTCAGATGCTAGACATGAAAACTACAGACAATAAAATAAATAATAAGACAAAAAGCAGGGAAAGCAAAAGTAATCAAGCAGAGAAGAAACATCATAGCTTGCAGACCAAAATATGAAACTAGCCCAATCTGTTAAAAACCTAGAAATGCAGCTTAAAAAGATAGAACAACTTTCAAGAGGTGTGTGATTACATTACGAGGTTGAACTTATGTGTGATCAGCATCACTGAAGCACAAAAGAACACCCTGATAACACCCTGGAACAAATATTCATGATGTCATCCAAGAAAACTTCCCTCATTTCATCAAAGACACAACCATCCAAACACAAGAGATTCAGAGAACCCCTACAAGGCATCAAATGAGAAAGGTATAAAAGAAAAAATTCTAATAGCAGTTAGAGAGAAAGGTCAGACTACTGCCCCAAGAAGACCAATTAGAATAGCAGCAGACTTATCCACAGAACCGCTACAGGTTGGAAGATGCTGGAGTCCAATCTTCAAAGTTCTCAAAGACAAACAATTCCAACCAAGAATTTCCTACCCAAGGAAGCTAATCCTCATCAGTGATGGAGAATTAAAATCCTTCCCAGACATTCAATTGCTAAAAGTTTATACTGCCTCTAGAGCAGCTCTACAGGAGATATGTAAGAAGGTATTGAGCACAGAAGAAAGAAAAAAAGAATGAAGTGCATTCTTGCACTTCCCAAGTGTGCAGGAAAACAGAATCAGCACAGAATGCATCATGGTTGCAAAATTGGAAACATACATGTATCAACCCCAAATTAAAAGAAGACCTATAAACAAGTAAACAAAACAACAACAACAAAATTTTATAAGCACTTCGTGACAAGGATAAACTCTCACATCTCAATAATCATTCTAAATGTGAAGGGACTAAATGCACCACTGAAAGGATATAAAATAGCAAACTGGATTAAAAAAAATGACCCAATAATATGCTGCCTCCAGACCAAGAAAGGACTCTCACAGACTCAAAGTTAGAGGATGGAAAACAAACTTTCAGGTGAATGGAACACAAAAGAAGGCAAAAATCATTATCTTAATATCAGACCAAAAAAAAAAAACAACAACAAAACCCTTTTAGCTATAACAATGAAAAAAGATATGGAAGGACAGTACATAATGATAAAAGATTCAATCCATTAACAACAAATAGCCATCCTAAACATATATGCACCCAACACAGAAGACTAGCTTTTATAAAACAGCTACTAAGTAAACTAAAAAAAGATATTGACTCCAACACTGTCATAACTGGGGTCTAAAATACTCCATAACAACCCTAGATAGATCATTGAGCCAAAAAATTAACAATGAGACCTGGAACCTTAACTTGATGCTTGACCAAATGGGCTCAATAGATACCTACAGGACACTCCACCCAACAACCATGGAAGAAACATTCTATTTATCACCCCATATGGAATGTGCTCCAAGATCGATCACATTCTTGGCTATAAATCAAGCATAAACAATTTAATTTAGTAAGATTGAAATGCTGCCACGCATCTCCTCAGACCACAGTGGAGTTAAAATAAATATCACCACCAACAAGATTTCCCAAAAACCCACAAAGACATGGACACTAAACATCATGATACTGAATAACTGAATAGATCAACACAGAAATCAAAACAGAAGCTAAAAGATTCCTGTAAACAAAGACACATCTTACCAAAATCTCTGGGATACCATGAAAACAATACTAAGAGGGGAATTTATAGGTCTACACATATATATCAAGAAAACAGAAAGATCTCAAGTTAACAGCCTAACAAATCACCTAAGGGATGTGGAAAGGCAAGACTACCAAAACCCTAACTTCAGAAGAATCTGGATCACCAAAGTAAAAGCCCAAATACAGGACATAGAAGACAAAAATATCAGAAAAATAAACTAAACAAAAAGCTGTTTCTTTGAAGGGATAAACAAAATTGATGGCCCACTAGCCAGATTTACCAAGAAAAAGAGAGAAAAATCTCAAATAAACACAATCCGAAACACAAAGTATCAAGTCACAACTGACCTTGAAAAAAATGCAAGATATTATCAGAGATTACTATGCACAGCTGTATGGACACAAACTCAAAAACCCAAATAAAATGGAGGAGTTTCTGACATCATACAACCTCCCAAGGTTGAAACAAGAAGAAATTAAGACTCTAAAGAGAGACCTATAACAACCCAGGAAATTGATTCCTTCTTAAGAAAACTACCTTCCAAAAAAAAAAAAAAACGAAAAACAAAGGCCTGGATTTGGACCAGATGGCTTTCTTGTGGAATTCTACAAAACGTACAAGGAGGAACTGATAACAATCCTATTGAAAGTATTCCAGACAATCGAGAAAGATGGAACTCTCCCCAAATCATTATTATGCAGCTAACATCACATAGATACCCAAACCAGATAAAGATTCTACAAAGAGAGAGAACTACAGGTTAATATCCCTGGTGAACATAGATGCAAAAATTATCAACAAGATTCTAGCAAACTGGATTCAACAACACATCTAAAAATCATCCACCATGACCAGGCAAACTTTATCCCTGGAATGCAGGGCTGGTTCAACATCTGAAAGACCATAAATGTAACTGAATATATCAACAGATGTAAAAACAGGAAACATATAATTATATCATTAGACACAGAACAAACTTTCACTAAAATCCAGCATCCCTTCTTGATAAAAACTCTTGAACACCTAAGCATAGTAAGAACATACCTCAAAATAGTAGGAATCATCTATGATAAACTCACAGTCAACATATTGCTGAACAGAGAGAAATTGGAAGCATTTCCGCTAAAACCAGAACAAGACAAGGCTGCCCACTCTCACCTCTCCTGCTCAACATACAGTCGAATAGAGCAGTCAGACAACATAATGAAATTAGGGGTATCCAAGTAGGAAAAGAGGAAGTTAAGTGTTCCTTCTTTGATGACAATGTGATCCTAGTACTTGAAAACCCAAGAGAATCTGTCAAAACTCCTTGTGCTGATAAAGGACTTTGGCAAAGTCTCAGGGTACAAAATAAATGTGCAAAGTCATTCTCATTCTTATACACAAACAATAAACAGGTCGAAAACAAAATAAATAGGTAGCAAACAAAATAAAAAAGCACAATCCCATTCACAATAGCCACACAAAAAAATAAAGAAAAGAAATACCTTGGTATATTTTCAACCAGAGAAGTGAAAGATCTTTACAATGAAAACTATAAAACTCTGCACAAAGAAATCAAAGAAGATACAAACAAATGGAAAAATATTCCTTGCTCACAGATTGGAGTTATCAACATTGTTTCAATGTCCATCCTACCAAAGGCAATCTACAGATTCGACACAATACCCATTTAATTACCAACATCATGCTTCTCACATCTGGAAATGACAATACAGAAATTCATGTGGAAACATAAAAGACAACAAATAGCCAAAACAATCCTTGTAAAAGAAACAAAGCTGGAGGTATTATACTTTCATACTTTATGCTTTATTATAAGGCCACAATGATCAAAACAGCCTGGTATTGGTACAAGAACAGGCATATAGATAGACCAATGGAACAGGATTGAGATTCTGGAAGCAAAATTTCAATTTCTTATGCAACTCATCTTCGACAAAACCTCCACCAACAACCACTGGTGAGGTGAGAACCTATTCAGTAAATGGTGCCAGGAAAACTGGCTGACCATGTGCAGAAGAATGCAACAGGACCCCTACCTATCTATCATCATACACAAAAATCAACTCCAAATGGATCAAAGACCTAAATGTAAAACCACAAATGTGAAGAATCTTAGAAAATGAAGGTGACACCTTGCAAAAATTGGAATAGGCAACCGACTCCTGATTAAAACCCCAAATGCCCATCCCATAAGAGATATGATAGACAAGTGGGACCTAATCAATTTGAAAAGCTTTTGCAAAGCAAAAGAAACCATCAAGAGAGTGGGGAGACAATCAATGGGATAGGAAAAAAAATTTGCTAACTGTATATCTGACAAAGGCCTAACATGCAGAATCTATGAAGAACTTAAACATGCCAAAGGGCAGGGGGACCCCAAAAAACTGCTCTATTAAAAAGTGGGCAGAATTTATGAATAGAAACTTCTCAAAAGGATGTATATGAGCAGCTAACAGATACTTGAAAAAATGCTCAGCCTCACTTATCATCAAAGAAATGCAAGTCATAATAACACTGAGATACCACCTAACTCCCGTCAGGATGATCATCATCAGTAACTCCGAAAACAACAGATGCTGGAAAGGAGGCAGGGAAAAGGGACCACTTCTGCCCTGTTGGTGACAGGGTAAGTTAGTACACCCCTTGTGGAAAACAGTGTGGCAGTTTCTAAAATATCTAAAAATCAACATTCCATACGACCCAGCAATACCCCTTCTGAGAATATATTCAGAACTCAAATCATTCTAAAAAAAAAAAAAAAAGATACTTGTGCACACGTTTATTGTAGCACTATTCACAATGGCAAAAATATGGAATCAAACATGTTGTCCATTGAAAGTGGACTTGATTTTTTTAAAAAATGGGCACATATATACACTGGAATATTATGCAGCCATGAAGAAGGGCACAATTATGGACTTTGGAGCAACTTGAATGGATTTAGAGTCTATCATAATCAGTGATCTATCACAGAAACAAAGACGGAGTACCACATGTTCTCACTCAAATGTGGTGCCTGAACATTTATCACAATACTATAAGAAAGGTATTGGCAGTAGCAAGACACTGCCAGGGGAGGGGAGACACATAACATCAATAAGGGTACCTGATCTCAAACCCGGTGAAGTGGGGACCAAAGGAAGGTTCAAATTTTATCTGTACAACGACCACTTATACACCTAATCCTGAATTGTACCCTTCATCTTTAAAACAAAAAAGTATATATATTTGCCACTAAAAAAGAAAAAATAATAATAATAAACTTACAACTCATATGAGGACTGATTTCTGGTGAATTAATTGTACTGTATATTTTAAAGTCTGCTGTAGAATATGCTTCATTCTAGATTTGGTATTTACATTCTGTTTTCTCATTTTAGGTTTTGTTTTTATAAATAAATATCTCTTGAGAGGTCAGATAGGATTAGTTCATAATTAGAGAGGTGATAATATTCAACACCTCCATACTGAAGATAAAAATGTATCATCACTGAATAAGACATGATGTATGAACTGGATTTTATAGCTAGTGGCAAACATAACTTATTTTATCCATTGAGAAAACGTGCTTGGAGCACATGAAAACAGTTCCCTCTCCCACATACATGATGCTTTTCCTACTAACCTTTGTGCAGTCTTGGAATTCAACAACCACAGCCTACACAAAAAGTCTGAAGCCCAAGGAGACAATGTAAAATAATTCTATGCTATTAGTTAATGGAGAAACCAGGGCTGCATCAGAATCTCCTAAATGCAGTGTGATTGGACAACATTTTAATTCTTGAGATTTTAGAATGTAACATTACATTGTGCATGCAATTGTTGATTTCACAAATGTATTTTAAGTTAATTTTTCACCAGAAGGCACAATGATAAGAACGAGTTTACAGGTCAAGTGAGTTAGGTGCTAGGCACAACTCAACAAGCAATAAACATTATAGTTGTACCCAAGTAGTCTAATCTCTCTAGCTTTCAGTCATCTCACTTCAAAAAGAGTAAGGTTTGAATTATATGACTTCTAAAATCAATTATCACAATCGCTGCCATGAGAGAGAAAAATCTGTCCTATAGAAGAGGACACAAACTTGCTCTCATCTGTCTAGAAAGCAGAAATAAGATTTTTGCTATGATAAGTGTAGAAAGACAGCTCTGGCTCAATGAAGGTTTTCTGGCTGTTAGAGTTGATCAAAAACTGGAATGACTACTTTGTGAGGTTAATCCAGAGCATATCTTCCATTAGTTACACTCCAGAGAGATTCTAGCAATGAGCGGAAATCTGGTCTATGTATCCTTAAAGTTCATTTCAATTGGATGAATTTATAATTCAGTTGCTTTCAAATTAGTATGTATTATAAAATAAAATATACTTGAAAGTACTTGCCAACCAACCAAAGCATTTACATTCCATTAGCCTTTCTAGATTTCTCATTACTTGCTTCTATCAATACTGAAAGCCAAATGTGATTAATAGTCACCAAAATATCTAACTTCAAATTTTTTTGGTAATTGTGTAGAGAAAGATAGACACTGGAGCTAGAGTATTTCATGTATGATGACTACTGATCTGCCTAGTCCTCAATTGTACCCCACATCTTAAAAAAAAAAAAAAGCAGCAGCAGTTATGAGCTCAGTACAAGGCAACATTTTAATCTGAGAATTCCTTAATATCTGAGCAGACTCTGTTCTTATCTGATTCATTAAAGGAGATGAAACTTCAAAAGTATAGACTAGATGACCTTTAAGATTTCCTAAGAAGACTAACAACAAAAACTCTTCTGATATATCACAGTTCCTTTGGAGTTCAAGGAGGAGCCATTCCACTGAAATTTTTTGTCTGTCCAAAATCTGATTTCACTTCTGACCTTTGGAAAGGCACAGTTGTATGAGAAAAACAAAGATATTGATGAAATCGAGAACCCATGTCATCATGTCTTTTAAAATTGGGCTGTATATAAGACTATCAATCAATGCCTGTTGGGTAATGGATTGGAAACTTTTTTTTTTTAAACTCCAGAATGGAGTATCACTTCCTGTAGTTCTAGTCACTCACATACCTGTCTGATGGGTCTTGATGTCTATTTGTTATGAGCACATTAGTGAAATGTCACATTTTATCTATTCTGTCAATATTGACTAAATTTTTGAAGAAGTGAGCCTTTAGAAAAACTAGAGGGTACTATTTACTAACTGAAAACTGCATCCAGATAGTAAACTATTCATGGTAACTAAAAAGTCTGAAGAGAACAAAGCCTAAGGGAGCTTCTGTCAAAAAATATTTGTCCTGTTCCCTCATGGGACCATTTCAAAATTACTCTTTGCTGTTTTGTAAACAGATGGCATGATTTCTCAGAGCTGTGGTAAAGGCCTAATTGCAAGCATTGATGTCAAGACTGTAGGGACCAACCAAGGGAAGATTATAGTACAAATAAGTCAGAAAACTTCCTATTAAAACTATTTGTGTTTGAGCATTTCTTCATGTGTTTGTTGGCTGCTCGAATGTCTTCTTTTGTGAAGTGTCTGTTCATATCTTTTGCCCATTTTATAATGGGGTTGTTTGTTTTCTTCTTTTCAGTACGTTTCAGTTCCTTGTAGATCCAGGATGTTAAGCCTTTGTCAGACCTCGAGTTGGCAAACACTTTTTCCCAATCTGTAGGCTGTCTCCCTGCTCTCTTGATGGTTTCTTTGGCTTTGCAGAAGCTTGTCAGTTTAATAAGGTCCCATTTGTCTATCTTCTCTTTTAAGTCCTGTGGGTTTCGGGTTTTGTACAGGAATTGGATGCCAGTTCCGATTTCCATGAGAGTATTTCCTTCCTTTTCTAAGGTTCTTATGGTTTGAGGTTTTACATTTAGGTCTCTCAGGGAGATGCAAATCAAAACCACACTGAGATATCGCCTAACTCCAGTCAGAATGGCAATTATCAACAACTCAAAAAATAACAGCTGCTGGAGAGGGTGTGGTGAAAAGGGAACACTTCTACACTGTTGGTGGGAGTGTAAACTAGTGCAACCTCTGTGGAAAGCAGTGTGGTGATTCCTAAAAGCTCTAAAAATTGACCTTCCATATGACCCTGCAATCCCCCTACTGGGAATATACCCTGAAGAACACAAATCACTCTATAAAAAAGATACCTGCACACGTATGTTTATCGCAGCATTGTTCACAATAGCAAGAACCTGGAAACAACCATGCTGCCCCATCAAAAGAGGACTGGATTAAAAAAATGTGGTACATATACATGATGGAATACTACGCAGCTATAAAAAAAAAACAAAATCATGGATTTCGCAGCAACCTGGATGGAACTAGACTCTATAATACTGAGTGATCTCTCACAGAAACAAAGATCAGAATATCACATGTTCTCACTCATATAATGGACCTTGAACATCCAATGTAATACTATAAGAAAATGACTGAAGGTACTGGGAAATTATGGGGGGGGAGGGGGATGGGATTAACAGTAGCAAATATCTGTCTGGGACTGGGAAAACACCTCTTAACAACAGGGTGCCTGAATGAAACGTAATTGTACACCTAACCCTTAACTGTACCCCACAAAACCATAATAAAAAATACTGATTAATTATTAAAAAAAAATTAAAAAAAACTATTTGTGAATGCCTGGAAGTTTTTACTATTTTTTTTTTCCTAACTTTCCCATAATAGTTTTCACTCAGGGCTATTTGAGGGTTCTATTATATCCTACCCTGAGAAGCTGGCTATGAGGATGAGACAGAGTAGGCAGTGCTCAGATGCCACATTTAACAGTTCAACTACATGTGACAAATGTGTATTCTGTAAGCAGAACACTTGTCTTTTCTTGCAGTTAGTACTTACAAAAATAGTAAACAACAACCCCAAACAAAGAGCAAGTCACCTTTTCACCTATAGAAATCTCCAAGGTCTGTAATTTAAGCTCTAAAACTGTTGGGGATCTGACTTTGGAAGTCTCTTCATAGAGCACTGAACTCCATGCTATGGCACCAAATCAATGAAGATAAAAAAGAACATCAAAAAGTCTTCCCTGCTGGAGTTTTGTTGTGTTTTGTTTTGCTTTTTATTATTTTTATTTTTTATTTTTAAATCAGGGAATATAAAAGTAGTTTCTAGTCAAAAATCTACTTCTGTTCAAAGAGAAATTTAAATGAGTTATTTTACTCAGTAGAGACTCACATTATTCTGGATCCCCAAGATGACTTCAGTTAAGGGTACCTCCTGTTCTCAGTATTATACTTAAAACCCAAGCAAAGATGAAGATAGGAGCCTCAAATATCCACTTTCTGAAGAGAGCTTACAGAAAATTACAGTCACACCTTTTCACCTAGGCTTGCTAAGCAGCATCAGGATTATATCTAGCACCAACCACCTACATCTCCACCTTTGTGGTCTATACACAGATAGTACTGGGAAAGCAGGTGGTGAGGGAACCATGAGGTAAGGACAGTGCAGTTCTTTTTTTTTTTTTTTTTTTAGGTTTTAGTCTTGTTTTGTAGTTTAGGTTGAAGTGCAGTGCAGTGGTGCAATCATAGATCATGCAATCTTGAACTTCTGGGCTCAAGTGATTTTCCTACCTCAACTTCCCAAGTGGCTGAGACTACAGGTCTGTGTCATCATGCCTGGATATTTAAAAAAATGTGGAGACAGGGTCTCAATATGTTGCCTGGGCTGTTCTTGAACCCCTGGACTCAAGAAATCCTCCCACCTTGGCCTTTGAAAGCACTGGGATTACATGGATGAACATCTGCTCAGACAGGACAATGCAGTTTTTGTGCAAAGAGGGAACACCAGAAGGAGATATGAGGGTGCTTAGTCACTAATACTACTGCTCCCCACCTCTCAAGTCAAATCCCTCACAAAGCCTGGGAATTTCTATAAGATGAAAATGCTAATTTTGGCTTATCTCACCCTCTGTCATGCTCATTAGGAGAGAATAGAAGACCAGTGGGGATTGGTAATAGAGTAGCCCATGACAGTCTGACCTCCTGCTATTTAAGTGGCAAGGTTCTGTGACATTCTGATGGGTTAAGTTCATATTACAGGAAAAGGCTGGTTTTGAGGCATCTTGCCAGTACTTAAGAGAGACTTTTTAAGGCCCCAGGACCCCAGAAGGGACTGACTGCTGGTAACAGGGGTTAAGAAACCAGAAAATGATCACAGAATTTAATCTAATTTTCAGTGTGAAGGCACAAAAAACCTTTAAAGAACAGCTTTGCACCTTCTGGAAGAGTCAGCATGTCAACACCTGTCATACAGGTTACTCAGTAATGGCCAGAGATGCAGGATCATCAACCAAGAAAAAGAGCTGTGACCAGGATACCAGTTAAGTAATGAAGACATTTAATTTCTATCACCCCCCTTTCCTAAAGCAACAGGAATAAAAATAACATAGTCAGTGCCTTTCTTTCTATGTTAATGTTGGGTAAGTAAAGACAGACGATTCCAGGTCCTTCAAGCCGTGGGTCAGGCCATTGTTGAGAAGATAAAATGTTTAAACTGATTCTAAGATTCAAGTTTTAAACTGAACTGGGCCTATTTTTAAATAACTCAAAATTTCAGTAAATAGATAATATCTAATAGAGATATCATTAAGGAACAAGGAAAGGATATTTGACATGAGGTGGCAGGGAAGAATGATTCAAAGAAGCAAAGCCATTTCATGTTTAGATTCTAATGAGTTGAGGCTCCTTAATAGAAGCATTATATAAGTTTGAAATTTGAATGAAATCTGACTTCCAGAATTGTTTCTCAATCTTGAACGTTTAAAATACCTCTGGAATTTTTAAATTAGCCAACCCTAATCTGAATTTTTTATAAGAATCCACAGTAATTATAATGTTAGTCAGCAGACCATACGTCAGGAATCATAAAGGGACAGTGAATGTTAAATATTCTTAGTTTGAAGACATCTAAAAATGTTTAAACCATTATGGTTTTGACACTATTACTTTAAAATTAAAAAAACTAGGAATATACACTTAAGAAAGTGCATATTTTCAAAGTTTCCAAAGTTTGAAATCCTTTTCACAGAAAGGATGCCATGTTAGTTTCAGAGTAGAATGCAGAACTTCAGAATGTTGGCTCATTTGATAGTTTGTGACCTAAATATAGTTACATAAAAAAATCAAGTGAGAATTTTCTATCAGTGCAGTAGCGTTCTATTTATAGGATATCTGATTAATTTAAAATTTCCCATGAAAACTAAGAAATAGAATGCTTATATAGATGGAAAGACAATGAATAAATATTCCAAATCTTTAAGTTACCTTTTCAATGAGTAGCAGTTGTTGTTCAGTATATAGTTTTGAGTGAGTGACTATTCATTTTTTACAATAAAACGATCATTTCTCACTTAACACAAACTCCTGAATATTTTAAAAATAAATATGCAGAAAAGAAATATATTTGTTTCTTTCCATTTTCATGAGTACCCACTATTAACACATACACACACAAATACACACTCTCAAACACACCAATTAAAATTAAAAAAAAGGTCCTTGAAAAAAATAAGCTTAACTTTAGGACTAAGCAACTAATACATGGAAAGTAAAATGGAAACATCTCTAAGTTATATCAAAGATCTTTATTCTTTCTTTCTTGGAATGGATTGCTTCTTTAAGTATTAGAGAGCCACACAAACTACGTTTGAGATTGAAGAAACGCTGTGATGACAGTAGAGTTGCTGTGAGGACAGTGGGAACGTAAAGTTTAGTATGTTGGCAAACATAAAATCAATATTATATCATACCAATGTGCATCTTAGAGAGCATTACACTTTTAATAAAGCAGAAACATGGTCCACTAAAATTTAACTGTCGTAAAATCTGAGCTGACAAATAGGCAGAGAAGTCTAAGAATAGAGACTTAGGTTCCAGGGCTGTTTTTTGCCTCCTTTAATTTTCCCTTCGCTTGTTACACTGACTGGAGTTTGAATCCAGTATTTATCACTTGTTAGCCATTCGGCTTGGACAAGGAATCTGACTTCTCTAAGCCTATTTCTTCGCTATGAAATGATACTTTAACACTACTATGGTTAAAGGAAGTAGAGTTACTATGAAGTTCAAGCAAGAGCATACATTTAAATAATTCAGCACAGTGTCTAACTTTTTAGTTTCTACCATTATTACTATTACTCTTACTACTGTTGTTATTTTGAACTAATGAAAACTAATAAGCATCTTTCTAATTTTTTTCCTGGATCTTTACTTTTTTGGCATTTACTCCTCCTTTCCTAGCTTTTCCCCCTTCTCTTGAACACTGTTGCCAAATACTCTCTGAAGGTCTTTAGATTTCAGTTTTGGTGTATTAGCTTTGCATTGCATTAACATGGCCTAAAAAAAGTTTATTTTTTATTTTCTTTTCAATAAAGGAATCATTTACTTGGCATTAGTAAGTGCACACACGACAATTTAAATCTTCACAAATATTATATTGTTTGATATTTTACTATTTGTGGGTCCACAAGATGACCTTAAAATATTTTTATCACAGATAAACAGAAAAATAAAAATAATGTGTCATACTGCAATGATTATCCAATTTCCTTGAAAATTAAAACATCGATTTAAAATTAATAAGTAGATGTTGTGCAACTGTGTTCTAGTGTCTGTAGCTAGTTTGTGAGATTATTTGAGCACAATGTCTACAGAGGGTGTGGTAAAAGTTATAGGCTTATTTCTTATAATTTTAAGAAAGTTATTTGGGGCTGCTTAAGGGGTGTGTAATTCAAGGGTAAGACTGGAAGTATAAGTACCTGAAGTCATATGATCTTAATGACTTTAGATGAAAGATGAAGAAAAGGTCACATAAAGGGAAAAATATGCATGCATAGAATTGTTTATCTCTGAATCTTTATCTAGATGAAAATGTGATCATTATTTTGCATTTTACATCTTCAGTTTTACAGGCCTTGTTGAAATGTTCAGACTTGATAATCTCAAACTTCTAAAGCATAAAATATAAAATAAATAGTGGAAATGAGGGACCATTTTGTTAGAGAAAAATTGCTAAGTAAATATGTGTTATAGGGAAGTTGTATAATCTGGATATTATGAGCAATTCTTACTTTATGTTTAGGCATTCAATAGAAGCTATTTTAAACAGAGCTTAGATCTCCTCCTTTGATACATCTTTTCCTCAGTTCACCCTTTTCATAATCATGTTCAGTGTGCATAAATTTACATACTGTTTAATTATGGCATATTCTCGGGCATGCACACAATGTCAAGTCACATCAATAGTCATTTTGTTTTCTCATTGGAACAAATTATTTCCTGGTTTATTAATATGACAGCCCTTATTAAGGTTTTACTTATTTTATGAAAAATGTTATTGATTTCATAATTTTTTTCTAATTAGGTTATATAAGTCTACATGTGGATATTGTATATGTGTGTGTGTGCACTTTTTTGTACAAGGGGATAAGTTATTACACAAATTTGTTTATTGCAATTTGAGTTATAATGGATTATGAGTAAAAATTCAAACTGAGTTTGGGAAGGTATGAAAACTAGCATCCAGAGTTGTTTTTTTTCCCCTCATCTTTTGCCCCATATTATCTCCAGAAACAAATGACATCTATTTGAGATAAAATTGCTGCTATAATTTAGATGAATTTTCATAACGTACATTTTATATATATAGAATGTGCTTTATTTAGTTTGTATGTAAATTTTTTGTAAAAAAGGATTTTTCATATGAATATTCTATTCATTTTATATTCCCACCATTATATGTTAAAAATTAAACCCTGAATAAGTTAAGAGCCTCAGAGGTGTGGTATAGCAGACTGTAAAACTGCCCAGGTCTCTGATCTTCTGATCTCAAGCTCTTTCTAATCTATCTTTCAGTTTTTCCAATGAAACTCTCTCCAGACATCTGGAAAGTATAGCTCTGTTATCAGGCCCATATGAATGCAAGATCCAACTATTGTTTTACTTTTTTACTCTAGTTTAAATGGGTAATTTGACAGTCTGGCAAGGATATTGATCTCTGTCTAGAATTTACCTACCTATGGAGAGTTCTAACAAAATTATCTATAATTAGTTTTTTTGCATTGGTTAGAACTGCATGTCACAATGACCAAAATCATAGGTTTGATGCCTGTATGATGCTTAGATTTCTTTCTTAAATGCTAAAGTTCAACCTGACAGCAAATATCAGCAAGAAGATCTGCTTAAGGATGTTTTATGGGAGAGAAGGGAGGCTGATAACCTTCAATACAAGGAAATCTGAAGTGAAAATAATCCAGAAAGTTTTGCAGGACGATGAGTTACAACTTATCACTGAGGTCACAGCAGAATGCTAGAAGAGCCATTGAGAACTGTTTTCTAAAGATATAAAACACGATATATTTCAATTTAAATAGTCAACAAAATGTAGAATTTGAACAGGAAATATATTGAAAATAATATAGAAGCATTATCCTGCTATTGTACTAAATCACAAGATAAGTGGATCTATGAGACGGAATACGGTTATTATTTGTGAAACATAGCAAACTATATAAAAAATAAAAATTCCCAAACAAAATCATACTTCAGAAGAAGAAAAAGTGATTGATTTGAAAGGCTAGGCTTCAAAGTTGGAGAACTTTTCTACCTAGAAAAGGTGAAAATTTTAAGTATATAAAACAAATAAAAGTCTTTTTCTAGGATAAACAAAATGAGAGGTATCTATGTGGGCATTTCTTATAAATTAGGTATTACAGTTCTAGGGAATATCCTCTGAAAATGGGAGAAAAGTAAATTTAGTACAGAGTAAAAAGTATTATTACAGAGTGCTATGGGTTGAAAATGTAAGTTAGTTGAAGATGACTTGAGAAAAAACTCATAAACAGAGTCCCAACCTATCACTGGAATGATTAACATGATGGAAGATGCACTTGAAAGTCACGGCATTTCCATAAGCTGTTCAGTCTTGTTATTATAAATTTAAAATCCTACAATGGATGAACTATGAAATATCCTGCTAAGGAACTTGTGGCTACTTATTTTATCAGATAGGTTTGATGCCTGTATGAGAAAATATAGAAGTTTCATTAAGTTATCATTAAATCAGACCATTTCCTTTTGGCTATATCACATTTTGGTAAAAGGTTAAAGCATTCCTACCCTGATATCTTTAGCCTCTCCCTCCCTCCAGCCTTTCTAAAAGAGATCAATTTTCACTGCCTTAATTATTATAGCTCAGACGACAGGATGATAGGATTCAACAGGACTTTAGATGTCATCCACTCTCTAAATCATTTTATAGATGCATACACTGAAAATACTGAGATGCTGTTACCACCTATAATTTAATACATTCTTAGTGGTATAACCAGGCATGTAATAGAAGTCTGTTAGTGGTATAACCTGGGCATGTATTCAAGTTCAGTGCTTTTTCCACAACAGCCCAGTGACACAGAGCACACCCGTTATGATCAAGAATCTAGTAAAACACTTATAACTCTTGGATATATGAGGCATCCAGTCTCAGATATATGCGGCATCCACATTTCACCAGACTTGATGAACAATATAACTGTTTGAAAGCTATATTTGATACATAATCATGCTTTTCCTCATGTCCTGTTATTTCAGCAAGATAATCATTCTCATGCATTTTTTTTTTATTCTAGAAAATCTCTTTTTCATCCAAAAAATTCCCAGATATATTGACTCCCCACAGTCAGGATACTTTAGAAAATGTTGCCTTTAGCAGATTTTTTTGGGGTGGTGGAGAGCTGGAATTTTTTGGGTGGGGGAGAGATGTGGTTTAGTTTCTTCCAGCCAACTTTCATGGAATATTCTGTTACAAGATTGGTATGGAACAGGTAGCCAATGACTGTTTTCATTATAAAAGTTATTCAAAGTTTGGAGCTTCTCTTTGTGTAATATCATTTACCATTTTATGCTATTATATCACATATCTATTTGTTACCCATTTCCTCTAGTAAAATTTAAACTTTATAAGAGCAAGAATGTTTTGTTATTGTTGTTTTACTCTTGTATCACAGTCACCTTGCACTGTGCTTACTGCCAAGAAAGTACTTGACACATTTTTATTGATTATATAAAGAAAAAGTTAGAAATAGTTTATCTGCTTATGCTGTATTGTATATATAGTATTTTTCAAAAGTGAAAAGTTCTGTGTTTAATTTGAGACATCAGGGCTTTTTTGACATCCAATGCAAGTTACTCATAATGAAAAACATAATCTCCTAAACTCTTCTGTAAGAATTGTTCCAAAAAAATTTTCTATGAAGCAAACTCTTAATAAAATTTGTCCCGAATGAGAGATATTTAAGTTAAATAAGACAGGCAGGATGATTTTATCTCTAATATTAACTGTAATGTTATAAGTATTTTATTCCAAAAGAAACTTACAGATTAATTAAATTTTTTTCTAATTTGACCATGACCATACTTTATGCAATGCTGATTTATGATAACTTACTCTATTTTAAAGTTGACTTGAAATGTGTGATTTTCAGTAACATAAGTAAAACATCAAATCTTGTCCCTGTGATCTTTTCTTATTGTCAGTATTTAACATGCAGTTTTATAATTTTTTTAAATTGATAAGTAGGTTTATCTAAAATTCAGAAGGCTATCCTTTTTTTTCTGCCTTGTTCTCATCTTATAGTCTCTTCAGCAATTTTGATAGTTAACCCAAGCTGCTCTTCTGAGATTGTGAATCATGAAATTTGTCACATAGTTTCTAATTGCTAAATGATGAGATGGATATGATACGAGAGATTTAAAATGATGAGCTAAATTGAGAAAATGTGATTTCTCAGCAAACCACAGTAAGATAGAGGACAGAATAATTAAAATGTAAATTTTAGCTATGGCTACAATAACAAGAAGAAAGAAAAATAAAACTTTCACTACCTATATTAAGATTTTCTAGCTGGGCGCGATGGCTCATGCTTGAAATCTCAGCACTTTGGGAGGTGGAGGCAAGAGAATTGCCTGAGCCCACAGGTTCGAGACTAGCCTGGGAAACATGGAGAGAACTCGTCTCTACAATAAATCAAAAAATTAGCCGGGTGTGGTGATGCACATCTGTCCAACTACTTGGAACTTCCAGCTACTTGGAAGGCTGAGGTGGAAGGATTGCCTGAGTCCAGCAGGTCGAGGCTATGGTGGCCATGATTGTGCCACTGCACTCTAGTCTGGGTAACAGAGTGAGACTCTGATTAAAAAAAAAGAGAAAGATTTCTACTTTACAATGATTTGCTGCAGATCTAACATAAACATATTGTTTAATGTTCTATTATTTTGATTTTAATATAGAGGTCAAAGGCAAACTTAAATGGATTAATTTTGTAAAGGTTGCAGTTACTTTAAGTATTGAATCACTAATTTTTTAGAGTGAATTTTACTTTCTTTTAGAAAGCTTACCAATTAAGAATATTAGAATGATTATATATGACCAATGAGATATGTTGAAAAAATTTTAATAAGCAAACAAACAAAAAACCCCAAAATCATTCATGGAATATGAAGTCCTTTAAGTTTGGAATTCTAAAACCTAAGATTACATTCTATGCCTGAATTTGAAAGCAGGTTCATCACAGCTTGTAAAATATCTATTAGCTTTGTGGATTAAGTGTCAGAACTACAGGGTCAGAACCTGTTTTAAAAATTCCTAAGTCCTAAACAGTAATTAATATTATCTTCTGAGCAACAAAATTCCATGGCAGTAACATGTTTTTATTATATTTTCTATAGTAACACATTTACCCAGGACCCACGGTAATATCATCCACTCGACGATGGTTGGTGGTGGACCTTGCCTGTTCAAGTCTGACCTGTCGATGTGCTGAGAGGCAAGCAGCAGCAGGAACAGAAAAGTCAAATAGGAGGCTGTGTGGCAGATAAACTTGATAAATGGTTTTCTGATGAACAGTCCAAGTGGGCTTTTAGGAGCTATCAGGTAGCACACAGAAAAGACAGGAAAAAGAAGTCCTATTATGAAACATGTCACCATCTTCACTGCCCAGTGCCTTCTCCGCCAGCCTGGAAACTCATCGTACCAGCGAGATGCCAGCAGCTGTTGACAATTGGGCTGAGCAACAAACTAAATAAAAAAGAAAGGAAAAGGGAAAGTGTGTCAGTGTTATGTGAAATGGTTTCAATTCATCAATAAAAACACAGTAATCTTTAAAGATCGAAATTTTGTTTCATTTAAGTTTTTTATAACTTATTTTTAAATTTTTAAAATTTATTCTATCTTTTTGTTAATAGTTTTAGAGGGCAAGTAGTTTTCAGTTACATGGAAACATTGTAGAGCAGCAAAAAAGTCTGGGTTTAAGTGTACCCATCGCCCCATCTGTGCTCATTGTACCCGACAGGAGATTTTTCAGTCCTCCACCCTTCCCACTCTCCCACTTCTGAATCTCCAATATGCATTATACCATTCTATATTTTACATTTAAATAATCAAAAGGTTTTGAATCATTAATTGAGACAATCCCATTTATTGAATGTTTATTATACTCAAAGTATAGTGCCATGTGCTTGGTGAGAAACTAGTAAAGTCAAAATTCTAAGTCTGCATGTGAAGGAGCAAAAAGAGAACTGAGAAGTAAGAATATTCATAGGATATGACGATAAGTGAACAAAGCAGTCTACAAAGATACACATACACACATAAAATATATGAATGTGGCCATTTCTTGGTTTAGTGGCTATTTCTTGGTTACAATATGACACAATTTTTATTTTTATATTTGTAGGTGCTGTTAACACTTAAAATAATATTTATTACTTTCACCATCAGAAAAAGTAAACATTCTATTAATTGACTTGAGGCAATAAGAGAAACTCGAGGAGGAATGTTATGATCACTGGAATGTAAATCATCATAGCTTAATTTGGTAGAAACAACACAAATACTTTACCTAAGTATAACTAGTTTCCATATACAAAACATTTCACAAACATGACATCATTTTATCCTGTCAGCACGTTTGCGATGTGGCCTAGACCATACTAACTCTATTTTAAGGATGAGGTCAGATGGGGTTATAAGAGGTCGCTGGTTACATATCTATTAAATGATGAAATATTTGAATGACTTAATTTTCTTGTATACTCTCTTTCTCATTGGGACTATCATTTAAACAGTACATGAATTAAGAGAAAAATTTCTCTTTCAGATAGAATCATCCAGGAATGCTTCCCGGGAGTAGGCATGTTTGTACAATCAGAAAAGGGAGAAGGCAATCCAAGGCAAGACATGGTGGATGCACAATAATAAATCCTGGTAAGAAAGTATACAGTGTGTTTAAAGATGCCCTGTGGGCAGTTTTGTTTGTCGTAGAAATTTAAGTTCCATGTAAGAAACTTGGAAAAGTTCTATTGACATCATAAAATAGGTTTACTCTATCAGCAAACTTAATAGTTAGTCCTTTCTTTTTTTTTTTTGAGTTGGTGTCTCACTCTGTCGCCCAGCTAATTTTTTGATTTATTATAGAGACGAGGGGTCACCAAGTTGCCCAGGCAGGTCTCGAACCCGCGGGCTCAGGCAATCCACTCACCTCAGCCTCCCAAGGCATGGGATTATAGGCTGAGCCACCGAGCCCAGTTTACTTAGTCCTTTCATAAGACTTCCTATCCACTCCACATTTCCCACTTTTCTTCTTCAGATCTAAGCCATATGAATCTCTTTTAGGCAGCACCTTTTTCTTTCTTTTAATGGTAAGCAAACAAGTAATCCCTGGGTACATAGAAAGGATGCCCTGTTTGGGACTAAAAGAAGAGATGAGGTGACTGATTGAAGGAGTAATTCTGTAACTGAGGTGTTCAACCATGGGGATTGGATGAAAAAAGGATCCTCATTCAACTATTTCTCATCTTCTCTTGTATACCTACTCATCAACGTATATAGTGGGCAAAGAAATACATAATAAATTGAATTGTTTATAATAATAGGTTAAGTAAACACAGAAAAAATACATCAGCATGCCGTTAAGACTGGGGCAATGCAACTTATATAAGCAAACTTCAAGTTCTGTAAAAAACAAAGTTAAATTTTGTAATCCAAAGAATATCTTTCCCTAATATACTCCTTGCCTATTAGTCCAGTCAAAGTTAGGTATTTGAAAGTGAAAATAGTTATTTTTGATGTATCTTTAGAATACCGACAATGAGTGTTATAGATCATTAACAAGCACCATTCTCTTTGTTTTATTTTTTTCTCCACACAATCCTTTTCATTAGCATTTCACAAGCAAATTATAATCTACCATTTTTAAACTTTTTTATTCTCCATGGGATGAAATATTCTTAAAGTATTAGAGTTTAGCACAGCTTAAAAATCTTTATGGGGGTGGTTAAAGAAACCTTTGGGAAATGCAGGATATAACATGAGTAGTTGTTATAATTTAATTAGTTCCTAAAAATTGAAGAAATATTATAAAGGACTAAGTACAAAACAACACATTTCACACATACAGAACAGTAAAGAAAGGTATGTATTTTGTTCAATATGTCTGAGGTCTTGGACTCAGCAACTCTGTTTTTTCTTGACAAAATCTCATTAAAGCATGGACAGTCCAGGTCAATTGAGTAAAGAACTCTATTGGGAGATTTAAGGTTTGTTTGGGTAAATATTTCTGCTGACTAATACACACACATAGACTGTGTTAAGTTACCTGGAAGAAGCAAATAGTTTAATCTTCATAAAACACCTGCCATTGCCAAATGCAGGTTTTTTTTTACTTATGCTGTTTTTCTTGAAATTGCCTTTATTTTAATTGTTGGAAAGTATACATCTGTGCTTAGTAAATGAAAAATGTACTCAATGTTATATTAAACACAGATACAGAGAGGTTTCTGTAGAGATAAAGAATAGATAAAAGTCTATATAAGAGCAGCAGTGAGTGTGTAAAATATACAAGTTCCAAAAAATGTGGATATTATTTGGCTATAAATTTGTTCTACTCATGGGATTGAAATACTCCCCCCCCCAAATTCCTGAGAATTACCACAAATTCAAATATTCTCACAATAATTTCACATCCCCCCCTTTAAAAATCAAACCTGTTATTTACTTGTCTCCATCAGCATTTCCTAAAAGATATTCCATTAATTAGTAGACTTTCCATGAAAAAATGGATTTGTTTGTTAAATTTGTATCCAAATTAAGAATTAAAATCATTAAACTTTTATATTGCAAGATTTTTCAGTCTTTAGTTGCTAAATCACTTCAATTATCTCTTGTATTCCCCTTCCTCTCTCTCTCCCTCCCTCCCTATCTTCCTTCCTTCCTTCCTCCATTTTTTCTTCCTTTCACCTTTTCTTTCCTTTATGCTTCCTTCTTTGTACTTTGTTTTTTATTCCCTTGCTACCTCTTTCCTCTCCTTCTTTCCTCTCACCCTCCCTTTCTCCTTTCCTCCCACACTTCCTTCCTCCCTGTATTTTTCTCTCTGTCTGCCTTCTCTCTGTGTTTACTTGTATTATTTGGAGTAATGCTCAGCTTTACTCAATCCCCTTCAAAGGATCCTCTCAGAGAGGGGCCACCTGTCTCTCTGACAGCAACCACCAGTCATCCCAGCAAAATCCTCTCTAGATGGGCAATCATGTTGCCTGTAGCATGCTTGGAGCCTACAGCTCCTGCCTCATCTGCTCCATGGTCACACACACACAATGAGTTACAGGAACTACCATCATCTGCACCATTCTAGTACTGAAGAAGTAGGGTTTGTTTTTAGGCACACTTTATTATAGTCCCCTTCTTTCTCTAAACTTGAGGTTGGCCAGTTCCAGCACAACTCTTGCTATCACATTAAAATTCATATTAAAACACTATATAAACTTTCAAATTTGCATTTGTGCCATGCATTTATAGAATATACTGTGAAAAAAAAAAAACCAAAACTTCCCATTCCTCTCTTTCAATAACCTTTAAAAGTTTTAAAAGTCTGATCTCATGATTATTTATAGGATCACTGAGTCAGAGGAGTCCAAATATTGAAGACACTGAAAATTATTGAATCTAATCTAATTCTTACAAATAAAAAAATTAGATCTGGTGTCATTGATTCAAAAGCAACTACTTGAAATGCTAAAACCCCAAAATATAATGACAACAAAAAAAGGATGATGAGAAGATAAAAGATAAAGCCGAAGGTTATGTAAAAATGTACTTTAAAAAAAATGCAGCTCTGATAATTAAAATCACAGTGGTTCAGCTTTATTTGATATATGCCCTTTCTTCATCCTTTCAGTTTTTAAAAAATATTTTTCTAGCATAAAAATTTGAATTTAAAGTTCAGACTGCAGCCACATTTTCTATAAGAGCAAAATCTAGATTCTGGGACTAACCATCATCACTACTTTATCCACATTAACTAAGTCAGATAGTTACATGAGTCTCAATTGACTGCTGACTGATAATAAAGAGAGTTGAAACTTTTGGATTAACTATATTATATTGATTTACATAAAGGCAATATTATTCCTTTGCTCAAAAAGGCCACAAATTCATATGCATGCCAGTTTGCTCTGGCTCTTACTGATTCTTCTTTAGGAATTAGAAAATAATCTATTTGGGGGAATTTTATTTCTCTGCCCAGAAATGTTTTCAACACCTTATTTTATGCTGTTGATATTAGAGTTTAAGGATGATTTATAGGAAAAAGATTTTCAGAAAATTATTTTGTTCAAAGCTGAAAACCCCTTTTTATCTTTTACTTCGTCACCCAAATCCTTTCATAGTTGCCAACAGACTTTAACCGTCTGAGTTTGTCCCCATTTCCTAGAGATATCTCTGGTTGTGTTTCTTCTGGTCTCCCTGAGCACACTTATACCACATGACTATTCAGAGCCTTCTAGGTTCTTCTACCTCATTAAGCAAAACATCATTTTCACTAGATCCTTCTTAATTTAAATAAGGCAATAGAATTCTGCATGGTCTATGAGTCAGTCATTGGCTAGATAAGTGGAAGAAGGACAGATCATGTAACTGTATAAGTTAATACAGAGCATTATATGACTTGTTATAAAAAAGATATAGGGAGGGACCTAGAATGGTGTGAAAGTGACTGGATTCAGTGGATGTGAGAAACATGGGAAGGTGGTAGATAACCTGAACAAAAAAAGATGTGTATACCTAGTTTCTTACAAGTATTTACTGCAGACATTACCATCCTCCTTCATTACGACTCTAAAGTGATCTGGCAAATCTCTTGTGTCGTGTGTGTGTGTGTGTGTGTGTGTGTGTGTGTGTGTGTGTGTGTATACACGAGCGCATGTGCGCGCCTTATATATTTGGATATTGTAGAGATTAGGAGCACATAAGGCTTGAAAAGAGACCACTGGAATTTGAATCCTGGATTTGTTGCTTCCTGATTTTATGAATGTTAATAAATCACTAAACTTTGTGTGTCTTTTTTCGGATTTGTAAAATGGGAATAATAGAGAAACTTATCTCATGGGGTTATTATAAAATTAAATGAATTAATGTATGAAAAACACAAAAGTTCCTAGAATATTGTACATGTCAATCATGGGGTTATTATAAAATTAAATGAATTAATGTATGAAAAACACAAAAGTTCCTAGAATATTGTACATGTTCAATGAATGTTAGATATTATTATTATTATATATACACACATATGTTTACCCACACAAGGATATGTGTATGCACACTTATATGACCAATATACTCATACACAAATATATATTTATAAACTTCTACACAAATATATAATTTGCATTCACTTTCAGTATATTAAGGGTATTGCATTTATGCCTGTTTATGTATTTTTACATATTATATAACATAATTGTAATTAATATAATGTCACAAAGTGGGTAATTAGCTTAAAGAGATTCTGCAAAAAATTGCATTCATAAAATGACTATAATTCAAACAGAAGAAAATACCAATAAAATAACTACTTGGCAAACTGAATTTTTATTAGCATTTTTAAAGGTAAAATAGATTTTTAAAAGTTTTAATCAAATTTGAGAACACACTGACTAAAAAAACTCAAGAATAATCAAGAAGACTAATTTACAAACTTTAGATTCTATCCTCTGCAGCCTATCTTGGTCAACAAGCACCTTTATCAGGTTAAAAAAAAATCTCCTACCCAGTCATAGAACCACCTAAGAATTTTTTTTAACATGCATGTTAAATTCAGATTTGCAGATTGGAATTCAAGGAATAAGTCAATGCATACTGTTGTGTCACCATGTCTGATGTCTACATAACCAGAAGGAAAGATAACTGAACTCCATGTAATAGTTGGTCTGACAGGGACAGGATTATACTTCTTAAGTCATTCTTGTGCTTAAATTCAAATTTAGTTTAACAGCTGAGCTGGGATGATAAGTGGGCAGTAATGGGAAGATGAAAATGGCAGAGGCAAAGGAAATAAAGTGGAATGGTGATTAATTCGACTTTGAATGCATTAAATATTGAACTTAGCAAACAAAAAAAAGCAAGCAAACAAAACCCAATTTAGGTGGTAGGAAGGTGGAGTCAATAAATACTGTTAGTTCATGGAAAATCACAAAGGGCAGCAGTTGGGTCAAAGTCTACATCTATTCACCAATGTTCCTTTCAGGGCACATAGAAAGAATTGTTTCAAACTATTATGGAAAATAGATGAAAAAATGCCAGTCATTTCTAGGTAACTACCTGTGCTTTCTTAAAAATAAATAGAGGTGTGGAGGCAGAAAATTATACAGTATTGAATAAACTACCAGTTGATTGTTGAGTCATGTAGATGAATAATAGATGAGAATGGTAGATGGAAAAGAGAGAGAAAGTTTTAGTCAAAATTCCTGCTTGCCTTGAATGGGCAGCTTCCCAGTCTCTAATGAGCCGCAAGCATTTTCTGAACAGCGGGGTGACATGTTCAGAAAGGGGTGTTCCACTCTGAATCAAAGTCTCCTGGAAAGACTCCCATTGAAGTCTGAACACAGTTCTACTCTCTTCCATTAGGGTAAGAATACAGAAATAAAATAATAATAATAATATGGGAATGGATATTAATTGCTATGAAAGGATATAGTCACTCTTCTTTTCCCTTCCTTGCTCATTTTTACACAATATCAAAATCTATTGTTTCTGAAAAAAACAATAAGTTTTATAGGACCTTATAAAACAGGAAACTGGCTGGGCTCGGTGGCTCAGCCTGTAATCCCAGCACTTTGGGAGGCTGAGGCGAGTGGATCAAGAGGTCCCTGAGGCCGTGGGTTCAAGACCAGCCCGGGCAACTTGGCAAGACCTTGTCTCTACATTTAAATAAGAAAAAGCTGGGTGTGGTAGCACACGTCTGTAGTTCTGGTTGCTTGGAAGGCTGAGGTGGAAGGTTCGCCAGAGCCCAGCGGGTTGATGCTGGAGTGGCCGTGAGCATGCGTGCCACTGCACTCCAGCCTGGACAAAGGAGTGAGACTCCAACTCAAAAATAAATAAATAAACAAACAAATAAATACAATAAAACAGGAGACTAACTTCATAACTTCTCTCCTGAATCAAAAGTTGATATCATAGAATAGTCTCTCCTCTGCCCTGCCAATTTATACATATCAGAACTATAAGTGAAGGGTTATATTTGCTTTAAGTATGTTAGGTTTTATAAACAGACAATTTTTTAACCTCTGGTCTCAGGATCAAGAATAAGATCACTTCATGTTATGTTCGCCAATCTTTTTTCCTTTTGCCAATCTCTTTTCTCTGACAGCAATCTAAATGTCTGACAACAGCTCTGCAGGCTATCTTGGCTAACACATTTTCTGTGCTAAAAAAAAAAATCATAATACTCAGTTGTTAATTATCTGTTCACTGAGGTTGGAATACAGCTAGCCTACAATGGAGAGATAAAAATTTATAGGCTTTGGAAGCAGCAGAGGCCACACAATAACGGACACCCCAGCTTGTGCTGTCTGCTCTAACCTGTAGGGCAACAGAGGGAGAATCTGAACAAAAACACATAAAGGAGACAAAAGGAGAACACAGTTCCCTATAACTTTGCCAGTCTTTGACATCACTTTCACAAAGCAGCGAGGAATAAGGAGTAAAGTCTCTGTTAAAAGGAAATTATTCTTTGGCATAATTTTTCATTCTTTCACTTTTGCTTACTCATCTAATTGTCACAGATTCCTGCAGATCAAGCATCTGTGGTGTTCCTTCCATGCAGGACCACCTCTCCAGTCTCTCTACTATACCTCTCATCTAGGTCCTGTGTCTCGCACAGAGATTATTGAATAATTAACTTTCTTCTCTGATTCTTTTTAAAAAACAACCTAAGTATGTTTCTAAAAATGAGGGATGCATTATTTCCTCTTCCTCATCATTGTCACGATTTTCACTTGCCTTTAGTGCAAGGTTTGCTCATTCTCATCCTGGTCTATGAGGCTTTCTATGTAGCTATCTGTGTTTTCTTAAAAATAGAGGTGTGGAGTTTCCTAAGTAAGTGTTCATCCAAATGTGAAAGGACAGATCATAAGACATGGATGAAAGATGACCTGAAAACAAAGACTGAGCTACTTAGAACAAAGACTAAGTACAAGAAAAAATTAGTTTTGAAAACTTAGACCTACAGTCATCAATAGGAATTCTTCAGAGAAACTCAACTTGTAACCCAAGGAGTATGAGTGTGAATAAAAACTTCACTGATTATTTTCTGATCCAAGGTCTTGCTATTATTTGTGGCTATTGAAATTTTCTACATATAAATTATATTTTCATATTTATGAGATTTTATTAAAATGAGTTTGCTCATTGTATTAGTTTCATAAGGGCTGTCAGAACAAAGTACCATAAACTGCGTAGCTCAGAAAGACATATTTTTCTTCTGACACTTCTGAACATGTAAAGTCAAAAATCGAAGTGTTGACAAGGTCAGGCTCCCTCTGAGGCTCTGGGTAGACTCTTTCTTTGCCTCATTCTACCTTATGGTAAGTAGCTGTCAATTATAGCATTCCTTGGCTTTAAGCTGCATTATTCCAATCTCTGTCTCTGACATCATGTGGCATTCTTCCTGGGTGTCTCACTTCAAATCATCTTCTCTCTTTTCATAAGGATACCAATGATATTGGTGTAAGGGCCCAACATACTCCATGATGACCTTGTTTTCACTAATTTTATGTGCAAAGACCCATTTCCAAATAAGACCACATTCTGAGGGGCTAGGGGTAATGACATTAGTAAATATATTTTAGAGGATACGATTCAAACTATAGCATTCTAAGTACTCATTTTCTAGTGGTTGCCTAGTATGTAGCTTTTGATTTTATAGTTTACATAAGAATTGTTATTTCAAATGTTACAAATATATTTCAAGTCCATTAATAATTAAAAAAATCCAGATACCTTCATTTTATAAACATTGTTTTATTAGATATTATGGTTAGCCCAAATCAATAGTTTAGATGAATTGAAGATATATTGCAATGGCAGATTGTGACCTTAGATCCCTGTCTTCAATTTTTGTTCAATTTTCTTCCATCTCCTATGTCCTATTTGTCAATTTTCTTATTTTATCACAAGATTGATGATAAATGACAATGAATAAGATGGAACAAAGAAGAGTAAAGTGTCAATAACATTACAAAATGTTGAGACTCTATACATAGGTAGCCAGTTCTCCATATAATGCACGTTCATGATTACCTGAAAATACATCATATTCCTAATACCATCTCCCATATTAGTATTATGCTACAATTAAATCTTCCTAAGGGTGTTCTGAAAACTACATATTTTAATGGGCATAAAGCATTACATTGCTTAGATAAGCAATAAACTAAGCAATTAATACATACTTGTCATTCAGTGGAGATACATTTTTTTCCAATGGGATTAAAAAATAGTGGCTGGAAAAATAAGGACCATAAACTTCGATCTGGTCCAGTACTATTCTTAGTGAAGAATTTTCCAAGGATGTTGGGGGAAGTATATGGATGGATTATCCGGGAGAAGACATCTGAGACTTAGTATTTGTATGTAGTAGGAATCTCCAACATAAGAAAAACTTTGAGTACTATAGCACTGCTTTGTTTGATAATATTTCTAATGTTAAATTATCAGCATATTTCTTCTACTGCAAAATTATCATATGAAAGTCACACATACATAAAACTCAATAAGGTCACAATTTATTTAACGTTTTGGATCATAACACTGCTTAGCCATATGTATGCATTATAATTATTAGTGTGGCACAATATCTATCAAGATAATACATGAACTCTTCTCCATCTACTCATGGCCTAAGTTTAAGATTTAGAGAGTCCCTGGCTTCAAAAAAACAAAAACAAAACTATATTATATAACTTAGCTTCTCCCTGGCCACCATGTATAATTATCCAAACGCAATAACAAGAAAACAATAATCCAAATAAAAAAAATAGGCACCCATATTTGCACACCATCAAAAGATATATAGATGGAAAATAAACACACATGAGAAGATGTTCAATATCATTAAACATTAGGAAAAAGAAAATCAAAACCACAATGAGATATCAGTACACACCTAGGAGAATGTCAAAATTAAAATGACTAGTTAGCCGAAACATATGTTGGTGGGGATTTGAAGAAACTAAAACTTTCATGCTTTGCCTATCAAAATGTAAATGATCATCCATTAAAAAAAAAAAGCAGCTTGCAGCTTGCTTTTATTTTTAAATTAAACATACATCTACTGATGATGAAGTCATTCTAATCCTAGGTATTTTTCTAAAAGTAAAGAAAGCGTATGTCCACACAAAGACTTGCTTACAAATGTCTTGGCAGCTTTTTTTTTGTGTGTGATAGCTCCAAATTGGAACAATCCAAATATCCCTCAATGAATAAGTAAGCAAAATATGGTGTAGTCATATAATAGAAGCTTATTCACCAATAAACAGGAATGAACTATGGTGTTGAGTACACATATGTGGCTGAGTATAAAATAATTGTGCTGAATGAAAAAGCCAGAGGAAAGAAGAACACACACTGTATAATCCCATTTATATAAATTCTAGAAAATGCAAGCTAATCTACGGTGACAGAAAGCAGATCAGCAGTTGCCTCTGGGTGAGGGGGTGTAGAAAAAGATTAGAAAAGAGCAAAAGGAAACTTGTGGGGTTGATGGGTATATTCATTATTTTAATTTAATGGTGTTTTACAGGTGTGTACATTTTACAACTTATCAAAGTGTTCACTTTTAATATGTTCAGTTAATTTTATGTCAATTTTACTTCAATAAAGTTGCTAAAAAAAATAAGTCTGTCCAAAATATGGATTTGCAAATCCAAAATATGGATTTTCAGGTACCAGAAACACATTGGGGATTATCTGCCTCCAATCTGTCACCAGTCTTATTAAGTCAGCCTCCTAACTTTCTCTTGTATTCATCTCCTTACTTCATTTTAATACCATTCCTTGTTACATGACATCTCACCATAATATCACATCGGATGTGTGGGAATGTAACTTAGTACAGCCATTATGGAAAAGAGTACACAGGTTCCTCAAACAATTAAAAATAGAACTACCATATGGTTTAGCAATCCCAATACTGGGTATATATCTAAAATAAATGAGATCATTTTGTCTAAGTGACATGTTTATTGCAGCACTATTCTCTGCAGCCAAGTTATAAAATCAACCCTAGTGTCCATCAATGTATCAATGGATAAAAAAATGTGGTATACACATAAAATGGAATATTATTAAGCTATAAAAAAGAATTCCTTTCATCATTTAAGACAACATAGATGAAACTGAAGCACATTGTTAGGTGAAACAAGCCAAGCACACAAAGACAATTACTGCATGATCTCGTATGCACACTCTAACAGGATTGAATTCACAGATGTTGAGAGTAGAATGGTGGTTACCAGGAGTGAAATGGTAGTTGTGGTGCTGGTGGGGTGGTTGGGGAGATATTAGCTAAAAAGTACACAATTTCAGTTAGATAGAAATAAGTGTAAGAAATATATAATACAACATGGTGACATAATTAATAACATTGCATTATATTCCTAATTTAATTTTAAATTAATTTCAATTTAGATTCTAAGTATTCTCACCACAAAAAAAATAATAATGATGTGAGGTCATGCATGTTAATTAGTTTAATTTAGCCATTTCCCAATGCATACAAATTTCAAAATGTCATATGGCATACAATAAATATATAATTTGTTTTTAATTAAATAAATGAACCTCTTATACAAAAACACACATTACTCTAGGCTTAAACTATGAAAATTAGTCTATTTACTGCCCAAATCAGCCTCTGAGTTCTTTTCCTTCTAAACCACACAGCATATTGCTGAGATGGTGGGCCTTGTAACATACATATTTATGTGTATCTTCCTCATTGAAAAATATAAACTATTTCATAGTCCCCAGAAAAGAACTCCAGGTTTATACAAGGCCTACAAGGCCCTTAGCTTCTTTATCACCATATTCCTTTCTCCAAGACCTGCTTAGTGATACTTCAGGCATACAGACCACTCAAGTTGCTCTAATGATGCCTGGGGCTTTCTTACCATTATAGGCTTGTATACACTGTACTGATGCCTTTGCCTGGAATTATCCATCTCCTGTTTTCTCAAGGTCAGTTCCTATTGATCTTCTAAGTCAGCTTTGGATATCCCTGGTTATTCATAGAGTCAATTGCTTTTCCAAGTGCTAATTTTGCACCTTGAACATACATTTGCAATAGCATCTATCTCCTATGTCTTCTGCATTGTATTTATTGATTATACTGAGACATTGGAGAAGGGTCTGTCAGTTTTCCTCACTTAAACCCTAGCACCAGTGCCTGGCATTGAGATGTCAATGGCTATTTACTCAATTGAATTAACTGCTGGGCATAGCAAAAGGATTTTGTGTCCCTTTAGTCGGCATTAACTGCTTATGTAAGTTCCACAGAAAACCCTGGTTGAAGTCGGTAACCTCAACAATTAAAAGAATACTTTGTATATCATGTGTCTGTTTTCAGAAATTACACAATTAGCTCCTTCTCTCTTTTCTTAACATAGTGTGAAATAGTCCAGGCGGCTTCCTAGGAGATCAACTGTGTTGCCTGAATGTAGGGTGAGAAGGCTGCCTCAGTCCAGGTTAAAAGATAGTGCTTAAAAACTATTAAAAATAAAGTTTTTCTTGGAAAGTTCATATTCACAAGGAGAAGAAAGGCAGTGTGTTTTAAATAGTTGCTGAGGAAATTTATTTCAGAGTACTGTGTCTCAATTCCATAAGAACAGATGAAAGATGGGCAAGAGTTGAAAGTGGCAAACACGGTCTTCCAAGCTCTTTAATCCTCTCGATATTGCTTTAAAATAAAACAATCTTTTTCTCACCTTGCTTTTCTGCATAAACAGATACATACATGTCTAATTAAAACTGTAATTTTAAAAAAAGAGCAAATTAAGGAGCCCATCTCCTTGAATATAATACTGTCAATGATTTCCAAATATTGTAAAGACAATATCAGCATTTGACTCTATAAGAAAATAAAGTATATTCAAGGTTTTATCCTCTTATGTCATCATGAATGTATATCAGAGAACATATACAAATAGCTTAAAGCAAATTGCAATTTTTGAATTGGAAATCTCAATACTCAGTATCACTCTGCTCCAAAAAGTAAATATATCCTCAAACTCCATTTCACCAAGTTATAATTCACCAAGTTTTGCATAATTTCACCAAGTTCTATAATGCAATCTGTTTGTAATTTAGGGACTGTCTCTAAAAGGCTTTCAATAATTATCTTTAAATATCACAAGACTTGAACTGAGTGCTTAGTAGTTAGTTATGTATATACAATCTGATTACAAAGTCTAAGAAAAATTTCAAAATAAGTCTCACATATAGAAGGAGTTCAATTTCTATTGTTTCCTATGCCAGTGCCAATTTCACATCAACTCCTTTGTGTCACCACCATGACTTCCACAATATAACTTAAGCAGTATGTAAGTATGACCTATGGAGAATAATTCAAAGATTCTTAATTCTTTTGTTACCCTGGGATACCCAAAACTGCATATCAACTTTCCTAGTAGTGAAAATAAGACTATCTCTATAGAACTCTCTATAGTAGCTAGGAATGATCTGATTAGGAGATAAAAATTACAAGTAAATTATTCATCTTAATCTTTCATTTGCATTTAAGAAATGGTAAAAGATAGTGAATGCTAGAGATTTAGCCCTAAACCTGAAGGAACTGTGGCTTTTCACTTTGGACTCTTCCTGTTATCCCTGTCTTGGCTGAGTCTCCTGATTTCAGAAATGAGCAGTTCCCATGTTCTCAACCTTCAGTGCCATTACTCTCTCCGTCCTAAAACAGGGACATTTCATACTTCAAACACAGAAGAAGCTTCCATACTTGGCAGTAAATAGAATTACAACCTTAGCAATAATAAAAATAATCATAATTGTATAGAATGCCTGTTTTTTTATACGTAGACTTTCAGTGGAAATAAAAGTTGTGTGGAGATTTAGAAATACTCAAGAATTACTTGCTAAATTCTTCTCTAGTGGTGGAAAGTCCATTTGATAGCAAGCAGAACCTATCTGCTTCATATCATCTAGACATATTATTGCCAACTGTGAGTAACTATTTAACTACCTCCAAACATTTATAATGCATTTTTTTGGTGCATGATACATACGTGAAATGTAGTCAAAATATTTACTTATATTTCTTTCACGATAAGTTTAGTTTACCCTAAACATTGTTGAAAGCTGAAAACAGTTTAAATGTTTTTCCTTTACTAAATTCAGTAAGACCATGATACATATTCTGGACACTTCTATATTTACTTCATTCTCTGATCCCAAAGGAATGCAAAAATCACAATAGGAAATATTTTCCTACAAACTCCTAACATTTAGAATTGTGAGTAGCCGTCTAACATACATATATTATTCAAATAAAAAGTCTTAATTTTCAGTAAGTCATCTACTCAGTTAGTTAAAAGTGAAAAAGCTAAAGCCCAAAGAGTGCTAAAGAAACTTCTCTTTTCTTTCACCATGTAAGTAAATGGAATTTAAGTGATCTCTACCCTCTCAGCAGTTTGAAGATGAGTTTCTCATCTAACAAAATACTAGAGTATTTTTATGTCATATTATTGTATTGGGATTGACATAGTCTCACTATTTTATTTTTACCACAATAAACTCTTGTTTATCTGTACAAGTTATGAATCTTCCCAGAGAAAGAATGGGAACTAATTGGAGCTAAATCCCAGATAAACTTTTCTACCTCAGAATGATGTGGAGGTAGAAAAACACTGGGCATGGGCTTGAGGAGTTGCATTTGAGGTAGTTCTTCACAGTGTCACTGAAGTATAGACCTTACAAAGTAACCTGCTGTTTGAAGATTGAGAATTTTTTTTCATTTGAGGATTGGAATACTTACTCACTCATTATCTAAGAGGTGATGATAACTACTGGTACCAAATATTGTCAGCATTCAGATTTCTGTTCAAAACGCTGATGTAAAGAAAATCTAAAACATCAAAAGTACTTGTCAATTACATTAAAAGGACATTAAATGAGCATAAAATATAAATAGTTATGCCATTGTGAAGAGTATAGAGTTAATATTTAACAATAATGTTATTGATAATCACTAATAATTGGGTCAAGTGCAGTGGCTCATGCCTGTGATCCGAGTACTTTGGGAAGCTGAGGCATGAGGATCTCTTGGGGCCAGGAATCCCAAGATTATAGTGCGTTATGCTCATACCACTGCACTCCAGCCTGGGGAACAGAGCAAGACCCTGTCTCTAATAATGATAATAATGATTGTAGAATTACTAATAAAATGGGGAAGGAAAAATGTTGTGTGTGAAACAGAAAGAGAAGAGAATGGTAAATTATATCCTCTTTCATCATCCATCTTTCCTTCCTTCATATCACATTTAAAGCTCCAGCAGTCCCCCGTCTGGAACACTTTCTCCTCGTCATTCAACTAGCCCAGCCACTTCTTTTATGGTTGTCAGGTCTCATTCTGAGAGAGCCTTCCTGAAATATCCTTCACACTGGTGGATTTCTTTTTATGTGCATGTACCAGAGGATCAACTGTAACATATAACATTATAACTACTTACATATTTATCTCTGCATACCTGCATACAAATTTGACATTGTTTATCTCTGCATCTATAATCCCTTTCAGAGTTTCTGGTACAAAGATGATTTTTGAGAAGTGTTTTGTTAGGATAAACAAATAAATATAGGTATGGTGACAGTAGAAAAACAAATTTTACCTGCCGCTATCAAAATTGTACGTAGGTTATTTTATGACTTTAAGAGTGCTATATACCATGGAAGGAGACACTGAATTTACACATAGGTGGAAAGCAAAAGAAAGACAGGCAAGCAGCAAGATATTATTTCTTTAAAAAGTTAAAGATATGTAGCATATTATATTTCTGACTTTACCACTCTATCTGAAACATTAGGAAGAAATTATTTTCTTGGTAAATAAACATGACCATGATACATGAAAAGGAACCATTTGCCTTAATTCTATTGCAAATTAATCACTGCTTTCTAACTTTAATTGGATTTTTAGACTTCTACTTTCTTGGTCTATGTAAACATTGGGAGATAAAGCGCTAATCCCCGGTTTATGCATAAGTCTTGAAGTATCAACAAAATAAGTGCTGTACGACTGTGTTTTAATAGGCAGAGCTTGAAGAATAAAGTAAACCAAAAAACGCACAAAGCTGTATTTATGTATTATTTTTGGTTGTTACTCTTTAGTTTTAAAAAATAGCTGTTTGTTTACATTTTTCAGGTCTTGAGTGTGTGTTACTATCTCCGCTCCATAGAAAAAGTACTTCATGAAATTTTCTCATACCCATTGTTCAACTATGCTATAATAAACTTTGTAGCTTTGGTATAAAAATGGTTTTTACATCAAAGAGAAAGACACAGCTAAAAATATAAAGTAGCTGGGCTTGGTGGCTCAGCCTGTAATCCCAGCATTTAGGGAGGCTGAGGCGAGTTTATTGCCTGAGCCCACAGGTTTGAGACCACCTTGGGCAACTTGGCGAGACCTCGTCTCTACAATAAATTAAAAAAAAAATTAGCCTGGTATGACAGTGCATGCCTGTAGTTCCTGCTACTTGGAAGGTTGAGGTGGAACAATTGCTGGAGCCCATCAGTTCAATACTGGGGTGATTGTGAGCGTGCCACTGCACTCCACACTAGGCAACAGTGAGATTCTGACTCAGAAATAAATAAATAAATAAAATAAGGTATCAGATTATTGTTTCCTAGCTAAATATACTACTAGATATAGACTTTCTACTTACCAAACATATTATTTATCCGTTTTTTATTTAAAAAATTTAGCTGATGACTGATCTTTATGAACTTTAAATCTCACTTGTCTCTAAGGTATAATAGCAACATGACTGAAGTTATCTGGCCATGAATTTTCTTAGTTATAGATTATCAATTAGGAAAAGAAACAAAGTAATGAAAGCAAATATTTTGAAGAGAAAGCCAGATGATAACTTTTATATCAAGTCAATTGAGAAGTAAATCTTTAGGATCCATACAATGCTATAAAATGTATAATTAAATATTGTTTTATACTATGCAAAGGTTGATTTTTGTACTCTAAAATGAGACTTCAGCAAAAGAATCGTCACAAAGTAAGCATCAAGACAATCTCCTCTTGTGAGCATATGAATTCTCAGGTCAATTTTCTAAAAAGTCACACAGACTATGTTTCGATAAAATAGCACTACACAGCTTTTGTTAAAATATTTGTGCTTTTATACCAGGGACCTATTATGGTTGACCATTTTGCAAACTTCTTTTTGCTTGTATTGTGCAAATTCACACATACATTTTGAAACAGAATGCTAAAAATAATATATTCCATGAAATATTTGAATATCATATTAAATGGATGATCATAGTAATAATAATTTCAAACAGAAACTCTTTGCAACATATTCTAAGGTTAATGGTGTAAGACCTACCAGTACTTTGAAAATTGTTAAGTATGATATGAATATTGTATCAATTCATAACTTTATTCAATTTGAAGTAATTTATTAATCAGTTATGGAATGAACAAATCAACGATTCTAACTTAAAGATTCCTGAATTCTGTAATATGTAAGAATGTTTTTCTAAGTTTTTCACCCAGAGTGAATGGATCACCCAAATGTCAACAAATACACACTCCAATTTGATTATTTTTGCTACTCTTTAAGATATGAATCTCCCTGTAAGATATAACATAGTTAAAAAGAAATTGATAATTGATGAAGAGATTTAAACTAAATAACTTCCCATATTTCTTTACATATGTTTCACTTAAATACTTGACTTTCTTATCTTACTCAGTAACATATAGGCATTTAATTTCTTCAGTCTAGTGCAATATTGTTCCAAAAAATAAGATGTGAGTCATATCAAAAAATAAAAAGATACAGAGTTAAGGTTTCATTCTGTCACCCAGGCTGAACTGCAGTGGCATGATCATGGCTCACCACAGCAGCCTTGGCCTCCTGGGCTCAGGTAGTCCTTTTGACTCAGCCTCCTGAATAGCTGGAACTACAGGCATGAATCACCACTTCTGACTTATTGATTTATTTGTTTATTTATTTATTTACTTTAAGAGATGAGGTCTTGCTGTATAGTTGTCTAGGCTGGTTTCAAACTCCTAGGTTCAAGAAATCCTCCTGTCTTGACCTCCCAAAGTGCTGACATTATAGGCATTTATGTCAATGTGCTCAGTCAAAATTAAATTTCAATAATAGATTTTATTTAAACTTATCTCATTTTAGGATACTATTAATATAAACATATATGAATGAGGTATTTTGCATTCTTTTCTTTCTTTTCTTTTTGTACCAAGCCTTAAATAGAACTCAAGCAGTTTAGTCTATCAGTCAGTGACATCTTTGTATGGAATATTTTTGAACAGGAAATGAGATAACTTTCCTCCTTGGTAAGATTATCTTTAAAAGCATCGGAGGGAAGTTTTAGTTTGGGAGTATTTCACTAGTGGGTTGGCCTTAAGAGTTTCAGCCAATGGGGCTTTGGAGAACATAATGACTTGGAAGAGATACATCTAGAGATGAGTTAGTGGCTGAAATGGATGGGAGGGAGACCAAATATATGGCCTGCATATTTGCAAATGTTTCACATACCTGGGATCTCAAAATCACAAGTGTCTTGCTAATTATTTATTTGCTTTTATTTCTTAAAAGAGAAAAAGAAAAAAAAAAAACCACATGAAGATTTTTTCCCAACATTGAAGATGCACATGATTGAAAAAGTTAAATAAATAAAAATACACATGTTCACACACACTTTGTGTCAGACTTACCAAGATTTATAGTTCGTAGAAAGATAGAGATATAAGGTACTTCAAAAATCAAGTTTCACCTCTTCATTTTAGTCACAAAATTGAAGTCCATGAAGGTCAAGTAAATTTTCTAAGTGCACAAAACTAGCAGCAGAAGCAGAGTAAGCTCTCTATCAGATGTAGTGCTGATTGGAATTTCCAGGATGAAGGAAATAATTTTTGGAATTAAATAAACCTCCAGATAAAGTCAAAGTTGTATAGTTGTAATTCCAATTCAGTAATTATGGATTTTGAAAACTAGCTATATTACATACATCATTTTGCATTATTTAATGTAGATAATAAAAAGCACAAGATAAATAATACTGGCTTAATCAACCTCTAAAGACTGGAAGAAATAAAAACACAGCATTCAGTTTCAAAGTACTGGCTTTGCAGTCAACACAATTTTCCTTTCTTTCTCCTAATCTTATGAGTCCCTGAGATTGGAATCAACTGTTTTTCATGATCTGAATAACAAACATAATTTCTTCAAAGAGAGAAGATTGTTTCCACTGCTTGTTCCCAAGTCTTACTTGGTGTTTTGTAAAGGGAATTAAAAGAATGTTTCAGTCTTGAAGAACTGAGGGAGGAGAGTAATTTTTAGAAAACCAGGTGTAGTGGTCCGTACATATGTAATGAGAAAAAAGGGAGAAGACAGATCCTCCTATCCCCTCCAAAATTTTTGAGTGCTTTGCTTTGTAGCTTAGTTTAGTTTTTCCTTGAACTTTCCAGGCAGGGCATATAATTCTAGAGGGTTAAGTTGAGGAATCACTTATTGTTCCTAAGGATTAATGAAGCAATTTCCCCTGCTAAGAGAGAAGTGTGCCCAGGAAGACAAGATCACGCACCCAGTGACCAAGAAGTGGCCACATTTAGTAGGAATCTGCATATTTCTCACTTCAGTTTCAACTTTTAAACAGGAAGAGTCCAAGTTTATCCCCCTGAATCCCCTTCCTTCATGCCACATATTCAAATAACTGAAAAGTAGGACTTTTCATACATCTTATATTTCTTCTCTCTCTACTCTGTCTTTTTGTTGTGAGTCAGAGTCTCTGTTGCCCATGCTGGGAAGCAGTGAAACAATGACAGTTCACTGCAGACTCCACCTTCTGGGTTCAAGCGATACTCCCTCCTCAGCCTCCCAATCAGCTGAGAATACAGGTGTGTGCCAGCACTCCCTGTTACTTTTTTTGTTTTGTTTTGTAGAGATGAAGTCTTACTATGTTGCCTAGGCTTGTGGCGAATTTCTGGGCTCCAGTGATCCTCCCACCTTGGCGTCCCAAAATACTGGGATTACAGGTATGCACCACTGTGCCCAACCTCTTTCTACTTGTATTACTGCTGCCAAAGCTATCATTATTTTTTATCTGACACATTTCAGTTACTTGATCCACTCGATTCTAAACACAGTACCTAAACGAATCTTTTCAAAACACATATTTAAACATGGTACTTCCCTGCTTAAAATCTTTTAAAAGCTTCCAACTTCTAGGATAAAAATCAAAATTCAGCTGGGCACAGTGGCTCAGGCCTGAAATCCCAGCACTTTGGGAGGTGGAAGCGAGAGGATTGCCTGTGCCCAGGGGTTCAAGACCAGCCTGGGCAACTTGGCAAGACCTCCTCTTTACAATAAATTTTAAAAAAATAACCAGGTGTAGTGGCGTGTGCCTGTAGTTCCAGTCACTTGGAAGGCTGAGGCGGAAGGCTCTCTGGTGCCCAGCAGGTCAAGGCTGCGCTGAGTTATGATTGTGCCACTGTACTCCAGCCTGGGTGACAAAGTAGGACTTTGACTCATAAAATAAAATAAATAAAATAAAATTTCTTCTTAATTTTTTTTTTATAGAAATGCAGCTTTACTATTTTCCCATCCTGAGAAAAGAGTAAAGTAATCTTAAGCAATCCTCCCACTTCCACCTTCCAAAGTGTTGGGATCACAAGCAGGAGCCACAATGCTAGGCCAAAACTTAAAATTCTTGAAGAGGAAATGGCCTGATCTGACCTCTGCTTACCACTTTCCAGGGTTAGCTCTACTATTGGCCTTGTTCTCTGTGCTCCTGGTAGGCACTGGTTCAGTCACTATAGTATCATCCCATGTGATGCTTCCTTTGTCTGCAATACTATCTGTAACTCTTCACCACTCCTTTACCTCTTTATCTCTTGTTTCCTCCATTGTTCTTCCAGGAACATCTAAACTACTTCAGATTTCCTCTGGCATTGTTAATTCCTCTTCATAATGTTTTTCAAATACTGCACTCATTCATTTATTTGAGCAGTCATTTTTAATATTATCTCTCCAATGAGACTGCTAGTTACACAAGAGCAAGAACCCTACTCTCATATTCATCTCAGCATTACCCATGCCTAACGATTTCAAGAAAGCACACATAGGTGCACAAATGATATTTGGTTAATGAAGAATAGATAAATAAAGGCATGTATGCATACAAGTGTGCATAAATAAGTGAATGAAGGAAATAAAACTCTTAGTTCTTTCCTCCAAAAACAGGTCATAGTGTTCCAAATATTTGCCGAAGTCCTGTATCTAATGAGAGCTGGAAGCAGTTGCCTAGGCCTACCTTCCAGACTCGTCCATTTTTTTCCTGATATCTGAGGCTGCATGTGACTGGAAGGCATAGTATGAGCTACCTGATATTGTCAAAGCCATAAGCAACATGCCACTTGCAAGGCTAGACATGTATATCTCCTATGCTAACATACAGATCTTTCAGGAAACAAGGTGACTCATCTTTACTTAGGTTGAGTGGTAGCAAATGAATAAGGGAATCTTCTGCGTTTTCAAAGAAAACATGTGGTGTCATAGGAAGAGTACTGGTTTCAGAGCCAAAAAGACCTGTTTTTAAAATGCAGATTATAAAAATAGTTGCTTTTTTTGGAAGAATAAAATTAGCCGAAGTATATTAAATATTTATCATAGTACCAGGTACAAAAAATATTAGTTCTTTCCTTCTTCCTGCCCTCCCATCCCAGTGTGTATACCTATAGTGAAGACTTTATAGAACTCAGAGAAGTTTGCAAATATAATATTTCTATACTGACTTGCAACTATAGTGAGATAGGTGGGTTCACTCAGTTCAATTGTGTGTGGCTTTCTCCGGGCATTGCATATGGTCACACGAGAAATTATTGCTCACTGGATCATCACAGGCTGTTTTGGCAGACAAAACACTTGGGAAATCTGCCAGCTGAAATGTGATCTTGGTCATTATCCAGATTTGGCATGTATGAAAAAGCCGTCTATCTCTCTTTCCTGTAACTGTCTGTGAGGGTTAATTTGCTGGCTACGAACTGTCCCTGCCAATTTATGACAGACATAGCAAAGTGACTCAAAGAAACCATGGGAATGCACCTCAGTGCCCATCTCCATCTGAGGAGTGGCTAAGGCTTCCTACTAATTTTTTACAAATAAGCATTGATAAACTTTTGCAAGAATTAAATATAGTGTTTTTGTATGTTTGTATGTATTTTTAAAGACTAAGAGGAACATAAACTTTTTTTTCTTCTAGCTACACATCAAAAGCAAAGAACAAATATTTTTTAAAACATATCTTAAGCGTTTTGTTTTTTTTTTTTCCAGGACAGAATATCTTTTCTGGTTGTGACTTCCTGTATAATCTCTTAGATGGAGTAATGCTTGAGCTATCACCTTACCCTTGAAGGTCTAAAAAGATTTTAAACATTAAACTTAATGGGAATGACAAGTAAGAAGACAAACAAGTTCATTAAAGATCACACACTTTCTGTTAAAGGAGAACTTTGAATAATACATTTACAACTGAATTAAAACTACTCATTTATACTTCTATTTTATACCAATATTTCATGAGCAAGGCTTTTTCTACCTGCATTTGCCAATAAGAAGTAGCTCATGAAAAGAGCATTGGCTTTGAGTTTCTAGTCAAGTTTCCTGTAGGAAAACTAAATTGATTTATTCCTTTTTCAAAATCAAGTTGAACTCTGAATCTATGTAGTATTTTCAGGAGGTGATAAGTCTTGATTGTGTGTTATGAGGGGAGGTTACTCTGAGGACTTAAAAGACATTACTACTGAATTATGATGCTGATTCTTAAGTATTTTTGACATAAAATTTCAGATAAACAGATCCTAAAAATCACAATCTCTCTCTACTTAAGGTCTATTTTTAATCGTTACAAGTCTCGACAAGCATGGTATTTTTGAACTAGAAAGCTGGAAAAAACATTTTTATTTTTAAATTGTCCTTTGTGAGTTTATTTTCCTCATAGTTGCTTCTCTTCGGTACATCTAAGATTTGCAAGATTTTTTTTTTGTTGACATGGATGACTAAGAGAAATATCTGGTGGGGAGAATAGTAAAATATCACAGACTTAATACATGTTTACATTATGGTGATAATGTAATAACACATGTGAGTGAAAAAACAAAAACATTATAACAGGTTGTCAAGGAGGTAAAAACTTATATCTATTATAATAATTTATATTCACAACTTTTACTAGAAACCATAAGAAAGAGAAATAGGTTCAAGTACAATTTTAAAAAATAATAACAGAATTTACTTTTCATAAGTGAATTACATTGATATAGAGATTTAAGATTTTTTGGTTCAAAGAATGAACAGCTAATAGATAAAGATCAGAAAACTGTTTTAGAATACACACTATTTTTATTTTACAAACGCACAGTATGTAAATCTACATTTTAATTGCTATTGTCTCCTTAATATTATACTATATTAAAATATTTAAAAATAGTTAAGATCTAAAATGCTCATAATAATGAAATTAAAACAGTGTCACTAAAGTTTCAAAAATGCCTAAAGGAAAGTTTTGTAAACATATGATTAGTGCTCTGAGGAAATATGGTTAATATTCTATATTTGTTGGTTCTGCTTTTCCGAGTTATTACTTTCCAATAATGTCATTATAGTAAGAGAAGACCAAAGAGAAAACCATAGTGTGTTTATTTAGATTGATTCAACAAATAAATACTAGCAAACTACCAGCTCCAAGTTGTGTTCTAGATACTTCAATTTGGCAATAAACAAAAGAGAAAAAATTGTTTTGGTATAGTTTACATTCTAACTGAGAAGCTAGGCAACAACAATAATAAAACAACAAAACAAAACAAAACAAAAACAATATATAACACATAAGTATGTTATATAGTTAATGAAATGTAAAAACTACATGTACACATTTAGCAGGCACTGTAAGAACTTTAGCTACATTCGAAATGAAATATAGAGCCACTAGAAAGCTTTAGGTAGAGAATACTAGACAATTCTATTATATGACTTTCACTGTGCTTCAGAGACAGAGACAAACAAGAGATATTTTAAAGACAAATTCAACAAAAGTTGGTTATTGAACATTAGGCATAATGAAGGCAAAATTCTCAAAGTAGATTTCTATGTTTACGATGTTGATATTTACTTAGGGTAGACTGAATGCAGGCATCATATAAACTTAATTTTGAAAAGTAACATTGTAGCTTAATATTGTAGATATGGTTGGTATTGTAGGAAGAGGGACGGAAATAGGTTTTATCTTACATACTAACATGAGTTTATTAGTAATGGGGGCCTAGAACGTATATTGAATAAAAGCCTAAGACTAAAATAGAATTTAGAAGAAAGACTATCCAGTCCAATGTCTCTGTCAGTTGTGATATGACTGAGAATTTTCCTTATAAACTGTTATAAGTGAATTGTGTTTCCTACTCAAGATTCATATATTGAAGTCTTAACCCCCAGTACCTCGAATATGACAATATTTGGATATAGAATTTTTAAAGAGGCAGTTAAATTAAAATAAAGAATAGAGAGAAGACCATGTGAAACCACAGAGAGAAGACAGTCATCTGCCAGCCAAGGAGAGATGTCTCAAAAAAATAAGTCCACCATTGTTTACACCTTTATCTCAGGCTTCTATCCTCCAGGGTTGTAAGAAAATAAATGTCTGTTGTTTAAACTATCTCATCTGTGGTACCTTGTTATGGAAGCAGCAGAAGACTAATGAATGTATAGACCATCCCCCCCAAAATATTAATTATAACTTTGAATGAAATATAGCGAAAAAATACATTATATTCTGGAAATGAATGAAAAAGTGCTTAGCCTCATTAATCATCAGAGAAATGCAAATCAAAACCACATTGAGATACCACTTAGCCCCAGTAAGAATGGTCATCATTAATAAAACAAACACCAGATGCTGGAGAGGATGCAGAGAGTTACGCTTCTACACTGCTGGTGGGAATGCAAACTAGTGCAAGTTCTTTGGAAAACAGTGTGGCAATTTCTGAAAGAACTAGAAATTGACCTTTCATATGACCCAGCAATCCCCTTAATTGGGAATATACCCAGAAAAATAAAAATGATTCTAACGAAAAGATACCTGCACACGCATGTTTATTGCAACACAATTCACAACAGCAAAAACATGGAACCAACCGTGCTGCCCATTGAAACTGGACTGGATTAGAATAGTGTGGCATATATACACAATGGAATATTGTGCAGCCATAAAGAAGGACAAACATGTGGACTTTGCAAGTTGGATGGATTTAGAGTTTATCATACTCAGTGATCTTCCACAGGGGAAAAAAAGAGTACCATATGTTCTAACTCATAAGTGAACCTTGGAAAATTATCATAGTACTGTAAAAAAGAGACTGGCAATAGTGAGAAACTGCCAGGTGGCAGAGTGGGATTGGAAGTTGAGGGAAACTGCCAGGGAAGGGGGAGGAGCACACCTCATCAACAAGGGTACCTGCCTAATGAACATTTGTATACCTAACACTGAATTGTACCCCATATCTTTAAAATAAATAACTTAAAATTTAAATAAATAAATAAGTACACATACATGTAAGAATAAATACACATACACACACAAATAGAGACGAAGAGAATATCCCCAAATTCTGTGCAGAACCCTGAACTATGCATATGTAGGGCAGACTGCAGACACCTTAGCTAAAGGGGTTTTGGTGAAGAACTGAACTGAGACTTTAAGAGACTGAGCCTTAATTACGAACACAAAACAAAACAACTTTAGAGAATTATAACAAAGACTAGAGTTTCCATGACAACTTTTACAATACATAGGATACAGTTCAAAATTTCTACATTCAGAAAGAACCAAGAAAATGTGATTCATTCTCAAGAGAAAGACAATCAATGAAGGCTGATCCCTAGCTGGCCAAGGTGATAGATTTAGCAGACATGAACTTTACAACAGTTTTATAAATATGCTCAAGATGGCAAAGAAAAATATTGTTATAATAAATAAAAGCACAAGACATTTCAGCAGAGAAATAGAAACTTTATAAAAGAGCCAAAAGAAAAGTCCAGGGCTGAAATCTAAAATATCTAGAACTTAAGAATAATGCTGAATGAGCTTAACAGCATGATGGAGATAACAGAAGAAAGAGTAAGTCAGTCAGAGACAGATCAATAGAAATAATCTAATTTGAAGAAATAAGAAAAAAATTGAAATAAATAAATAGAATCTCAAATATCTGTGGAACCATTTGAAACAGTGTCGCTAAAGTCTCAGAAGATTAAAAGAAAAGAAATGAGTTAGGAAATGTTGTTTAAAGAGAAAATGGCATAACATTTTCCAAATTGGTGAAACATAAGTGTACAGATTCAAGCTCAGAAAAATACCAAACAATAAAAATGTCAGTACACATTATAGTTAAATTACTAAAAAACAAGAAACAAAGTGAAAAGCTTAAAAGCCCCCTGAGAAGAAAATGGTATATTATTGGTGAAAGAGTAGCAATTAAAATTAAAGCCAACTTTTCACCAGAAATTATGGAGGCCAGAAGTGAATGGGGTAAATTTTTAGAAGGTTGAAAGTGAGTGGCCAAAGACTATCAATCCAGAATTCATTTGAATAATGAAAACATTATTCAAAAATGAAGGTGCGACAAAGACATTTTCAGATAAAGAAAACTAAAAATATTTGTTGCCAGTGGACATGCACAACAAGACACGATAGAGTTCTTCAAGCTTAAAAGAAATTATACCTGAGGAAAATTCAGGTCAAGAAGGAATGAAGAATATCAGAAAAGACAAATACCCAGGTAAATAAATGTTATTTTTTTCTATTAGCTTAAAAATTTACACACCCATATTTAAAGCAAAAATTAATACTCTGTCTTGTGAGGCTTAAATTATATGAAATGTATATGTAAACTAGGGCATAAAGGACTATTGTATGAGGTAAATAGAGCTATTCTGTGACAAAGCTTGTACATTTTATATGAAGTTGTACGATATGAAATCTAGGTAAATTGTGAAAAATTAAATGTAATGTAGTAGACAAAATGTCTATGGGAGCATGTTATATTACACTGCAAGTAAGAGAGAGTTACAGATGGAATTAGGTTGCTAATCAGCTGACATTAAAGTGGAAACATCATCTTGGATTATCTGGGTGGGCCAGTGTAGTCATAATGGTCTTTAAAAGATGGAAGAATAAGGCAGAAGAGGAGGTCAGGGTGAAACTGCTAAGAAGGACTCAACCTGTTGCTATTTCAGTTTTTGAGGATGAAAGAAGAAGTTCATGAGCCAAGGTCTTCAAGCCTCTAGAAGACAGAAAAAACAAGAAACTTATTCTCCCCTGCCTTTCCAGAAGGAATATATCCCGCCAACGTTCCAATTTTAGCTCAGAAACTTGTGTCCTATTTTGACATGATGAACTCTGCAATAATAAATTTATTTGGAGGCACTATGCAAAAATTTGTTACAGCAGCAAGATAAAACAAAGGTAAATATTGCAATTCTTAAAGCTACCAATGAAACAACGCAAAAAGTTATAGCTGTCTACTGTGGATTGCAAAGAGGAAGAGAAAGCCAGATACTTCTCATTCCTAATAATGAGAAGCCTGAATCTGTTCTTTGTTCAAGGTTTGAGAAGTTGAGCAATGAGTTTCTTTTCTTTCTCTTTCTTCTTTCCTTCCTCCCTTCCTCTTCCTTCCCTCCCTCCCTCTCTGCCTCCCTCTAACCTTCCCTCCCTTCCTCCCTCCCTCTTTCCTTTCTTTCTTTTTTCCTTCCTTCCTCCTTCTCTTATCTCTTGTTTTCTCTATAATTATTTTTTCTACACTGAAATTAATGTTCTGAATTATCTAACAATAACTGATTGAAAATGCCACTTTATTTTTGTACTAGACATTTCTAAACAGAAATTGCAACTAGAGATATAAAGTTTACAAATTTAAAAATAGAGACAATCAGCATTTCAGAGTTTTACAACTAAATATTTATTCAATACCTCAGATAATACCAAATGCACATAAGTATTAACAAAAACTAATGCTTTGCACGTATAATATTATACAATTTTTACTCAGGGGTAGATTTATTTTTCATTTTCTATATGAACACATGTTTTCTGTATACATTCTGAATATATTTCATTTTAAATTCTTAAGGGATGTATATTTCATAATATACATAAAGACACAGCTCATAAATTTATGCAGCTGAACAATTGGTGGAGTCTAACTTTAAACACATGGGCTTGTCAGTGATTTACACAGTAGACATGTGGGCTAGTGTAAAAATGTTTGCCGCTGCCTGGCAAAATATTTATTATGAGTACTTGGAAAAACTTGAAGAAAAGGACCATTAGGAGACATATTTCAAACAAAGAACTATTTCTTCCTAACCTCACAGACTATACACAAAACTTTCCAACAATCAGACTATGAATAGCTCTATTCTAGTAAAGAAAGGAGAGGGACATCCTTTATCTACAACCTGTACCTTTCCATTTTTCATAACTGCTTACATAGAAAATAGTTGTTCACTGCTAAAGAAGATTGAAGAAAACCCTCTAGGTTTTCCAAGTTTTTTACCTTGACAATGTCTTGAAAAGAATAGCAAATGCAGTAGTAAGGTCAGTTTTATTTATTTACTTATGATATTTTCAATTAAAAAAACTTGTACAGTAAGTAATTTCTTGAAATTTGAAAGACTGTTAATCGAAATGTCTCTAGCGGTTGTTTTAGAATGACATTCAAACCATATTTCAGTATTATTATTAGAAGGCAGGACTTTCAAAGAAGGGATATTAGGGTTTGTACTATACTATTTTTATAAGAATATGACACAGGAGTTTCTTCCCACTGCACTTGGCCTTACTGTGTATCCATGAGCATTATAAAACATTCTAGAATGACTAGCCAATCAGATAGGTAGAGTTGGCTGCACGTTGCATACCCCAATATTTTATCTTTGAAAAATCGAACTAAATGTTCAAAGGTTGTTCAACTTTATCTTTGAACTGATTTATTTATAAATAACTTAGAATAAATATTTTTCCAATTAGTTTTATTTGAATAAATTTTATTTTCTCAGCCGGGCTCGGTGGCTCAGCCTGTAATCCCGCGCCTTCGGGAGGCTGAGGTGAGTGGATTGCCTGAGCCCGCAGGTTCGAGACCCGCCTGGGCAGCGAGACCTCATCTCTACAATAAATCAAAAAATCAGCCAGGCGTGGTAGCGCATGCCTGTAATTCCGGCTACTCGGAAGGCTGAGGCGGAAGGATCGCCGGAGCCCAGCAGGTCGAGGCTGCGGTGGCTGGGAGCGGCCACTGCACTCCAGTCTGGGCAACAGAGTGAGACGTCAACTCAAAAAAAAAAAAAATTATTTTCTCATTTTATATTTTAATTTCTTACTGAAAGAACAACAACATTTGTAGGCTATTTTAATTCATGACTCTTCAGGCAAAAAATTATTCAATAATCACTATTATCATATTAGCACTTATTCAGATATTGTGCAAGATTATGAATTAATCTCTTTGATATGACAATTTCAGGAGCATACAGAGAGATGTAAAAGGTAATAATAAAATATTCTATTTATTGAACCACTGTCTTGTTACATTCTGCATAGTTTAGATATTGTTTGTTAATGTTCCAACAACCTTATAAGATAGGTAATGACCATTTTACAGATGACAAAATAGAGGTTTAGGAAAGCTAAGTAATTTGTCCAAAGTTATACAGCAGTAACTGTTAGAGAAGTATTTTAGAACCAGGTCTACTTTGTTATTAGGATTCATTCCCTTATATTATACTCCTCCCTAGCTAACTACCCACATCAGTTATTAATTAGTGAATGAGCACTTACTATGTGTCAAATATTGCATGAGACACAAAGGATAAACATGAATAAGATAGAATCCCTACACTCAAGAATCTCACACTGAGAAAGTTGAAATGCAAATAAGTAAATGAAATATTAAGATGTGAAATCACAGAGATATGCACAGGATAAGAAAGGAGTACAAAGGAGGGATATATTTTAGATGGGGTGGGGAGGAAGGATTGATTAATATTTAATGGGAGCTGTGACATCTGAGTTAGTACTAAGTTAATCTAATAAAATGCATGGTGGCTAGATTCTCTTTGTCTGTCTGTCTCTGTCTTTCTCTCTCAGAGGTACACACACAAAGACTCATACACACACATACATGCAGACATATATAAGAACATCTTTATAATCTTGCCTTTGGGGAAGCAATTTGTATGTAAGACAGATATTAAAATACATAAATTATATGATTGTAGATTTGAAAACAGAAAAATATAAGATGTACACTAAAACAGGAACCGCAAAAATTTGTGATATGTAAGCAAAGTATTGATTTTCATAATATGTACGGTACAGCTATAAGTCAATGAGAACAAACATCCAGGCCAACAGAAAAATAGAAAAGAGATAGAAACATACACGACAACTCCAAATTCCATATGGTTAATGAGTATATAACACTATTATCCATTATGCTAATATTTTTGGGAAGTCAAATTAAATTTAATAAGGAGAAAATAATATTTACCTTTACTATTTACAATTTAAAAAGAATCATCCTGGGTTGACAGATGTGAACAAAAATTGATACTATTGATGCCCACTATTGGTGGATTATAAATTGTCCTTTTATTTTGGGTTTTTTGTTGTTGTTGTTGTTTGTTTTTTGAGTTGGAGTCTCACTCTGTCGCCCAGACTGGAGTGCAGTGGCCACTCCCGGCCACCGCAGCCTGGACCTGCTGGGCTCCGGTGATCCTTCCACCTCAGCCTTCCGAGTAGCTGGAACTACAGGTGCGCGCTCCCACGCGTGGCTAACTTTTTGATTTATTGTAGAGATGAGGTCTCACCAAGTTACCTAAGCGGATCTTGAACCCGCAGCCTCAGGCAATCCACTCACCTCAGCCTCCCAAAGGCGCGGGATTACAGGCTGAGCCACCGAGCCAGGCAAATTGTCCTTTTAATAGGAAAAAATCAGGCCTATCAAATTGTATAAAAATATCTGTTTTGATAGAACTATTTCTTTTTTAAAAAATCTGTCCTGCAAACTGACTTATAAATGCAAAGATGCTTTAACAAGATAGTTCATTGAAGCCTCATTTATGATAGAAAAAAATTGGGAAAACATAAATGTCCATAAATCAAGTATTAGTAAAATAAATAATGATTCATTTATTATTTATACATTCCATATATCACTTGAAAATAATGAAGGGAATATGTAATAAGTATATCTTAAAAATTGTAAAGGCATTTTTCAAAGAAACAATCTGCACAGGTATACACAGAGTCTAATCCTATTTATATGTATGCAAAAATAAAAACTTAACCATTTAAAACTGTGTGTGCCAATAAGTGTGGGAGCTTGTATGTGTGTAGGTGTGTTTGGGGGTACGTGGGGATGGAATGAGAGGGTTTGAAGTGTACATAGGCAAACATCTGTGCTGTTTCTCATGATACATTCAGCAATAATTCCTAACTTTGATGAATGGAGAATGGCAAAAGTAGACTGTGACTTTTCCCATTCTATGCATTTATATCATTTGAATTTTGTACATTGAGCTTGTATTTAGATATTTTGTAATTCTAAACTATTTATACTATTATATTATGGTGATTTCCCTGTTGTAATTATGAAGCTCCAGGGAAAGATTAGCAAACATTTTCTGAAACCAGAGAAACTTAAAGTGAGTCTTAAAAATAAATGAGATTAAACAATGAAGAAAGTAGGGGTATGATATTTTCTGGTTACAAAAATGCAATAATTTGAATTTTTGAAGGAAAACTAAATAGAAGGAGAGAGAGAAAAGGTATAAAGAAAGCAAAATAAAAGGGTGTTTCATATTTTTCATTTCTTATTTATTTTAAACAAAGAATAAATATCATTTTAATAAGCATGAATAAATTCGTGAAAGTAAAGGAGAAAGGTATTCCAAATATAGGAGATTCATGAGGACTTGTAATTAAGCATCTCATTCTTCTAGGAAAGGATGCACTTTTATAGTCATGTGCTAAATGGGTTATAGGACATTCGATATGCCACATGCAAAGTGATATATTAAAAGAGGATCACTTATTCTATCTAAAATTAATCATTGACTTTATAACCATATAGTTAATTTCACCAAATTATATACTTATAGATATTCTATTGTATTATCTATCATAGATCAATTGTCGTCTAAAGCATTCAGATGAAATAATAATTCAGAATAATATGATCATAAAGAATATTTTGTTAGATATAGATCCCATTATGCACAAAATATTTGTGTTCACCCAAAATGTATATATTAAAATAATAACCCTCAATAGGATGGTATTAGGAGGTGAGGTCTTTGACAGGTAATTCGATAATGAAAGTGGAGCCCTCCTGAATGAGGTTGGTGTCCTTATGAGAAGAAACATGCGCGAGATTATTTCTCTTTCAGTCATGTAAGGATAACATAAGAAGACAGCCATATGCAAACCAGGAAGAGTGTCTTCACCAGAACATCCCAGCTTCCAGAACTGTGAAAAATAAATGTTTGCTGTCTAATTCACCAAGTCTATGGCATTCTTTTACAGCAGCTCAAATTGATTAAACAAACTATCTGCAGCTTAAAATATTTCTGAATTTATTAAAGTAATTGAAATATATTTTATTTGCTAAATATTATAAAAGAATATTTTTATAATCAAGCAAGAATAGTAAAGAAAGAGTGCTAGCTATGCTGATGTGACTTTAACAGTTTTTTGTTAAATTTAGTCATGCAGATTTTTAAAGTTATATAAAATAGCAGCAATGTAATAGTTAATCATACTCTAAGTCCAAATAAACTTTTTCATTAAATTTTGAAAATTCAGAGTCAACTATTGTATATTGTATATTTAATTATTTCAAGTTGAATTAGTAAATATTAATGTTACAATTGGGAAAAATTATAGGCTTTACTTTGAAAATAACATATTTCCTAATTTAATCAATTTTTCTGAGATTCCAATCACTTTGTACTTTAATAACTTTACAAAAATACATATAAAATTAAACCAAAACTAAAAATTACTCAGTTACACAATTCTTGGGTGTCAAGAAATATCCCAAAGTGATGATAATTATTTCATAATAATGCAAGGCAGAGCATATCATGAATGCAGCAAGGACTGTGGAGCCAGGCTGTGTAGTTAGAATCCTGACTCTACCACCTGATAGCTGTATGATCTTGACAAGATCATTTTTAACTTTCTCGGGATACAACTTTCACACCTCTCAAATAGTATAAAATGATAATAGAGCCTAGTTATAGAAATTAACATTCAAGTTTATAAAAGGCTAATATATTGTTAAGCCTACACTAAAAACCATATAAGTGGTTTTGTTTGTTTGCTTTAATCTTCCACATCAATAATCAGGATTATTTTAGACAGAACAGGTAAAGTTGTTGGTAACATCATTGTGGAGACAGAATGATGGTCTATTTGTTTCAAGAGGTCCTTAACAAATCTCCAGAACATTTCTTCATGTGTCTGTTGACTGCTCGGATGTCTTCCTTTGTGAAGTGTCTGTTCATATCTTTTGCCCATTATATAATGGGGTTGTTTGTTTTTTTCTTTTCAGCATGTTTGAGTTCCTTGTAGATCCAAGAAGTTAAGCCTTTGTCAGACCTGGTGTTGGCAAATACTTTTCCCCAGTCTGTAGGCTGTCTCCCTGCTCTCTTGATGGTTTCTTTGGCTTTGCAGAAGCTTGTCAGTTTAATAAGGTCCCACTTGTCTATCTTCTCTCTTATGACCTGTGGGTTTCGGGTTTTGTTCAGGAATTGGATGCCAGTTCCGATTTCCATGAGGGTATGTCCTTCATTTTCTAAGGTTCTTATGGTTTGAGGTTTTACATTTAGGTCTCCGATCCATTTGGAGTTAACCTTTTTGCATGGGGATAGATAAGGGTCCTGTTTCAATCTTCTGCATGTGGGCAACCAGTTTTCCCAGCACCATTTACAGAATAGGTTCTTCTCTCCCCAGTGGTAGGTGGTGGAGGCTTTGTTGAAGATGAGTTGGTTGAGAAATTGAGGTTTTGCTTCTGGAATCTCAATTCTATTCCATTGATCTATATGCCTGTTCCTATACCAATACCAAGTTGTTTTGATGATTGTAGCTTTATAGTAAAGTTTGCAGTCTGGTATTGTGATATCTCCTGCTTTGTTTTTTTGCTGAGGATTGTTCTGGCTATTCTTGGACGTTTGTGTCAACCTCACTAATCATCAGGGAGATGCAAATCAAAACCACACCGAGATGCCACCTAACTCTAGTCAGAATGGCAGTTATCAACAACTCAAAAAATAGCTGCTGGAGAGAGTGTGGTGAAAAGGGAACACTTCCACACTGTTGGTGGGAGTGAAAACTAGTGCAACCTCTGTGGAAAGCCATGTGGCGATTCCTAAAAGCTCTAAATATCAACCTCCCATATGACCCCGCAATCCCCCTACTGGGAATATACCCGGAAGAACTCAAATCACTCTATAAAAAAGATACCTGCACACGTATGTTTATCGCAGCATTGTTCACAATAGCAAGAACCTGGAAACAACCATGCTGCCCATCAAAAGAGGACTGGATTAAAAAAATGTGGTACATATACACGATGGAATACTACACAGTCATAAAAAAGAACAAAATCATGAATTTCGCAGCAACCTGGATGGAACTAGAGTCTATAATACTGAGTGACCTCTCACAGAAACAAAGATCCGAATATCACATGTTCTCACTCATATAATGGACCTTGAACATCCAATGTAATACTATAAGAAAATGACTGACAGTAGTGGGAAACTATGGGGGGGGATGGGATTAACGGTGGTAAATATCTGTCTGGGGACAGGGAAACACCTCTTATCAACAGGGTGCCTGAATGAAACATTTGTATACCTAACCCTTAACTGTACCCGACAAAACCATAATAAAAAATATTGATTATTGATTAAAACAAACAAAACAAAACAAAAAAAACAAGTCTCTAGAAAAACCCAACACTACAACTGAGGCTTTGCTTTTTTGAATAAAATTAATTTGAGAATGTCTACCACATCAGAAGCATTCAATAATTTTTAGTTGAGTGAGTATGCAAAAAGCTGAGTTGGTGAGTGTCTGAAGAGATGAATGCTAACTGGAGGAGAAATTAACAGTAAATCAACAGAAATCTTCACTGAGAAAGGCCTGATGGCAGATCTACTGGACAAACACTTTCAAACTGTCTTGAATACACACAAGGAACTAAAGGAAAACATGGAGAAATTCAAGAAATTGATGTATGGACCAAAGAGAAAATCAACAAAGAAATAGGAAATGAAAAAAAGGAAACCAAAAATAAATTCTGGAGCTGACAATTGCAGTAACTGAAGTAAAAACTGCACTCAGCAGCTTCAAAGGCAGAGTTTCATAGATGGAAGAAAATTATTAAAAGCTTCTCAAGAGAGAACCTTGAATGTAATATCAAGGAAGAGACACATATACAAAGAATTCTAAATAAGATTATCAACTTATTTCTCCCCAGAAACTTTGGATGCCAGAAGACAGTTTACTGATATACTTAATGTAATAATAGAAAAAATACATATTGCCAACCAAGAATATAGAGCTATATTAAATATATACTGCTTTTCACATGTGAATCATACCTAAAGAAAGTAGTTTAGATAAAAGAATAATCCTATACCTGGAAAAATTGTCCTTCAAAAGTGAGGGATAAATAGACATTTTGGGATAAACAAAAACTGAGGGAGTTCACTACCACTAGACTGTTCTGCAAGAAATACTAAATGGAGTTCTACAGGTTTGAATGAAAAGACATGAGACAGTAATGTAAACTGTATGAAGAAACAAAGATCAGAGTAAATGTAAATACAAGGGTAATTATAAAAGATAGTATTATTATAACTTTAGTTTATAACTCTACATCATGTTTTCTACATAATTTAAGGGACAAATGTATTTTTGACACACAATGTATAAGGTTATAATTTTGTGACATCAACAACTGAGAGCAGTTAAAGAAGAAGCTATAAAGGAATAAATTTTTGTATGTTGTTGACGTTACGAGGGTATAAATTCAAATTAGAGTGCTATGGCATTAGAATGTTAAGTATAATCCCTATGGAAACCACAAAGGAAATAGCTTTGGAATATACACAAAAGAAAATAAAATGGTAATTAAAAAATTTTACTGCAAAAACTCAGTTATACACAAAAGAAGACAATAATGAAGGAAATGAGGAGCAAAAACATATAGCAAAATGACAGAAATACCTCCTTACTAGTAATTTTTAATTTAAATGTAAATGGATCAATGTCTCCAAGCAAAAGAGATTGAAGAAGACATGATCCATCTATGTGCTCTTTACAGCAGACTCATTTTAAGTTCAAGGCACAAATAGGTTGGAAGTGGAAGAATGGAAAAAGCTGTTCAGGAAAGTAGTAACCCAAAGAAATCAGGATTGGCTGTACTAATGTTAGACAAAATAGGCTTTAAATTAAAAAAAATGTGCCAAGAGATTTTTAAAAAGCACATTATTTAGTAACACAGGGTATAATAAGGGCAAGAAGATATAATTATTATGAACATTGACACATTAGCAGTCCATCAAAATACATGAAGCAATGACAGAATTCAAGGTAGAACTAAACAATTTACAATAATAGAGACTTCAATACACCTCTCTCAAGAATAGATTGAACAGCCTTCTTTTAAGAAGAGAAATGGAGAATAGGAACAACACAACCAACCAATGGAATATTTTCCAGGAAGGACTATGTGTTAGATCACACATTAAATCTCAATGGATTTTAAAATATAGATATCACTCAAAGTATCTTGGTGAATACAACAGGATTAAATTGGAAGCCAGTAACAGAAGGAAAATAGAAAACAATTACAAATTTGTGAAAAACAGATAACATACTCTTAACCAATGGATCAAAGAAAAAAAACCAAAGGAATAGAAAATAGATATTAATGAAAACAAAAACACAACTTACCAACATTTATAGGACACAGAGAAACAGTGCTAAAGAGGAAATTTATAGCTATAAATGTTTATGTTACAAAAGTGGAAAGATCTCAAATAAACAATTTATTTTAAAAACCAGTCAGAGTGGCCATCATCAATAACTCAAAAAATAACAGATGCTGGAAAGGATGTGGCAAAAAGTGAACACTTCTACATTGTGGGTGGGAGTGTAAACTATCATGGCCTCTGTGGAAATCAGTGTGGCAATTCCTAAAACTCCTAAAAATTGACCTTCCATATGATCCCGCAATCCCCCTACTGGGAATATACCCGGAAGAACTCAGGTCACTCTATTAAAACGATACCTGCACATGTATGTTTATTGCAACATTGTTCACAATAGCAAGAACATGAAACAATCGTGCTGACCATCAAAAGAGGACTGGATAAAAAAAATGTGGTACATATATACAATGAAATATTATGCAGTCATAAAGAAGAAAAAAATCATGAACTTCGCAGCAACGTGGAATGGGTTTAGAGCGTATAATACTGAGTGATCTCTCACAGAAACAAAGACCTGAATATCACATGTTCTCACTCATAGTGGACCTTGAACAACTACCGTACTACTGTAGGAAAGGGATTGAAAGTAGTGGGAAACTGCAGGGAGGGTGGTGGGGGTAGGTTGTTGGGACTGACAGTAGTCGATATCTACCTGGGAAAGGGGGGGGGCACAATTCATCAGTAAGGGTACCTGCACAATGAACATTTGTATACCTAACCCTGAATTGTACCCCACAATTTCAAAATAAAAATTAAGGGAGGAAAAAAAATGACTAGAAAAAGACAAATTCAAAACTAGCAGAGGAAAGAAAACAGCAAAATGAGAGAAGAGATAAACAAAATACAGATTAAAAAATAATAGAGAGAAGCCGGGCTCGGTGGCTCAGCCTGTAATCCCGCGCCTTCGGGAGGCTGAGGTGAGTGGATTCCCTGAGCCCGAGGGTTCGAGACCCGCCTGGGCAGCGAGACCTCATCTCTACAATAAATCAAAAAATCAGCCGGGAGTGGTAGCGCGCGCCTGTAATTCCGGCTACTCGGAAGGCTGAGGCGGAAGGATCGCAGGAGCCCAGCAAGTCGAGGCTGCGGTGGCCGGGAGCGGCCACTGCACTCCAGTCTGGGCGACAGAGTGAGACTCCAACTCAAAAAAATAAATAAATAAATAAATAAAATTAAAAATAATAGAGAGAATTAATGAAACAAAAAATTGGCTATTTAAAAAATTCATCAAAGTTGACCTACTCTCAGTGAGATTGACCAAATATAAAAGGAGGGAAGTATCAAATTACTAAAATCAGAAATTAAAATAGGAACATTATTATTGATTCTACAGAAATGAAAAGGAATATAAGAGAAGAAAGAGAATACTATGAACACTTTGACCTGGAGTAGTTGTTGGGTTGCCTACTCCAAAATTGTTCAGAATTAGAAACTACTAAAAAACAACTGCTTTGACACTAGAATTAATACGAGTGGTTAAACATCCTAAACTAGACCACAAAGTATAATAAACTAAAGTTTATTTTGAAGCTCTAAGTTATTAAGAAAAGGTTAATTATATTCTCTATATTTTGTTTAAAAAGAAGTCAACCCATAATGCATTAGATTTTAGTCAAATTATTTTTGTCCAAACTAATATTATAAGCAAGACAATGTTTGCATTCAAAATTTCGCTATTTAAAATACTGTATTATTAACATTGGTTTTTAGATCTTCACTCTCCACTATTTCTAGATAACAAATTTTCTTGCATATTTACAGATTGCCTTTTCCAAAAATAACAGGTCAAGATTCTAAAACACTCAATCTACACATTCAGCACATAGAAGGTTTAAAGGCTGATGCTCCTTATATGTCCTAGGATATTGATCATTTTTTCCTTAGCAAAAGGAGCTGTGAAATAAAAACTCTGCCTCTAGAGTTCAAGTGACTCTAGCAGCAGCAGTCATTTCTTCAGTAGTCCATGTTTTAATGATAAAGCATAATTATAACAAGAATGGAAAAAAAAGAGATAGTACATAAGAAAGACAAAATTAAAATGGTACAAAACAATAATGTTGGCTATATTTTAATAGCTATTACAACTTTCTGACATCAAAACTTTATATGATTAATCCTATATAAATATTTTCAGTAATATTTGTTTGAACAGATAAAAAACAATAAAGAGCATAAAAATGGAAATTTGTCAATGTTATTAAAATAATTTTATCTACATTTACATCTAATGATTTTTCTTTAATTAAAATAATAGAAAGGAAACTTACACAAAATCATTCTTATATGTTTGTTCACATATTATTTACACAGTACCTCCCTTTTCCCTTGCCCCTGGGAAGATATTGACTGTTCCTTTTATCTTTCCCCATAGTGTTTACCAGTGTTACATACATAAGCGGCATGAATATGTATAATAATTGAATATGGGCAGTGATCCATATTTTCTCAACCCCCATATTTCTGCCTATGGAGGTAGAAAAATTGTACACAAAGCTTTGTTATTTTCTCCTCACCAATGATCAAATCATTATCCAGCATAATCTCTTCAAAGGACTAGCATCAAGGCATTATAAAAATAGATTGCTTAACTTGAAGAAAAGAAAGCAATGTTAATTCCACAGACATTTATTTAGCTCACACCATGTGCCTGTGCCATTGTAGTTGCTGAATACAGAAAAATAAAAATCACAGTTCGTGGCTTCAAGGTGCTTGCAGTCCCATGAAGGAGTGAGATCAAAACAATGAATTATAAAATAGTGTGATAAATGTACACACTCCTGATATAGAAGAGTGAGAACCAGCACATCCTGATAGGAAAATGTGGGGACATTTTTGAAGACTGTCTCAACATACTAAAGAAAGAGGATGTAGCCAAAGCTAATGCTTATATTTTAAGCTAATAAAACAATGAGAAAATGCATAATGATAACATACACGGAGCACAGCATGGGAGAGGACACACTAAGCAATCTAGAATTGATTAGCATAAAATGCAAGTCAGAAAGGTGCAAGAGATGAGAAAATCAGAAATTAGGGTTCATATGTGATATATCCTGTTAAGAAGCTTGGATTATTATTGTATAGCACACACAAAATAAAGGATAGAGAACCAGGTTAGTGTTAAAAAAGAAAAAAAAATCATAATATAGCAATGTTATTCCCAATAACCAAAAGATGGAAACAATCCAAAAGTCTATTGATGAATTAATAGATAAACAAAATATATATACATAGAATAGAATTTCACTTAGCCTTAAAAAGGAAGGGGATTTTGACTCATGCTATAACATGGGTAAACTTTGAAGACATATTGCTAAGTAAAGTAAGCCAGTCACAAAAAAACAAGACAAATACTGTAATATTTCACTTATATGAGGTACCTAGAGCTGTCAAATTCATAAAGACAAAGCAGAACGGCTGGAAGAGAAGGAAAAATTGGGGGAAATATTTAGGAGCTATAATTGACAATAAGATTGACAGGCTTTGGTGACTGACAAGAGCCTTGATTGTCTATGCTTCAAAATGTGGTGACTTAAAACAACAATTTATACTATTTCAGACTTTTCTGAACTAGGAATTTGGGCAGACCTCAGGCTCAGTTGGCTGGTTCTTTTGTTTCACCTGGCAGCAACAGAGATCACCGAACAGTATCTAGTTAGAGGACGACTGGTGTGAAGGTGTGTTGGGGAGGGCCCAAGATGACTTCTCTACAAGTCTTGCCACTAGAGGGAAGGGTTAGAAGACTGCTTAGTGGGATAATCAGCAAGGTGCCTAGCCATGGCTTCTTCAGCATTGTGGCCACGGGATAGTCAGAACGCTTACATAGCAACTCAGGGCTCCCAGAAAGCCTAGGAATAAAGTCACTTCTGTCACATTCTATTGTTCGGGCACATAGCCAAGGCAGGCTCTGGTTCAAGAGAAGGGTAATCAGGTCTTTAATTTTGCAGCCAACTCTCAACTACCCTATCAAGATTTTGGAGATGATGGCTATAAAACAATCAAAGATGGCTCAGATTTCTAACATGACTAAGTGGGAGTTGCCACTTACTTTATGTTTTATTTTTATTTTTTATTTTTTATTTGAGTTGGAATCTCACTCTGTCACCCAGACTGGAGTGCAGTGGCCGCTCCCGGACACCGCAGCCTCGACCTGCTGGGCTCCGACGATCCTTCCGCCTCAGCCTTCCGAGTAGCTGGAACTATACGAGTGCGCTACCACGCCCGGTTAATTTTTTGATTTATTGTAGAGATGAGGTCTCACCAATTTGCCCAGGTGGGTCTCGAACCCGCGGGCTCAGGCAATTCACTCACCTCAGCCTCCCAAAGCGCGGGATTACAGGCTGAGCCACCGAGCCCGGCTGCCACTTACTTTAATAGAGATGACAGAAGAAGGACCAGGCTTAAACAGAAAGACAATGTGTTCATTTTTGGATTCAATAGGAGTTTGAAAAAATAATCAAGATAATGTTGACTTACATATTTAAAACATGATTAAATATCACAGCATTTTATAAAATCTACATTCCTTAAGATTTCTTATCCTAGGTCTTTATGACCTATTCTTTACTTTTTTCCTCTTCTAATCTCAGCTTCTGTCCCACCCAAATTGGTGATCATTTATTTAGACCTTCTAAGTTCTAAGCACTCTTTCAGGCACTGGAATTGCACTAATACCAAAGTTCGACAAACACAGTAGGAGGAAGATAGATAATAAATAAACATAAATTAAATAAAATTATTTTGGATTTTGATAAAGGCCTTGATGAAAATAAAACTGATGTAAAAGAAAATGGGAATAAAAATTAAAAGTACAAGAAGAGGATACAAATTAGATTGGGTGTTCTGGAAGTCTTCACTGAGAAGGTGATAATATGAGCAGAGATCCAATAAAGGAACCGTGCACCCACCCAGCAAACAGAAATCAATAGCAGAGGCCATGGAGTAGGAATAAGGATAGAAAGAAGGACACAGACAGTGCCCTTCATGTTTCATGTTCTCTTTGGCCTTCATAAGACTGCACGTAGTTCTACTTCCCCATAATGCCTTTTTCTAACTTTTTGCCTAAATAAATGTTAGTTTTCCACTGAAAATTAAGGCACTTTGTTTCCTAGAATCCTTCCATAAAAACCTCGGGCCAAGTTAGGAATCATCTTCCTGGACTTTAAAAGAATAGCTTTTGAATACTTCATTTTATTACCTATGCAAGAGTAAAAAGTCTAAGGTCTAGAAAATATCTGGAAGAAATTCAAACTTGGCCTAGCATCTCCTCATTTTTATGTTCTTAGTCTTCAATACCCTGTAAACTTTTGTGAAACTGAACTAAGAAAGAACGAACATTTTTGTAACTATAGCCCCAGTCCCCTCTACAAATCTTCTCATATGTTCTCTGTCTTAGTAGCTGCCAATAAGACATCTTTAAAATAAATTTTTTTTAAAAAAATGATATTCAGTTTCACTCCAGTGGTTAAAGAGAAAAATCAGATGTTTGTGATGATGGCTATGCTAATTACCCTAATCTGATCACTATATGTTTTGTGCATCAAAACATCACTATGTCTCTCATGAATATGTACAATTATTATTTATTTGGCAATTACAAATAAATTAATTAAAAAGAGGGTAGGCAGACAGTGAAAAGAGGTTTAAAGGCTACATGTCCCAGAACTTCCTGGGGAAATCACAGTGCTTAGAGAATGCCATGGAGAAAAATGACAACAGCATCTATCATGCAATACTGATTCAGTGCTGTGGGGGGAAAAATAGCAGGCTTTTACAAACAAGAAGGCAGCTGACAAGTGGGTAGATCAAGGTGACAAAAGAACCATGGAGGATGAATGACTTAGTTAACTCTTTCTGTGGCTGCAGAGGGCATGATATTATCTGTTCCCTAAATTCTGGAAGAGAAAGGGAACAGAGTTTGATTAAGAAACAAAAACAGAATGCCATGTGATATAGAACATACTACGCAGAAGCCTTTGGTAAACACACAGTTTAATAATTCAGTTTCACCAAATTAAAGCACAGATGTCACAAATCCTAGAGAGTTTTACTTTATGTTTTTGTTTCCAAAATTTCAAACATAAAATAATTACTCTCTACTTGGAAAATTGTGAATATGCCTAATATGGCCAAAGGATAAGGAGGGTTAAAGAATGGCTTTGAAAATTCCTTCTCATATGTATAATCTATAAGGAAACTCTTACAGAAGTTTATCTTTCAAAACCACCAAAAGTTTCTTGAGAACTATAATGTTCCTGTTTCATAAATTTCCAAAAGCAAGCTATTGGCTTTCTGTATTTTTCCAGGACACATGTGGGATGGGAAGTCCATAACTTCAAAAACTGACAATTCTTAATTGTGTTTAGTGATGAGAGACAGAGAAAATTTGGGTCACTAAATAGAGGCAAAGGAGAAAACAGTCTTGAAGTATAAATGTGAAGTTTTGTGCAAAAGAAACAAAATAAATGACTCTTCATCCCTGACAAACTAAATGATAGTATCTGAATAATGGAAACCTGCTAATTGTATCAATTGCCCTTGCTTGCTAATCATCATGGAGTTAGAAGTACTAGTTTTATACAGAAGAGCAATTCCTCTGAGGACCAAGAGAAGGTATCGAACACACTATGAAATTTTTTAAAGATATTCTTATCCTAATGTCTTTATGTTTATGACAAATAAAAGCTACATCAGAAAGAGTTGCCTATCACGCAGACATGCACATTTTTGTCAAGTGAGCAGAAGAGTATACTTCCCTAATAATAGATTGCTTAATTTTGTTTGTATCTATTTAAAGCAGTACCAAATAAAAACTGCCTTGTGTCTAATTTAAAGTTAAGATTTGCTATTTTGTGTTTTATGAGATATACATTTTTCACCTTTTAATCAGTGCCATTTAAAATGGTAAATGTGTACAATGTTTTGGACACATACAATTTTCAAATTTAACTATGGAGAAAAAATAACTTTCAGATAAGAATTAAAAGAAAATGGTTATTTAGTTGTAAAGAAATTCATAGGGATTGAATTCCAAGCTCTAAAAACCTAGTGTTAAATTAAATGCCTAATGATTTGTCATGGTTTCATCAGCCTGGTTGACAAGACCTGAGCAGCTTCACCCATTACGAGGTGGCGGGCACTGAAAGGTTTGGTCCCTAGGAAGAGGGTGGGATGGAACATTAGGGAACCTGTGATCTATGTTGCCTTTGCCTAGCAACAGAAGGTGTGATGTGTACACACATGGAGGAAAAGAGAGGCAGGAACTCAGCAATTGGTCAGTGAGTGTACTCTGCAGAACAGCAGGGGAGAACACTAAGCTAGAGGCATGCTGCTTTTTACCCCTTTTGCAGGTCTCATGATTATTTATGATGCTAAGTGGAGTCTCATGTATTAAAATCATTTCTATGAGTTGCTAGATTTCTGAAGTGTAGCAGTCAGGTTCAAAAGACATACAGAGCTGATGCCTGAAATATGTTTTAAAAAGTAATTCAGTTAGGTAAGTTAATATCAAGTATGTGCCGAATAATGTAAGTTGCTTTTGAAAACCTATAATGGGAAGAGGTAGAGCATGGAGATCTTTAGGGGCAGGAATAAAATTTACACATTTTTTTTGGTGACAATGTATATCTTAATATAAATTGGTTCAGAGTACCTGTTATAGCAGTAGACTTAAGAAAAATAAACTTTTTTTATATTTAGAAGAGTTATGCAACTCAAGACAAAGATGAATATTTATAACAAATATTAAAATGTTAGATGATGAAGTCAACCATTTCTGCTGCATAGTATAGTAAAATGATGTATGGTATCTTTCTGCATGTGCTTAGCCTTTTATATTGGGAACCACATTCCAGGTGTTCTGGTTTAACTGGTTTGAAGGTGGGCAATAAGCAGCAATGTAATGTTTTAAAATCTTTCAGGTGACGCTAATATGATCCAGGTGAAATCCCTTACAATAGATGGGCAGAGTGAAATAGGGCAGATGTCATCCTATTATAAAGGTTCAAGGGGGAAAAATAGTACAACTGTGTAAAGAGTGTTCCCACTTGGCTGAAATGTGGACTATAAGCAGTGATGGTGGATGTTATGAAGGGCAAAAATGAAGATTTGGGTAGAACTCACATAAATGTGCTGTAGCAGTTGGACTTTGCCTGATAGACACTACAATGCTTTACACAGAGCTCTTGTGCTCAGATTCAAGATGATCAAAATGAAGGTTTCCCATGGACATGGGACTCAGTGCTATAACTGACAAAGTTCTTTTTATACTTGTGTTTCCAAAAAACAAAACAAAAAAACCTTTAGTAGCGCTGTGGGTAATGAATTGGAACAGGCAAGATTAGAGTTAAGGCGTTCAATTGTAGAAACAAAATGTGAAAACAAATAATAATTACAAAAATGAACATGTGCAATCAAGGAGTATTCCTGCCATACAAAAGAAAAAACAATAATTGATTTTGACCTAAGTCAAGGGGAAACATTTTTTTCTAAGATGAATAGAGGTACATCCTTGAATGTTGGTGGTTTCAAAATAAAAAATATATATAGAAAGGTGTTATTTTCCTTCAAATACTAATAGAAGCACAAAATGGTATCTCATGATTGATCTCAGATGTAGATTTCAGGTAGAAACAGAACATGAGTGGTAAATTCAGTTGTTTTTTTGATTGGTTTTTAATATGAAGTTCATACTGCAGCAAGATTGAATTTAGATGGTTATGCATTGCCTTTTTCAAATAAAATTAAAAACATTTGGGTATGATAAGCTTATTAATAAGGTGTTTATACAAAAAGCAAACAAAGTCCATGAGACATAGACATGCCCAATTCTAAGCAGATTTAAAAAAACACAATTTCTGCTGTTTCTGCTCTATTTGTTATTTCACTGCTCAAGCACTCTACTGAAGCTTTCCTCTCCACCCCACCCCAACTCTCAACTAAGGTATCCCCTGGCTATATTAGGGCTATACTCATTGTGGTTCCTCTGTTCCTAGACTCTACTCAGCCTCTGTGTCTCTTTTCTAAAAGAAGTCTTATTTCTTGATTTCATATTAAGGAGTTTTAAATAAATCAAGAAACAAAACCCAAAATCTTGACTGCTGTAAGGGAGTTTTAAAAAGCTATAGCTGCGTAATATTCAGAATTAATTCTGTTTATAATGCTACAGATGACATTTGGTTGACATGAATCTCTTCGTATTTTCTTCATTCTCCTGACTGGATAAACAGAAGGTAAGGAGGTTATGAGTAGAGGACTATTCAAATGTTGTTTCTCTTCTTCTTTGACAATCCCATTCATGTATAGGAGAAAACCCAGACCAGTACCAAAGCTTAAGTAAATGCTGCAAAGCTTCTGACATACCTTCATTAAAGGGAAAAACAAATTTTATGTATATATACTTACTATGTAGAGATTTTTCATTTTTTCACTGTGATTTGAAAAGTTAGGGCCAGAACATGACCACCGTTGCCTTGCTGGACTCTGGTGTGGCCATGTGCTCCTTGAGCTATGGCTGTCGCCTTCTTCCTGACTTTGCCCCTGCCCCTACCTTGGGGAGGTGAATCACCTCTCTCTCTCTCTCTCTCTCTCTCTCTCTCTCTCTCTCTCTCCCTCTAATTTACTTTCTAAATAAACTATATTCTCTAATCTGAAAAAAATGAAAAGTTATAAGAAGATTTAACTGTAATGGTTTCACACAGAATAACGTATTTCCCTGATTTCAATTATTATTCTACCTCCCTATTCACATTCAGTGATCTTACAAATATTAGCAAGAGGACTAATGTGGGAGTAATTTTAACTGCCATAGATTCTACATCTGCAAGAATCATGCCAGGAACCAAGGGATATGTTCCTTGTCTAAGACATGTTCTTAGTCATATGTCACCTTGACCTAATACTCAGGAGAAGAATTAGTTCTAAGGGTACTGGAACATGGCTCTGGGTTTTATTTTCTTTTTCTGCTTCCTCTGATATTATTTATTTTGATGAGTGACATTGGATGGGAGTTCTGGTGTCTAGTTTTGGTTCAAAGGTTTCCCTTTTTCCATCTCAGAATGAAATTTAAAAGGTTATTGCAGCACAATAGGTATAAGTGGGGTGAGAAAGAAAGGAAAAAGAGGTTCTGTACTATTTGAAGAAATAAAGTGCTCCAGCACAATGTGAAAACAAAAAAAAACCATTATGTTGAAATGCAACACTTTCATTACAGGGAAGTTGAATAATAAGATAAACTTATGTGCTAAACTAAATTAGGCTATTAGTTGTAGTTTTCTTAGTTTTACCAGATGTTCACCAGGACTCTATGTAGGTTGAGGCAATATGGTGTGATGGTTAGAGCAGGTTTTGTAGTTAAGATGTGAATTTGTATCCTGGATTAAACATTTAACAGAGTAATATTGTGATTCCGTTTTTTTTTTTAATTAAAAACAAACAAATAGTTCATACTTAAGGGATTTATCTAGAGTCTTAGGTATAATAATCCGTAGTAGCAACTTAACCCAGTTTCTAATATATATTGACTTAAATTACCATAATATATTTGTTCTCCTAGTATATGATTAATATAACTACAACATCAATAGTCCAGAATTATTAGAAATAAGAAAATTCTTCTTTCTAGGTTTTCTGCCTAGAAAAAATATAAAATGAAAATGTAAAAATATGTTATGTGATTAATGAAGACCTTTCTCTCCAGATAACATTAGGAAGTACCAGAACAAGAATGCAATCAAATGCTAGTAACACAAATTGTTTTAAGATTTTAACTCATAAGAAAGCTATTATTAGGAGAATAACTTAAACACTGCAATTTAATCAGGCAAAGAAACATGGAAAGAATCACACATAACGAAGAGATTCTTTAACTTCATCCAAGTGCATTAATTTCTGAACATGTTTTATATATGCCAGGTACAGCATTGTGATTGGTGAACAAGTCAGATACATTGCTGACACTCACCACTCAGAGGAGGAGAGGAAAATGAAATAACACAATGCAATATAGAATGTGTATAATAAGGGCTTTTATCCCAAAGAGTCCATGAAGGGGGCTTACTTCACAGAATCCCCCCTGGGTGAGGTGAGAGGTGCAATGACCTTTGAAGAGTGGGCAGGACTTATGTGAAGGTTAGTGAAAGGTATTCCAAAGCGTGAGAGATGTACCAAAAACAAACCTAAACTTGTTTACACTGAACCAAAGAAAACCTGTGGAAAAATTACATAAGGCAAGACATGTATGCTAAAGCAGAGTTTTATTTGAGACACATGCTCTTACTAGAAAATCTTAAATCTTATATTCTAAAGTCAATAATTTCTGAATAATTAGGAATATGCATTGTAAAACACAATCTATTTTTTCCAAGAATATATATGAGAATGAAATTTTATTCTTGATTTTTTTTTATAATGAGATCAGCTAATGATACTTTACTTTAGGAAAATTACCAACTCAAGGGAAATATGCTCTTTGATAGTAAATGAAAGATACTCCAGAACAACCATGTAAGAATTTTGCTTTAATTTTTTTCTCCACTGAAATGTCAAAACTTGAAAGGAGAGAATGCAAATGCAATGTGTTTAAAAATGTATCTTTCAAAATATAGTATTAATTCTTATTTTCTTGTTACATGTTGTACATTTTTAGTCAGCTTTTATCTCATTTTATTAGCTTTCATCATCCTTCAATTTCAAAATGTCATATTAGCAAAAAGTACTAACATCTTGAAAGAAGTGTTAGAAATGATCAAATGACTTCCATTGCTTTGTTTCTGACTTACCTAACAAGGGATCAGATTTGCACTTTTTTATTTGATAGGCTTTGACATTGACTTACTTTGTATATTCATTAAATATACAAAAGAACCTAAGCAAAGAAAAATATGTTCAATAGGGATGAACATTTTTAGTGGCTCAGGAACAAAATTAGAAGCAATATATATTTAATGTTTTATTTTCTTTCCTGAGAAAGCTCTCTAAGATATGTCACCATGAATGAAAAGGGAATGCTTACACACTGTTTGTGGGAGTGCAAATTAGTATAACTTCTATGGAAATAAGTATGAAGACCTCTCAAAAACTAAAAGTAAATCTGTCATTTAATTCAGTAATTCTACTGCTAAGTATCTACCCAAAGAATCAGATGCCACTGTACAAAAAAATCACACAATTCGCAGCACAATTCACAATTGCAAAAATATGAAATCAACCTAAATGCCTATCAACGGATCAGTGGATAATGAAAATGTAGAATACTCTTCAGTCATAAAAAAGAATAAATAATGTCTTTTGCAGCAACTTAGATGGAATTGGAGAAAAAAAATCTCATGTGAACTAAGGCAGGAACCAAAAACCAAGCACTGTATGTTCTAACTTACAAGTGGGAGATAATCTAAGACTCCCCAGAGGCACATAGAATGGTATAATGGACATTGAAGACTCAGAAGGTGGAGGGTGGAAAGGGGTGGAGGGATGAAAAATACCTATTTGGTACAATGTACAGGTGGGGGGTAGTGGGTACCCTTAAAGCCCAGACTTCTTCATTGTTAAACAGTGTGTTCATGTAACTAAAAATTGTTAGTGCTCCTCCTAAAGCTATTGAAATTTCTTTTTTAAGAGAAAGAAAGAAAGAAAGAAAGAAAGAAAGAAAGAAAGAAAGAAAGAAAGAAAGAAAGAAAAAGCTGATTATATATTTAAAAAAAAGAAAAATCAAGTGAGATTTTCTGGGGTAATACAAATATTCTAATCTCAGTGAGGTGTGGATTATATAGGTGAATGCATTTGTCAAACTCCATATGCGCACATCTAAACTTTGATCATTTTATTGTATGTAAATTTTACCTCTAAAGAAATAAACTATAAATAAATATTGGAAAAAAAATTTTTAAATAGAAAAATAGACATGTCACCATGGAGTCCCAAGTGCCCCACACATTGCCTAGAATGTGTGAAATGTGTTGAAAGAGTTAATGAATGATGAAATGAATACATGACTAAAGTATATAAAGATGATTTTTAGGTAAGAATATAGATCAATATAAAATTAAGAAATTCATATTAAACTTGTATTATTATTTTTTGAGTCAAGATCTCTCTGTCACCTAGACCGAAAGACAGTGGCATGATCACAGCTTACCTCGGTCTTGACCTTCTGGGTTCAGGTGATTCTCTGTCTTAGCCTTGTTAGTAGCTGGGACTACAGGTGCACACTATGTCCAGCTATTTTTTTTTAACCCTTTTTGTAGAGATGAGGTCTCACTATGTTGCCCAGGGTTTGTCTGGAACTCCTGGGCTCAAGTGTTTCTCCTGCATTGGACTCCCAAAGCACTGGGATTAAAGGTATGAACCATTGCTCCAGCCCTTATTAAAATGTATATCTTGGACAACTCTTTGACGATAATTTGGTTGCTTCAGTTAATGAAATATCACTGATGACATTCTGTTATGAGGGCATGACAAAGAAATTTATCAATATTTTACATCTGAGCCTTCACTAAAGTCATTGCAGCTGAAGACAAGGTTATGTCAGCTATGATGTCAGGACCAAAACCGGTGTAGGCAAAAAAATAAAGCTGGTTTGAGTCACTGCCTTCAGAGAGAGCAGAAGAGCAACAGGTGAGCAGAGCAGGTTGCTTCTGGTTTTCATTTCATTTCAAGGATTGAATCTCGGGAATTTTATTCCACTCACCAATTATAAAATATTCTCAACACTGATATATCATAAGAGAAGATCTTTGTAATCATTGTGTCAATCCCTTAACTCCCTCTCCCTAAAGGAAACTAAATAAAGAAATGTATAATACTGGGTTAATACTGGATTTATAGAAAGATTGGCCTAAATTTTAGGCCATATTAATATCTTAGCTCAAATGATCAACTCTAAAGCGTGCAAGAACTTTTCATTTTCATATTTAATACTTTCAAAATCTTTAATCATGTGAAGTTTTTCCTCAATATATTTTATAATTGTATGGTAAAATTATCTGTGTTCCTTTCAAATATTAGGTCTCTGAGTCCAAAACACAAATACTTAAGAAAATGAGTTAATGTTGCTGACAGGCTCAAACTTGTAAACGCAATTTTAGAGTCAGAGGGAATGCACACCAAAGAAGTTCTTCTCTTCATTATTAAGGCAAAAGTTTATTTCAACTAGTTTCAGACTCCATGACAACTGGATTAGCTCACTAATCAAAGAACAATGGGAAAAACTCAAGCATATTCAGGTATCTTGAACATTAATTATTTAGTGAGTTGCAATAGATGAAGTAGGGGCTAGTATGGAACCATCAGGTTCAAGTTCAAAAGAGGCTATGTATATTTTTAGAATTCAGAAGTCACTTTTACTTTTCCTGTTTCTGTTTTCATCTTATGTGGTTTTTCCAAGTGTTGTTCTGGAACAAGTAATTTCTATCATTCAAGAGTAAATAGGGAGTCAATATTTTCTGGAGATAGAAATAAACAGAACTCATTCAAACACAAAGCATAATGGAAACACAAAGCAATTATGGTGGATGACAAGTGTAAGAAGTCTGAAGTTTCTTTATTTACTACAGTACTTTTAATCTATAAAAATCTCATGAGAAATGTATTACTTTCCTGAGATTAGCTTCTTTGACTTCTTATTGCTGACAAATCAAGAAACTGAGCAAGATATGAATAAAGTTTTAGCACTTTGACCTGCTGCTTGACTAAGGCTTTATTATTAATTTCTAATAATGTATTTTATTGATATGCTATCTTGTAATTTATAATATCTTATAATTTACTAGGAGCCTTTACACACATCCATACATTTTATACATCCTACAAACAAATGAGGAAAAAATATGTATACAGTTGTTTGTGTCTATGAGGGTTTGGCCCGGGAGTTCCTGTGGATACCAAAATCTGTGGATGCTCTAGTCCTCCAGTGGTTGGTGCTGTGAAACCCAGGCTTAGGAAAAGTTGGTCCTCCTTAACCACAGGTGCCACCACCCATGAATATGGTATTTTACATCCAGTAGGTTAAATCTGATGATGTGGAACCTGTGAATATGAAGGACCAACTTATATATACATTAATATTATAAACATTAAGTTCATTAAGCAGATGACAAAACTGAAGCTCAAAGAGATTTATCTGTGACCTTCTCAAGTTACAAGACGTAGCAGAGCCAGAAATCTCAGTCTGGAGATTCTAAAATTCATTACTTTTTCTAATGTACTATCTAAATGTATACATTTTAACACAAATGCCAAAACATCAATGATCCAACCATTTATTACCACGCTTCAATGTGATTTGTAATTATTAATCTGGCAAACAATAAATGTCATTCTCTTACAGTTAAATAGAGAATGCTTGAAAACTCAAAACTGATTTTGTGAGTAGCAATTTGTTTCGGTGTGATTAAATTCTATGGCATTTTGATGGATCAAGTCTGGCAACACTCACCTCTTTTTGACGGTACTTAATGGCCAATTTTAGTCTTGCAAGATCATTTCCACTTTGTTCTTCTATCAGACTGTTGTCATCTCGGTAATTAAGAATGATTTCCAGTTCTCTGGAACTTCTCGTCTGATCCAGTAGGTCCTTAGCAAATTGTTTGCACTGCCGTGACAGCTCCTCATACTCTGACTTGAATTCATTTTCCACCTTGCTCAGCTCCTGAAGCTCCCAGCTTAACTGAAATGCTGTGAGAAAAGGATCTTCGCTTGACAGTGCAATGAGAGAAGGGCTGGCCAAAGCCTTGTAGATGTTGAGTCTGGAGCGTGAGTGACGGAGGCTGTCCACATCTGAACTGGACACGCATTCCACACAGTTACAGCGGACCTCATGGGGTCGGGGCACGGAGACACCTTTCTGAACCAAAAGTTTTATTATCTCATAATTATTTGTATGGGCTGCCAAAATGATTGGTGTGATGTCCGGGGTGAATTCAGAGAACTGCTTATCAAGAAGTATGGGAGGCACCTAGAAAAAGGAAGACAGCAGAGGTGATGAATATTTGTTCATTTGTTCAAGCCTGTGAATTTCAAACAGCATGCTATAGCAAAGAGGACAGGGTTCATAAATCTTTTGCCAGGTTTTTTTTTTTTGCAGGAGAGAGATGTGGCCTTTTCCCCTACAAAAGACAAAAAAAAAAAAAAGAGAGAGAAAAAAGAACTTTCTAATGTAATGATGCATTCTTTATTCTGAATTATGACATTTTATGGAATCTTAAAATAGATGGCTAAGGAAACTCTTTACTTGAGAAAAGCCTTTCTTTTAAATAAGCCCAATTTTATTTTCTCATTGACAATCTTTGCTTTTCTTTTTCAGGGATGTTGTTTCCTTAAATAATCAAGAAATACACTGAAATAATAGTTGCTTATTGTTTTAAACCCAAGCTCTTTCTCTGCAGTAGAAGTCTTTTAATTCCTCAATTAGGTTTTTCCATTCGTCTGTCAGTTTTTGCTGTGTTTTATCTTCTGCTGCCCTATCATCCAGCCTAGTAATTAAAGTGGCAGTAGAAATAAATGAGCTAGACTCATACTTCCTATTTCATCTATTCATTTTTGGTATATTTTCCATATAACAAGAGGTACTCCATTACTCACATTTTTGTTTTATTAAAAATTAACAAATATTGAGTCAGGTCAGTGGTAAAAATAATTTCACACTGAATCAGCTCACCAGTGTGTTTTTTGCATGATTTCCTTTGAGCTATACTCTAGAGATGGTAATGATGAAAATACTAATAGCCACTTTTTAGTAAGCATCTGTTAGGTGCATTAACCCTCACCCCTTTTATTATTCACATTTTACAGATGTGGTCCCTCAGTGAGAAGTGGACAACCTGCAATTTGACCCGTGACTTTCACATACGTTTAAGACTTGATATAATAAAAACAGGTCCGCCTCTATGACTTGCACTACAATAAGTTGCTTTACCACTTTTGATTTCATTACTTATTTTTGCTGGCACAAAGTCACAGAGACATCTATAAAAAATAAATATTAGGGTGGACATATTGGCTTATGCCTGTAATTCCAGCACTTTGGAAGGCCAAGGCAAGAAGATCTCTTGAGCTCAGGAGTTCGAGACCAGCCTGGGCAACATAGTGTGACCTCATCTCTATGAAAGAAAGAAAGAAAGAAAGAAAGAAAGAAAGAAAGAAAGAAAGAAAGAAAGAAAGAAAGAAAGAAAGAAAGAAAGAAAGAAAGAAAGAAAGAAAGAAAGAAAGAAAGGAAGGAAGGAAGGAAGGAAGGAAGGAAGAAAGAAAGAAAGAAAGAAAGAAAGAAAGAAAGAAAGAAAGATTACTACCTAAGGATGTATTAAGCAGGCATGGCGGAGAAAAAATGATGACAGATGGCACATTAAAATGTGCAACTGGAAAAACATGAAGAAAACCACAAAAGGATCAACAGAAGAACAATCATGTATAGAAAAATACTCATCATGAAACTTTATTTAGACTACTTTTAAATATAGGTATACTTTTTATATGTGAGTAATTAAACATGTTTTTAATTCATCTGGTCATTTAAAGTATTTATTCGCTTAATGTGAAACACTATATAAAGATGAAAGGGATTAAACGATCTATCTAGAATGTTATTTGAAGATGTATGCAATCATTTGGCAGTGAAGATGGTAATAAACACTTTTTAAAGTGTGCTCATAAATACTAGATTAAGCATTCTGCCTATTAATATAGTATTATACATTTGTGCATTTTGGGGTCATTATGTAGTAAAACAAGTGTTCCTTGAACACAAGTAATATGATACCTCAACAGTCAATGTGACCACCAACAGGGCGACTCAGTGGCTAATGTGCAGGAAAGGGATACAGTGTGAATCTGCAGGACAAGGTGAGAATTCACCTACCGGGTGAGATGGAACAGGATAATGTGATGAGATTTCATCAATCTACTTAGAACAACATGTGACTTAAAACTTGTGTGTTTTTTATTTCTGGTATTTTCCACTTAATATTTTTGGATATGGGTTGACCATGGGTAACTGACACTGTCAAAAGTGCAACTTCATATGGGAGGGCTTGGGTCTACTGTACTTAAATGTTTTCTGCGGCAGACATTTAGGGAAAACAAAACAATAACTAAATAATTTATTGTAAAAGAGGTACATCTAAATGACAGATGTAATTTGAAGGAGTTTTCTGGATTCAGTATAATTTCATCTTAGATTTCTCTACTTTAAGTTATCAAGAATTTAAAAGTTATTAGCCATAAGATAAAGCTTTGCAGAATATTCCAGGAACTCTTACTTTAAAAATAAATTTAGCATGAGCATATTGAAAAACATAGATTTATTAAATGTCAGTGTAAAAGCATTAGAGTCATAGTTAAACATTCATTAAAATATGTGAGAATATACCAAGAATAAATATTCTGTTTATGAGTTATATTACTCACTAAATCATTTTATACTAATGAATTAATTAATTATATTAATTCATTGTAATTAATTTTAAAAATATATATGACCACATATAACTAACTATGAAAATATCTAACTTGAATCTTTTTAAAGGAACTTTATTTTTTAAAATAATTTTGAATGGAACTATTTGGAGGTCCACTAGTAGTAAGAATGTATTGGTCAATAGATAACTATTCTTAAATTATGGAGGTTTAATTGTGTTGGAGCTGCCTCTTATTCTAAAATGTGGTCTATATTCTATAACATTATGTGCTGTCTTTAACATTAAATTGCCTGACACTCAGCTGACTGCAGAACATTAGACACTGGGAACTGATTGCCATTGCTCTATTCCACATGAAGCTCTACTGGGACCCTGATGCAGTTGAGCAAGCAAACAATAGTGTTTATCCGGGTCTCAGGAGTCATGACTGGGTCCTTTCCCATATTCCATTGAAACAATAACAACAAAACAAAAGTGCTTCCAGAAAATGGTTGTCTGTTATTGAATACTAACTACAGACTATAGGCCTGCATCCATTAGTTCATGGTAGTTGAAAATTTGGGGTTTTCTTATTCTATCATCACTTCCATTTTCATTACTTTGCATTCTACTATACATAAAAGCTCACCTATGTCTCCTTTGCATTATTAGATATTACTCTGAACCTATGAATTCCTCCCTTCTTTTATTCAATATATTATAATTCATTGCCATCAATGAATCTATCACAACACATATCATAAAGTGAACAAATATTAATATACAACTTGATGACTGTTTAAAACATGTGTAACATAACCCAGATAAAAATTTGGAAAATTGCCCACACCTCAAAATCCTCCCTTTTGCTGTCTCCCAGTTGCAATTAATTTATTTACAGATTTAATTGCTATCACCATAGATTAATTTGGCATCCTTTTAAAATATCATATAAATGGAATTGCAGAATATGTACTCTTTCATATCTAGCTTTCTGTGTTCAACATTAACTCTTTGAAATGCATTCCAATTATTAGTACCAATAATTTTTGTTATTTCGATTATGCATGATATTTTTATTTCTATTTTATTCCATTCTGGATGACATTTGTGTGGTTTTCAGTCTAAGGCTATTAAGAGTATTGGTGCTATGCACATTTTTGTACATGTATCTTGCACATGATCTTGTATCTAAGAATGAAATTTCTAGGTTACACAGCTTTCTTTAGCAGTTATACTAATTTTTATGCCCACCCACAGATATGCTTGGTATTGTCTTTATTTGTTTATTTATTTATACTGTTTTTAAATAAATTATTTGTTTCATTAATTATTTTATTTTTATTTACTATTTATTATCAAGAATGAGTGTTGAATTTGGTCTAAGTAATTTTCTGTTTATAAAATCACATAATTTTTCTCCTTAGTCCTAAAAGTATGGCAAATTAGATAATGGGTTTCTGAATATTGAAACATTCTGTCTTTCTTAAAATTAATCCCACTTTGTCAAATATATAACATTCTGACTGCAGCTTATATTTCTAATTAGTTTTTTTTGTATCATTGTTCCTAAGTGGGATTGATTTCTAATCTTTACTGTGCCACCTTTATCAGGTTTTGCTATCAATACTAAATTTGCTTCATAAAAAGAATATAGGCTGGATGCAGTGGGTCACAACTATAAACCCAGTATTTTGAGAGACTGAGAAGGGAGGATTACCTGTGCCTAGGAGATTGAGACCAGCCTGGGAACATAGCAAGACCCCCATGTCTACAAAAAAAATTTAAAAATTAGCTGGGCATGGTGGTGAATGCCTGCAGTCCCAGCTACGTGACAGGCTGAGGCAGGAGGATCCCTGAGCACAGGAGGTTGAGTGTGTGGCAAGCTGTGATCATGCCACTGCACTCTAGCTTGGACATCAGAGTGAGATCCCCAAATCAAAAAAAAAAAAAAGAGAAAAGTGTGAAGGCTCTCTTCTTGCCAAAAAGATGTGACATTCAGAACCCACTTCAAGAAAGAATTTCCTTCATTCACAAAGTGTATAGTCTATAAATAGCCTCCATCTTTCAACCCCTTCAAGTTCTTCCTCCATTTTGGATCACAAGACAATAAGTGAGCAAGTAGGGTGGATAAGGCTCAGCTATTATCACTCAATATGGAACATTGCTTCCTAGTAAACAGCTTTTCTCTGGAGTTCCCTTTTATGTTGGCAGAGACATTTGTCAGTTTTGTTTCATGTTCTAATGAATTTTGTTTCTCATTCCTATTTCTTTCCTTTTATTTTCAAAGATATATTTAAAGATCAATACAAATATAGGAAAGCATACATTTTATTTCTTTTTTGAAAATGAAGAAAAGAGAGAGAGAGAGATCTGATAAAAAGCTTATGCTTATCCAGTTAATAGAATAGAAGATTTAATAAAGCAAAAGTGAGATCCAAAGGTTATTATAGAAGATATCAATATAAAATACAAACCATTCTAAAGAAAATTACAGGGATTTTCAGTTCTCCGGGATCTTCAGTTCTTTTCCTCCACTAGAGCAAATATAATTCTTCCAAAATATCAACCTCTTCAGATAATTCTCTTTCTTAAAATATTACAGTGGCTTATGATTACTTTGATTCAGTAATTTATTCATACAGTCTATCAACAGGTATTTATTGAGTCTGTTATGTGACACTGCATTAGTCTCATATAATTAAGAAAAATGAAGATAAAGCAAGCCTTAACCTCAAGGAGATGATAGCTGTATTTGACAGAAAACTGCATCTCATTTCCTGTACCTCACAAGAAAATTTAATTGAGTGTTTACTCATTTACTACAAATCTAATACCATGGTAGGTACCATGTAAAATCCACAGAAAAATAAGAAAGGAGTGTTTACAGGGTCACTTCAGATGGTAACAAAGTTTTCATTATTCTAAAATCTGTCAAGTACTTGTCAAATCTCTGGGTAGTTTTTCTGCTTTGTATGTTCTATGATGAACTAACAGAGTTAGAACACAATATTAATGAAAGCTTAAGATGGCGACCTACAGGTTGATCTGTAAGAGTCTCTATGGAGGCAAGTGTTAATAAAGACTCTCTGAGTGAGAAAACGGGCACTGGTGGGAGTGTGAAAGTCCATCTGAGGGGATACTCGGGTACATGCACCTGGGTCTCCCCTCTGAGGGCAACTGCAAGCCTCCACTGCCCTGAGATTGGAGCATTGCTGGCAAGATAGTGCATAGGAGCATCTGTGGCCTGCTGCAACACACCTGAGAAAAGTTGGCTGAATCCAGCTGTCTCCCACAGTCTGGCGCCTGGCCCACACCATCACCTGTCATAACAGATCAGCTGGAGCCCTGGATCTGATCAGTGGAGAGAAAGGATTGGGAAAGCTGGAGAGGAGTCCATGTCCGGTGAGGAGCCACCCACCACAGCCATTTTCTTTGACCCAGGACCAGGCAAAGATTTGCATTGCCCTGTCCACCTCTGCACAGTCTTCAACTTGTTGCCTAAGGTACTCTCATCAAACCAGAGAGAAAGAAGCCCCTCCCCCAGGCTGAATCAGACACAGACAACTCAGATCTGTATGGCAGACCCATCAGGCAGCAAGCCACACAGATCTGACTCACTCCCGCTCCCAAAGTAGGCCTGTGGCAACTGACCCAAGCTATGAGTAACCCTATCTGCCTGAGGTGAGAGCAGAGGGGAGGGGCAAGAGAACAGAGCTGCAGGGACTCTGGAAATACAGGAAGGACTTCAGAATCAGTCTGATTCCTTGTTTTTATTTTAGACTGTTTTGCTCACTTCGTTTTTTTTTTTTTTTGGAGTTGGAGTCTCACTCTGTCACCCAGACTGGAGTGCAGTGGCCGCTCCCAGCCACCGCAGCCTCGACCTGCTGGGCTCCAGCGATCCTTCCGCCTCAGCCTTCCAAGTAGCCGGAATTACAGGCATGCGCTACCACGCCTAGCTGATTTTTTGATTTATTGTAGAGATGAGGTCTCGCTGCCCAGGCGGGTCTCGAACCCGCGGGCTCAGGCAATCCACTCACCTCAGCCTCCCAAAGGCGCTTTTTTTTAAGATTTTTTTTCTATTTCATTCAGGTTTTGAGGACATTTTCATACTTGCTTTGCTTTGTTATTTTACTGATTTTTTTTCTTTCTTCTTTCTATTCTTTAGACTCCATGTTTGTGTAGGAGAGGTATACATCAATAGGCAGGATTTTATTGGACGGTGTGCTTGTGTGATTACCTGTATGCTGTAGAGTTTTTGTGCTTTTTTTCCTCATTTCTCTCTTTGTATCTCTTTTCATTTGTTAGCTGGTATGTCTGTTTTCCCCCTTACTCTTCTCTCACTCCACCTTCCTCTTAACCCCCTTCCTTCTTCCATTATTTTCCTTTTTCTTACCTAATTTTGTTCCAGGGGGCAAACTTAACCCCCCACTACATGGACAGATTGTAGGGCAGTGGGAAGTGGTTTCCAGGGTGCCCATACACCTGTCGGTAGATACTGGTATCTGCAGATAGATTCTGAAACACAGCTCCCCCCTCAACTTAATGTCAAAACTGAAAAGGACAATCCCTAACCACAGTCGAGCTTCAGAAGTGAACAAAGCCAGAGAATCCACATAATTAAGATAGGAGACTGAGCAAACAGAAGTAAGCAACCCCACTATCCTTGAAAAACAGAATTAAAGAAGGGGGGGTGAAAGTGGGGGAGGGGAGAAAAATATACACAAATGAAGAAAAACCAAAAGAAGAATATGGGTCTCTCACAGACCCCCTGGAAGGTCAGACACTAAGAAAACAGATTTTGGAACACAAACAATGAAGAACCCCCCAGAATGACTGGTCTCAAACTACAAACCCAGACATTAATAGAGAGATTAAAAATAATTGAAGAGAGACAAGAGGAAAATAAGATGGAGTTGATAACTGAGATAACAGCAGTAAAGAACACTGCAAATGAAATAAATATTAAACTGATAAGCATGAAAAGCAGAATTAGCCAAGCAGAAGACTCTCAGAGCTTGAGGACCAAAATATAGAACTAATACAAACTGTCAAAAATATAGAAAAGAAGCTTTAAAAGATAGAGCAAAACTTTTAAGAGATGAGCGATTACTTCAAGAGGCCAAATCTGAGTAATTGGACTTCCTGAGGCAGAAACAGAGACAGAGACCACTTTGGAAAAAACATTCCATGAAATTATTCAAGAAAATTTCCCTCATCTCATCAGTGATGCAACCATTCAAACACAAGAGATTTGGAGAGCCCCTGGAAGAAAACAAATGAGAAGGTCAACTCCTAGACACATAATAATTTACCTAAACAAAGCAGGTATAAAAAAAAATCCTAAAGGCAGTAAGAGATAAAGGTCAGACTATCTACTGGGGAAGACCAATTAGAATAGCAGCAGATTTATCTACAGAAACATTTCAGGCTAGGAGAGCTTGGAACCTTCAAAGTTCTCAAAGTAATCAATTTCAACCAAGAATAAACTACCCAGCTAAGCTAAGCTTCATCCATGAGGGAGAATTAAAATCTTTCCCAGATATTCAATCCCTAAGAACTCATGCTGCCTCTATACCAGCTCTATAAGAAACACTTAAGAAAGTGTTAAACACAGAAGAATGGGAAAAAAACAACAACAATGTTCTTCACAAGAGTGCAGGAAAAAGATTGAAAACACACATGAATCAACCCCAAAATCAAAAGAAACACAACAAACAAATAGGAACAACAGCACCTCTATAGGAACCTCATGACAGGGATAAACTCTGACATTTCAATAATTAGCCTGAATGTGAATGGCAGAAATTCACCACGGAAAAGACATAGAATGGCAAAATGGATAAAATATCATAAGACAACAATATATCGTCTCCAAGAGACTGATCTCACCAGAAAGGACACTCACAGACTCTAAGAGGAGAGGAAGCAAAATTTCAGGCAAATGGAACCCAAAAGAAAGCAACCTTAAAGAAGTTGCAATCTTAATCTCAGACAAAATAACCTATCAAAAATCAAAAAAAGATGAAAAAGGTCACTATATAATGATAAAAGGTTCAATCCATCAACAAGAAATATCTATCCTAAACATTTGTACACACAACATACGAGAGCTGATGTTCATAAAGCAGCTTCTAAGCAAACTTAAAAAAGAGATTCACTCTAACACTACCATAACTGGGGACTTAAATACTCCATGCACAACCCTAGACAGATCATCAAGACAAAAAATCAGCAAGGAGATCTGAAATCTCAATGAGACTGTTGAAAAAATGGACTTAATTGATATCTACACAACACTCCACTCAACAACCACAGTATATACGTTCTACTCATTACCACATGGAATGTACTCCAAGATTGACCACATTATTGGCCATAAATCAAACATAAACTAATTTCATAAGATTGAAATTTTGCCATGCACCTTCTCAGACCACAGTGGAATAAAAATAAATATCAACACCAACAAAGTTCCCCCCAAAACCACAAAGACATGGACACGAAACAGTATGATGCTAAGCAACTCCTGGGTCCACAATGAAATCAAAATGGAGATTAAAAGGTACCTGGAGACAAATGAAAATGAAGAAACATCTTATCGAAATCTCTGGGATGCCATTAAAGCAGTAGTAAGAGGGGAATTCATATCTTTACAAATACATATGAAGAAAATGGGAAGCTCACAAGTTAACACCCTAACAAGTCATCTAGGGAAGCTGGAAAAACAAGACCACAAAACCCTAACTTAAGCAGAATAATCCAGATCACCAAAATAAAAGCCCAAATCCAGGACATAGAAACCAAAAAGATAATACAAAAAATCAATGAAACAAAAACAGTTTCTTTAAAAGGAGAAACAAGATCAATGATCCCCTAGCCAGAATGACCAAGAAAAAAAGAGAAAAAGCCCAAATAAACTCAATCAGAAACACAAAAGATGAAGTCACAACTGACCCTGAAGATATGCAAGAGATTATCAGAGATTACTATGTACAATTGTATGGAAACAAATGTGAAAACCTAAAGAAAATTGAGAACTTTCTGACATCACACAATCTCGCCAATGAAACAAGAAGAAATCAAAACCTTAAATAGACCTATAACAATCCAGGAAATTTACTATGTCACAAGAAAACTACCTACCAAAAAAAAAAAATGCCCTGACTAGATGGCTTTCCAGCAGAATTCTGCAAAACATAAAAGGAGAAACTGATACTAATCCTGTTGAAAGTATTCCAGATGATTGAGAAAAATTATTTTATGAAGATAACATCACATTGATAACCAATCCAGGTAAATACCCAACAAAGAAAGATAACTACAGGCCAATATCTTTGATGAACATAGATGCCAAAATTCTCAACAAGTTCCTAGCAAACTAGATTCAGCAGCACATCTCAAAAATCATCCATCAAAACCAAGTAGGCTTCATCCCCGGGATGCAAGGCTTGTTCAATATTCATAAGACCATAAACATAATTAAATACATCAAGAGACATAAAAACAAAAACCACAAGATTATATCTTAGATGCAGAAAAAGCTTTTGATAAAATTCGGCACCCTTTCTTGATAAAAACCCTCAAACATCTAGGCATAGGTGAAACATATCTCAAAATAGTAAGAGCCATGTATGACAAACCCACAGCCCGTATACTGCTAAACAGACAATAATTGAAACCATTTCCCCTAAAAACTGGAACAAGACAAGAATGCCCACTCACCCCTCCTGCTCAACATAGTTTTGGAAGTCCGAGCTATAGCAATCAGAAAAGAGATGGCAATCAGGGCTATCCAAATAGGAAAAGAGGAAGTTAAGTTATCTCTCTTTACAGATGACATGATTGTATACCTTGAAAAGCCAAGAGAATCTGCCAAAAACCTCCTTGCACAGATAAAGGACTTTGGCAAAGTCTCTGGGTATAAAAAATGTACAAAAGACAATCACATTTCTATACACCAATAATAAACAGCCAGAAACTCAAATAAAAAGCATAATTCCATTCACAATAACCACAAAAAATTGAAATACCTTGGCATCTTCCTAACCAGAGATGTGAAAGACCTTTACAATGAAAACTACAAAACACTACTCAAAGAAATCAAAGACGACACAAACAAGTGGTAAAATATTCCATGCTCATAGATTGGAAGAATCAACATTGTTAAGATGTCAATTTTACTTAAGGCAATCTACAGATTTAATGCAATACTCATCAAATTACCAGCAACATTCTTCTCAGACCTCGAAAAAACAATACAAGAATTCATATGGAAACATACATTACCAAGAATAGCCAAAACAATCCTTAGCAAAAAAAAAAAAAAAAAAAAAAAAAAGCAGGAGGTATCACGCTCCCAGACTTTAAACTTTATTTTAAAGCTACAATAATCAAAACAGCCTGGTATTGGTATAAGAATAGGCATATAGACCAATGGAGTAGAATTGAAATTCCAGAAGCAAAACCTTAATTTCTCAACCAACTCATCTTCAACAAAGCTTCCACCACCCACTTACTGAGGAGAGGAGAATCTATTCAGTAAATGGTGCTGGGAAAACTGGCTGACCACATGCAGAAGATTGAAATAGGACCCCTACCTATCCCTATACACAAAAATTAACCCTAAATGAGACACAGACCTAAACGTAAAACCCTCAACTGTAAGAACCTTAGAAAATGCAGGAGACGCTCTTACGAAGTTGGAACTGGCAACCAATTCCTGATCAAAACCTGAAGTACCCAGGTCATAAGAGATAAGATAGACAAGTGGGACCTCATTAAATTGACAAGCTTTTGCAAAGCCAAAGAAACCATCAAGAGAGCAGGGAGACAGCCCACAGACTGGGAAAAAATATTTGCCAACTCCATGTCTAACAAAGGCCTAACATCAAGGATCTACAAGAAATTCAAATGTGCTGAAAAGAAAAAAACAAAGTGGGGGAAAGATATGAATAGATACTTCTCAAAAGAAGACATATAAGCAGCCAAAAGATACTTGAAAAAGTGTTCAGCCTCACTAGTCATCAAGGAGATGCAAATTAAAACTACATTGAGATACCACCTAACTCCAGTCAGAAAGGCCATCATCAATAACTCAAAAAAATAACAGATGCTGGAGAGGATGTGGTGAAAAGGGAACACTTCTACACTGTTGGTGGGAGTGTAAACTAGTGCAGCCTCTATGGAAATAAGTTGGTGATTCCAAAAAGTTCTAAAAATTGATCTTCCCTATGACCCTGCAATTCCCCTACTGGGAATATACCTGGAAGAACTCAAATCACTCTATAAAAAGGATACCTGCACATGTATGTTTATCGTAGCATTGTTCACAATAGCAAGAACATGGAACCATCTGTGCTGCCCATCAAAAGAGGACTGGATAAGAAAAAATGTCATACCCATACACAATAGAATATTATGCAGCTATAAAGAAGAACAAAATCATGAACTTCGCAGCAACCTGGATGGAATTAGAGTTTATAATACTGAGTGATCTCTCACAGAAACAAAGAGCTGAGTATCACATGTTCTCACTCATAAGTGGACCTTGAACAACTACTGTATTACTATAAGAAAAGGATTGACAGTAAGCGGGAAACTGTGGGGGTAGGGACAGAGAGGGGGAAGGTCGAATTGACAGTAGTGAATATCTGCCTGGGGTAGGGGATGCACACCTCATCAACAAGGGTACCTGCACACAATGAATGTTTGTATACCTCACCCTAAATTGTATCCCACAATTTTAAAATAAAAATTAAAAGAGAAAAAAAGAATACAGTATTAACTGCAAAAATCTGCTATGAGCTATAGAACACAAAAATAATTTGCTAACTATATATTTTTCATTATTAGCTAGATACAGCACTTGCAACATTTTACTTTCCTTAGCAAGTAGTAAATAATTGACATATTGGGAGCAGAAAATTGCAGATTCAAACTGTTCTTTTAGAAGTGTTAGAACATGGGCTGCTACTGTTTTTCTACAAAGTAACTAGCAGATAGGTAATGTTCCATACATGATATATTTTTTTAATTTTTTCTGAGTACAGCCTACTGCCATTTCCACGAATTTATGTCATGACATCATATTTCTGAGCTTTTCTATTCGAAACCGAATCAAACTCAGATAACAGAGGCAGAGCCAATCACAGAAATATCTACAAAAAATTCAAAAAACTTAGCTGAGTGTGGTGGCAATGTGCCTATAGTACCAGCTACTTGAAAGGCTGAGGCAGGAGGATCACCTGAGCACAGAAGGTTGACGCTGTGGTGAGCAGTGATCATGCTACATTGGTGAAACAGAAGGTGAAACAATGAAGGCTAAAGTAGACATTTCAAGTGTTTGCTCTCAGGAACTAGTGTTTCTCAAGAAAGATCAAATTACCCTTCTTACTCCCTTCTGTCTCTCACACTCTTCTTTTTATTTGTTAACTTTTCCTGGCTTTCCTTTCACGTAGCCTTATTCACTATTAAGCAAATGGTCTTTGGGGTATGTACAAATATGAAACAAAATCCCCAGTCCTTTTCCCTAGATGGCTAGTACATTTAGCTCTTTACAGGTATTATATTCCAGGCTTAGATTTTCAGCTACACACAAAAAAGAAAAAATAGCCTATTAACATTTACAAAATAATATATCAAGTCATATTGAATGTCTTTTATTTAATTAATAAATAATTACTAGATATGAACAATATGAAAAGCAGTGGGCTAGAAAAAATAGCTCTCTCTCTAACACACAAATGAATATAATAGTACTTAAAAAAATTAACATAAGAACTTAGTAAATGCCCTAAGAAGAGCATAAATCAAACAAAAGAAAAGTTAATTTACAGGAAAGATATTATTTTTCTCATATAGAATTAGAAAAGGGTTTGAGGAGGCTTTTAAGATACTTGAAACTAGTGACAGAGAAAAGTTAGGAAGAGAAAATGAGAAGAAGTGTATTTATGAAAAAGACATTTCTCAGCTGGGCTTGGTGGCTCAGCCTATAATTCCAGCACTTTCGGAGGCTGAGGATAATGAATTGCCTGAGCCTGTGGGCTCGAGACCAGACTGCAACTTAGTGGGACCCTGTCTCTACAATAAATTTTTTAAAAATTAGCCAGATATGGTAGTGTGTGCCTGTAGTTCTGGTTACTTTGAAGGCTAAAGTGGAAGGATCACTGGAGCGCTACAGGTTAATGGTGGGTTGGCTATGAGAGTGCCATGCACTCCAGCCTGGGTGACAGAGTGAGACTCCAACTTAAAAAAGTGTACTTTTTTTAGAGTATGGGATAAATCAAACAGAAATAAAATAATTGTAAAACGTCTCAATGTCATTAGGGCAAGGTTAGACATTTTTAGTAGCATTCTTATATAGACATTGGAGGCATTATAGAAGAATTTAGGGAATTCCAGATGGCCACCTAGAATAGAAACAGCTGACTGGGGCTTCTCTCACGTAACAAACCAAGAAAGAAAGCTTGATATGGTGAATGCACCCCACAACCCACAGATGACCATGAGGGCACACAGAGAACAGGCAGGAGAGAAAACAAGCAGCCTGTTTCTGAGACAGGAAGTCCTCTTCCTGCCCAGATTGTGCAGAAACAGAAATCAGCTTGTGGATATGGGAAATGATGAGTGCAGGAAATTAAAAACTCAGCACTTGCTCCTGACATGGATGAGGGGGAAAGGGGAGTGGGGGCAGACCCTCCTGGGACTTTAGTTCACATGGGAAATGGCCTGGATATCTAACAGCTGCATGGCACCAGAGCCCATATGGAGCTGGGACTCCATTAAATTTCTGAACGCCTATGGTCAAGCCATCACCTATCACTTGTTGCCTGCAGTTAGCACTCAGCAGCCAGGGGAGAACCCCAGACCAATCATCTTCATTTGTCTCAAGGGCAAGTTCTGTTGCTATAGGCAGCTTTGGTTTGGAGCAAGCTACAGAGAGAAACCTGTTGTAAGAACTTTTGAGTTCTGAACACAGAAAATCTTGAGTAAGAGAAGGGAAGTCAGGAATCACCCTATAGTCCTGTTAACCCCTCATTCTTCCCTTATGAATGTGTCCCTGCTACAGACAACTCTTATCATTCCTCCCGGGTTACCACAGTGGCCAGGGGGCCCATTCACCCCACCCCAATTCTCCCTGAATGTGCACAGCTGGGGGACTGGGACACAAAACAGCTGGTTCCAGCCTATTCTGAAAAAAAATTTGCTGCAGGAAGAAACTTTGAGATTAGAGTTTGGACATCCTCAGGTAAGAGGAGAGCAATCTCTCTCTGTGAACTCTTTTGTACAAGAGAGATGACTCAGTCATCCCTGCAATACGTCCACAGCAGTCAGCGGACCTGTATTTCACTGGGGTAGTCAATTCTACCCACAATAGGGAGCTGGAGAGCTGTTCAGTTTTACGTAGCTCTCCTCGACCAGCATCCCCCCATAGTCCTTTTAAAAGTCCAGGGACTGAAGAACTTTTAGATTCCTGTAGTCCCACTATCATCTGTGCACTTCCTAGGGGAAAAAAAGTCCAAGCAAAAAAGCCCACGGTCACCATCACAGCTAGCTTTCCTGAAAGACCCATCTGGCTGGAGGTGAACTGGTACAGTCCATTACATTTGAGACAATAATATAGCACTGAAGAAGTAGATAAGAACAAATCTCATGCCACTGTACATTTTGCAGACTAATCCATAGACTGAGACATCAAAGAGCTCCTACAGAGGGTTCTCTAGAAATATCGGTGACCAGCCCCTCTTAGAATTCAACTTCTGCACTTTCACATCACTGAATACTTTACAGGCATTCTCCAGCACAAGCCAAATGGTGACAGCCTTATAGAATAATTGGACAGAGAAGAGCAGCAGTACCCACAGTGGCTGGACAGCAGGGAAAGAAGGAGTACATCACAATAGAGGAGCACCTTCTGGGATAACACACACACACACACACACACACACACACACACACACACACACACACACACACATACGGCCAACCCAACAAGTAACAACCTTAACTAACTAAATATAACAAAACAAAACATAAAGAGAAGAGTTCGCCTTCTCAGATAAGGAGGAACCAGTGAAAGAACACAGCAATCCTCAAAGCCTTAAGGAGTCAATGCCCACAATACCACAACAAACTTCCCAGATCCCAAACAATGGAACCTATGCAGAGCAGCCTGTCTCTGATGAAAGAAATGGAATTCAGACTACAGTTAACAAAGGCAGTCTAGGAAAACCAGGAGAAGATGAAAGTACAGATCATTCAAGCAATGAAAGCAATGCAGGAAACAAAAGCTGAACTGACCAATATAAGAAAGGTCCAATCTGAAACCTTGGAAATTAATTCCTTCCTGAAATTTTAAAACATAATGACAAACCTGGGCAGCAGAATTGACCAGGCAGTAAGAAGAATCTCAAAATTTGAGGACTGAACTACTAACCCAATCTGGCAAAAACAAAGAGAGAAGACTCAAGAAAAATGAGCAAAGCCTATGACAGGTTGGGAATTATGTAAAGAGACAAAATCTATAGCTAATGGGCATCCTTGAGAGAGAAGACACTGAGATCACCCTGGAACAAGCCTTTCAAGAGGTCAACCAAGAACATTTTCCTCATCTTGGTAGAGAGGCAGCCATGCAGATACAAGTGATTCGGAAATTTTCTGTGAGGTATTACATGAGAAGAACACCCCTAAGACATATAATAATCTGTCTCCACAAGGTAAGCATGAAAGAAAAAAATCCTAAAGGCAGCTAGAGAGAAGGGACAGCTACCTATTGAGGAAGGCCCATCAGAAATACAGAAGACTTCTTCAGCAGAAATCCTATAAACCTGAAGGGACTGGAGTCCCATCTTTAATGTTCTTAAAGAAAATCAATTCCCACCAATAATTTCCTACCCCATAAAAGTTAGCTTTATTAATTGAGAATTAAAATCTTTTCTAGACATCCAGTCTAAGAGAATATATCACCTCTAGATCAGCTCTTCAGATGATTAAGTAAGTTCTAAGCACAGAAACCAAAGAATGGCTTCACTCATTGTAAAACACAGGCAAGCACAGAGTTAATAAACCATATAAATCAATCACAAAATCTAAAAGGCAAAACAGCCTCTTAGTAGCAATATGAGATGAATGAATTCTCACATATCAATAATTAATTTAAATGTGAATGGATAGAACACACTACTCAAAAGGCATAGAGTAACAAATTGGTTAAAGAAACATCCATTCTTCTGCTGCATTAAGAAAACCTATCTCACTACAAACGACATCTTCAGGTTCTTATATGAGACAAAACAGTCTTTAAATCAATAAAAGTTAAAGAGTTAAAAAGAACAACTAAGAACACTACATAGTAATAAAAGTAATGGTAAAAGACTCAATACACCAGCAAGAAATATCTTTCTTGAATATATACACACCAAACATAGGAGCACCTAGATTTATAAAATATTGCTAATCAAACTAAGAGAGGAAATAGAGAGCCATACAATTATAGTTGAAGACTTTAATACTCAATTAACAGCCTTAGATCATTGAGGCAAAAACTCACAAGGAAATCTGGAAGCTTTATTCAATACAAAACAAATTGGATTTAATAGACATCTACAGAACACTCCACCCAACAATCACATAATATATTTTATTCTCATTTGTACATGAAACATACTCCAAGAGCAATCACATACTTGGGCATAAATCAAGTATGATCACATCTCAAAAGGTTGAAATCATACTGCACATCTTCTCAGACCACAGTTGAATAAAAATAAATATCACCAACAGGAACCACCCAGACCCTAAAACACGCAAATACATGGAAATTAAACAACATACTTCTGGATGACATTTGGTTAAATACAGAAATCAAGTCACAAATAAAAACAATTCCCAGAAACAAATTTTGAAAAGACACAATGCACCAAAACCTCTGGAATATACGATAACAGTGCAGAGAAGTTTATAATATTGGTAGTAGGAAGTGTATAACATTGCACACACATATAGGAAAATAGAGGAATCTCAAATCGACAGCTAATGTCACATCTAAGGGAGCTGGAAGGTCAAGAGCAATCCAATTCTAGAATTAGTAGAAAATTGAGATTAGTAAAATAAAGTCACAGCTGAATAAAATAGAGACAAAAAATTATAGAAACAATCAATGAAATAAAAATCTGTTTATTTGAAAGGTTAAATAAGATGACAGAACACTGTCCAGGTTGGGGGAAAAAAATGGGAGTCAGAAAATTTAGATGAAATCAATTAGAAACAAAAAAAGTGATGTTAAAACTGACCCTGAAGAAACTCAAAAGAATATCAGAGATTGCTACAGACACCTATATGCAAATAAACTAGAAAATCTAGAGGAAATGGAGGAATTCCTGGCATTAAAAAACTAAGATTGAAACAGGAAGAAATTGAAACCCTAAATAGACCTATGACAATCTGAGAAACTGATTCAGTAATAGGAAACCTCTAGGCCAAAATATCTCTGGGCCAGATGGTTTTTCAGCTAAATTCTATAAAATGTACAAGGAAGAGCTAATACCAATCCTATTGAAAGTACTCCAGGCAATTGAGAAGGAAGGAATTCTCCCTAGCTCATTCTATGAAGCCAATATTATCCTGATACCAGAAATTTAAAATCTCAACAAAGAATATAGATACACTTTTTTTCAGCAAGGTTCTAGCAAAATGCATCCAACAGCCTATTTCAAGGATCATCCATCACAACCAAGTGGGCTCCATTCCTGGAGGGTAAGACTTGTTCAACATACATAAATCAATAAATATAATGTCATACAGACAGGTATAAAACCAATAACCATGTGATTATCTCATTAAATGTAGAAAAAATTTTATAATATTCAAAATCCTGTTTCAATAAAAACCGTTAAACAACTAGGCATCAAAGGAATATTCCTTAAAATATCAAGAGCCATCTATGACAAATCTATAATCAGCATCATACTTAGTGGACAAAAGCTGAAAACAGTCCCCCTAAGAGCTGGGACAAGAAAAGTATGCCCAGTATCACCCCTCCTATTCAACATAGTACTGGAAGTCTTAGCCAGAGCAACTAGGCAGAATAAAGAAATTAGAAGTATCCAAATAAGAAAAGAAGGAGTTATTTTTCATGGTAGTTGATATAATTATATTCCTAGAAAACCCAAGAGAGTCTAACAAAAGCCTCTTTGCAGGGCAAACTCTTCAGGTCTCCTCCCACCGTGGGAGCTTTTCTGTCCTCTGAATAAATCCTGCTTTCTCATCTGAAAAAAAAAAAAGCCTCTTTGCACTAGAAAACATCTTTGGTAAAATTTCAGAATACAAAGTCAATGCCCAGAAAGAAAATCTTCATTTCTATATACCAGCAAGAAGCAGGCTGAGAGCCAAATGAAAACACAGTCCCATTCACAGTAGTGACAATAAATAGAATAGAATAGAATAGAATAGAATAGAAGAATAATACCTTGGCATCCACCTAACAATGAGAGCTACAAAACACTGTTTAAAGAAATCAAGGATGACAAAACAAATGGAAAACCATTCCATGTTCACGGATTAGAAGAATCAATATCATTAATATCATTCTTCCCAGGGCTATATACAGATTCAAAGCAATTTCTATCAAACTACCAGAATCATTTTTCAAAGACTAGAAAAGACAATATGGAAATTGATATGGAAGCAAATAAGAGCCTGAATGGCCAAATCAATCCTCAGCAAAAAGAACAAAGCTGTTGGCATCATACTTCCACACTTCAAACTTTATTACAAGGCTATAGCAACCAAGGAACCATGGCAATGGTATAGACATAGACCAATGAAACAAGACAGAAAATTTGAAAACAAAATCATATATCTTTACCTAATTCATCTTTGACAAAGCCAACACAAACAAACATGGGGAAAAGGAAGCCATATTTAGCAAATAGTCCTGGGAAAACTGGCTAGCTACATGCAGAAGAATGAAATTGGACCTCTACCTATCACCATAGACAATTAACTCAAAATTGATTAAGGAGTTAAATGTGAGACCTCAAACTATAAGAGTTTTGGAAAAAGATTGTAAAGAACACCCTCCTGAACATCAGCATAGGTAAGGAATTCAAGGCCAAGTCCTCAAAAGCAAATGGAGCAAAATATAAAATCAACATATGGGACCTTATCAAAGTGAAAAGTTTTTGCACAGCAAAAGAAACCTTGAAGAGAATTAAAAGACAACAAAGATTAAAATATTTCAATCTATGCATGCAACAAAAGCTTAGACTTTTGGCTACATCTAGGATATACAAGGAACTCAAATGATTGACAGGAAAAAAATAAATAACCCCATTAAAAAGTGGGCAAAAGACATGAAAAGACATTTCTCAAAAGAAGGTATTCATGCAGACAACAAAAATATGAAAAAATGTTCTGCCTCACTAATCATCATAGAAATGCAAGTCAAAACTACAATGAGATACAACCTCACATAGGTAAGGATGACTATCATTAAAAAGTCAAAAAGTGACAGGTGTTGGCAAGGTTGCAGAGAAAAGAGAATATTTTTACACTGTAGGTGGGAATATAAGTTAGTTCAAAGTTCGTGGAAAGTAATGTGGTGTTTTCTCAAACCAAAAATTGAACTATTGACACTTCTGGAATATTCCAAGAAGAGCACAACACCACCTAGGAATATACCTAGAGTAACATAAATCAATCTACCAAAAAGACATCAGTGCACGTATGTTCACTGCAGCATTATTCACAATAGCAAAAACATGGAACCAACCCAGATGCCCATCTAAATTGGAGACAATAAAGAAAATGTGGTACATTTACATGCTGAAATACTATGCAGCTATAAAGAAGAAAATCATTTCCTTTGTGTCAACATGAATGCAGCTAGCAAATGCTTAAACCTCATCTGCATGCAATTTATTCATGTAGTAAATCATCACATGCACTCATAACTCTAAAATTTCAAAAAATCATTTAATTAGTAGAGTAAATTGGATGATTTCTAAGTATTAACCTTATTCTAGAGTGTTTCGAAGGATAAATTAAAATTAGAATGGTTAGAGGCAGATGACATTCTGAAATCGAGTTGTAGCAATGGAAAAGGAAAGGATGTGATTGTGCCTTGCCAAATATGAGTGGAGGGGGGAGGGAGGAAGGAAGGAGGGGGCAGAGAGAGTGACAGCAGAAGCATGGGTGTAGAATTAATCCCAAAAAAAAGCTGACAGAGAGGGAGAGAAAACATCTAGTACAGATACCCTCAGATTCCTTTGAGTTCAGATTTCATTTTCCTTAACCTCATTTGTATGGGAGGAAAAGGTGGACAGGTAAACATAAACGCAACTCCAAAGTCCAAACACATTCAGTTGTAGGAACTTCTAATCACATGTTTGCAAGCTTTGGCACTGAACAGGGACTTTCAGAGAAGACGTAAATCCAATTAGGAACAATGACCCTTCCCTCTCTCTTCTGTCTTTCTGCTGTCTTGTGACTAAAGATTACTAGAAAGGAGTACTTCTTACTGACTTTTAGGGAAGGCTGGACTGCCATCTTAAACTACCTCTTGCTATGGAGAAGGGACTATATGGACTCAGAGACTCCTATTTGCTCAGCAACTGTAGCTGAGGCATATATCAGCTGATTATCAACCAGGCTCTGCTTCACCACTGCAGCGCTTGACAGGACCTTGGCAGCAAGGGCTGTGGAAAGAGCACAGTGAGAGATCCCAGAAGCAGAGCTCCAGTGAAGAAGATGAAACAGACACCCTGCCACCATCTTAACTGGGCAGGAAAATGTTCCAGGTTGCTCACCACAGAATGATAGACTTGCTGTCTGTGACCAGTGGAATAACCACTCAGGGGTTGATTGTGACCCAGAAAGGATATCCCAAAAGCACAAATTCCAGAGGGACCGGATAAGTGCTGATTCTCAGTTACCCCCACCCCTATCCTGATTCAGCTATGGGACAAAGGATGTGACTAGAAAAGGATGAGAAAGACCCCTGAAGATCAGTGGTGAGTCAGGGGCTAACCCAACATCCTTCTCCCCAGCAATCCTCTGAACATCAGACTCACATGGTGGGGGCAAAACTGAGAGGGACGAACCCAGGAGGAGCCTGGACATCAACCACAATAGGAGGACTCTTCCCCAGGATAAACCTGACAGAGGTACACCCCTCTGCCAGTACCTGGAGAAGAGACAATCCTGCACTTCCCCACCAAAGAGGATCCCCCTGACTATAGGAGAGTGGGAGGGGATGAATTAATCCCCATCCTGCCACCTCCTCTTCCTTCCATTGATCAGACACTGGGGAAATTGTAAATGAGACCACAGCTCTGCAGGAGACACCAGAGGAGCTTACTTGTGAGCAGTTAAGAGGAACAGTTGCAGAACCTGCCATAAAAGGGCAGCATTTTTTTTTCTTTTTTCTTTTTCCTTTCTGCATGAATGTGTATGTGAGGATTCAATCTGCATTACTCCCACCTTTTTTTTCTTTTTCTCTTTTCTTTCTTTCCTCTTTCATATTTTGTTTGCTTTTTATGTGTGTACATGAATAACTCATTCAGGACTTTTTTGTTTTGTTTTGTTTTTTGTTCATCTCTTTTTTTTAGTGTAGTGTGTGTGAATGTGTGTGTGATGGTTCAATTTAAATTCCTTTTTTCACTCTTTTCTTTTTTATTCTCCTTTCATTTTGTATTGTGTGTGTGTTCTGTTTTCCTGTTTTTTTTTTTAATTTTTGCTTTAGTTTTTCTTTCTCTTAGTTTTGGGTTTTGTTTATCTGTGTATTTAATTGTTTTGCTTCTCTGTGTTTTTTAAATTTTTCTTCATCTTATTTTATTCTACTTTTCTCTGATCTCCTCATTGCTGCTACTGTATCTTGGACTCAGGGGACACACACATGCACCCACTGAATTGTCATATAGAATGGAGGTTGGGAATGGGTCTCAGGGAATCCATACACACAATCAGTAAGCATTGTGATTTACAAGTAGATTCTGAATTCTAGCTCCCCATCCTCCACCTTTTTTGACTCTCAAGACTACAAGAGACAGCAAAGCTTCCTGCACACAGGCCTATTTCAAAATAGAACAAATTCATGGACCAGGTCAGAGAAGAATAGAGGACTGAGCAAACATCAGAAGTGAAAGTTTCTCCCACTGCCACTGAAAAATGGAACAAAAGAAAAAAGAAAGAGACCTATCACAAATGAGGAAAAATTAATGGAGAAACACAGGTATCTCTCAGTGTTACAAAGAGAAAACACCTGAAAAATCAGACCTCAGAGCCCAAACAATGGAAGTCACCAATGACTGGCAACAGAATACAATAGGGATTTGGGAATGGATGGAAAGAGTGAATTAGACTCAAGAAAGACAAGATGCAGCACTGAAAGGACTTGTAACAGAGATTTTGGTGATAAAAAGTGTCATCCAGGAAACAAACAACAAGATTTCAAGCGTAGAAGGCAGAATTAACCAAGCAGAGGAAAGACTCTCAGAACTTGGGACCAAAACATGGAATTAACCAGATCGGTCAAAAACAAGACAGAAAACTAAGAAATAAAGAACAAAGCCTCCAAGAGATGTGTGATTATATCAAGAGGCCAATCCTATTCTTGATTTGTATCCCAGAAGAAGAAAGAGAAATGGAGAACACCTTGGAGCAAGTATTCCAGGAGGTTACTCAAAAATGTTCCACATCTCACCAGAGATGTGACCATCCAAAAATAAGAGATACAAAGAACCCTCCCAAGACATCAAATGAGAAGACCAACCTTTAGACACATAATAATCTGCCTGCACAAAGTAGGCACAAAAGAAAAAATCCTAAAGGCAGCAGAGAGAAAGGAACGGTCAAACTATTTACTGGAAAAAATTAATCCGAAGAGCAGAATAGCAGCCAACCTATAGGCAGAAATGTTACAAGGTAGAAGGGACTGGAGTTCAATATTCAAAGTCCTCAAAGTTAAACAGTATCAACCAAGAATTTTCTCAGCCTAGCTCAGTTTCATCCATGAGGGAGAATTAAAATCCTTCCCAGACATCCATTCCCTAAGAGATTATGCAGCTTCCATGCCAGCTCTATAGGAGACACTTAAAAAGGATTTAAGCACAGATGAAAGAGAAAGAAAGAATGACCACACATTTTCTAAGAGAACAAAAGAACACAGCATAAGCAGAGGATACATTGTGACTGCAAACTTTAAAACACACACATACATCAACCCAAAAGTCAAAAGAAAAAAAAATAAAAACAAAGAAAAAACTTTATAAGTATCTCATGATGGAGATAAACAATCACATTTTAATAATCAGCCTAAATGTGAATGGACTAAATGCAGCAATGAAAAGACAGAATGGTAAACTAGATTAAAAAAACCATGACCTAATAATTTGCTGTATCCAGGGAACACATTTCACCACAAGGGACACACACATACTCAAGTTAGAGAATGGAAAATGAATTTCCAAGAGAATCAATCACAAAAGAAGGCAGGAGTCATGCTCTTAATATCAGACAAAACAACTTTAGGCTATCGAAAATTTTAAAAGATACAGAAATACACTACATAAGGCTCAATCCATCAACAAAAAATATCCATCCTTAGCATACATGCATTGAACACAGAAACACCAGCATTTATAAAGCAACTACTAAGTACTTTTAAAAAAGCTTTTACTCTAACATTGTAATAGCTGGGTACTTAAATACCCCAATAACAGACCTAGATAGAACATCAAGGCAAAAAATCAACAAAGAGGTCCAGCACTTGACCAAATGATCTTAATAGATACCTATAGAGCACTCCACCCAACAATAACAAAATATACATTTAACTCATCACCACAAGGAACATACTCTAAGATCAATCACATCTTTGGCCATGAATCAAGCATAAACAAATTTCATAAGATTGAAATACTGACAGGCACTTTCTCAGACCACAGTGAAAGAAAAATAAATATCAACACCAACAAAACTTCCCCCAAACCCACAAAGACATGGACACTAAACAGCATGATGCTAAATAACAACTGGGCCAACATAAAAATCAAAGCAGAAATTAAAAGATTCTGGGAAATAGGACTTGGGGAAGATGGCTGCCAAGCCAGTCAGATAATGTGAATCTCAGTGTGAGTGAGTGAGTGTATGGAAAATTTTGTGTACATGTTGGTAAGTGAGTGGGCATGTGAGTGACTGACTGAGAGAGGGCTCAGGAGCAAGCAGTCAGCGCTCTTCTGGTGCAGTGGCTGGTTTCACAGCTGCTTGGCTTGTACCCTAGCAATTCCTAGGATGCAGAAGCCGATCACCTTTTTTTAAAAAAAATCAACAGAACCCTTTCTGGGAAGAATATACTGGGACAGACTGACTAAGTGGGGTCTCATGAGCAAGTGGCCAAGGCCTTCCTGGTGAAGCAGCTGGTGCTGCAGCTGCCCTGCTTGGTCCCTAGCACTTCCCAGGTTGCAGAAGCAATGCACCATTTTTTTTAACTGACAAAAGTTTTCCTGCAAAAAAATGGTGGGGAGAGATGACTGGCTCCAAGCTCTGCCTCACCAATGCAGCAGGAGAGACTGCTGGCTCCAGGCTTTGCCTAACCACTTCAGCACCTGGTCAGAAACTGGCAGTAAGGGCTGTGAAGGGAGCCCAGAGGCAGAGTCCCACTGGAGAAGATAAAAAAGGCACCCCACCACCATCTTGAAAATATGGAAGAAAGTTGCTCTGATTTGTTCATCATGGAGCAACAGACCCAATCTCTGTGACTGGTAGATCAACTACTCAGGGATTGATTATGACCCAGAGGGAATATCCTGGCAGCACAAACTTCAGAGGGACAGGACAAATGCCGAGTCTCTGGTGCCCCACCCCCTACCCTGAATCAGCCACTAGACAAAGGAATTGGCCAGAAAATAATGAGGAAGACCTCCAAAGATATCAGTGTTCTGTTTCAAATTAGAACAAATCCAGAGCCCAGATAAGGGTACAATAGAAGGCAGAGCAAACATCAGAAGTGAAAGCCTCTCTCACTGCCACTGAATAACGGAACTAAAGATAAAAGCAAGAGAACTGTCACAAATGAGGAAAAACCAGCAGAAGACCACAGGTAATTTCAAGTGTAACAAAGAGAAAACACTTGGAAATTTAGACCACCGATCCCAAACAATAGAAGTCAACAAGGATTGGCCCTAGAATATGACAGGGATTAGGGAATGGATGGAAAGAGTGAATAAGACTCAAGAAAGACAAGAAGCAACATGGAAAGAACTTGTAACAGAGATTTTAGTCATAAAACATTTTAACCAGGAAATAAATAACAAGATGACAAGTGTAGAAGGTAGAATTAATCAAGCAGAAGAAAGACTCTCAGAACTTGACCAGAATGTGGAATTAACCTGATCTGTAAAAAATATAGGAAGAAAATTCAAAAATAAAGAACAAAGCCTATAAGAGATGTGCGATTATATCAAGAGGCTGAACATATAACAGATTGGTATCCCAGAAAGAGAAAGAAAATGGAGAATACCTTGGAACAAGTATTCCAGGAGGTTATCTAAGATAATTTTCTCCATTGCACCAGACATGTGACCAGCCAAACACAAGAGATACAGAGAACCCCACCAAAACATCAAATGACAAGACCAACCCCAGACATATAGTAATTCATCTACACAAAGTAGATACAAAAGAAAAAATACTAAAAGCAGCAAGAAAAAAAGGTCAGACCACCTACTGGGGAAAACCAATCAGAATAGCAGAAGACCTATAAGCAGAAACACTATAAGCAAGAAGGAACTGGAATCAATATTCAAAGTCCTCAAAGATAAACAATTTCAACCAAGAATCCCTACCAGACCAAGCTCAGCTTTATCAGTGATGGAGAATTAAAATCCTTCCCAGACATCCAATCCCTATGAGATTATGCAGCTTCCAGACATGCTCTACCGGAGACACTTAAAAAGGTATTAAGCATAGATAAAAGAAAAAAAAGAATGAACAGACACTTTCCAAGAGAACAGCAGAGACTAGAATCAACAGGGAATGCATCACAACAGCAAAGTTGAAAACACACACATACATCAACTCCAAAGCTAAAAGAAAACAAGAAGAAAAAAAAAAAGAAAAAAACTGTATAAGAACCTCGGGAAAGGGATATACAATCAGAATGGACTAAATTCACCACTGAAAAGACACAGAATGGCAAACTGGTTAAGAAACCATGACCCAATTATTTGCTGCTAGGAAACTCATCTTTCTACAAGGGATGTACTCAGACTCAAAGTTAAAGGATGGAAAATAAGTTTCCAGGCAAATGGATCATAAAAGAAGGCAGAAGTCACAATTTTTAAGCTATCAAAATATTAAAAAGATAAGAAAGGACACTACATAATGATAAAAGTTTCAATCCAACAACAGGAAATATCCATCCCAAACATATATGCACCCAACACAATGGAGTACCAGCATTTATAAAGCAACTAGCAAGAAAACTAATAAAGGATATTGACTCAAATACTATTATAGCATGGACTTGAATACCCCACTAACAGCCCTAGATAGATCATAGAGGTAAAAAGTCAACAAGGAAATCCAGTAGGTAAACTTGACACTTGACCAAATGGACTTAATAGATACCTGCAGAATATTCCACCCAACAACCACAGAATATACATTCTACTCCTCACCACATGGAACATACTCCAAGATTGATCACATCCTTGGCCATAAATCAAGATTTTTAAAACTCCATAAGGTTGAAATATTGTCATGCACCTTATCAGACCACAGTGGAATAAAAATAAATATAAACACCAACAATATATTCCCAAAGTCCACAAGGACATGAATACTAAACAGCATGATGCTGAACAACTACTGGGTCAACACTGAAATCAATACAGAAATTAAAAGATTTCTGGAAACAAATTAAAAAAAAGAAACATCTTAACCAAAACCTCTTGGACGCCATGGAAGCAGGGGATTTATATCTCTAGGGGAATTTATATCTGGATGAACACGCATCAAGAAAAAAGATAGATCACAAGTTGACAGCCTAACAAATCACCTAAGGGAGTGGGAAAAAGAAAGCCACCAGAACCCTAACTTTAGCAAAAGAATTCAGCTCACCAAAATAAGAGTGCAAATATGGGACACAGAAGATAAAAATATTATAGAAAACATCAGCAAGCCAAAAGGTGGTTCTATCAAAGCTTATCAAGACCAATAACTACACCCAAAATTGACTCTGCCATAAGAAAACTACTTTTAAAAAAAGCCCTAACCAGAATAACCAAGAAAAAGAGACACAAAGTCCAAATAAACACAAAAATAAATACAAAAGATCAAATTACAACTGACCCCAAAGAAATATAAATGGTTCTCAGAGATTACTATGCATACCTGCATGGAAACAAGCTTCATAGCCTAAATGAAATGGAGAACTTTCGGACATCACACAACTTCCCCAGGTTGAAACAAGAAGACATTGAGACGCTAAATAGACTGAAAACCACCCAGGAAATTGACTCTGTTATAAGAAAGCTACCTACAAAAACAAGCCCCGAACTGGATGGATTCTCAGCAGAATTCTATGAAACATCCAAGGAGGAGCTGATACCAATCCTATTGAAAATATTCCAGGCAATTGAGAAAGATGGTATTCTCCCCAAATCATTTTATAAAACCAACATCACACTGAATCCCAACCCAGGTAAAGATTCAACAAAAAAAGAAAACTATAGGCTAATATACCTTAGGAACATAGATGCATAAATCCTCAACAAGATTCTAGCAAATCAGAAGCAAAAACACATCTCAAAAATCATCCACTATGACCAAGTAGGCTTTATCTCTGGGAGGCAGGGCTGGTTCAACATCTGCAAGAACATAAATGTAATTAAATACATCAACAGATGTAAAAAAAGGAACCACATTATGTTATCATTAGATGCAGAAAAATCTTTTGATAAAATCCAGCATCTCTTCTGGATAAAAACCCTCAGACACCTAGGTATAGAAGGAACATACCTCAAAGTAGTAAGCACCATCTACGATAAACCAACAGCTACCATATTACTAAATGGACAGAAACTGGAAACATTTCTCCTGAAAACTAGAGCAAGACAAGGCTGCTCACTCTCACCCTTCATTTTCAACATTGTATTGGAAGTCCTAGCTAGAGCAATTAGACAAGAGAAGAAAACCAGGGGTATCCAAATAGGAAAAGAGGAAATCAAATTATCCCTGTTTGCTGATGATATGATCCTAAACCTTGAAAATCCAAGAGATCTGTTAAAAATCTGCTTGCACTGATAAAGAACTTTGACAAAGTTTTGGGGTACAAAATAAGTGTGAAAAAGATAGTTGCATTCTTATAAACCAACAACAAGCAGGCACAGAACCAAATAAAAAGTACAATCCAAGTAACAACAGTCACACACACACACACACACACACACAAATACCTCGGCATCATCCTAATCAGAGAAGTGAAAGACCTTTACAATAAGAAATACAAAACACTGCTAAAAGAAATCCAGGAAAACACAAACAAATGGAAAAATATTTCATGTTCACAGATAGAAAAAATCAACATTGTTAAGATATCCATCCTAACAAAGGCAATCTCAGATTCAATGCAATACCCATTAAATTACCAAAATCATTCTCCTCAGACCTGAAAATGACAATACAGCAATTCATATGGAAATATAAATCACCATGAATAGCCTAAACAATCCCTAGCAAAAGAAACAAAGCAGGAGGTATCACACTTCCAGACTTCAAACTTTACTCTAAGGCTACAATAATCAAAACAGCCTGGTACTGGTACAAGAACAGGCACACCAACCAATGAAACAGGATAGAGATTCTGGAAGCAAAGTCTCAATTTCTGAAACAACTCATCTTTGAAAAAACTGCTAATGACAACCACTGGGGAGAGTTGAACCTATTCAGTGAATGGTGCTGGGAAAAATGACTGATCACATGCAGAACATTGAAACAAGACCCCTATCTACCACCATACCCAAAAATTAACTCTAAATGGATCAAAGACCTAAATGTAAGACCTCAGACTATAAGAATCTTAGAAAATGCAGGAGACGCCCTTATGGAAATTGGAACTGGCAACCAATTCCTGATCAAAACACCAAGTGTACATGCCATAAGAGATAAGATAGGCAAGAGGGAAAAGACATGCTTCTGCAAAGCCAAAGAAACCATCAGGCTAGCAGGGAGACAGTATACAGAATGGAGAAAAATATTTGCCAACTGTATATCTGACAAAGGTTTAACAAGGAACTCAAATGTGCAGAAAGGAAAAAAAAAGTCCCATTAAAGTGGACAAAAAACATGAATAGACACTTCTCAAAAGAAGATATATGGGCAGCCAATAGGCACCAGAAAAGTGCTCAGTCCTACTAATCATCAGAGAAATGCAAATCAAAACCACACTGAGATATCACCTAACCCCAGTAAGAATGGCCATCATTAATAAAACAAACAACAACAGATGCTGGTGAGGATAGGGAGAAAAAGGAATGCTTCTACACTGCTGATCAGAATGCAAACTAGTGCAACCTCTTTGGGAGACAGTATGGTGATTTCTGGAAGAATTAGAAATTGACCTTCTATATGACCCAGCAATCTCCCATTGGAAATATACCTGAAGGAACTCAAGCCATTCTGCCAAAAAGATACCTGCGCATGCATGTTTGTTGCAGCTCTATTCACAATAGCAAAAACATGGAACCAACCATGCTGCCCAGTGAAACTGAACTGGATAAAAATAATGTGATACATATACACAATGGAATATTATATAGCCATAAAGAAGGACAAACATATGGACTTCACAGCAACTTGGATGAATTTAGAGTCTTTTATACTCAGTGATCTATCACAGAAACAAAGAACAGGTTACCATAGTTCTCACTCATATGTGGACGTTGAAAAATTATCATAATACTATGAGAGAGATTGGAGTAGTGGGAAACTCCAGGGGAGGGGAGTGAGATTGGCAATCGAGGGAAATTGCCAGTGAAAGGAGGGGCACACCCCATCAACAAGAGTACCTGCATTATGAACATTTGTATACCTAACCCTTAATTGTACCCCACATCTTTAAAAGAAAGAAAGAAAGAAAAAAGATTCCAGGAAACATATGAAATGAAGAAACATCTTACCAAAACCTCTGGGATGCCATAAATTCAGTTCTAAGAGGAGAATTTTTATATCTCTACAAATACACCTCAAGAATATGAAAGATCACAAGTTAGCAGTCTAACAAGTCACCTAAGGGAGCTGGAAAGACAAGACCACCAAAACCCTAAGTTTAGCAGAAAAATTCAGATCGTCAAAGTAAAAGCCCAAATATGGGATATAGAAGACAAATATAGAAAAAAGTTGATAAAATAAAAAACTGGTTCTTTGAAAGAATAAACAAGATTGATGGACTCCTATCCAGAATGATCAAGAAAAAGAGAAAAAGCCCAAATAAACACAACCAAAAAATACAAAAGATCAAATAATAACTGACCCTTAAGAAATACAAAAGATCATAAAAGATTACTATGAACACCTGTATGGAAAAAAACTTGACACCTAAATGAAATGAAGGATTTTCTGACATCACACAACCTTCCAAGATTGAAACAAGAAGATATTCAGATGTTAAATAGACCAATAAAATCCAGAAAATTGTATCATAAGAAAACTACCTACACAAAAAAGTCATGGACCACACAGCTTTCCAGCAGAATTCTACAAAGCAATACAAGAAGGAGCTGATATCAATCCTATTGAAGGTATTCCAGGTAGTTGAGAAAGACAGAATTCCCCCCAAATCACTTTATGAAGCTAACATCACACTGATACCCAAACCAGGTAAAGATTCAACAAAAACTACAGGCCAATATCCCTAATGAAAAAAATTTCTCAACAAATTGGATCCAACAAATCATTCACAGTGACCAAGTAGGCATCATCCCTGGGATGATGCACTGGCTCAGCATCTGCAAGACCATATGTGTAATTAAATACATCAACAGATGTAATAACAGGAACTACATTATCATATCATTAGATGAAGAAAACGTTTTTGATACAATCCAGCATCCCTTCTTGATAAAAAACCCTCGAACACCTAGACATTGATGGAACATACCTCAGAATAGTAAGTGTCATCTATTACAGAGCCACAGCCAGCATATTGCCAAATAAACAGGAACTGGAAGAATTTTCCCTGAAAACCAGAATAAAACAAGGCTGTGCTCTCTCACTTCTGCTGTTTGACATTGTGTTGGAAGTCCTAGCCAGAGCAATTAGACAAGAGAAGGAAATAAGGAGTATCCAAATAGAAAAATAGGAAGTTAACTTATCCCTCTGCTCACAATTTGATCCTATACCTTGAAAATCCAACAGAATCTGTCAAAAACGCCCTTGCACTGATAAAAGACTTTGGAAAATTTGGGAGCACAAAATAAATGTGCAAAAGACAGTCACATTCTTATACACCAACAACAAATAGGCAGATAAACAAATAAAAAGCGCAATCCCAGTCACAATAGATACACACACAAAAATAAAACAACTTGGCATCTTCCTAACCAGAGAAGTAAAAGATCATTACAACAAAAACTACAAAGCACTGCTCAAAGAAACCCAAGAAGACATACAAAAAAGGAAAAATATTTTGTGCTCATGGATAGGAAGAATTGACATTATTAAGAGGTCCATCCAACCAGAGGCAATCTACAGATTCAATGCAATACCCATTAAATTACCAACATCATTCTTCTCAGATCTGGAAATTACAAAACAGAAATTCATATGGGAACATCACCGACCATAAATAGCCAAAATAATTCTTAGCAAAAGAAATAAAGCAGGAAGCATCACACTTCCAGACTTTAAACTTCAGTATAAGCCTATAATAAACAAAATAGCTTGATATTGGAACAAGAACAGGCATATGGACCAATGGAACAGGATAGAGATTCCAGAAGCGAAACCACAATTTCTCAACCAATTCCTCTTTGACAAAGTCTCCACAAATAGTCACTAGAGAGAGGAGAATCTATTCAGTACATGGTGCTGGAAAAACTGATTGACCATGTGTAGAAAAATAAAACAGGGTCCTTAACTATCACCATACACAAAAATCAACTCCAAATGGATCAAAGACCTAAAAGTAAAACCCCAAACATTAAGATCTTAGAACACACAGGAGACACCCTTTATGAAACTGGAATAGGCAACCAATTCCTGATCAAAACTTCAGAAGACCAAGTCATAAAATTGAAAAGTTTCTGCAAAGCAAAAGAAACTATCGAGAGAATGGGGAGACGGCTCACAGAATAAGAAAAAAAAAATATTTGCCAATTGTATATCTGACAAAGGCCTAACATCCAGGTTCTACAAAGGACTCAAACATGTTGAAAAGAAAACAAACAAACAATCCCATTAAAAAGTGGGCAAAATACATGAACAGATACTTCTCAAAAGAAGGTATAAGGACAGTCAAAAGATACATGAAAAAGTGCTCAGTCTCACTAATCAACAGAGAAATGCAAATCAAAACCACACTGAGATACCACCTAACCCCGGTAAGAATGGCCATCATTAATAAAACAAACAACAACAGATCCTGGCCGGTATGCCTAGAAAGGTAATGGTTCTACACTGCTGGTAGGAATGCAAACTAGCTCAACCTCTCTGAAAAATAGTGTGATGATTTCTAACAGAACTAGAAATAGTCCTTCCGTGTGATCCAGCAATCTGTATTCTGGGAATATACCTGAAGGAACTCAAATCATTCTACCAAAAAGATACCTGCACAAGCATGTTTGTTGCAGCACTACTCACAGTAGCAACGACATGGGACAAACCGTAGTGTTCATCAAAACAGGACTGGATAAAAAATATACATGGTACATATACATGATGGCATATTATGCAACCATAAAGAAGAACAGATATGTGGACTTCACAGCAACTTGACTGGATTTAGAGTCTATCATACTCAGTGATCTATCACAGAAATAAGGAACAAGTTCTCATTCATAAGCAGACCCTGAACATGTACCATAGCACTATAGGAAAGGAATTGGCAGTAGTGGGATACTGTCGAGGTGGGGTGGGGAGGGGAGTCACAACATTAATAAGAGTACCTGATCTCAACCAGGCGGAGTGGGGACAAAAGGGAGGCCTAAACTTTACCTGTATGATGTCCACCTCTTTAAAATAAAATATAAATAATAAATTTAAAAAAAGAAAATTATATTAGGTTTTGTCTACTTAAGCTGAAATAAAATCTATAGGCATAAAGGCATTACACCCAGGCAAACAGAGATGCATGAAAATACATACTCATATTACCAATAAGCAAACAACAGACTCTCAACTATTTTTAAAACAAATTTCGAGTTATTGAATTACATATTTCACCCAGAAATCTACAACTAAAATAGAAGACACATTTAAAAGACCCTGAAATCAAATAAATATCCGTTTCATATGTTGTATAACTATAAGGTTGATCTGGCTTTTATTTGTCAAAATTTTATGAATAAACATCATTTTCTCAGTTATACCATCAAATTAGTTTCATTAATAACTGAATTACTTTAATATCGCATAGCATTAAATATTATTGACATCCACAGGATCCACTAATTTGTAATTGATTGCTATTTTCAGGATTTATCCACATGCTTCACCTTAAAGTGACTTAGCACCAATATGAGACACATATTTTAAAATCTGGAATGTAATATTTTGCCCAAATACCTACATTTATCTTTGTCACCACAATATACATTTTTGAACTATTAATACTGAAGTATAAAATTTCTGTAGAGAAATGCATTCCGAAGTAGCTTCATCCAACTTGAGTATTCATTTCCTTAAATTCAGTATTTAGAAAATAGGTTATATTAATCACATTATAATTTTCTGACATAATACTGTTTAGATATCCTAGACTTAAGAAAAAAGACATATTCTAAATTGCCTCTGTTTTTAATTAGCTATATAACCTTGTGAAAGTCCCTTAATATCTCTGTTATATGCAAAAGAATATCCCTTATAACATGACATTTCTATTATTCAAATGCCTTTATTATATCCTACCTGATAGTATAATAATAGAAACTTTATGAAACAGGCATTTTTAATGGGCTTCAATAAGAATTTAATTTTTTACTTTCCTGTTTTTAGCTTCAATTTTTAAATCTAATATATCACAAACTACTTTTTAAATAAATTTAGGAGTATAAATTATTAAATTTATTTATCTCATACACACAGACTGATTTATAATTTAAATCAACAAAAGAAAGTTCAACTTGAAGTTGTATTTAAAAATTTACAGCCGGGCTCGGTGGCTCAGCCTGTAATCCCGCGCCTTTGGGAGGCTGAGGTGAGTGGATTGCCTGAGCCCGCGGGTTCGAGACCCGCCTAGGCAGCGAGACCTCATCTCTGCAATAAATCAAAAAATCAGCCGGGCGTGGTAGCGCATGCCTGTAATTCTGGCTACTCGGAAGGCTGAGGCGGAAGGATCGTCGGAGCCCAGCAGGTCGAGATTGCGGTGGCCGGGAGCGGCCACTGCACTCCAGTCTGAATGACAGAGTGAGACTCCAACTCAAAAAAAAAAAAAAAAAAAAAATTTACTTAGCAGCAGTAATTTAGAAGCTAACATTTTACACACACACACACACACACACACACACACACACACACACACACACACACACATTCACAAACATATACACAAGCTTCTTGCATAAAAAACAAGTGGGTGTCATATGAATAAGTAAATCAATAGATGGATGAATAGATGAATGAATGTTAAGTAACAATCTTACCTAAATGAAGTAAAAACTATTATTTCAGGCTCAGAGTTCACCTTAAAAAACTAAATTGAATTCAAATTTTCACTTATGCAGAATGTTCTCAACATACGGCTAATGATTTACCAGTATGTTCACAGATGGTCTAGAAAAGCAGAGCATTGTGCCTTTCACTACTTATGAATGACTGAAACTTCAAATAAACCAGTAGTTTGATCAGACATCTAATGAAATATTAATCTAGAAAATAATTATAAAAAACATCTTAAAAGGAATTGGCCGTGATTACATATGTAAATTGGTTCTTAGATTTTTGTGTGCCATAAACTTCTTTGGTGATTTCTCTAAATAACCTTCTCTAAAGAACTTCACTTTCCTAAAGATCTTAATTCAGAAAGAATTGAAGCATAAAGAGAATATCTAATAATAGTTATTATTATTATTATTGTTATTAGAGTTGGAGTCTCACTCCAGGCTGGACTGCAGTGGCACTCTGCTGCACCACAGCCTCGACCTGCTGGGCTCAGTTGATCCTCTGCCTCAGTCTTCCAAGCATCTCGAACTACAGGCACACGCTGCCACACCTGGCTTATTTTTTTATTTATTGCAGAGACCAGAGAATTGTTACAGAGCCCCAAAAGTTTCCCAGGCTGGTCTTGAACCCCCAAGCTACGGCAATCCTCTCACCTGGGCAATCCTCTCTCCCAAAGTGCTGGGATTACAGACTTGAGCCATCGCATAAGGCAAATAATAGTTTTAGATTCAGTTTAAACTATTACATTAAGACTTAAAAATTGGAAGACAGGGTTCAAGGTTGGAGGATAATTTTTTAAAAATCACTTACTTAGGTACAACATAGATCTCCCTTAATTTAGTCAACATGTGAACTTCTGTCTTTCAATTGGAGTCAAATGGACTATTCACATTAATATGTTAAATATTACTGAGGTTTGTTTTTCAAATGATTTTACAATTATTGGCTTTTTGTTGCAGTTTTCCACTTTACTTTTGTATTTCAAATAGCAACAAATAACCAAAATCTTAAATGCTAGCAAAGTAGGAAATACTCTATGTAAACAAGAATCAAAAGGAAAATAAAGATAAAATTAAAAATTACTTAGAAAGAAGACCACTAAAATAATTGTTAGTACATTGAATTCAACAGTATATGAAAAGAATAAAATAGAACTTATTTCAAAAATGAACTTCTTTGCTATATTTTTAACCATAACTTGCTATAATAAATAATAAATTTAAATGTGATGATACTGTATTTGTAAAGGTATTTGATAAAATCCATCACTATTCCTAAATATTGTAAAAATTATTTACCAAAAAACAATAGCAAAACTCATAACAAAGAGTGAAAACTGGCTGGGATCGGTGGCTCAGCCTGTAATCCCAGTGCTTTGGGTGGTGGAGGCGAGTGGATTGCCTGAGTCCGCGGGTTTGAGACCAGCTCCGGGGAACTTGGTGAGACTTCATCTCTACAATAAAAAATCAAAAATTAGCCTGGCGTGCCAGTGCATGCCTGTGGTTCTGGTTACTGGGAAGGCTGAGGTGGAAGGATTGCGGAGCCCAGCAGGTCGATGCTGGGGTGACTGTGAGTGTCCCACTGCACTCCAACCTGTGAGACAGAATGAGTCTACAACTCAAAAAACAAAAAAGTGAAAACTTTTTCCATTAAAATTAGGAATCATATCAAAATGTTTATTTTCTCAATTTTAATTTGTCATTATTTTGCAGTTTCTCTCCAATGCAATATGATTAGATAATAAAATTATTACCATAAATATTAAGAAACAACCCAGGTCTTTCTCCATCAGATTACATGGTTAAACATTTCTCTTGGCTAAGAGATTCTAAGTTAGGAGCATTAATAAAGCGTAATACAACATACATATATAGTACAAAAATCCATATTTAATATGAGCAATATAAGTTATAAACAGAACTGATTACATATGGAAAAGAACAAAAACACTATTATCAGTGAATTACTTGAACAGAATTTTTTTTTTTTTTTTTTTTTTTGAGTTGGAGTCTCACTCAGTCGCCCAGACTGGAGTGCAGTGGCCGCTCCTGGCCACCACAGCCTTGACCTGCTGGGTTCCGGTGATCCTGCCGCCTCAGCCTTCCAAGTAGCCGGAATTACAGGCATGCGCTACCACGCCCGGCTGATTTTTTGATTTATTGCAGAGATGAGGTCTTGCTGCCCAGGCGGGTCTCGAATTCGCGGGCTCAGGCAATTCACTCACCTCAGCCTCCCAAAGGTGCGGGATGACAGGCTGAGCCACCGAGCCTGGCTTGAATAGACTTTTGACCAGAATTTCTCCTGATCAAATATATAAACTTCATCTGCGGAAAAGTGAAATTTCTAGTTGTTTAAAAAAATTCCTTTACTAAATGGTATTGAAACAATTTTCTACCCAAGCAAACAAAGTTAGGCGTCTATTTCACATTGTAACAATAAATTTTAGATGGAGTAAATATTGTATAAAAGAAAAAACAACACAATTTTAGAAAAGAAGAATTGTTACAGAGCCCCAAGGATAGGGAGCATTCTTAAAGCAAGATTGAAAACACAGGGTAAAAACTATATATTTTATTCCATCGTTCCTGAGTGGAATGGTCAAAGATACCATATGTAAAGAACAAAAAACGGTAAAACTAGAGTAAAATGTGTTTTTGACATATGAAACATACTTAATATTACACAAAGAGACACTGTAAATTAAATTAAAAAGGTTATAATCAACCCAATGGGTCAATGGAATATTATAAATAGGTATTTCACAAAAGAAGAAAATGAAAGAGTCAGAAAAATAACAAATGCTGATCTTTCTCATTAATAGTCAAGGAAAAGCAAATAAAAAGAAGACGAAATACAATTTTTTGCCCATCATATTGCCAAGTCTGGAGAGCTATGGAAACAGATTCCCTCATGCACTGAACACTAGTGTAATAAAACTGTTACAGCCTTACTGGAGAGTATTTGGTAATTACTGGAGATTATTTGGTGCTTATACAAATCTTGAGACCCACAATCTCACTTCTAAGATGCTTCCTACAAAGAAGCAGGAAGGAGCAGTAAGAATATTTCTTCATATTTATTTCATCATTGTTTGTCATGTTAGAAATTTGGACACGAACATTTTTCAAAACAAAAATAAAATTTTGAAAAATTGTGGCATATCCCTTTATGAAATAGTATGATGTTATTGAACAATTACATTAGAAGAACACTGTGTATATTCTGAAGGAAAGTTCCTGAGGTTTCATTTTGTCACCCTGGAGAGTTGT